>OX376171.1:8774599-9974599 GCA_947363495.1 Euzophera pinguis
TTATCTACGTTTCTTTTGATCGTTTATATCTATAACATCTAGGCTACATACTTTTTTATACTTAGCCTTAATTGCTAAACTACGTGTCATTCTACGTGTGCTTATTACTATGAGATAGACTACCAAGATGATTTTGGACCCCATAGTCTATATGGTTGAAAAAATTAAAAAATGGAAGTTGCAAATGATTGAATATTTTATATGATAATAGGTATTTTATATGATAATAGGATAAGTCTAGGTTTTTTTTCTAAGTTTTCTAAACCTTCAGTTCGTTAATAAATGTGATCTATTTGAATGGGATAAACAACATAGTGCAACTTAAGGAAATAAAAAATCTGTTGGATACATTGGATACTACAGTATTTAAAAGTCAAATTATTTGTATAAAAATATTTGAAATTGTTAGATTTGATGTAAGTACACATGTTTTAGGCACGAGATAAGTCTTACGCAGGTTACGCTACAACAATCATTTCCAAAGTTTTTCTAATCCCTAGATTCCTGTCGACCCTGACTCCTCAGGAAATGCCCATGGCGACCCGTGGACTGGCCGTAACCAAGGACCAGTCTCGGGAGTTCATGGCTTGTTTCCCGGATATCATCAGGGACCTCACTGAGGCTGGCAAGCATGATGATGTGCCAGAAGCCAGAATGTGGTTGGCTAAGGTACGTCTTTTGTTTTTGTCAGTCCAAGTGGTTATACTAATTGGGGACAATAGGTTTAGCGAAAACTGGTTGTTGCGTACCCATGTTGGTAATTTGTGTAAATATGAGTAATAATTGTAAATGTGTACTTAACATAAATAACTCTAAGAGATAGTATTGTAGATAAACAAAAACAAAAATTTGCAAAAGTAGTCTGATACATACTTAGATGGCTGATCTGAACCAAGATTAGTTATAGGTAAGCTACGAAAATATACTTCGCCATTGTTGTACCACAAAATTTAAGTGCTTCAGCTACCGAATCGGGGCCATACCTACTACCTATCTACGCATGTTTGCAATGCAAATAATCTAACAAGCTAAGATACTGTACAGTAGGTTAAAAATACAAATCGCTGAATACATTATTTGCGTAACTTCCAACCAAAGGTGACAAGAGGGCTGGCTCATTCCTAGCGCAAAGAATTGCAATTGCAATTCAACGCGGGAATGCAGCCAGTGTTCTTGGCACCATGCCACACGGATATTGCTTAGATTTTAATTTTTAGTTTTTTTAAGTTTTTAGGTTAATTTTCCCTTAAATATTCAACATTGCACGGTAACTGAAATGACTTGTTGAATGATTGAATCGTAAACATTGGAAGTTTTTTCTAAAACATCATGTAGGTACGTTCGACACCTAAATATAGCATATTCCGTAGCAATATTTTATGGTCTTATTAATACCAATTGACACTATGTTGTTAGCTAACTCATATCGTACCTATGTTTTATTGGTCGTTTCGTAATCGTAACAATGATAGATAGGTAGTAGAATAGTTTATATCTAATAAGTCCTTTCGCAATATACTTACTTTATTATACTATTATGGTGTATAATAGTATATCTATTGATTAAATTAAAGTTGATTTAATTATTCTAATTACTCAAAAAATAGTTTGTTTCCTTGTTCAAGACCCGTGCATGATATCACCGCCGAGAAATACCGTACATATTAATCACCGAAATAATACACAAAACAAGCACATCTCTTCAAATAATGTCTGTAATATTCTATTGTTTGAAAACAATGAACAGGAATATTTATTTACGTATTTATTTTTGTTTCAGCTTTTACAATATAATGTGCCAAATGGAAAAAAGAATCGGGGTCTAGCGACTGTGCTAGCTTACAAGGTGCTTGAAAAAAATCTGACACCTGAAAACGTTCACTTGGCGAATATAATGGGCTGGTGCACAGAAATGGTAAGTAAATCAATGTAGAACTGCCTAAACTGGAGACCAATCGCACTAATTTTAACGTTCTAGAGATCTCAAAAATAGCACTTGTAAAAACATAATTAGCGCGATTTCCTCCTGATTAATGTAATACCCTATTTCTCTGATCCTTGTATATCCTATCTATATGCGAACTGAGTAATAGATTGGTAATTATGAGATATGTTCTTATCACTGCCGTCACGCCTGCAAACTTTATAGATAGAGTACAAAACGTAGAGACTCTGACCAATTAGATAACTCTAACTGCAAAAATTTTAACCAAATCACGGATTATATATAGAAAACTATGTTCAAAATTTACGTTATGCACATCGTTTTCTACTCAAAAACTAACCACTTTTCTCTCTCTATTTTTTCCGGGTAAAAGACTATACAAAAATGTATCTCTTTACTTTTTATAGTTAGTTTATTATAATAAAAGAGAAATACAGAAGTATTAATTAAAAGAAAATACTATTCCGGTTGTCTTTTACGAATTTCGACACTCAATATTCGGTACCTACCTAGTAAGACTACCTAGTATAATTTAAAAAAAATAATTTTATAGCTATAGTTTTGATGTTTACAAAAAAATAGCGATTCACAAAATAGATTTATATTACATTCATGAAAATTTGGACAACGTTATCTAATTGATGATTAAACACATGTAGAGATAAATATTGTGTAATGTAGGGTAAATACTTTTAATGTAATATTTTATCTCAATGATTGAATAGGGCGTTTCTACACATTGGAAGAATTTTATTATGTTACTAACTGGTTGGCATTACCTTATTTTATTCCTAAGTGATATCTAAAGATTTAATAATATATATAGAATCTAAATCTAAGTAGCGAACAGCGCGCTTGTTAGGCTCTCAATACCCAGTAGGTAGGCCAATATGTAGACTGCTAACGTAATCGAATCAAAAAAATACTAGCTATTAATTTTTCCATTCAACACGCGTTTAGGCGCGCGATAACTTGGCTTCATATGGAAACAACACGAAAACAACTTAACAAAATAGTGATTAGTTTATCAGGCTTCTGTTTAGCACAGTGACCTTGGAGTTTTAAATGAGCGATATAACTCGTTCTTTATTCATTTTGTTCGCAATTCTTTAATTGAATATTTACCTAAGTTTGTGTAAAGTTTATATTATAGTACCTACATAATCTAACAGAGTTTTTGGCAAATTTAGTATGTAATGCTTAAAGTAGATAAAGTCTGTGAAGTATTGATCCAGAATCTTTATTCGACTACCTATTTATCTCTCTGTAAACTGTATTATTTTGTTGGAATTTCACAAAAAAATACAGTTTTTCCCGTAAATGTCGAAAAAGGGTAAAGGGATGATCATTGAGTTCTAAATTTCGTACTCACGGCAGATTTTACAAATTCACAATTTATTTATTTATTTAAACTTTCCTTATAATTATTTGGAAGGAATGTAAAAAATAAGCCGAATGATTAAAAAATTAAAACATTTACATTTTAGCGGCGATAATAGGTATTAAAATCCATACTTAATATTATAAATGCGAAAGTCTGTCTGTATGTTACGCTTTCACGGCCAAACCGCTGAACGGATTTTGATGAAATTTGCTATGAATATAGTTGAAGACCCGGAGTCAAACAAATGCTACTTTTTGAAGTAGACGGAGCTGCGGGAATCAACTAGTTTGCTATAAAGAAAAACAAATTTAGTGATAATGTACTTGCCTAATTGCAAGGTGGATTAGTAGGTAATTGGGGCACTTTTTACGTGCAATAAAATAAAAAGTAATGTTTAAATTATTATGCCAATTTTACAAACAAGGCTTTTCTAATCTATTCCGAGTAAAAACAAGGCATAGGAGTTATACGGCTCTTCCTAAAATATAAAAGTAAGGTATACTTTTCTATGTGTCGCACTGTACATACATGGCTTTCCACTTTTACAATTACGATCTACATGTGGAGCACAGGCACAGAATAAATAAATATTACTATTATTATTTACTTTGTAGCACAGCTCTTTTCAACCAGTTTTCATCCCTCTAAAAGAATTTGTATTTAACAGCATTTCGTAAAATTCAGTTCCACCAAGAATAGACCAAAAAAACATTAATTGTATTAATTTGTTACAGTTCCACACTCACCAGTTGTTACTGAATGACATCATCGAAGGCACAGACATGCGCCGCGGCGCGCCCTGCTGGTACAGGCGCGCGGACGTCGGTCTCGGAGGCATCAACGACGCTAGTCAAGTCCAGTCTGCTATGTACTCTACTCTCAAGCGACATTTCGGAAATAAATCCTATTATAAGAATGTCTTAGAGACTTTCAATGAGGTGAGAAACCTGATTAAAGGAAACTAGCATAGTAAAATAAGCTGCGTAAAAGGGAAGAAGTGTAGTCAGCGGCAGGGTATAGAATGCGTCCTTATGTCATATAATACTTATATCGATAAATATGGTATATTAGGAAAAGACCAGGGAAGGAACCTACGATATTTTAAATAAATAAGCGTAATCTTCATTATCATCTCCATAAAATTAAATATAATGCATAAATTAATTTAGTCTTCAAACCAAATAAATACACAGTAAATTGAGATATTTGTTGACGACACAGAGAAATAAGTACCAAGTACTATATTTTCCTAAACGTATAAAGCCTATGCCGCCTGAAAAAAGCAAGCACAAAAATAAACTATGGACGGTGCAATTTAGCGCCACCAAACACCTTTTAACTTGCTTGTACCTTCTGTTCTATATCTTACTCTTATTTCACAGATGCTGCTCAAATGCTCCGTCGGTCAATACTTAGATAAATCTCTAATGAAAACCGACAAGCCAGACCTCTCACAATTCACCATGGACAAGTACGAAGCCATAACGAAGTATAAAACCGCCTACTACACCTTCCAAATGCCGGTTACCCTCGCGCTGCTCATGGCTGGAGTGGACGA
Source organism: Euzophera pinguis (assembly GCA_947363495.1). Lineage (NCBI taxonomy): Eukaryota > Metazoa > Arthropoda > Insecta > Lepidoptera > Pyralidae > Euzophera > Euzophera pinguis. Next base: position 8,779,487 of record OX376171.1, read on the forward strand.
TCCGGAAACGCACAGACAAGCGAAGACTATCCTTTTAGCAATGGGCGAATTCTTCCAAATACAGGTTCGTTTACCTTACTTTCGTCAATATAGACCTACAAACGTACATAATCTATACGTAGTTTTTATACTTCACTAGTTTTACTGGGCTTTCACCCGTCTTGGTATGCATTTAAAGCTTTACTTTCCCAAAGAATTGGGATGACTACAAGGTTCAAATATTGAAAAGTAATGATATTTAATTATAGCATACATGTGTTTAAATTCGTTATTAAATTAACATTTTGACTGGAGACTTTATACCAATTTAAAAATCGATGGGAAAGTCCATTTTGATGACACATATAAAGAAACTTTCATTTAGGAACTATTTACATAAACACAATATTTAAGGTAGTTGTCGAACAAAATTTAGTCTCACCCTTGTAAATTACCTAGGCGTGACGTCATCGCTAGGTATCTATTAGTATGGAGCGTTTGGCATCGTCCAAAATGCACGTGAGTTTAACTTCGTCATATCTCAGTTAGTTTAAGTTTTATCGACGGTTTATTTTACCAATGTGCCTATTAGAGTGAGGTTTTTCATTTAAACATGAAATCGAAAATTATTCGTCATGCCTATTCGGCTACCAGACTTTTTATAATTCGACCAGTAACATCGAGTTAAAAACCTTTCTTCACACTTCAAACTCTCCAACAAATTCAAACACTGAACAAGATTCGAAAATTCTTGATTGCCAGTTAAGTTACACTTTACAACTTATCCCTTTTTAATTTGACCATCAAAACAATTAACTTTCTGATTTATTTACAGGACGACTTCCTCGACTGCTTTGGAGATCCATCAGTCATGGGAAAGCCTGGAACGGACATCCAAGACGGAAAATGTACGTGGTTGGCAGTCGTAGCCTTGCAAAGAGCTTCTCCAGCTCAAAAACAGATCATGGAAGAATCCTACGGCAGCTCCAAACCCGAAGATATTGCCAGAATCAAGGATATGTATGAGGAATTACAACTGCCACACACTTATTCTGTATACGAAGAAGCTACTTATGATCTCCTCAGAACACAAATACAGCAAGTCACTAGAGGACTGCCTCATGATTTGTTTTTCAAGATCTTAGATAATATCTTTAGGCGAAGTATTCATTAGATTGTTTAAATTATTTGTTAAGTTAGTGTAGGATTTATATCAAATAGAGTTTATATATAAGAATAAATTTTATGTAAAGCGTGAGGATATTATTTGTGATGCATGTGATGCTTGATGTCTTAAAGATATAATTTTGGTTTAACTAACGAGTGCATTGCATCACATATACTGATTTTAGTTGCACAATCGTGAAAGAATAGTCGTAAACAAATGCATTTTTTCACTGGTAGTAGTTATTTTTGTGTAGTAATAATTTTATGTTGTAATTTATAGCTACATCATTTACTTAATAGCCAGCTAAGGATTTATACAACTTTTGTAAATTACCTAGTGATTTAAATTGTTGTAATAATTTATCAATGTATATTTAACTAGAACGAGTGTCATAAATGTCCAAAAAAATCTTTGGAAAAATATAATTGATAAGATCAAATAATCTCTGTTTTCATTTCCTTCATGAAATACAAGGCCCCACTGGGTTCTGGCTGAAATATCTCACAAGAAACTTAGAGCATTTCATCGAAGTCATAGGGAATGAACGGAGCTGATTTTTTTTTCTGAACAACAATGGCAAATAATAATCATCTACATAGGGCGCACTGTAAGTTTCCGGAACTGGCCACTTACATAAACAATATTTAAAAATTTATTGCAACATTTGAAAATAGAACTCTTTGGCTGTAGAATGCAGTTTGTTTCATCTGACTGTCTTTTGTTTTTACCTTGTGGCGCCATTTAAAAAATTGTGTGTCTGCATCAACTTGGATTTAACTCGGGAAAATTTTCCTAGTATGATTTTCTACGATTTTAAGTGTAATTTGACAGCTCAACAGAGCATCTCTCGGCTTGAAACAGCTTTTGGCAATGAAGCACCATGCAAGACAACTGTTTATAGCTGGTTTGCAGAATTCAAGCGTGGTCGTATCAATCTCAGTGACGAATCTCGCGATGGTCGGCCGTCCACCGCTGTGACCAACAAAAACATCAATGCTGTGCGCCGTATGATTGAAACAGACAGGCATGTGACCTACCATGAAATTCGCGCATCCTTAGAAATAGGCATGAGTCAAATACAATTAATCCTACACAAACATTTGGGTGTGAGAAAGCTGTGCTCGCGGTGGATCCCACACAACTTGACCGAGGCTCAAAAAACGGACCGCGTCACTTGGTGCAGTGCCATGCTTACCAGATTCAACGAAGGTGCGTCAAATTTGGTGTGGGACATAGTAACAGGTGACGAAACATGGATTTATTGCTACGATCCCAAAACAAAGCAGCAATCGAGCGTATGGGTCTTTCAAGATGAGCCGAAACCAACCAAAGTGGCGCGCGTGAAAAGTGCATCTAAGCGGATGATTGCTTCTTTTTTTAATAAAACTGGACACGTGGCTACTGTTGCTTTAGAGAATCGTCGTACAGTGAATAGTGACTGGTACAAGACCATTTGTTTGCTGGAAGTTATTGACGAACTCCGTAAAAATAACCGTAAACGCCGTATCATCCTGCACCACGACAATGCTAGTTCTCACACGGCCAGACAGACAAACGACTTTTTGAAGGCGAAAAATGTAGAACTCATGAGTCATCCTGCATACAGTCCCGACCTGGCACCTTGTGACTTTTTTCTGTTTCCAAAAATTAAGAACCAATTACGCGTTCAACGATTTTCATCACCAGAAGAGGCTGTCGAGGAGTATGAAAAACACGTTTCAGAGGTCACCACAGAGGAGTGGTACAAAAGTTTTCAAAACTGGTTTCATCGAATGAAAAAGTGCATAGACGCCAAGGGAGATTATTTTGAAAAACAATAAATTAATTTTGTACCTTTAATAGTATTTTTTCATATTCATTCCGGAAACTTATAGTGCGCCCCACGTATATAACCTTATGAGTAGATTTTTGATTCTAGAATAGACCGTGAAAAAGCTATATTTTCTTTCAAAAAAATATCGGTTATTAGAAACGAAATATAAATTTCGGTTCGAACAACTGTTTTTATTAGCTGCTTAATTCTTGGAATCCCATCATTATCAAATTATCGCTAAAGAAGTATCACAAATAGGGTCGCCATCTGTAAAATTTGGCAACCAGGAAAGCGAATCTGAAAATCCATTTAGCGGTTTGGCAACCGATGACGTAGGTAAGTCGGTTGATCGCGACGCGACATGCGGGCACAGATTTTCTCATTCTCGGTGTCCCTTATTTTGTTTTTTTTTGTCCGAACCTTACAATTTCATACCCGGACTACAAATGAAACCTCCCTCCCTGAATGCGCTCTAAACTAGGATAAATCCGCGGATGAATGGCAACCCTAATCACAGACCAAATAGCTCGATGCTACACAGAACATAAGTAAAACGTTATTTTCTCAATGTCACAGACACATCAACTTACCCTAATTTATTAGCGATGTTTGCTCAGATAACCACTACATATAGCGTAATATCTGGACCATAACTTGACAGAGTGTGGGCGAGACAACCATAATTATAAAAAAATAAAGTAATAGTTTATCTCGCTTACACATGGGTCAAAACGATAAAATGTTTTCAAATATGTATGAAGTGCAAACCAGTGTACCATGAGCATTCGCTAGCGGTTAGTTCAGCTTACCATCCGCCAGGGGCGCACTTTCAAATTTCTATACAATTGCGCATATAAGGAATCCATACTTCCATACTAATACTAATCATACTAATATTATAAATGCGAAAGTCTGGCTGTCTGTCTGTTACGCTTTCACGGCCAAACCGCTCAACGGATTTTGATGAAATTTGGTTTGAATATAGTTTAAGACCCGGGGTCAAACATAGGCTACTTTTTGACGCAGGCTGCGGGAAACAGCCAGTTGAAACTAAAAGTTGACATTTTGTTAAAATTATATCTTAATGAGTAAGGCAATCAAAATTAGATAAAGTAAATTATTTTAGTAATTTATTGCCATCGTTAAAAGTTAATAGATATAACATTCTTACAAAACATCCAGCATCGGTTTAACAATTTCATTAAATCATCATATTATTAGAATTGAATAGAAACTTAAATATCGTATTCCAACCATTATCTTTTTTAATTTGTCATGTATGAGATGGTTTTATTCTATATATTATATTTACAATTTACAATACAATACAATACAAAAACTTTTTATTGCACAACAAGGATACATTGTTAAATACAAGCAATTACAAGAAAATTAATTAATTTAATATATAATTTCTATCCAATTCAAATACTAGAATATTTACAAATTTATATACCTTTCACCAAAAAAAATATTTTTTTTTTAACATTTACATTATAATAAATTCATGTATAATGCTACTATCACCAATTAGAAAAGACATTAATTTAATCTTATTCTAATAAATAAAATTTAAATTGAAATAATATGAATATACTTCCTATTACTTTTTTAATTTCTTTCTTTTTTGTGCCCAAAAATTAACAATATAAATGCTCGTGGTATTCTCTAGGCTAGAATATGCCTAAGCAATCTTAGAACTTAGGCATATTCTAGGCTTGTCTCTGAGACTCGGAAACATTGTAATAAATAGGCAAAAACTACAATTTATCAAGTGAAATTAATTTAACCAACAATTCAAGTTGGTTTTCTTTTCTTTTTAGAAGAATTTTTATACATAAGAATGGATGAATAAAGAAAAATGTGACTACGTCATGTATAAATTAATTTTATAATACAAACAAGGTTTTTACGCTATTATTTGCCGATTATTTAATAAAAAATAAATAAATTACGTAAGTACATCAGCCTTTTACGTAAAAAATTGTAAAATCAGATCGTGTTACAACTTAGAGACAAAGTGACTGGCAATGGCGGCATTATATGTCCTCTTGCTTACAAAAATATTGATGTACCTATCCTAATCCTAACAAATATTATAAAAGTAAAACCGAGATTTTGTAATAGTAATCCGAGATTTGTTCTTTACCACTTTACTCTTCTGTTTACTGAATCGATCTTTCTGAAATTCGCACACCGAGTTCATAATTCAGTGTACAGAAAATGACATCGGGTACAGTCACGAGCATTAACAAGTATACACATTATGTATTTACACTGTCTTGCACACTACAATACAGTATATTAGAAATTAATAATTATACTAACACACACAAAGACGGCCTTATGTGTATTTGTGTACATAGGATCTTAAGTCATTAATATAAGGTCTAAAATTAAATACAATCGTTATATTTTAATGCTCGTGACTGTGCATAAATATTGGTGAGTGAGTGAGAGGGAAATAGAAGAGTCGCTATTGCCCGTCCCTTTGATCGATCAAACAATGCACCACAACTAGAAGACGGATGTTCAGCCTGGGGTTAATATTGCATTCATATCATGCTATGTATGTATCCAAACAAATATGCCCTTTATTATCTATAGATTATGTCATATTGTTAAATTAATTACCTTAAGGCTACCTTCAGAGTACAACAAGAGACAGAGTTATAAACTTGGAATTTTCAAAGTAATGGGTCATAGACGTGCCCTCGACGAAACCAGATTCTTTTTTAAACAGCCCATTTTTTGACTTGTTTGTTGTCAGCGGGATATCTCTATGAGAATTATTTGAAAGTTGAATAAACAACTTTAAATCAATAACGTTAAAGAAACGTGACCAACAATATGACGACGTTGGGCATAAACCCAGAAATGACGCAACATCATCAAAAATAGCGAAATAGTATTAGAACGCCGACCCCGTATAGGGCAAGGAGAGAAGAAGAATAAACACGCAACGAAACAAAACAAAATATCGTTAATGTATTAACTAGTTTATGATTCGTCGTCTCTGCTAAATGAACCACGTTGATTCAACGTTCATTCTACTGGTAGGTATCCTCTGTGCTGAAGAAGACCTGGAGCCACAGTCTATCCAAAGACATCCAAGTCTTCTTCATCCTAGCATGTATTCCTAGTTACGTAGTCAGATTACGCTTCGGAGCCTAGGGTACGCTGTAAGTCATGGTCCTAGATTTGGCGGCACTGGTTATTACAATGGAGCGACTGCCGTCTGACCTCCGTAACCCTTTGTACAGGGAAACCTGACCAACAGAAACATGACCCGAGGTGTGTTAGTTGCCAAAGACTTCCAAGTTTATATAATGATAAGCCATGTCTTTTGATCATGAACGTCTTCTAATTGCAGTAGAGTAAATATCAACTTATTTTATAACGCCATGCTTACATGCGTTTCGTTAATACTCATTAGTTTTACAGAAATATTACTTAATAACATATTATTATACCCTATTCAATAAGAGATAAAAATTTGCTACTTCAATGAAGCTCTTTTTAATGGCCAAATATACGAAAGTATTCACTAGATAGATACTGCAATGGTACCTGAACCACATAATTATTTATAGTACTAACGTACAGAACGGACAAAAATACTGACGCCGCACCTCACCGCGCAGATTTATTGTAAAATCGATAGCAAACTAATGCAATTATGAGACTTCGGCCGCATACGTAACAGACTACTATGACGTAAGTAGTAGACGTAATAATCAACCCTACCAGTAACACGCACACATTGACGCGTGTGCGTACGGGATCCAATAGTAGTAGGCGCAGTAGGTATTGAGTTCGGCGCTATTGTATGGAGTATGCGGGGTGTACCTACTACTCATCTTAGCGCCAGGATCCGCTTTCCTACTTTTTCTCCTCCATTTCCACCGGTCTTTGGCATTCTTGGTTGTAAGTCCATTAGCACGCATATCTTCCGTTGCGAAGTCGAGTCAGCATTTTTTGTGTGCGCCCCTTCTACTTCGGCCCGGCGGAGGCGGCATGGCGACGACACTTGTTCCCCACATAATTAGCCGGTTTCCGTAAGACGTGGCCGTACCATCTTAAGCGGCTCTCCTGAAGTTTGTCCGCTGTATCACGAACATGAAGGCTGCCCCGGATACGGGAGTTTCGTATGCGATCTTTCCGCGACACTCCACACATCCATCGCAGCATCTTCATCTCCGTGACACGCAACACTTGCTTATGCCGCTCGAGCACCGGCCACGCCTCGCTGCCATGTAGAAGGGCAGGCCAAACCATGATAAGGCCTGCCCTTCTGCATGGCATGGTATGCGGGGTGTACCTGAACGGAAGAAATTGGTTTACTATAGGGCCGACTTTTACGCATAATTTTTTTTTTTTTGATTGCTTTTATTTAGCAAATAATTCCTTTGTTGTAATGCTGATTGTGACCTATATAGACGTATTCACTCAAAATGTTTTAATTCTAACTGCGTAATAATGTATAATTGAACATTGTCCCAATAAAATTTATTCTATTCTAATCCAGATTTAATTCTTAATTTGTCACAGCGATAGTAACTTAAAATGTGCATATGCGTACTTATCCTTTGGCAGTTAAATATTTATGAAGAAACACAAATTATAACAAAGTTTTATCGAGAATTTGTGAACTTAACGAATAAGACGGTTTCATTAAGAACTTACTAGTTAAATTTATACTATAAAATGCTACCACGTGACTTTGTTCATGTGATTCAGGAAGACTAAAATTGACTATAATGTTCAGAAGTTGCATTATGAACCTATTATATTTTTAAACCAAAATATTAATTTCGCATTTGGCAACAAGCTTGTTGCATTGTGTTTTAGAAAAATTCTTTGTAAGAAAGAAATACATGAATGGATGAAACTTAATATACTATTAAAATAATAGAATTCAATGACATTAATTCTACCCTTACCACCCTTGGTAAAACATGCCAAACACTTGCAAAACCTGTTTAACATAAATAGGCATATAGGTATATATTTTACTCGTTTTTCATTTTAAATTTGAAAGATCTACCTATGCACAATATAATTTGGTAAATATATTTCTCTGTTAAACAGAAGTCTTTTAATTCATAAACTATTAATAGATAATATTCTGTTAAGCCCTTTTCACTAAACTATATTTTATCCTTTTATCTCGTATTAGGTGAAAGAACAAGAAAAAACACATTTCAGTCAAAATAGGCCTAAGCATTTGTTAATTTTTATGAATAAGATTTCTGTCTTGGTAATGTAACAAATATATAAAAATGATTAGTCTCATTAGCTGTCTATTAAGCTATTGCATAGCTTTTATCGCGGGCTTTGAGCGCGGAAACCGAATCAAGAAATTCCGTAACGAAAATAAAAACCTAACACCCCCACTCCGCCTACAATGTAGGCTTACAAGCAAATTTGCATAAGTTGATAAAAAATGCTATGCAATAGCTTTACCGCGGCAGTCTCCAAGTGCCACACGTTTATTTATTTTTTTAAATGTACTTACGAACTGTTAAAACTTGCAACAACCCCATTTAACAAAATCAACCACTTTGTATATGTTACTGTTTCCTTTTATATATCATGTCAAGTAATTTCGTTATAAGGTTAGGAAAATTGGCGCCAACCGCGTCCGGTAATGACTTCGCTTTTTCAATTATTCTTTCGTACGTGACTTGTTCAAATTCTCTATATAATTGAGGTAGTTGTAATTCCTCGTAAAGCTGCTTTATTCGCTGCACGTGTTGTGGATCTTTGCTGCCGTATAATTCTTCGAATAATGCTCTTTGTTCCGGATTGCAGCGCTGAAGAGCTGTAACCGCTAACCAGGAACATTTGCCTTCTTGGATATCGGTGCCCGCTTTCCCGCTAACGGTTTCGTCAGAGAAACAGTCGATAAAGTCGTCCTGGAGAAAGTAATGTATGGAATATGTAAATAAAATTAAGCAGTACTTTTCCCCCATTTGAGAGTGATGTGATTGACATTAGGTAACGCTGCTTTGAATTGTTGTAGGTGGTTTTCATTCATCAGTCATCAGAGATTAGAAATAAAAATTATAAAATGTATTTTTGTAATGTTCAGTAGGTATGGCGATACTGGTTAAATTTGAGTGATTGCTGTCTGACCTCTGTAACCTAACTATTTTTAGAGAAACTTAGTATATCGGTTTTATATATTTCACTAGTTTAAAAATGCGAAAATAACAGTAAAAAGTATGTCTGCTTTCATGCTTTAACCGCCGAACCTATTTAGATTAAAATGGAATGTCCATTCTCGTAACTTTTAACGATTCCCATGTAAGTAATTATTTTTAAATCATTTTGTAATACTAAAGGTCACAGCTGACTTAAATGAGTCCGCTCCCACCCGGCAAAAATAATATCATTAAATTATGGGCTTTACTTTACATTAACAACATAAATTGTAAGAACGCTGAGAGCTGTCTGCAAAATTTTTTGCCAGGTGAGAACGGAGTCGTAGTGGGCTATAACCTATACGCACTAGCTAGTATCAAAAATAAACTGACCTGTACTTGAAAATATTTCCCGATTTCCAACAAAATTCTCTCAGCCGTTTCCTGCGTCCTCTTATCCGCTTTATTCGTCATACACAAAGCGAGGAAACAAGGCAGATTATACGAGTAGTATGCCGTCTTGTACTTGACGATAGCTAAGTATCGTTCTATTGTGAAGAGGCTGTAGTCGTTCTTGCTGCGGTGAGCCATTGTGTAGTCTAAATGTTGCCCTATTGATGTGTAGAGTAACGCCTGAAAGGAATATTGTTCGATATATGAATTATCCAAATTCATCCATCCTTCTATTGCATAACTTATAAGGCTGATTGTGCGGCCATATTGTTTATTTAACACCAGACTGTACCACTTTAATTGAAAATAAACTGATTCCTGAACCCTCAACCTCTAGGTATTCAGGCAAATCCTTTAACCGCAGCTCCATAGTCTGTCTCTGGAATAATTTATCCATACTTATATAATTCCCACTGATAGGTTTAGGAAATGAAGAAGTCTATGAACAAGGTGGACAAACATCTAAAGTTTTCGATGTGGACTGAAGAGAGATAACAAATAAATAAATAAATGTATAGGGACAAATCACACACAACGCTTTTAAAATAAATCTTTCAAACTCTCCTTTGCTATACTTAGACATATAAAGTATAAGCTAGTTACATAAGTGTATGTATGTTTATTTATATGTATTTATGATCATTCTATATAGGTATGTAGGTTTATTTAATGTATATCCTTTATAATAATATTATATTGTACACACTTCTACCCTTCTGGTAAACATATCTTCTGCCACTCGCTGGTTGACTGTAAGAGATCCCTAAGTGGGATAAGTCCGCCATTGTACTTATTGTTTTTTCATGCTTGTGTATGTAAATTATTTGTTTTATTTTGTACAATAAAGATATTACAAACAAACACATTGAGTTAGCAAAGGGTTGTAACAAAGGATGCACAGGATTTACCTGGTAGTAGGACACTTTAAGCTATGAAAATCATACTTATGTTAACGAGTTCATTTTATTATTAATAGGATACTCTTTTGCGTTTCCTTTATTAGATTCTTATTTCCCGATTCTTTTCAACAATTTCAGGATATCCTTATTCACCCTAGCAATTTCCTAGTTGCATTTTAGCTGTTTGCAAAATAAAATGTTTGTCCATAATTATAATGACATTTGCGACATGACGCTATCATACATTTGTATTCATTTCTTATCACAAAATTATTGCACAAATGAATATAATGAGAAGTCAATACTTTAGGTTGCTTGGTTCCAGTTGTATAAATAATACTGCAGTAGTTTAATAACTGTGATTTATTAGCAACACACAAAGCTTACAGAAGGAGTGAAAGTTATAGAAAGAGGAAGACACAGTACAAGCAGAAGAAAGTCCAGAAAAAGCACGGATAGTAATTGAAGGTACGAAAGCGCGTAAATAAACAATTGCGTAGTGCGCGGCGGAGCATCGAACGACATCCACTTTACGTTGCTCGGGCGCGGCTCGACACTCGACTGACTGCGGCAACGAGCGACGAGCGGAGGCGCGCACGCATTGAGATTGAAATGTACCTACCGGTGTGGAATGCGGTCCTCGCTGCATGCTACGGATAATGAGCGGCTTTGCTTGTCAATTAAATAAATATTCAATTTATGTAGTGAAATAAAATAAATAAAATATATTTATGTAATGTATGATACTATATTATACTGTGTATGTATGTATATGTAATTATTGTGTGTATGTATTTTTATCTAGTGTATTATTTATTTATTATGAATAAAATAATATGTTTTAAATACTATTGTTTGTGTAGTGTGATTTAATATTTTATGTAAGTAATTTACGATATAATGTAGTACTTATTAGGATTATACCTAAGTTACCTACAAATACAATTAGTATAAATTAATTGCATACAATATTTTTTATACAATGAGTAGATTACACAATTACTAGGGCAGTTTCTCAGAGTACGACAAAGCTATATTCTTGTTTCGATATATATATAGAGTAACAAAACATTTGCCTTTAGCCACAGAATTATTAACAGTAACTTTGCAGAGTTCGTTATTTTCTAAAAACAATACGAGCTATAAGGATTTGCATACAATGTATATTTCGAACATCGCATTTTTCCGCCAAAGTCAGGTTAATCTGACAATTATTCGAATTCATTTAGCGAACGTCGGACATTTCCTACCCAATTCAGTACAAATTCATTTAACTCCCGGTGATGGGGGCACGACATGTAATGTAGTTTAGTTTCATTACAGCCGTTAACAATTTCTGTTTTTTTAGGCATTAACGATTCAAACTAAAAAAATCCGTCTGAGGGAAAATATTTAAATATATACTAAGTAGTTGCTTGTACATTCTAATGAGCATACTATGTAAAAAAATTGAGTCAGAGATTTTTAGGTTGAAGAATTTGCTTACTTGTGTACAAATTCTTATCTCTTCTATGAGGGCGGCTGTTAAAGTGACATGATAAGCAAAAATTATTGCAAGCTCTGCAATCAAACGTAGTCTTTAAATTAGGTATTGAGGTATCACACACATGTCACTACTAGGTCAAAATCACGTCATTTTTCACCCCCAGATAACCTCTCTGCTCGCCTTATATTTTAATACCTTATTGATATACAAGTGCACGGATATTTATTTTTTACAGATGCGATGGTTCCCGTAGCATGTTATTATTATATTAATGATAATAATAACATTCAAATCTGTAAAGTTGTTCTCTAGCTATGGCGTGACCAAAGGAAATAGGATTCTGTCTACAAATTTAATAAAAAAAATTTTTGAAACCCTTATAACTGGGCATTTGAATGACTCTTTTCTTGGGGAGGATTATCAGATCTCTATTCTATTGCCCTATACACGCCACGGGTGGATAACATCGCAGAGCACGACTGAATTCTATACATCGAAATAAGCAAATAAACCACAAACCTCATTAAACAGCTCCATAATATGAGTATACTGGGGTGTATCACCGAAGAAAGTCTTCAATGTGTTGAAAATCGACATGTATATGAGGATGGAGTCGTTAATAGCACCGAGACCCACTTCGGGTATCCGGTACCAGCATGGGACGCCGCGCCGGGTCGTCGAACCGTCTATTACGTCGTCCAGGACTAATAGGTATGCCTGTAACTGTTTCCAACAAGATAAATAAATAAGTTTAATTAATTAAGATTGTTTAAATAAATAAGATTAGGGTTTTGATACTGTACTTTCGTTTTAACATACCCAGCGGTATCCTGGAAGCGGAGCATTTGTTACACTGAGGTAATAGGACCGTAAGATTGTAGTGCCCTAGTTGCCAAGGTCCATGATGTTCTATACTTTAATTATAAGACCAATTGTAATATCATGGAGACAATAAAGGAATTAAATTGAATTGAAGCTCGATAGCCGAGTGGAAATGTGTTCGTGTCGATTGTACGTGTCAATTCGTTAAGCTTTTATTTACTTCGACTAGCTGTTTCCCGCAGCTCCACTTGCGGTATATAGCCTATGTTACTCAGGGTGAATGTAGCTTTCCAATGGTGAAAGAATTTTTGAAATCGGCACAGTAGTTTTTGAGTTTATTCATTACAAACATACACACAAAAATACAAATCTTTCATCTTTTTAATATTACTGTAGAAAGTCACGATGAGCCAAGGATGACCCAGATCACCTATCATTCTGGTTTCCTTGTAAAAAGGGTTATGGAACGGGGGCCAAACAGAGGGGCTCTACTATGGTACCGCTGAATATGCACTATAGGTACAATATTATAAAGTCACAGAATACTAGTGTTGATTGAAGGGTGATACACACATTGCTAAATTGCACACAATTTAGCTTAAAACAGCTTGTTCTGTGCGATTTTGGTTTAGTTATCAATGAGGGACGTTGGTATGTCATATGATCTGAGTGACAGGAAATAATAGAAAGCTATAAAACATTTTGGTACAAAGTGGAATTTGATAAGTGTCAATAACATCAGCGTATTGGGGCCACAGAGAGAGAAACCTAGACCCGACGACGATACATACCCAAGTTTGGTTGTATTGACCCATTAGCCTCGTTTTGTTCTAAGTATTCCTTGAGAGAGACAAACTGGGTTCTCTTTGTGCAAACATCAGAAACGGACGTTGTTCTGCCAGCACGTTATGAATTATTATTTAACCCGTTGTTGTTGTGTTTTGCAGAGTTAGTTTCTTATATTTCGGCCATGTCTCCTTTTTTAAGTCATAATGGGGTTGTTTGCCTCTCTTATGAATAGGTCTTCTTTTAAATAAGAAAAATTAGGCACGACAGAAGGTGGGGCATTGATTGGGCACAGTCATTGGCAATCACACAGGCTACGTTCAATTAACGACCCAGATGCTCTGTCATACATATCTCGTCAAAATGTACCCTATGTAGCTATGTAAGAACATCATGTATATGACATTAATTGTATAACATTATTCTTATTATAACTTTACTTAAAAATTGAATTTTTGAATTAACAACTAGCTCATAGTTATCATGCTCTGAATTGTAAAATAGTATATATTTTATGTGATGACTGGCATGCAGGTGATTTTGTGTAAAACTGTGAATCTGTATGTGACTTATAATAAATAAATCTTATCGATATACGTGGGGCGCACTATAAGTTTCCGGAATGAATATGAAAAAATACTATTAAAGGTACAAAATTAATTTATTGTTTTTCAAAATAATCTCCCTTGGCGTCTATGCACTTTTTCATTCGATGAAACCAGTTTTGAAAACTTTTGTGCCACTCCTCTGTGGTGACCTCTGAAACGTGTTTTTCATACTCCTCGACAGCCTCTTCTGGTGATGAAAATCGTTGACCGCGTAATTGGTTCTTAATTTTTGGGAACAGAAAAAAGTCACAAGGTGCCAGGTCGGGACAGTATGCAGGATGACTCATGAGTTCTACATTTTTCGCCTTCAAAAAGTCGTTTGTCTGTCTGGCCGTGTGAGAACTAGCATTGTCGTGGTGCAGGATGATACGGCGTTTACGGTTATTTTTACGGAGTTCGTCAATAACTTCCGGCAAACAAATGGTCGTGTACCAGTTACTATTCACTGTACGATGATTCTCTAAAGCAACAGTAGCCACGTGTCCAGTTTTATTAAAAAAAGAAGCAATCATCCGCTTAGATGCACTTTTCACGCGCGCCACTTTGGTTGGTTTCGGCTCATCTTGAAAGACCCATACGCTCGATTGCTGCTTTGTTTTGGGATCGTAGCAATAAATCCATGTTTCGTCACCTGTTACTATGTCCCACTCCAAATTTGACGCACCTTCGTTGAATCTGGTAAGCATGGCACTGCACCAAGTGACGCGGTCCGTTTTTTGAGCCTCGGTCAAGTTGTGTGGGATCCACCGCGAGCACAGCTTTCTCACACCCAAATGTTTGTGTAGGATTAATTGTATTTGACTCATGCCTATTTCTAAGGATGCGCGAATTTTATGGTAGGTCACATGCCTGTCTGTTTCAATCATACGGCGCACAGCATTGATGTTTTTGTTGGTCACAGCGGTGGACGGCCGACCATCGCGAGATTCGTCACTGAGATTGATACGACCACGCTTGAATTCTGCAAACCAGCTATAAACAGTTGTCTTGCATGGTGCTTCATTGCCAAAAGCTATTTCAAGCCGAGCGATGCTCTGTTGAGCTGTCAAATTACACTTAAAATCGTAGAAAATCATACTACGAAAATTTTCCCGAGTTAAATCCATGTTGATGCAGACACACAATTTTTTAAATGGCGCCACAAGGTAAAAACAAATGACCAAACTGCATTCTACAGCCAAAGAGTTCTATTTTCAAATGTTGCAATAAATTTTTAAATATTGTTTATGTAAGTGGCCAGTTCCGGAAACTTACAGTGCGCCCTATGTAGTATATAACTATATAGGGAGTTCAGATGTTGAGGAAGTTGGAAGAACCATCGGAAATAAATATTGCACATCGACCTTTGTAGAGCGTTATCTCTGTCGCCCGGGGCGTCCTATGGTGGCCATACACGATACGAGAAATCGTTACGATCAGACTGTACAGTTCGAACGGTACCGACAAATCGCTACGTGTATGAAAACTATACAGTTTCGTCCGATTTTTTACAACAATACTATTTCATTTGATTAAACATAATCGGTAGAACTGTGCCGACTGATCGTATGTGTACGAGCTCGTTCAGTTTTCGTGTTCAGTTTTGTCGTCAGTTGCAGTTGCTGTCATGGACTGGAATAGCATTTCTCATAATAGTATCTTGTTTCTCGATAATTGGTGCTACCATATTCAGTAGATAATACGTATCATGGTCCGTTCTAAAAAAAATATGCCAGTCTTTTGGACACTTCCGCCAACAAATTGACATATGAGAATGAACGCTTTTCATTAGCTATTATTTTTTTCCTTCAAGGCGAATATTAATCCAACAACTGCTTAACGTCGTCCGTCAAAGTCATCACACGTGTGCATCGAGACCGTTTATTGTACCGTCTTGTCGTAACAATTTCTCGTAGCGTATATGGCCATCAACGACATTTTAAACATCAGGACATTTTTACAATGTGTACAGTACGTGAAACACTGCGCCTAAAAAATGTAAAAACTGAAAAAAAAATTGACCTCTCATAGCATGATTAGCATGTTCAAACAAACAAGCTCTTCAGCTTTATAATATTATGGTACTAGATATATATAGTAAGGCACAGTTGATACAAATCGAAAAAAATAATATTTAACATAGAAATAAACATTACTTACCATTTCAACACACCACCCCATGACTCGCGCCAACCTTAATGATTCTTCGGTAACTTTTCCAGGCTCCTCGAGCATTTCATAAGCTAATACTGTTGTCAGTCCTCGGGTTTTCTTACCGCCCGCCAGATTGTAATCCAAAACCTATTATTTTTACAATAATATTGTATAAAATTACTATTTCCTAGGCCTCCCTTTATTGGGATGTTAAGATAAACATTTTATCAATGAATAAGTATAATGATTTTATTAAGACTAGGGGGATATTAAGCTGCATTTTCTTGCTTGGAGAATTGAAAATCGAATATACTTATGGCTGTTTTAATTTCTTTGTTGAGAAAGCTAGTCATCGTAAATAAATGTATTAATTTGGCAGTACAAAATTAGGCACTTCTTATTGTATGTTTTGTGTATCAATACGAATCAATCAATATTCTATTCTTAATGTCTCATTATAGTTATTATACATGTAAATGACCCAGAACAATGACTTGGTATTAGGGCCCATGAAGTATTTATACTTGTTATGAAAAATATTCTAGACCATACTTCTCTCCGGTCTATGTGTGTGATGTGTGTCATGTCTTTGTTATAAAGTAATAAATTAATATTATTTTCTATATCGCCTTTACTCATTTCTATCAAGAACATTATCATGAGTTCCTCCTTTCTTCAGAATGCATGTATATTTTGCATGTTATCTAGGACTACTACTCATATTAGCACCCTCCCTGTTGGTTGGATCCTCAGCTGGCTTTTTGGGAGCCCTGGGTGTGCTTTCGACCTATTTCCTCCATTTCATATGGTCTTCGGAACCCTTAGTTGTAAGGCCATTACAAGTATATCCTCCACTGTGACATCAAGCCTACATTTTCAAAATCAATTCTGTAAGACTCAAAAAGTTTTCTTATAAATTATTTCACCAAACACTACATTATATAAATACAATAATTTATACAAACCCTTCTTATCCAGTTAGCCACATCAGGTACTTCTGCAAAGTTAGGTGTTTCCAACAAAGAGGTCATGATACAGGGTAGTACATCTTGGAATGTTTCTCTTTCTTTCTTAGACTGGTATTTGGATAAGTTGGTTGCCATTCTCACTGTGCCTATAGTTTGTAATGACCTGCAATCATAGGTATGTTTATTTTTTATTTCAATATGAAAAAAAGCAGAGTTGTAGGATAAGAATAGAAAGTTGATGGGTTATGTAAGTGAAGGACTATATCCTCCTCAATCCTCCTTAATAAACAAATAATGAAATCCCTCTCTCATAAAATAAACTAAAAGGCAAAACACAAATCTAAATACACAAAACATAGTTGGGTTAGTTATTCATTTATAACTTAAGAATTGTTGAATAAAATCAGCTGAAATTTTCTACACAGTTAGAGGCAATCAGGCTACTTTTGTCTCAAAAAATACATGAACGTAAAGATGCGGGTAAATACTAGTCATTTTTTCCAAACAGGAAAAAGGCAATATTAACTGATTTAAAATGTATAGATTGGATTCCTTTTGAAATAAATATGACAATGGATTTATCAGAGATCATTTTGACATGTAAATGGGACTTCCACATTTAGCTTATCAGATTCCTCTGTCGGCTATGCTAATGTTTATGATGTTATTAACTACCATGCAATGACATTATATGGGTTTGGTGTATCTATTTTTATATTTTGCTTGATTTGATAAGGATAAAAATATATATTATAGGGGAACTGGTGGCCCAAGTTTTGGCCTAATTTGAGTCTCCAGGGCTCCCACAAGCTTTGTATGTTTAATATGTTATATAATTGTGAATTCATTGTGTATTTGTTGAGTTGAAATAAATAAATATTATTATATAACTATGTAAAATGCTTCACTGTTGTGAGTGGAGGAGGATATGAGCTATCCTCTAATTCTCTCGGAACTAAAACTACGAGAAGGACATAGGATACAAAATGAACCCTATGTCCTTCTCAGTAGTACACATACAAATTTATGAAAATAAGAACAGTTCCCATGGTACATAAGTATGTGTACTGGAAGAGATCACTCTAGCGATAAGTCTGCCTTTATACCTCATTGACTGAGCATAAACGAAGTCTCCATTTCGAGACTGGCAATTTTGCTCTTGTACAGATAAATGAATGTTAAGGGCTAAAGGTTACATTTCTGAACAGATCCTTATGAAACTTCACACACGTGCTCCTTGATTTATTTATTTTTTAACGGATCCTTAAAAAACTTGGCACACATGTTCCCTGATTTATTTGAAAATTTTTGCCAAGAACTTTTTTGATAGGAACAAAAATGGAGAGAGTATGTAATACATTAGGTATTACATACTTTCTCCATTTTTGACAGATTTCCATACAGATATCCATATTTAACAGATTTATTTGATAACAGCCTTGTATGTCAGATTCTCTACAAGAGCTGTAAAAACTCAATAATTACCATACCACCTAAATGGGGGAAGTTCTATGAATAAATCTTGTACTTGTAGGTAGTCTGCAAAGTCTAATGTTCACGGAACTACTCGTTTTTAAGGTATATTTGTTTTGTTTTGTTTTTATTTTGGTGCAATAAAGAGTATTTCTATTGCATTTAATGAAGCGGCAGGCAAAAGCTGGTTGTTAATAAGTAGTTTAAGATTTTACACCTAAGATACTGAACCAATTTTGATCAAATTTGGTACAGATAGCTTGACATTAGGGAAGAATACAAAGTAGTCCCACAGGCGGCGCCAACTGCCGTACGTAGCTGTTCATAAATAAAGCCACATAGGCAATCACAATAAAATAAACTTATTGATTACCTGAACTGAATGAATAATAAATGAATACAAAACCAGCTAATGGTTGTGGTTTATATAATATTTGTAAAAGATACCAATTACCTAAGATTTATCAAGGTATTCGCAGAATAAGAAAAGATTTTATGCATTAATCTTACCTCGTACATTTTCCATGGTAAGCAACTATTTTGCCGGTTCTATTTAATATTCTTAAAAATGTAGTAGAACTCATTATGGTATTATTCTTCTGTAAGAAACTTAACCGGACTAACTTGGACTAACTTTCACTCAAATTAGAAATATGCTAGTCAAACCAATCGCTCGCATTCCAAACTAAAATGAAAATGATGAGATGAGACGTTATCTGAACTATTTTCACTTTTTGACATCTGCCAGTCAAGCCCGTTGCCATTTTTTTTTTTAATATGGCTTTTAATTTAGGCTTCTTTAGGAACAAATTTTAATAAGGATGCGACCTCACTTATCCATTTTAGCCAAATATTTGCCATTGCATGTTTTACCAAAATTGATTCAAAGTCGCCAAAGCATGTATTGCCCCAGCATAGTGGTAAGGCTTCTGGCTAAGTGTAAAGGTAGGACCGCACTAGGTGGAACTAGTGATGTGCCGTTCCCAAATTTCCGTTCCCATTTCGTGGAAAGGTTAACATCTAAGATTTATTTATCAATTCTTACGCCATGTTAATTTAAATATATGCTTTAATAATTTTTTTAACCGATTTCGAAAAAGGGGGAGGTTCTACGTACATGTGTACGTATTTTTTTTTTCTTTGTATGTTCACCGATTATTTGGCCGAATATCAAGTTCGGTAAATTTTTGCCAAACATTCGGCCGAATGATCCATCACTAGTGTAAAGATACATATGTACATTAAATAAGTATATTGGAAGTGTAGTAAAAACTGTATTTAATAACTTAAATCACAACTTTCCCATATTGCCAACGTTCCCCGACACGTTCCCGGCGATTTTGGGAAAGTAGGCACATTCCCGGTACCGGCACATCGCTAGGTGGAACTTCACTGCAGCGGAACTGGGCCGGAGTAAGTAAACGAGATGGTGCAATACAAGGTGAAAGCTCGCTTGCCCACTCGTTGCTGCCCTGCTATTAGCGACACGTCGCGTCAAAGTATTCTTTGTATGAAATTATATGAGATTACACGCTCTAAGCGGCAAAGGAACTGCACTGCAGCAGATAAAGTAAAGTTGATCAACTCATTTAAACTGTTGCAATGTGCAGTGCTGTCACGGAGTGCAGTTCGACGAACTTCATTTTCATAGTCTAACAAGGAAATAAGGTTGGCTGTTAGTTAATGCTTTTAGCATTAAATTCGCCTATTGTGATATACAATTGTATATTTGTACAAAAAAGTTTAAATAAATAATAATACCCATTTCGTCGTCCATCTTGCACAGAGGTTGCCTAACGACTGAATAAATTTTTGTAGTTCCGCTGCAGTTCATGAGTGGTTTACTTTTAAGTGTACTACCCACATCTTTTTACAAAAAATGCGCTCAGCTTTACTAGGGCTACAAGCCATTAAACCAAAACCCAACACTCACGATCGAAATAAGATTAAGTGCCATGTGGGCGTTTTCTGTGTGCCAAAGTTAAGCCCCGCCCTATTATGTTCTCGGCTCGAGAGACTTATGTGCATAAACTATATTGGCTTATGTGGCCGACGCATAGTACGTCTAGTTCTATTATTTTATATAATAAATATAACGATAAATCAATTTTCATAATTTTGAGATGATAGTAAGCCCAAGCCCCGCTAGACAGCCTTTTGATGTTAAATATTTTTCTACTGAGCAACCCTATGTTTATATTTGCCTACCTGTCAACCAACGAATTTTGTCAAATGAATGGATGGACATCGCAAAAAGAGATACCCATTGTTTGTAATAGGTAAATAAATTACAAATTGTGTGAATAATTTCATAGTTGGTTTTGTGTTAATTATTATTGTTTAACATGTGATCATTCAACAATCTTATTTAGTGATTAATGTCATAGGTAAAGCTTGGGTAACCTTAAATAATATGGTGTAAGGCCGACGACTTTTTGTCTTAAATTTGTATTTGCGAATGCGAATCCATTACAACGGTGTTATAATGGATTCGCATAATGATTCATCGACGAGGTGCCCTCTTAGGCTAGATGATGAGTCCGAAAAAACAAATATTTGCATGACAGCAGCTACAAAGCAAAGTGCCATTACCGATAACGTCGAAAATGTGTTTACATCAGCGTCGCATGTAACAGACTCCAATTCGGCTGCACAAAATGGACCTTCGTCGAAACACTTTAACTCTTCTACTAACGAATCTACACCGCCGTCTAGTAGGTCGAGTGAAAACAGTTCTGAGCGCAATAAAAATGTCAGCAGTAACAACCACAGTTCAAACATGAACAATTCATATGCAGATGTTTCGGAAGCTGCCAGTAGTAGCAAAAATGATTCTAACCTATGTGACGGAGATGTTCAGACTCCACAACGGCACATAGCGTGTGTGGATAAAGTTGGTAATGTTTACAATGCCCCATCAACAAGTGGCAACAGCAGAGACATAGAAAACATTAATTGCAGAGAAAACAGAAAAAGGCCTTCAACTTTGAAACTGAATAGGTCTAACTTAGATGTTGATGACAGCTCCAGCGACACAGGCAATGATGATTACTCTCTAGGTTCAGATGATGGTTGCATTTACACTTACAGAGGAGGACAGCATTTAGCTGATTTACCAAGTTCATTCTTCAGTTTGGATATGGGTCTACCATTAGACAGGCATTTGCCCACCCCACCTAACTACCAAGCACAGGCTCCACCTGCCAGGGATGGATCACGAGCATCAAGCCCTGACATGGACTTTTTAGAAATGGATTTTGACCCAGGGCCTTCCTGTGAAGTGGATACTGGTGATGAGTCTACTCCTGATGCTGATTTGGAGGCAGCTAACAATATGCCCGAAGAAAATGAGCCTGTAATAAGGGAGAACTCTCCTAAAAATATGCTAGGACCTAGTAATCCACAAGTTGTCCCTGTACCTTCTGGGTCACGGGATCCTGATGTGTCTTTTAGTGTCCCATCAACGAGTCGTGGATTCGTTTTGGGGCAGGGTGATGTTAAGGATGAGTCTAGAATTAAACCAATAAACTATGGTCCTTTTATCACCCATGTGAATGCACGAGGTGAGAAGCAGACAGTTCGCAGGACAATGTCGCATTGGCCTGCTACTGCTCCTGTGAATCTGCATGTCTCCAGTGGTGATCTGGTTTCACCGAGGGAAATATTGAATTGTAAGATATGTTTATTATTATTATTACATCATTTTAGTTTATATTTTCATTTTTGGTCACCTAAAAATGTAGCTCTTTAAATCTGATGCTAAAATAATATGTGTAAATCATGTAGTTTACAAATAAAAATTGATTTCAGATGATGAAGAACATACAGAGGGTCCCTTTGCATATCAAATAAACCAAGGAGAGCGGCCAGCTTTTGACGCCATAACCATGTCATCAACAGTCTACCACATGAACATGGCCAAGAAACTAATGGGAGACAAAGAAAAATCTGATGGTGATAAGGAAGATGATGCTAAAATGGTGAGATGAGACCTTTAGGGTATTCATTTTTGGTTGTATGTATGACTTTTGTTTAATTTCCTATTATGTGCCATAATAGTATGTAAAGGGTTTAAAAATATTAATGACAAAGTAAAAATACTTTGGCAAAATTTAATAATCTGTGTTTGGGTAGTTTTTTGCTAAAAAGAGATTATTTTTGCAGACTTGGGGCCAATATGTAGACTCACCTGGTTCCAGTACAACAGATGCAAGATGTGTGGAACCCCCACGATGCATGATATGGTCGGAACGAGAGGCCTGTGAGCGACAGGTCACACAAATAGGCACCTCTGCTTGTGGAGCTACTGCAGTTGTTAATGTGTTTGTAAGTATGTCCTGACCTGACACTTAGAAAGGGGGGGGATATTTGTGTGTTTTTCTGTGCTCAGTTGCTATATAAATAGAGCCATTTTGTCTTTAATCATACCATAAGATGGATCCCATTCAAAAACAAAAATATATAATCCGGCACCTCATATTTTTTGAGTTGTTGTTATCTTCGTTCAAGCTGTTTTTTTCTAGTTGTCCTCACCATTTTTTACAAGGAAACTAGACAAACAGGAACATGACCAGAGGTGTGTTGTGGCTAATACTGTCAGACTGAAAAGTCTGCCTGAAGGCATCTGACACTACCTAACAACTGCACTACCGGGCCCAACGCCTTAGCGTGCCTTCCGAATAGGGTTGCCAGATTAATAACCTAAATATCTGGATAACATTTCAAAATGTCGGGATTTTGGAATAGTTGTCTGGAGAAATGAAAATTTATGAGTCGAAATTGTAAACTATATTTTTTTAAATAAACAGCTATTTATAAGAAGTATTAAAATAAAATTTACATTATCTTTTTACGGTTTGTTTGCCACAAGTATTGGGCATTGCTTTACACCGAGTCCACCAATTTAGATCCCTTCGGAGTTTCGGGGAGAGATTGAAAACTTCAGCAATTTTTATCAAAATTCTGTCATATCACAAGCTTAGCTTTTATCAAATGAAAGCCCATACGATTCCTTTCTTCAGAATATTAATTATTTAGCAAACTAAACACTCTTTCACAATATGTATTTGCTCACTGGAATCGACAACACAAATAATAATTTTTTTTTTACATTTTCACAATCATATTCACAAAATAATACATCTTGATACTAATTTAAACAATGTGTGCAAAGGCGGACTTATCGCTATTACAATTTCTTCCAGCGAACCAAGGTTAAGGTGGATAGGGAAAATAGAAACAAAAATGAGAGGCGGTACAGTAAGAAATCCATACAAATATTATAAATTCGAAAGTCTGTCTGTCTGTCTGTCTGTCTGTCTGTCTGTCTGTCTGTCTGTCTGTCTGTCTGTCTGTCTGTCTGTCTGTCTGTCTGTCTGTCTGTCTGTCTGTCTGTCTGTCTGTCTGTCTGACTGTCTGTCTGTTACGCTTTCACGGCCAAACTGCTGAACGGATTTTGATGAAATTTGGTATGAATATAGTTGAAGTCCCGGGGTCAACAAAGGCTACTTTTTGACGCAGGCGGAGCTGCGGGAAACTGCTAGTTATACATATATATATACATCTCTAAATCGAGTTGGGGCAAAAACACATTGTTTGTATGTATGTACTCGTAAGTGTATGTATGTTTATACCGCGATAACTCTCGAGCCGTTAGTCCGATTTCGATAAAATTCAAAGTGTGTACAGCAGGCATGTATAGAATTTTTAAGTTCGTTTGGCATCAAAATCGGTTTAGTAGTTTTTGAGATATTGGTATTAATGTAAAAATAAATATTTATTGATAGATCCAAAGCTGTAAGTCCGTTTTCGTTGATAATCAGAATGTATGTAGGAAACGTTATGATACGTATGATATCAAAATAGATTTAGTGATATTTAACCGACTTTAAAAAAAAGAGGATCTAATGTTTTTTTCGTATTTGCTACTTAATAACTCTGTTATTACTGAACCGATTGAAAGAACAATTTTTAAGTTTGATAAAGCATACTTTCAGTTTAGTCCAGTAAAAATTTTAAAGCAATTGGTCAGTAGTTTAGTAATAAAATAATAATAATTGGTGGGGCCATCATGAAGATATTTTGAAGTCGGGATATTTATCTACAAGGGTGGGAGTAGAAGGATCAATGGACCTTATAGTCTAACGGACTAAAAATTAACGATAACAGAAGGAGGTGCTTTTTAAATAATTATGCCAGGGCAAACAGAGTAGATAAATCCTTTAAATATACAGGTCATGAAGGATTGATTGACCTACAACGTTCTTCCAAAATCCGAAACGGAGGAGGTTCTCAATTCGAGGGGGCGGGGCAACGGGTACAATTAATATTTATCCGGCTAACGAGGCTCTGAAAACACAACACAACAACTTGGGAATGCTCCCAAGAGAGGGTTGACGTCAGGCAGGTTAATGGTTACAACAAGAAGGAATGCGTCTGTAGATAGGCCGCCGCAAATTGTCTCTAGATATGGAAAAGGCCTTAGACTGTGTTCTTCGGTCGATGATCTGGTGGGCACTGAGGTCGAAAGCGGTACCAAAATTCTATATTGAGATCATCCGGGGCATGTACAGCGATTCCGATTCCATTGTTAGGACTGCTGTTGGTGACACCAAACCCCCGTCACGGTCTGGGTTCACCAGGGCTTATCTGTTCTGTGTGGTATTAGACGAAGTGTCAAGCAGCAACAGGACACACGAGCAACCTCCGTGGCTGCTCATGTATGCGGATGATATCGCACTGACGGACGCGGACAGGGGGAGAATGGTGCGACGTGCCAACACGTGGAAGGAGTCACTGGAGAACGGCGGTCTAAGCTGAATGTGACGAAAATGGCAACTGGCCTGTAACACCAGAGATCCCCAATTGGTACGCATAGGTGAAGACTTAGTCGAGCGTACGGACCAGGTCAAATACCTGGGATCTGTACTTGACTCGTCAGGGGACATTGACTGCGACGTCAGAGCCCGAATAGCAGCAGCTTGGTCAAAATGGCGCGAGGTGACTGGTGTCGCCTGTGACCCAAAAATACCGGTTAGACTTAAAAGACAGAAGACAGAAGGACAGTCTATTAAACTATGATTAGGCCTGCCCTTGGCAACGAGCGTGGCCGATGCTCGAGCTGCATAATCAAGCGGTGGACTGGGTGTGGTGGCGAGTCTTGGGAATGGCAAATGTTTACCAGTGGATCAGGCTATTGATGAAGATGATTATGATCGATTTTAAAGTGCATCTAAACTTGGCATTGGATTGGATTTCAACCCTTTTTTAGGCGAACAATTAGGCGATAGGAACTTATCCCCCTTTTTAACAGGTATGTTTTTGGTGGGATTTCAATACTTTTTTTCAAGAAATCGTACCTTTCTTTTTTTTGTGTGCCACGCCCGCGTTCATTGTTAACCTTAGAAATCATTTTGCGTTTCAGAGCAACCTTTTTTGTAGACAAATCATCTGAAATTTAAGCTCGAGCTAAATTGGGCCGCAGAGCAGTGGCGTAGCTAAGGGGGGGCGGCGGGGGCGACCCGCCCCGGGTGTCACTCGTTTGGGGTGACACCCCGAGCCCGACTATGACCATCAGTTATAGTACTTTCTATCTATAAAAAATCGTAAATCTGTGGCAGAGAGCATAACCGCCACTAATAAAATTATCTAGGTAACTATAATATCGTACCACGAGCATAATATACTGATATTTAGAAAAAAAACAATGTGCACACTGTCAATCGATTAGGGATTCCCCCAAAATTTAATACCCCGTTCGCGCATAACCAACGCTAGTCAGGGGATTCCCTCGATATAGCGCTCATCACTTGTATTGTGGATTGGGCCATTTCTTTTGTTTCCGACCGCATTCATTTCAATATTCTCTTACGTGAATTCTGAACGTCTAGTGCAAAGTGTTTGTTATTTACGTATTAGATATTATAAACAACATTTTTTGTATAAAAACCGATTTAATATAGTCGATTCTTGAAGAAAATAAACAAGGTAAGTTAAGTATTTTTGTTATTACAGGTAATACTTACATTCTTAATTTATTTAGTATCTATTAACAGTATCTTAGATTATTTCGAAAAACCCTTCAATTATTTTATTCTCTTTTAATTACTGTGTATTTTAAAACTATATTATTGAGCCATCCTAAATGATAAATAGGTACTTACAGAAGGTATTTTAGACGGATTGCAGTAATATTTTTTTGTTTAGCCTGGGCAAGTATAATACTTCTTTTTTTCAACTTCCACAAGCCGTTGGGAAGTGCTTCTCAATCACAGCAAAGCATCTGATAAAAGACTTTCGACAACGCGCTGGAGTGCTCATTATGGTGCAGTAAAAGTATTGGCTGAAAATTTTGATAGGATAATTGCAATTAAGATGTATTGCAATTGAAGAACTATGTGACCAAGACGTAAATTTAGAAACTAGAGGTGCTGCACAAAATCTTATGCCTGCTGTGTGCAATTTCTCATTTCTTTGTTTTCTTTTCTTTTGGAATGATGTGCTAAGGGAAGTAAACAATGCTCAGATTGCATTACAAAGTAAAGGTTTATGTGTTGATGAAATAATCATAAAACTAAAAGCACTTCGTCTATTCATTGGAGAGAAACGGTTGCATCTAGCAAAAGAGGCAATAGATTTTGCTGTACAAAAATCGGAAAAATACAACATTTCGATGGAACGACGAATTTGTCGCAAGAAACGCATGCCCGGTGAGTTAGCATCGTCCACAGATGCTGGACACTTACACTTAGAGCGGAACTTCAAAAGGACATGTTAGAATGTCTTGACAGATTCAGTATTGAACTCGAAAAAAGAGTAAAGTCCATTAAAGACGTAGCTTCGTTGTTTGAGGTTGTGCAGTCAAAGACCTTGCTTTCGGCAAACACTGAACAGTTAAAATTTGCTATATCAAAATTTACTAACCTTTACGATGAAGTATCAGAAACAGAACTCCTTTTTGAAATACCAAGATTGAGAAGACATTTAAAAGCGGCTAATGTTACTGTCTCTAATTGGGTGACACTGGACTTTTTGAAATTTATTGTGGAATGTGATTTTACAGAATCTCTTCCGAATCTAACGGTCGCACTAAAGTTATTTATAACAATATTTGCATCAGTTGCTTCATGTGAGAGAAGTTTCATCAAATTAAAATTAATTAAAAATTACTTGCGGTCTACAATGACTGAAACCAGATTAAACAATCTTTGTATTTTAACGATAGAACATGAAGCAACACAAAATATAAATTTTGAAGACGTGATTTCAGAGTTCGCTAGTGTCAAACATAGAAGGAAGAAATTTTAATTTTTAACAAACTAAATTTGTTTTACATAATATACAAATATTTGTAATAGGTAGTTGTATTTTAATAAAACGTAAATGATTATAACTTTTTTTATTTTAACAGTTTCGATTGAGTTTTGGGGTGACACCTATAAAATCCGCCCCGGGTGCCACCTATGCTAGCTACGCCACTGCCGCAGAGCCCACTCCCGGTCGGGAACTTTTTGACCCTACGTTTTTTATACGATAATTTGGGTAAATCAGTTCGAAATAGTTTCCTTAGCCTATTATATTCAATATCGCGATCAATTATACCGTGTGTAATGAGTTTTTAGGCAAGCAGTATTTAATAAGCTATACTGTGTACATTATGTATACATGACAATATTTTATACCCCCCCCCCCCTCTCTCTTCCTCCCCCCCCCCCCCCATTTATTTTTGATTGAGCCAACTCACGCTTGACCGATTTCTTAAATTTCTTAATTTTTTGTTAATCTACATATAACACACGACCTGTGTGCCAAATTCAAAAATCAAAAAATCTTTTAAAATTCATTTAAAATTTTTACAAAAATAGACAGGTAGTAGGGGCTCACTATTTAAGTTTAAAAAAACCTGTATTATGTGAGTCCCGCTCTTACATAACAGCGATACATGCAGAATAAATTTGTCAGCATTTCTACTACAACATTACAATACACTGACAATACATAAGACAATATTATACAAACTTAATTATTGTTCGATGACATCCAAGATTACAAATTGACTGTTTGCTCAAATGAATCATATGTGTATAAATATTGGGGTAACTATGTGACGAGAGAGGTAGTTGTTAAAATTAATTATTATTTTATTATAACTGTTGTTGTTTAATACCATGTTTTAAATCTCATTGTACGGGAATCAATAGCGCTTCAGTTTCCTCGTAAGTAAGCCCTTTCAATTCTTCTGTTACCAAGTATTTACAAGTTCTATAATGTTCTATTGTTTAACAGATTTTTATAATATTTATGTGACATATGATGTCGCAATACAGAATGTAATATGTATAGTTGTCTTATCGTAAGTGCATTAGTCTCTGCATAAAGCATATGAGTGTGATACCGGTATTGTTTAAAGTTCATCAGTTTAAGCAACAATCTCTGAGCTCTCTCCAATTCTATCAGTTTAGATTTATTAGCACAGCCCCAAACAGGTATGCAGTATATAAGGATCGACTGTGCAAGAGCTATGTAAATGTTATGAAGAAGTTTAGAATTAGCAACATACTCGTACCTTAAATTCCTAAAAATCCAGTTTAGCTTCCGAATTCTGGATCTTCATTAGTTCAACCAGTTCAGATTTTGATTGATAATTAGTCCGAGATATTTTGTAGAACATACTTTTTTTAATCATAAGGCATTCACACTGCCTCAGGGAGTTAAGGCATGTGTGAATTCTTAAGGAAAAGTCTGGTGAAGGTTGGGATGAATTACGAATAGAAAAAGCAATATAATTAGTTTTTTTTATATTCATAGTGAGTAAATTGGAACACAACCAATCGTGAACGATCCCAAGTCCACGCTCTGCGTTATCAAACACATCTCTCCAGGACTTACCGGTAAAGACAAGAGCCGTATCATCCGCATAAGAAAACTGCCCTGCGGCACTCCGTATGTAATCTATTACATACGGAGTATCACTGCTAGTAAATTCTCCAATTCTGACTCTTTGTTTTCTGTTCCTTAGATAATTCGAAAATAGTTTCAGAGGTGTGCCATGAATACCCATAAGCAGAAACGCTGTCAAACGCATTTTTGAGATCCACGAAGATTGATATGCATTTTTGACCATTGTCAAGTTTTCCAACTACCAAATTCACAAAATCAACTACAGCGTCTTCGGTGCTTATGCCAGGTCTAAATCCAAATTGACGCGAGGATTATAAATTGTATTTATTGAGGTATTGGAGCAGCCGCAAATTCATTAATTTTTTTATGATTTTTGAAATGACAGGTAGCACCGAAATAGGTCTATAGTTACTGACAATTGGAAGTGGCCTAAATTTCACAGGGTCATATTTCAGGATCTACTGAAGCTATATCTATGAAATTTGTCATACTGCTTTAGTACTAGTATATGATTACGTAGGTACAATTTTATCTCTGTACTTGCAATAGGCACTGAGCTACAGGAGGGTCAAAAGTGGGTCGAAACGGTTCGTGTAAATAGTGCGCGGCATGCGCGCGCCCTGTTGCTGGAACCGTGCGCTTAGATATATAGAAGTGTCATTAGCAGGCCAGTTATCTTTGGCATACGCTACGGCACTTCTACCGATCCTTATTTCTGTGAGCGTCCCGCCAGTCGCGCGGGATTCGCGTCAGTTTGAATGGACCTTTATGAATGGACCGATTGTGACATGTTTACTTATACAAAGTTGTTTTGAATGAAAGGAACTTTTATTACATAGGTTTTTAGCAGTGTAATTTTTTAATGATGCATATTTATTTTGCAGATTGCACTAGGCGTGCCCATCAACTTAGAACAAATCAATTCGGCTGTCGGCACAAGGCAGAGAGCAAACAATGCACCTATACCTAGGTATGTTATACTATGAACAGCTATATTCTGCTAGTACTATACTAGTAATATATTGGTGCTATAAATAGTTTTGTATTGTGTTGTATTATTTGTACAGTAACCTTCATATCCCAATAGATGGACCGGTAGATTCAATATAGCGCCATCTATGATTGGAAGGCTTTTGTCGTAATGAGCCAAATCTATATATGCATTTTGGAGAGCTGTAACTTCTACTAAAACTTTAACTTTCCCCATGAGCATGGCTTACTGCAACGGATAAGTGATTGGTCTTAATATCTGATGTAATTATGTCAAAGTCCACCACTCCAAAGTATTAACATTAAGCCATGGTGGTTATCATTTGATATTTGTATGACATAAGTTTAAAACTTTTAGGTATTTGTTCTCACGTGCTGTAGCAGGCTGTACGGCTGCAGATCTGGTAGCAGGTATTCAAAAAGCATCAGATGGATTGGTGACCGCCCGATTTTTCCCGACGCACCCAGAGCGAGCGGTCTCACTTAGCCACTGGTTGGCCGATTGGATATCCCTAGGTAATTAGTTTATTGCACAAATTTTATTAAGTTTTCTTTTCATGCCAATAGCCAAGATAGAAACGGAAACTATTGGGCAAAAGATTCTGCTCGTCATTTGACAGTGTTGTTAGTTCATTCTTAGTTCACTTTCTGTATCTACCAGTACCTAGATAGATTAAATGACGAATTTGAGCCCAGACTTTAAATTTTTTACTCAACTTCGTTCTTTGTAAAAATAAAATTCTATTGCAGGAGCTGTTCCAATCTTAACCCTGAACCTCCAAGTCGGCTGCGAGGGTGAAATCCCCGACGCATGGCACCATCAAATGGTCTTCGGAGTATCGCCTCGTGGAATTTACCTTTGTAACCCGGTGGAGTGTGTCCGGGAATCTACTCTCTGGCCTCGTTTGACGTCACCTTCAGTACTGTTGGTGCGGACGAGAGATGTTCTTGCAAGGTTTACTCCGGAAACAGACTTGACCCCACTGATGTATGTGCCTGAACGAAGGTTTCACACGTTTAATGTTCTTGGTAAGTTAGTCTTGACTTTGACTTAATTGCCCTAACGCCATTTTGATATGTCTTGGGTCGCGCGCACCCACGTTTGGCTAGGTCAGCCCCTTGGTCTTGAGCTCCGCTGCAAGATATAAGTAAACACTCATTGTCAACTGTGTACAGAGGGTGTTACAATGTCAATTTTAGACACAGCAGCTGCCAATTTCAGTGATGATGATGCTGCGCCGAATGTGCGAAGTGATGCGGTAGGACCGCATAAGACAGGAACTCCCGCGTTCGAAATAGCCTACATTGAGTAGCATATAAGCTTCTGGAAAATCGCCTGCGATGGTACGGTCACATCTTACGAAAACCGGCAACTTGCTATTAGGGCGCGCCCAAATTAGTTGGCCGGGCGAAGTGGAGATGTAAAAGTAGAAAAGCGGTGTGCATCCAGCCCTTGCCTGCGACCTTTTTCAGGTCATCTGACCATCTGGTTGCTAGATGTCCGTTCAACGCCGTCCTTGCCTATCCTATAAAATAGTTAATTTGCAGGTCAAGTAGCAAACGTGTTAAGGGAGTGGCGGGCTACCGGTTGGGTCGAACAAGGTACACGAACGCACCACATCAGAATACCAGCCGCGTATCAAGCTGGCATAACAGTGGCAGCTTTAACTGGCACCGAAGCACATAGAAGGCTCATGCATATAGCACAACTCCCTATAGTCAACCCGCAAACAGATCCGGCATGAACTAAGTATGAGAAAACACTTGGTAAGTGATTCCCACGTGATATTGAATACATCACATGGAGTATTATGTATATTATTTGAAAATAACAGGTATGGACAGATTGTTGCTCAGACAGATTGTAAGTAGGCCTTATTCATATCGCAAAGATGAAGTTTCCAAAATTATTGTAAATACGAGTATATCCAATATTTGAAACTTCTTCCCATATTGGATAAGGCTTTAATGTATCGAGTTAGTATTTCCATCTAAACTTTTACTATTTTATTTCAAATTTCTGCTAAACTTTGTTTATAGGTTCCTACTACTGTGTGATCTATTTTTTCCTTACATTTTCCAAAAACCACAATAAATATCAGTGAAATTTTAATTGTGTAACAAAAAGACATTACCATAGACTAAATGATAAGTAGACATAATATTGGTGTTAAAATATAAGGTCTTGCAAATAATGATGTTATCTAATTTAAAAGTAAAATTTGGGCCTGTCGAGAAGTCTTTCCGAAGTTCTGCCGGATAAAATGAAACCTAATACGCATATGTTTTACTATTCGATCATATATTAGGGTGGATGAACGATCTCATACAAAATTAACACAAAATCCGCTGGCCCATTTCAACTATTTAGATAATTGTAGTTTCAAGTTAAACCGAAAATCTTTTGATTCCGGCTTGTTATATTTTATGTACAATAATGAATGTAGTAGGTTTATAAAAAATAAAACAAATAGGGACAAAGATGTTTATTGAAAATTAACTATATCACAGGGCTATAAACCGTCGTTTTAAATACTGCAATCATTGCGTCGCATTCGTTTAAGAATAATCATACACAAGATTGGAAAATATGCTGCGTGCTAGGTGCATGATTGAAATTAAATATTGCAATTAAATTAAATATTAGCATTGCTTATTGAAAATATGACAACCCTAAGATTTTATAAAGTGTATTTTTTACATTTTCAACAAATCAAGAAAAACAACTTTGAAGAAAATTCTCAGTTGTCATCTCTTTCAAGCGAAAAAAAAAAGTTAGTTTTGTGGCTCCATCTAGCGGTGTTCATGCATCTACCATTAATATATCATCGATAAATATTGTTGAAGAATTCCTGTGCTGAAGGTCAACTAAATACTTAAATTTAAAAATAAAAAAATAATATTAAATTGCAAGTGTAATGATATCTTCTCGAGAATTGAAGCCAAAATATTTTATCTACTTTTGTCGGTTCCATTGTCATTTAAATTGGTCCATAAAAAACCAAACACATTATATATTTTTTAAGTCTTCAATAGAATTATATGTTGCTATAATATTTTTTACTTTATTACATACTGTCAAGTCTAAAAATAAAAAACCATTACCATTAACCATTTTGAAGCTATTTTATTTTTATATTACCAAATAGTTTAACTCATAATGATTCAATGTATTTGTCTTACGGGCGCTGTGTACCATTGGCTAAATTTTCTTAGCCATTTATAAAAATAAGTTGTAAATAAAATATTTAAGATATATGTTATTTAGTCAATTGGTGCTTACTAGTCAAAATTATATTAGCACATATATTCTGTAATCGTTACAACACACTTTTCATTTTATAACCAATGTATGTGGCACTTCATACTTTTAAGGCGAAGACGGAGTACAGGGCCGCCTTCAGGTACGTGAGAGGGTACCTATAATTTTTCGAACATTTCGCTCGATGAATTTACCATTTTTCTCGGGTTCTCGAATCCACGATCTGTAAAAGCGATATTGGCTCGACGAGATGCTCGATTTCTTAGTTTTTAATCGACGAGTGAGATGGTTTTAAAATTACCAATTTACTATAACCACCCAAATGCATGAAGCCCTGTAGAAACTAGGATTCCCTTAATAGATCTCTACCAGATCTTTGGCAACCCAATAACTCTTAATTTTTATCATTTTCATTTTCTTCCTCACATTTTTTAAATATTGTTTTTAAAAATACTATCCTACTATACCATAGCCCATATTGCTGAATATTTTTCCCCCAAAAAAAGTAAAATATTTTAAACAGTTATTGAGTAAAACTAATAAATATATATATTAATGAAAATAAAAATGATTGATCCATTTTTTCTTCTATCTGCGTTATGGGTCTGTTATTCACCGAGTTTTTAAAAGCCAAATCATCTCACTTGTCTTACTTGTGTACCTTCCTATGTAAAGTTGTTGATTTTAGTCATAGGATATTTAACAGTTAAGTACTGCGATTAAGGGCCAATGTTACTGCAGCCCTTACTTAACTCGGTATAGAAGCAATGTTATGTATAACATTATATTTTTGGAATATACTATGATAGCAGCACTATTGACTTTTATTTTTAATAATAATCTAGTACATACACACACAATTTAATGGTTTCATTATTGAAATAAAATCAAATTAGCTCAATAATTTAATTCTAAAATACGCCACAATATCCCATACACCAAGAAGATTAAGTTTATTGTTAAACGACTAAAAACAACCTACTTCTCCTTTTTACCACCTTTTTCCATTTCCTCACTACAAAGTCAAAAACTTTATTTATTTATTCTAACTTTCTATTGTACCCTATCATAAATCACGTTTAGATATTCTAAAAATAAATTCGATGGCAATATATCGTTATTATCAAGTGCTCTCTGCGATATACTATCATAAAGCGCTTTCTTTTTGTCCCTAAATATTTGGGGTAACTGCAACTTTTTATAAAGCTGCTGAATGCGCTCGATGTGCGCTATTTCAGGGCTGCCATAGCATGATTTAAATACAATTTTTTGAGGTTGAGTGCAACGTTGTAGCGCGTTAACAGCTAACCACGAACATTTAGCATTTTGGATATCTGTTTTTGATTTTCCAATCTCTTGATCTTGCTCTCGAAAGCAATCAAAGTAATCATCCTGAAATTACAAATTTGTTAATCAATATTGAAATATGGGAACTATACGAAAAACAAATAGCAATCTGCATCATACAAAGAGGAAGTCTTATTTATGTAGGATGGCAACATTATACTTAAGTTATTTACCTGCATTTGATAGAGTCGTGCTAAGTCCATACACATACACTCGACATATTGGCTAGGTATACCATGAGATTTATTGGCTAAATGTATTCCTAATAGAATTGGCAATTGAATGCTGTAATAGGATGTTTTATATTTTATTATTTTATCATATGTGTCCATAGTAAAATGTGAATAGTTGCGGTTCGTAATTTGAGACGCCTGGTGATCCAAATATTGTCCAATAGCTGTCCAAATATAAGCCTGCAAAATAAAAAGTATGTAAAGAATTTTTTTTAAATACTAATAATTATGTGTTACTTAAAACTTGTTAAAAATCTCACATAAGTATCCGCAGACATACACACCTTGTCAAAAAATTTCCTTATATCTGTAATTAAGGCCTGATTTTCGAAAGTAACATCTATTACTTCATAGATAAAATCTCGAATCAGCATGATATCATTGATTGCACGCATGCCGACATTCGGCATTAAATGCCAGCAAGGTTTACCTCTTCGCATACTCGCATCGTCTTCTATATCGTCCGATATAATGAAACATGCGTGTACCTGCGTATATTCAAAAAACCATGTTAACCAAATTGCTATGAAATTAGCTTAATATTCTACGATATATTTTCTGCAAGATTAGATTATAAAAGTTAAATATAAATAGAAAAATGCCTTCCATTTAATTAAATGGAGTATTTACGACATGCATGGGATCCCATTGCCTAAGAAAAGGAATTAGTTCCTCCATCTCATGATAGACGGGGCGCTTCAAACTGAAAAACAATTAATTGTCTACTGATCTCGCTTATTTTTCGCGAATTAAAAAACTGAATTTTATAATACAATTATTTGACGTACCGACATTCACAAGATGATTTAGTGTTGTATTTAAATAAATGAATTAAGTTAGAAAACTCTCATGTTTTCGATAGATGGCGTGGCTATGATTTTGTATAGCGTGCCCAAGGAGTACCCAGAAAAGATGGCGCGTTTCTATGTATGGGGGTTGGATATCTGTATAGCATATATTCTGTAATCTGCTCTGTGTAAGTATGCGAAATTGAAATATCTATCCCAAAAATATGATTGTTTGCAATATATTTATTTATCACAGTAATACACAGTATTACAAATTTTACTTAATGTGTGTGTTTTTGAAGTTTTTCAGGCAGTCTACCTGCAGAATAGTGGAAATAAATAACACATACTTATAACTCTAAATGAAAATTACTTTGTTCTTACCATGTCCGTCGCCCAAGCTAATACACAAGCCTGATACAAAGATTGTTCTTTCACATTTTCCTCCGCCAGAGTTAAGTACGAATGCAGAGTGAGAGAGCTTCTCAGATGTTTACCGCCAGTAACATTGTAATTTGTTATCTAAGATAAGCAATATGAATCGCGTTAATAAGTACCCATCATTATTTCAAACTAACATACTAATGGTCGACCACAACCATGAGCGAAAATGGTAAGGCCGAGAATGCGGAAAATTGTGCGGAGTGGTAAAAGGAGTGCTATTTTTGAAAAATGTGAGTTACGATAACTCTCGGGGCGAAAAATTTTTTCGATATCGAACTATTTTCATTCGACATATTTGTCATACATTACACCAACCTACATAATGCAATGCATCCCGGAAAAATTCTAGGATATGTTATGAGAAACGACCACTTACATGTCAAACTCGCGTTTTGGCATATTTTGTCTAACTGTAGTAGAGACTATATTGTACGATTTCCTCTCCATAAAATTGGTACAAAATTTCAGGAAAAAATCCTAGGGCCATACGTTAAGTACATACAAACTCACATAGAGTAAATGGCTTTTTTTCGTCTGTAGTAAAGACGGGATTTAACGATTTCCTCTCCATAAAATTGCAACAAAATTCATAGGATTAGGAAACATTCAAAATCAAGTCAGGTTTTAAATAATTTTCTTGTTCGCTTATTATACTTATGTCATGTATATATCAGCATTACTTTTGCAGTTTGAATTCATTATTATTATTATTGTTTTATGGGTTCATCAACAAAACAAATACTTATAATTCTTAAATCGCTTCTTCACTAGTAGATTACTGATCTACCAGTGGAGAAGCTCAAAATAATAGGTAGCGCGCCCCACATGAATGGTTTGTCATTAGACCTACCCTGAGTAGTTAATCTTTGGTAATAATCTAAGTATTTCATATATATCTTACCTTTTTGATGTGATCTCCTATGCCAGTGGATTGAATATAATCTCGTATAGTAATAACATCATTCAGTACTTGTGGTAGGCATACTTGAAAATAAGCTAATATTTCTTCAGGTATTAATTTTTTAGCTGTTTGATATTCATTAATACTGAAAAAAAAACATTCTTAATTTAAACCTTCACACATACATTGGTAGGTAACCAATACCGGAATTTAAACCAATAGTAAAAAGGAAATTCGCACCTAAAGGGCGGGCCCGTACGGTAGCGCACTATTGAAATAGGACTTCTAAGAGTGCTATTTTTGAAAAGTGTGACTCACGCGAAATCGGTCAGTCGAATAAATTTTGTTCCCTATCGAATGATTCCCATTCGACGATATACGTCGAATATATATAATACGACATACATTTTAAAAATAGTATTTACTTCAGTAGGTATAGGTACTTAAAACCATAGAAAATGAAATATCTAGAAGTAGTCCTCTACGTAGTATGAAAGTGAGGCCTGAACCAGTAACACAAACTAGCATAGTAGCTTATATCTCGGGTCAGTCTGCTCACAAATTAGAAATATATGGAGTATGCTGCCAACTCGCATACAGAATCATTTGTTTATTTATTTATTTACTTTATTCATATACACAATAAAAATGCAAAGAATTATATATAAGAGAAAATGTTAGTACAAGGGAGCTGCTTATATCGAAAGAAAATTCTTCCAGCAGACCGAAGAGGAAATGACAAGAAACGGTAATTAGCGTGTACAAAAAAGAAAGGAAAAGTGAAGTTTGTTGTAACTTGCTATAAAAAAATCCAATATGTCTTCCTGTATATTTTTTACATGCAAAAATTTACTGAACAAGTCACAAAACATCATGTTAAGATCACTTTTCACATGTTACACAAAACATTCACAAGTCTTTTAAGTAATTGATAAAATAACCTAAAATTTAGAGCATCGATTATATTTTTTTAGCCTTATTTTCGTAATAAAATCGAGTCGAATGATTTTCATTCGTTATAAACAGTAAGTCGAATGATTTTCGTTTGTCCTAAATGATGAGTCGAATGATTTTCATTCGTCATTGAGTCGAATGATTTTGCATGTTGTAGTTGAAAACTGAATTACTATCTATATCAAATTTCGTATATAAAAATAACACACAACATTTACATTTTATTTTTTCTACAAGAATTGGTATTTAACGTACATACTGGAAATCATGAAAATTTAAAAAGTTTCTGTTTTGGACACAAAGCGCCGCGTAGGTACAAAAGTATTGGATGACTCTATCTCATGGCTCTATCTAGAGTATTTTATGAGTATTTCTAGAGTATCTATGCTTTTATCTATTAAGACAGGCTTACTTACATTTTGCTGCTATAACTGCGACGAGAAACGGAAAGGACATTTTGTAGAACTCTTGAAATTCTCATGTTTATTTAAATGGGACTTTCCACCACAAAAAGAAAAACAAAAAAATATGTACGGTAAGTAAGTAGCTTTAACTACTTATGTTACTAAGGGCTCATAGTCATATCAAACTACCGTCTGACAGAGACCATTGTTACTATATAAAAATAAACAGTAGTGAGGAAAGTGCTTACAATAAGTATACTCTGAAGTTTAACACAGCAATGGCACCTAAAGCATAGAAATGTAATGTTTTTTATTCTTTACGTGTTTTACAATGTTATCATTGAAAATCTGTCTAATATCATTCATCAAATTAACATAACAGTAACTTTAAGAATCGGGTATGTAAACCTACACAGACAGACAGAGAACGAAGCTATGGTATAGTGTTGCTTATCGATAGTATTATCACGTTTCAATAGAATCGATTGTATTGATAGGGATTTCTGAGCAATACTAGTGATAAGACCAATACTATCGATAGTATTATCACGTTTCAATAATATCGATAGGGATTTCTGAGCAATACTATTGATAAGACCAATACTATCGATAGTTTTACGTCTAAAACTATCTAACAATTTTAACCGAAAACAATCGATACTATCGATATTTTTGTAATATCTATATTACGATAGTATTACAGTCATATGAATGTAACGAGTCAATTTTATAGTACAAATAAGTTTATTTATTAGAATTATTAATTTCAGTTTATATCACACCTAATATACTTATTTGTAATTAAGTAACCTTAAAAAAAACACTATTAATTTCAAAAATTATCAACATTCCTGTTTTGGGAACATTAAGTTTTGGTACCCGGGAACATTCCCGGGAACTATACTCTTTAAATAGGAATGTTCCCGAATCATTTGGGAATATTCCCGCATTTCTTGGGTCCATTAGATGTTTGGAAAGTTCCTCAAAATGTTAGGGAAGGTCCTTAAAATCCTCGGGAAAGTTTTTATATTGCTTGGAAAGGTTCCTAAAACGCTCAGGGACTCCCTGAGCGATCCTGAAATGCTCTGGAAGGTTCTCAAAATGCTCGCGAAGGTTCTTGAAATGACCGAAAAGGTTCCTACATTTGTGAATGTTCCCGCATTTCTCGAGAAGGTTCCCAAAATGCCTGGAAGGTTCATTAAATGCTCTGGAAGGTTCATTAAATGCTCGGAAAGTTTCTCAAAATGCTCGGGAAGGTCTTTATATTGCTTGGGAGAGTTCCTGAAATGCTCGGGAAGGTTCTCAAAAGCTCGGGAATATTCCCACATTAGAAGGGAAGGTTCCCAAACTGCTCGGGAAGGTTCTTAAATTACCCGGCAAAGTTTCCAAATTACATGAAAGGTTCCTAAAATGCCCGGACAGATTCCCAAAATGCTTGAGACAGCTCCTAAATGATCGCGAAGGTTTCCAAATTGAAAATAATCTTATCTATGACCATACTATCGATACTATTGGACCTAAAACTATTGATAGTATCGATAGTATTGGTCTTTTCAATATAGCTCAAAAATGTCCATGGGTAG
This sequence comes from Euzophera pinguis, assembly GCA_947363495.1. NCBI lineage: Eukaryota > Metazoa > Arthropoda > Insecta > Lepidoptera > Pyralidae > Euzophera > Euzophera pinguis. Next base: position 8,820,026 of record OX376171.1, read on the forward strand.
CTACATAGATTTAGAATTTTTTTGACTAAGTCAATAGATTGGCTGATTAGTAAAAGAATCGAGACCAATTTGAAAACTGTTGAAGTGTGTGTGTGTCATACATGTTCTGTCAAATAGTGCTGAGCCGAGCAATGTCGACATCACTATGATCGATTTTCTTAACGTTGCCGAATTAAGTATGCAGTATTTTTTGGGATAAATTAGAATCAAATTACATAATAAACATGCTACATTAATATTTTTATTTTTAACGAGCACTCCGACTCTACTTCTAATAGGTGGACAATAATTAACTTTATTATAATTTTGAGACCAGTGGCCGATTCTCGCTCTATTAAAAACTGTATTGAAAGTGTTAACTACATATAATTGAATATATATTTTTTTTAAAACCATTCTTCTCTGCCAACCATTATAAGCCATTTTTCGCAAATATCTAAATTAGATAGAAATCTAAAAGGTATTTAATAGAAATTGTAATATTACAATTATTACGAGAGATGAATGAAAATACGAACACGGAGTTTTCAGTAGAAATCAGCCATGTTTTTTCGCGATATCTCAAATTAGGCTATCTCTAAAGGCGTGAGAGTTTTTTCGAGAAATCTCGAATTCGACTTATCTCAGAAACGCGAGAATCATTTACCCGCGTTCGTAGCGGACTTTTTTTCATAAACCGTGTCGGATTGCTGAATTTAAAATATATAGGTACGTTTAATACCAGTAGGTAGGTTCCTACATTTCCTCCCTAGCGTTTGGGTGCAATACTATCGATATGATGTTTGACAGTATCTATGTCAATCCCTAAATTTCAAGAAATAGGTTAAAAATTATGAAAATTCACGTATTTATTTTTATCTAAATTTGAATTCTTATGCATCTTACACAATCATGTGACAAAACTAAATGATATTTCTCATATATTAGTGCGGAAAAACTATCGAAACAATTATGAAATCATGGATTTATACAGTGATAAACTTTGGTAGTACTTATGTGTAAAATGTGAAATTATGTGGGTTTTATTTTTTACTTGAGGCACTGCACATGAAACCATAATTATGCGCTTCTACTGAACACTTTTTTAACACTTATGACTAGATACTTTGTTTATAATTAAAATATTTGTTTTTAGGCCGCTATGGGACATTATTGTGTATATGAAATGGTCTCGCTCTCTATCTCATTCTAACATACGCATATCCTATATATTTCTCTTTCGCATTTCCCGTCTATTGGATCCATAGTCTAACACCCATCATTCTCAAACTCGACTCAACCTTACTCCAACTCATTGGTATGATTAGTCGTCACTAGCTTCCTTGACTTAGGAGATTCCTCATTGGAGGTGAGTATCGAACTGTCAAATATAAGATTGATCGAGAGGTACCGGGACAGACAATCATGGACAACAACAAGGGCCTCATAACTTAGGATATCGGTTAAACACATACTACAATAGTATCACCTCCCTCGTTTGTGTTAAACACTTTATTTATGGACAGAACCCTAAATATTTATTCAACTTTGAAGCTGGAGCCCTATTTTTAATGTATGATTCACATGTCGAATGAAAATCGTTCGGACTCGCTGATTAAGGCGAATAAAACTAATCATTAAGTACCGCACAAAAATCATTGGACTCACCGATTTTGCGAGACTACATACATACTATTCAAAAACAATACTTCCGTTTTTAATTTTCTTAAATCTAATGTGTCATATATCGTGTGACAATCGTAAACTCATCAAATCTAACGATAATCATCCGACTCCCCGATTTGCGTATCGGCGCTGTATTTTATTTTCCAAAATTTGTGTTTTTTTTCAGTATTTGTGCATAATAAATGGATTATTATTCGCAGTGTTCGAGAAGCTTAAGTGTTAGGAAGTGATACAGTGAAAATCGCTAAGTGCAGTTTTTCAACCACTTCACTTACTTCTGACTCGACTTAACTACTGACTTGCTTGAACTAAACAACTTTGATCAATAATTTTTACTTGTTACTTGCTAAATAAGAAAGTAAAAGCCAAATTGAATCCGATCTACGCAAAAATGTAATGTTCCGAGTGAGAATTTTGGTAATTATAGACATTATATTTTATTCATTATAGGAAACTGATAGATAAAATTAGTTTAGTATAGGCGCACTAAACAATTAACTAAAATCTTTTATTTACGAGATTTAGTTTAGTTTGTTCCCCTGACAATGGCGAACAAGAGGAATGACGAAATAGTGAAGGGAATGAACAATTATGTTTAAATTAATTTTTAAAAATTACTAAAAAGCGATTAATATAGTCCCAAAAGCTAGCTAACCCTTGTTCTCTAATGAGCGTTGTGCCTGAAGTTCAGAGAAGCGCTGAGACGCGCAAGTGATTGTGTACCCTTGACCCAATTGGCTAGTCAACTAAATAATAAATTGTGTATATTATATATTTTATTGATAGAATAGACTATTTCCGAGATACAATTTAAACGAAAAAATTCTTAAAATTATATTTATTTTGTTATTTAATTTTAAAGATTTTATAGTGATGACGTCACGCAGCTATAATGGCTATTTCGAACTGCAAGAAAGCAAAAATTACTAAGGTATTAAAAAATATATATGTCAGTGTCAAATGTCAAAGTCAAGATGGACTGGGAGCCGCGAGTTGGTTTCTTGTTTGTTTACAATCGCCAAATATTTAGGTACCCCATTTCTCGTATCTATTGCATATTGGCCTGTTTATTGGACTTTACTGCAGTCTCTTCATCCGTTTACATCTGATTTTTTAATAATTGGACACCGCTTCTTCATTATAATGTATGAATGAATGTAATTAGGTTATGTTTACTTGAACCGAGATGACATTTGACATGGGTGACAAGTACGTGAAGCGCTTAGTTAGCGCTACCAAACAAAAAATATTTATTCACTACGCTGTGCTGCCAACCTAAAAAATTAAATGTGAATAGCCGGAAGTTATCCGGCTACGTCATACGTCAACCTTGCTAAAAAATGAAAGTCATTGGGTTTTCAGCGATTTTCTTAAAAAATACTTGCATAACTAAAGATCTGATTAATGTAATCTGTTCCCTAAGCCTATTCCTCGAAATGGTTTACGAATTACACATTTTCATGAAAAAGTTTACTAGCCAATTGATATTGGTGTTTCATGTGTTAGCATGGGAGGGATCCAAGTAGACTATTGGTTGTAGATCATCGCATGACGCAGGGAGTCATAGGCGTCTGCTTGGCTGCATAGGATACGTCCCCCTGATGGGACAATTATGCCCTCGCTTGACCTTCTGATCCTGACATCTAAACATGCCCACCATTAAATAACCAACCACCCGACAAATATATCTATGCTAATATTATAAAGCTGAAGAGTTTGTTTGTTTGTTTGAACGCGCTAATCTCAGGAACTACTGGTTCGAATTGAATAATTCTTTTTGTGTTGGATAGATCATTTATCGAGGAAGGCTTTATGCTATAACATAACATATAACATCACGTTGCGACTAATAGGAGCGAAGAAACAGCCGAAAATGTGGAAAAAACGGGGAAAATTATTCATCTTTGAGGGCTTCCGTTGCGTGCGCTGCGAAAACCGTTCGAGATACCCAAAAAATATGTATGAAAGAATTTTTCCTCTTTAAATTATCTAAAAAAATGTCCGCGACAGTATATGTCTATCTTTTAAGATTAACTCACAATAACCGTTTTTTACAAATTATTTGTCAGAGTTGTATCAACATAATAATATTATTCTTTATCCAAATAAGTATGTTATTGATTAAGAGTATTTAACTGTGAACAAAATTGTCTTTGACATCACTTAATTTTAATAAACATCTTATCAGATAATACAATTTTAAAATAACTCTGAAACAAAATTCAAACGCGCCGCGTGATGAGCGCTCGCCCACGATTCCCAAAATAACTATTCCACGCGGACGAAGTCGCGGGCACAGCTAGTATTAAATATATTCGTGGTGTCCTTCTAAGAATATTTCTGTTGCTGTACGTAAATACTTACTTATAAATAAAGTGATTCGAACAAACACAAGTTTTTATTAATTCCCAGTATGTATTTTAATTGGCGATATGAGTCATTAATCAAGACAAATTATGATCATGAGTCATGACTTTTCATCCCCCTCACCACTGATGTCATTCTCCTCAGTTGCTTATTTTTTTTTCTCGAGATCTATTTTTCATTATTAGACTGGGCCTCTTACACCAAAATTCATGATTTTCTTTTAAGAATGTTCAGGATAAACATATATTTATAAATTAGATAAAGTGAAAGTTTTACATTTCTCTTAAATTGACCGGGAATCAGACAGAGATGAGATAAGTACCCATGGATTTAATATATTAAACAGGACTGAGCTCTTTGACCTAAAACCCAAGCAGAAATAGTGGAGGATCTATCTCTTTTTAATAGGGTAACGAACATGTTTATAATTTTTTTATTTTTATTTTTGTTAACGATGCATTTACGCACTGAGTGTGGGACTCCCAGGCAGAGTGCCTGGTCTACTCACTAAAACCCCTCCGGCGTTTCCGCACCTTCCCCCCCCCCCCCCCCCCAAATCGGACAGTGGCCCATAAATGGACCACGCCCGTCCCCCAGACCCACATCCATTCGCCATCTCATCATAGACGGCGGTGGAGTGGGCTGTTGGCAGAAATTGGCCGACAGTCAACAAGGACCCGACTACCAGGGAGTTATTGACTGTCACCCAGGGTGCACCGTCCCGAATCCCTTGTCAGCCCGCCCTGTCACCGGATCCGGACAACCCGACAAACTATTTTAAACTTCGTAAATATTGCACATAAGTAGATAGCTTAACGGGACGTGATTGTTGGTGACGATTACCGAACCAAACTTTGGCGTATTACGTTCAGCCGTTAGTCCTGTTTGACTAGTATAGTCAAGGCCACTAGTAAAGTTTCCTTGTCTTCCCCGAGGGAGCCAATAGGGGAGACATGTGTACGAAACGTTATTTTCGACTAGACTCCAACGTCCTTACAGTCTACACAGTCTGGGAGGAGGTTAGCACCTCCTCCCTCACTCGGAATATTTGATGCGTCTGAAAAAAAAATTGCATAAAGTATGTACCACCATTTTCTTTTTTTTCAGAGGAGCGTGGTCACCCTATTTTGTACAAACCAACGTGATAAAGCTTGTATTTGCTAGAAAGAGAGAGGTTCCTCCACTATTTCTATCTTGCTTGGCTTGGCCTTGCCTCTGTGCAAATTTGCAGAACTAATCAGTCCTATTAAAACAGACCTATATAGTAAGTCCATGGAAGTGCTCAAATTTGTCTATGCATGCACAAACACTTGTCAAATTTGACAAGCCCAATTTTCACAATCACAAAATGACAAAGTGAAGTGAATCAACCAGCTGTGTGATTTCTAAAAATTGCGTACCTTTAATTCGTGTTTGTAATTTATTTTATTGCTCTCCTAACTTTTACATTTGTAATTACATTTTACCGTAAATTCTCATAGTAAACAAAAAGTATTTGTGAAAATGGCGTACGCCTACCTTTTCAAATATATCATCATTGGCGACACAGGTATTGATTTTGTTTCTTGAATGTGATACTTTATCTCGAACTTGTTTATAATCAATGTTGTGTAGTAAAAAATAGTTTTCTGTGTTTTGTATAACTATTTGATGGACCTTGTATTATGTGACGGATTATTGATTCTTTGTTGTTTGCAATAAAGATAACAATTTTGGCTTGCAAGGATTGTTTTCCGCCTACGCTTTTCAGGCCCTGCGTCGAAAACGATATTACGCGCATTTACATACTTGCTTAATTTTATTGTGCGCCTTAAATCTATTGTGTTGTAAATTGTCTGATTGAATCATTGGAGTTTTAATATAATGTTCAAGGACTTCTTTGTTTGTTTGTATGACACTTTGTTACAATTACAACATTTATGTAATCAAGGTTTCATGAAATCAAAAACGATGTTAATGGTGTAATAAATAAAAAAAAAACTTTATTTCATAGGTGTTGGAAAATCATGCCTGTTGTTGCAATTCACCGACAAAAGGTTCCAGCCTGTTCATGACTTGACAATAGGTGTGGAGTTTGGAGCCCGCATGATCACCATTGATGGAAAGCAGATCAAACTTCAAATATGGGATACTGCCGGGCAAGAGGCATTCAGGTATTTGACATCTTAATCTAACTAGCCAATAGTTTCCTGACCTCAATATAAAGTTGTGTAAACAAATTTATCAATTCTCTTTGTCTTGAGTTAATTTTAAGTTAATAATTAATGTCCATAATTTAGTTTGTTTATAATGATTTATATTTTATATGCAAATTGTATGTAATGTCTATATAATAAATACTGAGTTATTTATATAATTATATATTTTTTTCTTAAAAATATGAGTGTGACAAAACTTGTTCTATTTTAAATTGTTTAATAGTTATGTGTTTGTTCACTTATTGGGACAATAGGTGCTTTTTGGCTCATGTATGCAATCCAAGGATTACTCACACATCCTGAATTCAGCAGGAAATTTAATCAAGTACAATTATCTGTCATTCTGAATTATCACATTTTCATTGTAATAATTTCCTTTATTACCCCAGTCTTAGAGTTAACTAAGCTTATAAAATTAAACTAACCAAAAATATGGATATAAGAATAAACACTTCATTGAGCACCATTTAGTTTCCATTATCTGTGTTTTTATGTACAATTAGCTTCCGCCCGCGGCTTTGCCCGCGTAGGTAGGCCCTATGTATATCAGCATGGTTCAAATTTATGCCAAATTTCTGTCTAGTCGTTTGTAAAGATACAGACAGGCAGACAAAGTTACTTCGAAAATCACATTCATGGCTGTGCATTTGTCTATATGTCAGTGGGAACATCTCCTTTTATATATATAGATAACAAACTTTCAATTTCTATTTTGCACCCTTTGGGGGTAAATTCTAATACACTATGAAACAGATATTCAATATAATGTTTTTGAAAACATGAATCTCAATAATTATCAAAATCATAGCTGATTTAAATATTTTTCATACAAATTTTCAACCCCTATTTCATCCCTTTAGGGTTAACATTTTTCGAAATCCCTTCTTAGTGTGCATTTGCATTATATTAAGGAGCTCGCATAATAATTTTTATGGAATTTGGGAGAGATTTTAAATATTCTCCATACAAACTTTCAACCCCTATATTGCACCCTTATGGGGTAAATTTCGTTAATCCAGGAAACACGTGTTTAATGAAATATTTTCATACAAACTGTCCCCTATTTCACCCATGTAGGGTTAAAATTTTTCAAAATTCCATAGTGTGCGTCCGCATTTTGAAATAATACAACTGTGTGAATTTTACATTTTTACCATTAGCTGTTGGTTAGGTGCGTGTGTCTATATGTCAGTGGGACTATTTTTTTTTATATATGTATATAATCCTTTTATTTAATATATATATTTTATCTATATATATATATATATATATATATATATGTATATAGATAGATAGATAAGTACAATAAAGTGTTTAATATTCTATTCAATCCTATAGATATATTTAGGGCTCTATGTTCCGTCTGCTTTTTCTCAAGTCGAATTTAAATGTAAAGTAATGAAAGTCCGTTTTAAATGTAAATAATATCTAGAATCCATGTATTTTTAATCATGAGCGTAATATGTACAGTCAGTTGCAAAAGTGCATGCCTAGCTTTTAGCACAAAATGTCCTGCAGATCATGCATGCACTTTTGCAGTTGACCGTACATAGTGATTTTGGAAAACAAAGATCAATTTTCACACATTATTTCACATGCTAATCACAATTTTCAGATCAATCACAAGGTCATACTACCGGGGCGCGGCAGGTGCCCTCCTAGTTTATGACATCACACGACGGGAGACATTTAACCACTTGACGACCTGGCTTGAAGATGCGCGCCAGCATTCCAACTCCAATATGGTCATAATGCTTATTGGTAACAAGAGGTGAGTGACCTCAGGGATTTGTAATATTGTTTAGCCTACATTGGACAGATTCTTCATATGACATATTTTATATTGGACAGATTCTATTTCTTTCTACTTAAGAGAGATTATATGTTGGTCAGATTTTATTTTATTCTGCATAAATCAGATTCTATTTTGGACAGATTTTTTTACTTATTCTTAAAATGGGTTATGGGACATCTAGACCGCACAAAAACTGATCTGCAGGCGATCACTCTCTTATTTTAAAATCTGTCCAATATTGAATCTGTCTTATGCAGAATAAAATAAAATCTGTCCAACATAGAATCTGCCTTATGTAGAAAGAAATAAAATCTGTCCAATATAGAATCGGTCTTATGCAGAATCTGTCCAATATAGAATCAGTCTTATGCAAAATCTGTCCAAAATAGAATCAGTCTTATGCAGAATCTGTCCAATACAGAATCTGTCGAACTTAAACTATGATGTCCAAAGAAGAATCTGTCCAATGTAGACTAAACATGTAATACATGTAAATATTACATGAATCACACGTGACCAATTCTATTGTTTAAAAGTCTATTAGGTAGGATACAAAGGCTTTGACAATGAATGGCATAAATACAAACTAATCTTGAGCTCTTAAAAAGATTTTGAGCAAACTATGTATATTTGTCAAATTGGCTAATTATCTTCTGGTCTCCCATGAGACAATAATTGATCCATCTTCCTTAGAAATATTCATCATCACCCTCCATCATCATTTTAACTGCAAGAGGTCCATAACTAGGCGTCAATATAGATGTTTGTCATAGATTTCTTACCTGAATTGGAACAGCCTGCATCCAACATTTCACAATCACAACATAGAGCATTCTCATATCAGTCAATGAATAATTAAGAATTAATATTCAAAATATAGATACCTAACTTAAATTTGATAGTGATCTGGAGTCCCGTCGTGAAGTAAAGAAGGAGGAAGGCGAGGCATTCGCGAGGGAACACGGTCTCGTGTTCATGGAGACCTCGGCCAAGACTGCTGCCAACGTGGAGGAGGCTTTCATCAACACCGCCAAAGAGATCTATGAGAAAATCCAAGAAGGAGTCTTCGATATCAACAATGAGGTATGGCCTGTATAAAGCTCTATTCATACTGACGCGAATCCCGGGCGCTTCTTGCGGGACGCCCACAGCAATAAGAATATGTAGAAGTGGCATAAGCAGGCCAGTTAACATTGCCACACGCTACGACACTTCTACCGAATCTTATTTCTGTGGGCGTCCCGCAAGTCGCGCGGGATTCGCGTCAGTTTGAATAAAGCTAAGTGCCTCAATAGGAGTAATAGTTTTACTTCTATTGGAATGCTAAATATATTCTATTAGTACTGATAGGGATTTATCACTTCTAATTAACATGTTACCTCATTTCATTCTAATTTACAATGTTATCTTTTATTTTATTCTTAACAAACCTTTATGAAAAGAAGGTTGATCTGTATATTTGATTTTACAGAATTTGAAATTTCGTTTTGTACAGGTCTGTAAGGTTACGAGGGCGACACTGAAAGTCTTTAGAACTGACCACTTTTAAACAGTATAATAAAAAAATAAGTTTAAATTTTGAAAATGGAACTCTTTACCAATATTATTGAGTATGTATTTTATTAATTTGTCATTTGTTTTACGATTTGGCGGCAAATTGAAAATTGTCTGTGTCACGTCAGCATGAATTTAACGCGAGAAAATTTTTGTGCAATGATTTTTTATGACTTTCGTTGTCATTTAAGTCAACAAGAAAGTTATGATAGACTTCGATTGGCCCTTCACGATGAAGCCCCATCTCGTGCCACTGTTTACAACTGGTTAAATGAGTTCAAACGTGGTCGCACTAATCTCACCGATGATCTGCGTGAGGGACGGCCTTCTACAGCGACGACTGAAGATAACATCAGTGTTGTGCGGCGTATGATAGAGACTGACAAAATAGTGACCTATCAGCAGATTCGGGCAAGTTTAGGCATCGGTATGAGTCAAGTGCACTAAATCCTGCATGAACATTTAGCGGTCAGGAAGCTTTGTGCCCGGTGGATACCTCACGATTTGACCGAGGCCCAAAAAATCCGTCGTGTTGATTGGTGCCGTGAAATGGTTCAAAGATTTAACGGAGGTGACTCAAATGCTGTGTTTGACATACTTACGGGTGACGAAAGCTGGATTTACTGTTATAATCCCGAAACCAAAAGACAGTCTGCTCAGTGGGTGTTTCCTTCCGAGGAGTTGCCAACTAAAGTGAAGAGAGGTCGAAGCGTGTGAAAAAAGATGGTGGCCTCGTTCTTCGGAAGGACCGGACATTACGCGACAATTGTTTTAGAGGATCGAAAAACAGTTACTGCAGAGTGGTATACTAACAATTGTTTGCCACTTGTCTTGGGAAAAGTTCGGGAGAAACGACCTCGCAGTAGGATCCTCCTTCACCACGACAACGCCTCGTCGCACACCGCCAGGCGAACGATCGACTATTTGACGACATCAAACGTGGAATTACTAGGTCACTTGCCATATAGCCCCGACCTCGCACCTTGCGATTTTTATTTATTCCCGAAAATAAAAGAAAAACTTCGAGGAAAACGTTTTATGGACGCCGAGGAAGCAGTGGCTGCGTTTCAAAACGCCGTCGAAGAGACCCCTAAAGACGAGTGGGCAAAGTGCTTTTCTCAGTAGTTCCATCGGATGCAGAGATGTATTGACGTGAAATGACACTATTTTGAAAAGATGTAATAAAAGGAATAACTTGCTAGTGTGCTCCGTTTTTGATTTTCTAAGAATTTTCAGTTTGACCCTCGTAGTCTAGTAACCAGGTTTGTGTGTGTGAATGTATATCTGGAGGCTAATCACGCTAACTATTAAGGCCTATCGCAATATTTATTCTTCGATTGGACTCAAGTTGGTTCAACTACATTCCACAAAATATATCAAACTTTTTGAGAGTTTAATATATACGTACGTAACGTACATATGAGTTTACTTTAAAATGTGTCATTGGTTCTCCAACGTCATTCTTCTCGTTTGTATAAAAAATATTCTTGATTTTAATTTTTTTAAATCAGTTTTGTTATTAAATCCAACAGTTCATGATAAAAAGCATATGTAAAATGATTCCTAACTCAGTAAATATGTCTAAAAGCCAATGTCCGATGAAAGGGAAGAGAAATAAAAACAAACTTGACGCGATTCCAGCACGGGACGTGGGACGTTCACAGAAATAAGATTAGGTAAAAGTGCCATAGCGTGTGAACAAGTTAACTAGCTTGCGCAGGGCACTTCTATGTATTCTTATTTCTGGTGGCGTCCCATGCCCCGCACGGGAATCGCGTCAGTTTCAATTTTTTTTTCTCTTCCCTTTCATCTATCGGTTTTTATTTTAGCCATAATCAAATATTTTCTGAGGTTGGGAATCATTTTACATAAGACTTTTTATCACGAAGTGTTGGATTGGCGTTAGTTTGTAAGGAGCTTTAAATGAAATGCACAACAACGTGTCCAGGCGAACGGCATCAAGATCGGTCCGCAGCACTCGGCCGGCGGAGGCGCGGCAGCGGGCGGCGCGGCGTCGGGCGGCGCGACCGGCGGCGGCTGCTGTTAGGTGCTGGGCTGCACACACTGAGCGAGGCGGGCCGGGGTCGGTGACCTGAGGTACTTACATACATCACGCTTGTTTCCTGTAGGGGTAGGCAGAGACTGCGGACTTCCATACAACATTTTTTATCGCGCGAATTATTTGCCGCCAGAGCGGTTATAATTACCTACATTTCATTGTGTTACAGAATTGCGGGAAAAACCGCGCGGTGAAATAACGTTGTGCGGACAGGCCCTCACTGTCACTATACCTGCTCTTGGTCGGAAAACGGGCAGCGCGAGTGTAAACACTTCGCCTTGCTTTCACCACAACTTCTTCCTTGCCATTTATCTACACACAATTTATAAATGTCCCTGAAATCACTTCATCATCATTTCGTGTAGGTTACATTTTCATTTGACCATGTACACCTTAATGTCAGAGTTGTGCGGAACCGCCTCTCAGCCTCTGACATGGTTTCTTAAACGACCACCAGATGGCAGCCGGGATCAACCACTTTACGTGCCTTACGCTCTATTCAAACTGACGCGAATCCCGCGTGACTGGCGAGACTCCCACATAAGAGAAATAAGAATATGTAGAAGTCACTAGCAGACCAGTTCACTTATTCATACGCTACTAATTGAAATTAATTTCAAAATTTTATAGTAATATTTATTTACCCTTCGAGTGTCTTACAGCAAAATAGTTATGCACATAAGCTTAGATTATATGTTGCCATTATTACTGTTTTCATTCAGCAGTGTCCCAAGCGGAAGCAATCGGTAACTAATCGGACAAATTGCCGCCTTGCATTTTATGCCGGCTGTACATTCCCGCGAGACAGGCCGAGGCGAGAGTGTACCTCTCGGAGTCTGTCGGAGTTCCTCGCCCGCTCACGCTACGTTGTCGGTTTTTCAGCGTGAGTCAAAGGGTCTCGCTGTCTCGCGAGGCGTCACGAGTGCACCCCTGTACACACGGGGTTTTTATTTTACTTATTTATTTTTTAATACATGCTGTAAGTGAATTAAAGCTATTGATAATGCAGTACAACAATTTATATAGGAGTATTAGCTGAAATAATGCATAGAAACATCAACAGCAAGCATAACGTTTTCGTCCATCCTCTTGGAATTAATAGCTCCGAATGGGTAACGCGAGACCCCCCGAGAGTGTAGATAGTCTGCCTCGCACTCAGGCCTCTCCCTCGAATGTCTCGGGCCAGAGTGTGTACAGCCAGCCGGCATTACAAATGGCGTCAATTTCCTTCGGCATTTTTCAAAACAGCACGTTTAGAAAGTGACTTGCGGATTTGTTTTGAAAAATTAAACAATAATGTATACGTAAAAATATCTAGTTCCACTATACATTTTTTTTTAAATCGGTCGAATAAAAAATTGAGTGTTTTTTACAGGAGGGGGTGCAGCTGTGTGCAACGAACAAGAATGGTACGAATACTGTATGCCGGATTTATCAGATTATTTTGTATGTTACTGAATAGCTTGTATCTAAACTCATAATATACTAAGCCAATCTGGCTGTTAGTAATTATAGTATTAAACCTTGATCCATTTAATATGGAAAGTCTCGTCTTCTTATCAGTAACCTTTCTAAAAGATGTTTTGAAGGTGCTAGGAACTTTTTAGCTATCAAGTCTGCATTTTTATAGTCATCACTGAGGCATCATGTTTATAGTTTACTAACATGTGGCATTAAAAATGTTAGGCTGCGAAAGTACGCCGGTTCATACAGCGTAACCCTACCTAGAATAAATTAAGTTTAATTTGACCAAGGTAGTTTTACCATGGAAGGCATGTTCAATACACCGTGAAATTTTAGTTGATTTAGACCCATCGTCCAGTGACTTTATTCATGCAACCGAACAAATTTCCCCAAGAAACATAGCTCGAAACATGAAAAACCAATTTGGACTTCCCATAGTAAGTTAGGTCACGTGATGAGACATTTTGTTTGGGAGGTCCAAAAATTTACTCCATATTTCGACCCATGTATCTTGGGGAAAGATGTTCAGTTGCATAAATGGAGTCACTGGACGACGAGTCCAAAACGACTAAAATTTCACGGTTTATAGCAATGAATAATCATTCTTTTGATTATTCGGTCTTTTGTAATACTTTCCATGGTAGCTTTATCATGTGGGTGACATGTATGTTATGTATATGATAGATCCTTCACAAATGAAGCTTTTATGTATTTTGTGTGAACATAAATTAGGTGTCAAATTATTTGCAAAGGTTTCCCATTGGGCATTTATTTTAAAGTACATGCATGTTTATCACATAGTACCATTATTGATGTTGTTTCATTCAAATTTTCAAAATCGATTTGAGGTTTAGAATGTCTTGGCCTTGATATATTGCTTAATTCAGTTCATATTAAATGTATTAAAAGAAAATATTTTAACATTGTAAAACGATTATGTTATTGAGATCTCTGTATAAAATGGAAAATTGATATGTTATCAAGAGTGTAAAATATATTAATTTAACTTCTTAAAATGTGATTATTTCGTTACCTCGGACCTTTTATACCTTGCATTGTAAAATTATTCTTTCTAAGACTAACTTTGTAGGCATTTTATAAGTTGGGTGATGGCCTATTTATATATAAATATTTGCACAAGAAAATCAGTTTAAGCTTCACATTCAGGTCTTAATGATTGGAATTTTAATCTAAAGGACTGCTTGCAAGGTAATGAAAGACGTGATTACAAAATAGGTTATTTTTAAGTTTAGCACATTGTAATATGATAAAATATTTTGTAAGGTTACAATATGCAAACACATTTGTAAGGTGTAATTCATGAGAGTAAATGTTTAAAAACCATTTTTTTTTATTTCACTCAATCAAAGATAATATTATGGAACATAGATAGAAAGATATTATTAACAAAAGTTGTAAGTTTAAATTAAGTATAATGAACTACCAGTATTTTTATGTTTTGTAACAGGTCCCAATTTAACATGTTACAAGCACACAAAATATTTTAACATAGTAACTTTTCTGTAAAAAAAGTTTTATAAAAGGTTAAGAATTAAAAAGGAAAAGAAACAAAAATCTTTAAACTTAGATTATGTAGAATCATTACTTATTTCTCTTTTAATGTCAACAATATTACTTATTTCATTTAAAACCATAAATACACTGTTTACAACTTCAGGAGTTTTCATCCTAACAATGCCACTGTTTTTCACTTCTGCCTTGGGCAATGTTATTCCGGAAAGATCGAAAACGGTCACATCCATCATAATCATGTAGAAAATTTGGTTTTGGAGGATTTGGTATGCAAGATTAACTAGTTCTGATCTCTTTGACGATTCTTCTTTTATCCTGAAAATATTAAACACTAACTTACCATGAATGATGAACAGATTTAAAATAAAACTTAATCAATCTAAAGACAAGCAAGACTGATTCAAATGCCAGAAAATCATAAATATTATAGTCTATTACCAGTGGGGAAATATTTTTATTAAGATTTTAAACATAAGCAAACATATTTGTATTTTAAACGAGATATAGTAAAAACATACCCATTCCATATTATATGCACATCGCCCACATCAAATGTTAAGTTCACTTTGTCTTTTTGTTCGACTTGTGGAGTCTTGTATGTAAGTGTGAACGGATCAGAGCTGCGTGATGTGTCATTCTCCACAAAATTAAAGCCAAAATGTAAAAGTTGATGCTGAAAAAAATAATTTCTGTATTGAAAATTGCTGGTTTTACTGACAAGGAATCTAGAATATCCCCCATGACCAGCTAGTCCTAAAGTGCTAAGCACACTACAGACACTGCCCCATGGCGTAACATGCCTTTTGATGCATTGAATCGTTTTATTTATGAGGCAATCAACTTCAGTGTCATATAGTTAGTGGAATAAAAAGTGAAAATAAATCCATCAATGGTTTTTAAGTGGTAACAAATCCTTTAATGGATTTATTCGCAGTCAGTCCACTGCTGGATATAGGCCTCTCTCAATGATTTCCAAATTGACTGGTTGGAAGTGGCCTGCGTCTAGCATTTGCTTGCAACCTTAGCTGCAATATTAAATAGTATTTACCTGTGTAAAAATAAAAGGCTGAATATTGCAGTCAAAGATGGACTGTAAGGTAGATTTAACTGCAGTCCCCACTTTCTGCTCTCCTTTCTCAAGTAAATATGGTAGGTGTGTCGCTCCGTTCACATTACTGCTCACACCCCAAGACAGAAGTATAGCGATATATGCAACTTTGGACTTTGTACTGCTTTCTTGAGAAGATGATACTGTAATCTGAAAAATAAATTGTATAACTATCTTACACCCATATTCTCAAACATTATCTCTGGTGCCTCTTGTTTCAGAGGCCAAGATCCAATTCGGGTCACTGAGCCAGCAGAGTATGTATGTTTATATAAATTATAGTATAATATGTATCTAAAAATGCACCTCTGGCTGTTCATAGAGCAGTGTTAATGCCAACTCATATGTATGGTAGTGAAAGTTGGGTCTGGCAGAAAACTAATGAAAGCAGAGTGAATGCAGTTGAAATGAGAGCTTTACAAAGTATGTATGGCGTATGTCTGAATGATAAAATTAGAAATAGTGAGTAAAGGAAAAGGTGTAGTGACAAAGATAGAAAAAGTTATCCCCTTAAAAACATAAATGTTAAATGAGAGCAAAGTTCAATATTATGATATATGCCTTGGTTGTTGACTTTAATGATAAAAGAAGTGAGATCTAAATGGGTGCCAAGTTCAATGGTCAGTCCTGAAATTTATTTATAATAACATAAAATATATTTTCTTCTTATAAGTTAGGATAATATATTGTAGCTGAAGGTAATTTGACTTGGCTAGTTCTCGTATACAAATCGCGTATACAAAATACAAAGTGTAATATTACACACTGTGCTGCTCGCCAGTTCTGTACTTGAACTTGGCTTGACACGCTACCCCGTGTCTAGATGTTAAGATGGTTTGGGCATGTAGAAAGGATGGATGAAAGTAGACTTATGAAAGGTATTTAAAAATCAAAGGTGACAGGAAAAGTAAGGGCCGGTCTAGGAGAACATATTGTGACCAAATCGCAGACATTTTAAAAAAGGTGTGATGATATGTATGTATAAATTATTACCTTCAGACATTTTATCACCAAAATTTAAAACATCAAATACTGAGTGTAGTAAGTTCCTTGTGAAGTTGAGTGAAGAAAGAATTGATTTCGAGTGGGTAGAAATACACACTGTAATGTGACAAAACTTGCAGTTTTTCTTTTTAAAAAATATTTACTTACCAATAAACCATTGGCGTCTTCAGCAGAATATTTTAGGAGGGGCTGTTCTTCAAAATCAACTGAATATTTAACCGAGGAATTGGCTGTAACGGCGCCAACCAGCGACTGACGAATTTTGGCCCCATACTGTTTAAGCTTCAACGCCGAATATTGTAAGTTGTATAGTGGCGATACTTTATTGAGCTTCCATTGATTTTCATTATAAATAACTGTAAATGGGTAGTAAATAGTTAATAGAAATATAGCCTGAAAACAAACTGTTAATGGTAGTTTAGTAGTTCTTAGTGCGCAATACATACTTGCTAATGGATCTGAAGCGTGATTTCTATCCACTTCTCGTTGCCACATTGGTTCTATTCGGAAATTTGCCATTTTTATATTGTAAGCAAAGCAAATGGTTACAAACCAAGTCCAAGTCACAAACCCATCACAAAACACACATTAGAAATTTAGAATGCAAGCAAAATTCTAATCAAATCAACAAACAAAATCAAAACATAGATGACGGTTACGTAGTTTTTAAAAAATATGGCTTTTACTAGACGTATTTAGCTAGTTACAAGTCAACAAAGATGGAGTTAAGACTCGAGAGGCATAACGTGGGCTTATCTAACACGGCACTCATACCCTAAATCCTGTGTCTAGCTAGAATCCTTCATCTGAAGGCCTACACCATCTCTAATAGCAGGTAGAAACGAGTGAGAAGCGAGAGATGACGCAAAGGCCATTTCTGTTGTCCTTTTTTAAGAGATGTTGGTGGTTAGCCTCCTGGCGCCTGGCGCTTCTATAAACTTACACCAATATTCTTAAACCTTCACTCAAACTCGACTCAACCTTACTCCACCTCATTGGTATGATTAGTCGTCACAAGCTTCCTAGACTTGTGATGATTTCTCATTTGTAGTGAACATTGAACTGTCAAACATGAGGCGTCCTTGAAATGAAATAAAGTGGATTTAAATCGGGTTTTTGCCACTTTCGGCTTAGGTATCTACTTAATTTACTTAATTTTTTAATCTATTCTTTTGTAATTTTCAATTTTTGTATTTACAATTGTTATTATAACCTGTGTCGTTCCTCAAGTTTGCTCAAGCAACCGACTAAAGAATGTCGTTTTCAAGGAAAGTTCGAGGACTTCCTTAAGGCGCTCTCGAATTAGTATGAGTGAAGGACGTCCTTAAGGTTATGTTTAAGAATACCGGGGTTAATCTTATTTCTATGGTATAAGATAAAAACATGGACTTTTGGCGGCAAGCTGAGATGAGCAGTTTCGACGCTGTATTAATTTTTTATGTGTTTTATTGCGTGTTTGCTAATATATTTGTACAACAAATCAAGTTGGGTGAAAAAAAATTGTTTGTATGTATGTATGTTCCGCGATAACTCTCGAGCCGTTAGTCCGATTTCGATGAAGTTCAAACGGTGTATAGGAGACATGCATAGAATTTTCAAGTTCGTTTGACATCAAAATCGGTTAAGTAGTTTTTGAGGTATTTGCATTAAGGTAAAAACAAATATTTCTTATTAATTCCAAAGCCGTTGGTTGGTTTTTGCTGATATTCCGAATGAAAGTAGGAAATGTTAAAATACATCTGGTAAAAAAAATGTTTTAGTGTTAACCGCCTTTCAAAAATAGGAGGTTTTGATGTTTAGTTCATATTTGTTACCTGATAACACCATCATTTCTAAACCGATTTTAAAAATTGTTTTCATATTTTACAGTTCGTATTTTACATATTTGGTTTGGTAGTTTAGTTATAAAATGTAAATAACTGAATAAAATCCTAGATGACCATGTCGTCCAAGTAAACAAATAATATAGCGGGTTGTAGCCTCTTATCTTTTGCTAGACTTACCCCCATATTCTCAAACGTTTGCTCAAACTCGACTCGACCTTACTCCAACTCATTGGTATGATGTCGACACTAGCTGCCTTGACATAAGATTTCTCATTCAAATATAAGGTTGGTCGAGAAGTACCTTGAGGTGGCCTCGAAAGTGGTTATAAATCATTTTTTTGCCAATTTTTGCCCAGTTAACTACTTATTATGTTTATTTTAAACTCTATTCTTATATTTTTCAATTTTTGTGCTTTGGATTGTTATTATCCTCATTGGAGTTTGCTCAAGCGACCAATTAAGAATGTCTTCCTTAAGGCGCCCTCGAATGAGTTTGAGTGAAGGACGTCCTTAAGGTTATGTTTAAGAATACTGGGGTTAAGTTTAGACTGCATTGTTTCGGCTAAACGTACCGTGTAGCCGATCTCTGTTGACTAAATTAGGTGCAGGATATTTTTTACCGTATATTACTATTTATGACTGATGTTTTTGATTTACCTACTCTCCAAGTAAATCTTATCCAAGTAGTCTATAGACATTTGTAAGTTATGGAGTGTCACTTGCGTGTTCCTAACCTTCAAACAATTTTATAGGCAAATAAACATACGGCTTGCCAGATGGTAAGAGACCGTAATTATTAGCGACGTGATTGAAAACACTACTCACCTTGATTTGTATAGAGTTAATTAGTATAGTATATAGTTAAGTTGCTATGTATATCAAGGTAGATAAGGTAATTTTTAAGGTCAAATAAATGAAGGGATTATTATTAGAATAGGGTAATAAGTGTAAATATAGCATAGGGTTTCTTATTTTTAGCATTAAGGTATTTTATAAGAATTAATTTTGTAATTGTAAGTAGCACTATTTGATTTTCGAAGAGCGTTACCATAACGAGAACCAAGGTCTTTTTTAAGTAAATATGGTAAACTCACATTCCGAGAATCAAAAAGCGTTACCGTAACGAGAGCCGAACACAAGATTCCACGACTGCCGATAGATGGCGCAGTTACGAAATAGAACTGGCTATGCAGATTTTTACTCGCGAGGTAATAAGGTTCGACGCGATTTTGAGTCGGCAGTACTGGAATCAATTCGGCTCTCGGAACACTTGGAATGGAAGAAAACTAAGGAAGACGAAATAAAGGAAGTGAATACAAGTGATCTTTAATTTCGGACCCGGATCCCTGCTCCAGTGCTCAAGTGAAGTGTTAGTGAATATCGTCGGTCGGATCGGAAGCTAGGACCCCTGTGCTCGGAATCGGACCCCTGGATCTCAGGAATAGGACCCCTGCTACTCGGAGTCGTCGAGATCGGACCTCTGCTCGGATTGTCGGCGGATTAGAAGATAGGCCCCTCGCTCATCCTGCTGCCCCCCCCCCCCCCCTCATACAGTCCACTCATCAACGTCGTCCTCGGCAGCCGGAGCGAAGCTAAGCAGCCCGAAGCCACGCCGCATCAAGCTACGCCGCCCGCAGC
This sequence comes from Euzophera pinguis, assembly GCA_947363495.1. Lineage (NCBI taxonomy): Eukaryota > Metazoa > Arthropoda > Insecta > Lepidoptera > Pyralidae > Euzophera > Euzophera pinguis. The sequence goes on from OX376171.1 coordinate 8,840,238, forward strand.
CACGCCGCCTCAAGCTGCGCCGCCTCGAGCCAAGCCGCCTGAAGCTGAGCCGCCTTGTGCCGAGCCGCCTGAAGCTGAGCCGCCCGAAGCTGTGCCGCCATAAGCTACGCCGCCTGGAGCTGTGCCGCCTGAACCTAAGCTGCCTACGCTGTCGCTCGTCCGCACCTGCCTTCGCCCTCTACTACTATAACGTGTGTTGAGGACAGATTGGGACGACTGTGCGCCACCAACAGCGCGCGCAACGCCAACCATAGTAATAGTCTATAGATACATACAACTCCTGGAATCTCACATGCGATTTGGGAACTCTTGAACAATTTAGTTGGCAAACTAGCATACCACAAGCCTATGGTAAATGTCGAAGTAGTATCTATAGACTACTTCGGAAGTGTGTCTTTTATCTTCACATATATGTCGCCGGTGTCCATTGACTTAGTAGTCTTAGTAGACCTCTTACCATCAGACAGGCCATATGCCTGTTTTTCTACTAAACTGTTTGGGGGTCTGGGTGGTCGGCAATGCACATGTGATACTCCAGGTGTTGCAGGTGTTTATAGACTACTACGACGTCTTATTATTAGGCGAGACGAATGCCTATTTGCCTACCAAATTGTTTAAAGTTCGGCAATGCGCACGTGACCTTCCAGGTGTTGCGGGTGTCTTTTACGTCTACAACTTCTTACCATCATACAGGACGTATGCCTGTTGTAATCAATTGTTTAATGGTCCGCAATGCGGATGTGACTATCCAGGTGTTGTAGCTGTCTATAGACTACTGTGAAATTTCACCTTTAGGCGGGCCTTATGCATACTTGCCTACTAAATTGTTTATGGGTCGGCAATGCACACGTGATACTCCAGAAGATGCAGGTGTCTATAGACTACTTTGATCTTTTAGCTGGCAGGCCGTATGCTTTTTTGTCTACAAAATTGTTTGAAGGTCGACAACACGCAAACTCTAATGTCTATTTGAATCCTGTCTTCATATAAATAAAATCTATGTTCACGGAGAACAACTAGTAATAATGGTAGATAATATTCGCAAAGTGTTCGAGAACAAGCGTGAGTGTTGGAAAGTGATACAGTGGAAATCGCTAAGTCCAGTTTTTTCGCACTTCTTGACTTGACGAATAGTCGCGAGATGTGTCGAGTGAACGAGATGGCGCAATACAAGCTGTAAGGCGACATCTCGCTTGCTCACTCGTGTCTGCCCTGCTATTAGAGGTGATGGTAAGGCACCTGACTTTACTTTAGACTTGCTTGATTACTGGCTAAAGACAAAAGTAAAAAGCTTTATTGGAAAAAGAACTTGATAAACGTATGACGTTGATAATGACAACCGTCAAATGATTTAGAAGCTGTCAAAGTCCGGTCAAGCTAACCAACCAAAAGTGGTCTGTGCAGTGTGCAGTGGCTCAAAATCACTAATACACAATTTATTTAAATTACCTACTTTAGTTACAACAAGTTAATCAAGTTCTAAGTAAGTTTATTAGTCTTAATATTAATGACTTACTATAGATTTTACACAAAGGTATGTTGAAAAACTAAAAAGGAAACGATGTTGTCGTCGTAAAATTTTCATGATATTGTTATCAGCTTGTTGATACTAAACTTGTTCGGTCATTGTTTATTGCTTTTGCTGTTGGTTGGGGTTGGACTTTGCCTCATTTGAGGTACTATATTGTATGAAGTACATATATGTTTGAAAGTTCACGTGAGCTGTTTGTAGGTATCTCGCCCTCACTTGTGTATTGTCTGTTGGGCAGAATGGATCAACTACGTTATGACGGACGTGTAGCGGTGGTGACCGGTGCCGGCGGTGGCCTGGGCAAGGCCTACGCTCTTCTGCTGGCATCGAGAGGTGCTAAAGTTGTGGTCAACGACTTGGGAGGTGCAAGGGATGGCGCGGGAAAGTCAAACTTTGCCGACGCCGTTGTCAAGGAAATCAAGGACAAAGGTCAGTTGAATTGCATTATTACTGGTGACCCAAATATTATAATGTCACATAATTAAGTACTTTAACATGTGTTTTTAAGTTTTAAATGAGTTTGCATTTAATGTTTCTTGATGGATATTGAAGTTTTGGAATTAATGTTTTACAGTGAAACACTTAATTCTACTTTAAAAAAAGCAAAGTATTAACTAAAACTTAAATTTTTAAATTCATACTGATTTACACCAGAGGGTGGGGTTTACTAAAACAATTCCTGAATCTTTTTTTCTACAATGAAGCATTTATGATGTTTATATATCTGTCTGGTAACAGTTCAAAGGAATGACAAAGCTGGTCGAACTGTAAAGTAGGAAAGAAAGAAAAAAAAATAAAAGGTAACTACTTCTGTTTTCATAATCACCTTTTATTTCATCACATTAATTTAAAATATCTAATTAAAATTAGTACTTCTCACATGAACCTTCAAATAAATTGTAATTACTAATATTAGATTTGGTTTTGATGTAGGTGTATAGTGGGACGCTTAGAAAAGTGTACTACACACTCACACATTGTAAGTGCAAAGATAAGATACATATCTTTACTACACATGTGTAATGAGATGCCACAGAATCCATACTAATATTATAAATGTTAAAGTGTGTTTGTTTGTTTGTCCCTCCTTCACGTTAAAACGGAGCAACGGATTGATGTGATTTTTTGTGTAGAGATAGTTGGAGACCCGGAGAGTGACATAGGCTACTTTTTTTCCGCGGGCGAAGCCCCGGGCACAGCTAGTTCATTATACATGTGTGGTAACACATGTCATTGACCTTACACCTGAAATATATTTCCATTCTGATTTTCCAATTTGAATCTTATTATCCTTTGTTGACCTATTGTTTTACAATTAGGCTTCTTCTTCTCATAGATATTTCATACTGGTGTTTGATTTTTAAAGTTGTTGATGTCTTAATAAACAGAGTAATTAGCTGAAGAGGGCTAAGTAGAGTGGACTCTGTTTAAAAAAAATAGGGTTTGCATTTCTACTGAGAAAGAGTTACCAAGAGATCAACATAAAAATTAACAAACATTTGTAAAGCACATTGTATTTTTAGTTCCTTTCTCTCTTACCAATTTTTGATGATAAAATAATAAGACAGAACAAGTTTAGTTACATTTATGGATTAATACCCTTTTATCAATAACGGGACAAACATAATGAGCTTGCTCGGCTCACCATAGGCTAAAATTTATGCTGTACTAGCTGTTTCCCGCAGCTCTGCCTGCGAGAAAAAGTAGCCTATGTTTGACCCTGAGTCTTCAACTATATTCATACCGAATTTCATCAAAATCCGTTCAGCGGTTTAGCCGTGAAAGCTAACAGACAGACAGACAGACAGAAAGACAGACAGACTTTCACATTTATAATATTAGTATGGATGGATTATTGTGTTATTCCATGAGACTACATTATCATATTTATATGATACTAGCTGTTGCCCGCGGCTGCGCCCGCGGTTTCAAACACAGGATTACGAACAGAGCAAGCTCTGTAGACGGCAATATTAAACCAAATTATGGCCTCGACAGTAAGTAAACTTGTAAGCTTTAAATGCAAAAACATAAAAAAAACTGTTGATAGTGTAAGACAGTTGTGTCTCACTTTGGATATTATAGCTTTGCAAGAAACTTGGCTATTGCCAAATGAGCTCACTTTCCTGCAAAGTATCGATGGCAACTTCAGCGCGACTGGTACTTCCGCAATGGATATCTCGGTGGGCATACTGCGAAGTCAGCCCTACGGCGGGGTTCACCAATGTGTCTGTGCTGCCATGTGATAGTGATCGGTTATGTGCTATAAAATTTGTGACAGGGAAACATCCCATTATAGTGATATGTGTGTATATGCCTACGGATACCATTGCTAATTTACCGTAATTCACAGACTGTCTAGGTAAAATAAGTACTCTGGTAGATGAATATGGCAGTGAATCTATTTATGTATTGGGTGATTTTAATGCTCACCCGGGTGAGTTATTTCATGATGAGCTATAGACTTTTGTCATGAATAAAACTGGTTTTGTGCAGATGTAAATAAGCTTGGATTGTTATCAGATACACCTTTATAAATGATATTCATGGGTGTAGGCGATTGCTAGAACACTGTACTGTATCACAATATTTTATGCATACAGTAAGAAAGGTGTATGTTAAACCTCTGATACTGGAGTGTGACTTAAAGTTATATATCACCTAAGATAATCAAAAAAGATTTAGCTGCTAATCGCACTGTTGTGTGGGGGGAAAGTTGCAGTGAACAGATATCTCTGTATAGGAAAAACTAATAAAAATGTAAATAAAATTAATTCACAATCTGAGTGTTTATCTTGTAATTGTCAATATTGTAATGCTGCTTCTCACAAATTATAAATAGATCAATTTTATTGTGATATAGTGTCTGTTTTGAGGGAGGTTGCATCAATATCTAGAGGTAATGTAAAGTGTAAAGGTAATAGACCGGTTATAGGATGAAATAAGCACGTCAAAGAGTATCACTCAGAGACGCATGACGTTCTGCATCCAAGAGTCGACGTGCCTGAGACTCCTCTGAGGTCTCGGCTGCCCTCAGAGACGCATGACGTTCTGCGTCTGCAGCCCGGCGAAGTTCAGATTGCTTCTGGCTTTCCTGGTTTCGAGCCATTTTTGTGCTTGAGGTCTTGATGAGCTTTGTGACAAATTAGATTTATGTTTGCGAGGCATAAAATTAGTTAAATCCGGAAATTACTCTTAATAACTTTTTTAGAAAACTTTTCCTATTAATTAAACTAATCGGTAATGACAAATTGAACGAATTGACACGACACACCCAACAATCCAACCAATATTTAAATCCGAAAATTACTCTTATTAACTTTTTAAGTCTTATTAAGAAAACTTTTCCTATTAACTAAACTAAATCTTAATAGGTACCACAGTACCTATTAAGTATTAAATTAAGAAATTGAACGAATCGACCGACACACACAACAATAAGACCAATATTTATTTTCTGGAAAAACAAACAAACAAGAATCTTCGCGAAGAACAACAATAAAACACAACCACTTACAAAGTCTTATTATTTCCGTACGACAAACTATATAGAGTTTAATTTTATGGTGGCGCCATCTGTTGATGTATACATTTCAATATGTTTTATCATTTTTTTTAATATAAGCAACGCCACTTAGTGTCGAATAACAAACAATTAAAAATAAGCAGCGCAATCTATTGACGAACAGCCAAACAATTTAATATATAAATATATGGCAGCGCCATTTTCTTTTAACAAATAGCCAAACAAATTTTCATACATATTTTCTTCTTTTATTGCAACAATTTCGGGACTGAATTTTGGAAAAAAAGTAGCCTATGTTTGACCCTGGGTCGGAAAATATATCCGTACCAAATTTCAACAAATTCCGTTCAGCGGTTTGGCCGTAAAAGCGTAACAGACAGACAGACTGACAGACAGACAGACTTTCGCATTTATAATATTAGTATGGAAGTATGGATATCATAAGCAGACAATGATGTGCTTATGAATATGAATTGTAAAATAGCATTGTATTATTGAAAAATTTACCATTTTATAGTTCATTATACATATAGATAGTTATACATTAAATTAATTTTTTTTCATATGGGTTTATCCCATTTATTACTTAAGTATTAATTATTAAAATAGTTGAATTTAATGTTTATCCATCATGAAAACAAGACCTCATTGGAGATGTTAATAAAATATCTAAAACATTATTTTTATCAGTACATTGTTGATAGTATAGGTACCGGGCGGAATGAGACACGTAATTACAGTAGCAGCGTTTATTTAAGACTGACTTACGTAGCTAAACAAATCTACCTACATTACATCCCTCCACACTTAGTTAGTTTCCAAGTAGATCAAAGAACAAATAAAATAACAACAATAAAACCAAATCTACAAATATAAAAAGAACAACTTAAGATAGGTTTACGTACTCAACTATAATAATTCACTCTTATAACTGTTTCATTCTACATTTACGTATAGGCCGAGAATGGGGCAGTACAGGAGCGGTAGGTGGCGTGACAAACTTTTCAGCGACTTCCCCACCACGGACCGGCGAGGAGGAAACACCGGCTCTCTGCGGCGGCGTCGCCGAGCCCTCCTCCTTATCAGACTGGACCTCGGGTGCGTCTTCAGCCGACGCTGAAGAGGCGGGCGGCCCGGCACTACTAGTGGGGATTACAAGCGAACTTCTTGTCCTACGTTTCAACTGATCGATATGCCTGTGTGCTGTTTTATTATCGTTACCTCTTACTAGAAAATCGCTAGAACCTTTGCAACCTTCTATAGCACCAGGCAACCATTTCTCACCCTTTAAATACTGGCGGTACCATACTTCGTCCCCTGCCTTTAACGTCCTGTCCACTCCCCCTGCGTTATCTACTTGTCGCTTCTGCGCAAGACGGACCCTACTCTCTCTGTCCGGCTTCAAAGCATCGAGTCTGGTTCTCATATGTCGCCCTGTCATTAAATAAGCCGGACTAGCGCCAGTTGTACAGTGTTCGGTGTTCCTATAATATAACAAAAACGTGTTAAGCGCCCTCTCCACGTCCATTTTTTCTACATTAGCCTTTCTAATCACTCTCTTCAAAGTCTTAACCGCGTTTTCAGCGGCTCCGTTGGACGCTGGATGGTACGGCGCCGTGAATATATGTTCGACTCCGTCACTATGCAGAAAATCCGCAAATTCATTACTGGTAAAGGGGGGCCCATTGTCAGAAACTATTTGCCTAGGAATCCCCCACCTACTCCAAAGCTCCCTAAGCTTAGCTATAGTGAAGGTTGCAGCCGTACTTGGTACTAAGGAAATCTCTATCCATTTCGACGTAGCATCGATCACTACCAAGTACGTTTTCCCGGCTATCGGCCCCAAGAAGTCTATATGTAGGCGAGACCAGGGCTTGACAGGCCACGGCCAGGGTCGCGGTGAGGCCCGCGGCGGCGCGTCCGCCTGCGCTGCGCACACCTCGCACGCGCGGCACTCGCGCTCCACCGCCTCATCGATGCCGGCCCACCACACGTAGCTACGAGCTAACGATTTAGATTTTATGATACCCATGTGTGGCTCGTGTATGATCTTTAGGACTCTGTTTTGGCAACTGGTCGGAACCACCACCCGGTGACCCCACATAACACAACCTAGCTCCTCATATAGCTCTGCTTTTCTATTAAAATAAGGTTGGAAATTCTTAATATCACATTTACTTGGCCAGCCCTCTCTTAGATAACTTAATACCCTACTTAGCAACGGATCTTTCGCAGTTTGCATCTTAATCTCATTGTAATTTAACAGTAAGCTATCATGAACATAATGTAAATACGTTTGTTCTGGAATGGACTCTTCTGTTCGGCTCGGAACGCTATCGACCACAGGCAAACGCGAAAGTCCATCTGCGCAATTTTCATAAGTACGTATATACTCGATATCATAATTATAAGCAGATAATATCACCGCCCACCGAAGCATCCTACTGGCCGTCATTGTGGGTATATCGGTGTGTGGACCTAAAATCGATACCAACGGTTTGTGATCTGTGCGTAAAGTGAATTTGCGACCAAAAACGTATTGATGGAATTTACGTAAACTGAATACAATAGCAAGCGCTTCGCGGTGAATTTGAGAATAGTTTCTTTCCGCCGCACTGAGCGAGCGCGACACATAGGCGACCGGCCGCTCTCCGCGTGGACCCGGCTGAGACAGCACTCCCCCTACCCCGCGCGGACTGGCATCACAAGTGACAAACAATGGCTTCGACGGATCGTAATGGGCTAAGACGTCAGCTCCCATTAAAACCTGTTTTATCTCCGCAAAGGCGCGTTTGCGTTGGCTGTCCCAGACCCATTCGATGTCCTTACGCAATAACTCGTTCAATGGTACTAGAAGCGAACTAAAGTTTCGTATGAACTTTGAATAAAAATTAACCATTCCTATAAACGACCTTAACTCGCTAACGTTCCTTGGAGCCTGTATTTTACTAATTGCTTCCAATTTCGTCTTGTCCGCCTTGACGCCGTCTTTCGAAATTATGTAGCCTAGATAGGTCACTTCACTCGCTAAAAAAACACATTTCTGTCTTTTAAGTTTTAACCCACTTGCCGACAAGCGCTGGAACACCAGCTCCAGAGCTCGTAAGTGTTCCATTTTGGTCTTTCCCGCCACTATGACGTCATCCAAAAATACTTGAACATTAGGGATATTTTGCAAAAGCTGAGTCATTATGCGCTGAAAAATACCTACACTCGAGGCTAGACCGAAAACTAAACGATTGTACCTGAACAAACCACGATGCGTGTTAATTACAGTGTATTCCTTCGAGTCATCCAGTTCCACCTGGTTATAGGCTTGTGAGAGGTCAATTTTACTAAAAAACTGTGCTCCACAGAGACCTACTAGTACATCCTCTATCTTTGGAAGTGGGTAACGATCGATCAGTAAAGCAGGATTAAGAGTCGCCTTGTAATCCGCACAAATACGTAACGTACCGTCAGCCTTCGTTACCGGCACTAACGGTGAGGCCCAGTCCGAGCAGTCGACGGGCTCGATGACGCCGGCGCGCAGCATCGCGTCCAGCTCGGCGTCGATGCGCTCGCGCAACGCGTACGGCACGGGCCGCGCGCGGTGGAACACGGGGACCGCACCCTCCCGCACCCGCAGGGTCGCCTTACCGCCCGTGTACCGCCCCAGCCCGCCGCTGAACAACTCCTTATATCTGTCAAGTATTACATTTATTTCTTCATTAGAATGTACAAAATTCATATCACAAGTATTCTTATTTACAAATTTAGGGATATTTATTTCTAACTCCGCTAACCACTGTCGGCCAATCAAAGAAGTAATCCCGTTGTCTATTATAAATAATTCTAATTGTTTTTCATGAACTAGATAACGTACTCTCGGTCTAATGATACCTAACGGTTTTATTTTCGAACCATTGTAAAATCTTAAAACTGTATCATCACTTTCAATAGGTATTTTTTTGAAATAACGTTCGTAAGTCTTATAACTAATGCACGAAATTGCGGTCCCAGTATCTACTTCCATATTTATAAGAGTATTGTCTATATAAACAGGTAGACTTACTGCTCCATAATTATTGAGTGCGATGAGGTTCAAATTTTCCTCCATGTCCTCCACCTCCTCCTCGGGTACGTGGTCGGTGCCACCGAAATTGAAGCTATGCCTCTGCTCTCCGCGACGGTAAGTAGGCACCCAACGTCGTGCCAGACCATTGCTCCCCGGGCACACCCTACGTAAGTGCCCAGTCTGTTGACACTTGCTGCATGTAAAGTCTCGATACCGGCAACTAGTATACGTATGATTCGTAGCACCACAAGCTGTGCAATTCGCCGCATTCGGTCGCGGCACGGCCGAAACCGCCGCCACCGCGCACGGCCTCCTGCTGCTGCCTCCGCCAGCCCCGCGCCCGCGCAGCCGATTGCCGCCGCGCCCGGCGCCTGACGATATCAACGCATGTACTGCGCTCTCTTTGTTAGTGTCTGCACCGTTTGTCACCGAGTTGTCGACCACCGCCGAATCTCGCTCTGCCGCTTCGAGAGAGCTTGCCAATCTCATGGCCTGTGTGAATGTTATCCCGTCATCCTCCGCAAACAGCCGCTGCCTGATGACGTCGCTCTTAAGACCGCATATAAATTGATCACGTAGGTTCTCGTTAAGGTTAGAGGCAAATTTGCAGTGTCGTGATAGTTTTTTTAACTCGGCCACGTACACAGCCACGTCCTCTGAGGCTCCCTGACGTTTCTGCCGAAAACGGTACCTTTCGGCCAACGACGATGGTATCGGCTGTAAGTGCTGACGCATTAGGCTCTCCACCTGGCCTAATGTGAGTTCCGCGGGCTTTTTAGGGCTCGCTAAGTTCACTAATAACTCGTACGCTTCTCCTCCCATCGACGCAATCATAGTCGGTAGTTGCAATTCGTCCGCCACTTTATTAACTTTAAAGTACATCTCCAGGCGATCAAAATACGAAGACCACAAGCCAGATTTCACGTCGAACTCACTAAGACGACCTATCGACATCTTGTATGGCACTAAGTTTATCAATTGCACGCAATTTTTTTAACCGTCGTCGCCAGTATAGTATAGGTACCGGGCGGAATGAGACACGTAATTACAGTAGCAGCGTTTATTTAAGACTGACTTACGTAGCTAAACAAATCTACCTACATTACAGTTCAATATCCCACTGTATGAATGAATGAATGAATGAACACTTTATTGCACCATTTACAAACAAAAGAATCACATAGTTAAAACCAATACAACTAAATGGGTACAAAGGCGGACTTATCGCTAATGCAATTTCTTCCAGCCAACCTTAGGGTAGAAATGAGCTGCGGTAGAAAAACACTTGCGTGAGCGGTGCAGAAAGCTTAAATGTACATGCCTACATTGCCTACATTAAGACGCATATAATAAACTTACATAAATAAATATAAACTTACAAATAACATACATAAATAAATACTGTCAAAAAGTGTAAGAAGTTAGTGACGGTTGATATATTATCACAATAAAAGAGAGGATTATTTTACCTCGGAAAGGTAGTGAGACTTAACCTGATCTTTAAACGAAGTAATGGTTTGTGCCTGACGAATGTCTACCGGTAATGCATTCCAAACTAGGATAGCCTGAACTGTGAAGGACTTTGAATAGGAACGAGAAGAGTGGTCAGGAATCGCCTAACGAAGGGAATTAGCGCTACGGACATCGCGGTTACTGACAACAACAATATATGTACAACCAAACTTATCTTTTTTTGTAACAGGATTTTGATAAGTCAATATAATGTAATACAAATACTTTTTATGGTGCCAAAAAAGTAAACATTACAAAAACTTATTAACAAACAGGATCATTAATAAAAATCGTAGCAAATGGAAATCCATGGTCTCTGCCTACCTCTACGGGAAAAAGGCGTGACTGATGGCATGTATGTATGTGTGTATCATTAATAAACAGCAATAATAATATTTTATTTTGTAGAGAAAATAGGCTTTTATATTCCGTTGCAGTGGTCAAAGCCATAGTAGGTGGCTTTGAGGTTATTTAAAGGCACATGCATAACAGCATCTGTTTGAAATTCTTAGTCTTAAAATAGAAATAATCAAACAGATAGAACCCAAAGAGTTGAATCTAAAGATACAACTACCGGTGAAGGAACACCTGATGCACTGAAAAAAGAAAAATAAATTACTCATTTCATTGCTGTTTTTATACTTCCCATAATCAAGACACAGAAATTGCTGGCATGTGATATACTAAGAGAGAAAAGTATAACAGAAATATTATAGTGATGACTTAGTAACAGCTGCTATATGAAATGAAATTAAAAGAAGATAACTTAAAATAACACACAATATTGTTAAACCATTATTGTAAATTTTCGTCCTGATAGAGATTTTTAACTCGCATAATATCTGGTGTAATAATTGCACCATTTCGTTGTTGTGAAAGTAAGAAAATGAATGACATTGCCCAACCTGCACATTATCCTCATTCATCATATGGCCGTTGAACTAAACTGGTTATATTTTTTTTTTAACTATATACAGGGAAGACAGAAAAACTCACAAGTTTAAAGTTTGTGGTTCATTTTACAATATGATTATGGTTGTTGCACCATACTGCTTGAGTCACCGAGTTGACTTTGAACAATATCTCAATGATTTTTTAATATGGCATAAGTTCTTATGTCCTATGTGTGGCAGATATTTCTTTTTGTGATTAAGTATGAATTTTATTATAACGATAGTAACGTATGTAAATAATATAAAATAAATAATGGCGGTAAATAATATAAATATTGTACATTGGTTTATTTATTATTTACATCGGCTTTGTAGAGCGTTATATCTATCGCACCTACATGTTTTTGCAATGACTAATAACTGCAGTGTTGAACTGAACACGTTGGTTCAGTTATTTGTTGCAATTATTGCCATTGTCTCGTTAATATTTTAGACGTAACAATATCAAAATGTTTATGAAAGTATTATGATAGTTTGCAATACTTATAGTTAATTTATACAGTTAGTAGTTTTACTTAAAAGCAAAAAATATTTATCACAATGCTTGTTTCCACTCCGCTCCACTTCCAGTCGCGGAGCTGAGATTTCGACCATTGAAAGACCCTCCATCATTATGAAGGTCATTACCATGATCATAGGCAATAGATTCCATTGAACTATGAAGACAATGGAAATGTGATGGTTGATCTGATTTTTCTTCCAATATGACGACGTGATCTCGTTTTATTATGCGTGATTTTCTCCTGGATGTCAATTCCGCTAATAAACTTTAATGCAGGAGGCAGTACACTCTCGCCCGAGACATTGGAAATTAAATACATTCTCGCAGATGAGGAGTGGGCGCAGCAGAGAGGATGGCCTAACGTCCCATGTACACTCTCGCCTCGGCCTGTCTCGCAGATGTCTCGCGAGTGTATACAGCCGGCATAAAAGACCATGTATCTGATATTCAATTACGATGCATATTTTTGATATGCTCAATATTGGTAATCGAATGGTAATAGTAGAAAAAATATAAAAATAATAAATAACAGAGTACCGAGTAAAGAAATACGATTGGTCTTAAAATTAGTAACAGAATACCAGAAACGTTAAAATTTGTTATTCCGATCCAATTACGATTGAATTGTGCACTATGTAAAATAATGAATTGACATCCTGGCTGAAAAAACTGCGCGACTGGTTCAACCTTAGTAACACCTCGGTGTTTCAAGCAGCGGCATCAAAAGTGAAAATCACCATGATGTTGTCCAACTTCCAACAGAAGAGGAATGCATGAATGATCATTCCAATCAATAATAAAAACCTTTCTCTTGCTAGGTGGCGTGGCCGTTGCTGACTACAACTCGGTGGTCGAAGGCGAGAAAATTATCAAAACAGCTCTGGATAATTTCGGACGCATCGACATTCTTATCAACAATGCTGGCATTCTCCGTGATAAGAGCTTCCAAAAAATGACCGATCAGGTAAGTAATTTGAGCGTTATCAGCAAATAGTACTTAAGTAAATCTTGAATATAATTAGAAAGATATTGCTAAGAGCTAGAGATGACTTTGACAACCAAATGCGGATACTAGACTCTTATACTTAGTTGGGGTTGGTTCTACGTAATATGCCGCTGTATAATTATTAGTATTCAGAATTCCTGGTTACGCCAAATGGTTCTGGAAGTATCAGGAGCCAAAACCTAAATTCTGATACATGTTTTTATTGCCATATTCACGCAGACAAACGTGTCATTTACTATGCCCTTGCGATGACCGCAGCGTCTTGTTTGAGGTAAAGTTTTTTTTAACTTTGCAATAACGCGAAATCATTAGGGACCATCGAATCACGGAAAGGCTAATTAAGTGATGCAAGAGGACTACTTGGTTGCCACGAATTATGCTTATCAGAATTGTTTGGTAGTTACTACATATTAACGTACTTGAAATTACCGGGCACTCAACAAGAGATACTTCAGATATTCCAAGAGCCCTTCTTTTGAAATGTATGTCGAATGAAAATCGTACGTTAACAAATAAAAACCATTCGATATCGAACAATAATTATTCGACTCGCCTATTTTGCGTGAGTCAAAAATAGTACTCCAAGGCATGCGTTTCTCTGAAAGGGTTATGTTTTTTACTATCCATCTTCTAATGTAATGAAGCTGAAGAGTAAGTTTAAACGCTTGTAACTTAGAAGACCTGACATTTGTTTTTCCACATGATAGTCTGTTTAATCGTTTGTTTGATACCTCTTCACGCTTTTTCTACTTAACAAATCTTCCTAAACAACTTACCCGGAAATCCCGAAAAAAATACTGTTTCCATGGGATTTACGTACGCGTGCGAAGCCGCGAGCAAAAGCTAATATTTATATTTTTCCCATCAGGACTGGGATCTCATTCAAGCAGTACATCTCAAAGGCGGGTTCAAGACCACTCAAGCGGCATGGGAGACATTCAAGAAACAGAAGTACGGCCGCGTCATTATGACATCCAGCAATGCTGGTATTTTTGGCAACTTCGGACAAGCTAACTACAGGTAATTTTCACGGCTGTCTTGACTTACTTGACTTAGATCCTGTGTCCGTCCCCTATCCGAGGCAGAAGGTATCCACAGCGACTCTCCATGTCGATCTGTCTTGGGCTTCACGCTTAATTTCGCTCCAGGTATTGTCTTCACGGCTGTATTTCATAAGAAATCATAAAATATTATGCATACTTGTTGTATTTTTATGATACCACAAAAACGGTTACGGTTTTTTTTTCGTCTTCATAATTTTAGGTATGGACACACGTATTATATATATATAATTTTGTTTGATAATACATTACATTACAAAAAAAATCAGACGGATGTGGAGAAATACTTCTTCTTCTTCTTAGCGAGTCGACTCTGGCAAAGTTAAATTTGGCAAGACCAAAATTCCGCCACTGACAATGCCTTGTCACAATGTCCTCGTAAAGGTCCCCGAGAGTGCAGGTGACTGGGCACTCAGGGCAAGATAAAAGATGCGCCATAGTCTGGGGAGAGGCACCACAATGGCAGGAATCCTCTGAACTGTAACCCCACCTGAACATGTTTTCCTGCACCGGCCGACCTGAGTTCGGAGTCTGTTCAGAGACTTCCACGTCAGCCAGGACAAATCATGTCCAGACTAGACAAAGCGGATACTAAGCGGATAATAACATTTTGTACACTCAGGAACAAAATGACTGACAATTCCATGTCAGCGTTGGATTTTTGTCCTCGTAAATACTGTTAGATGAAGAGGGGATTAAAACAACACCTCTCAACGAAAACCTCCAAACTTTACATATTACGTACTTCTTAATTAAAACACTACTACAAATATAAATTTAATTTCAGCGCCGCCAAACTAGGTCTGGTCGGTTTAGCGAACACGCTGGCAATAGAGGGCGCTAAGTACAACATCAAAGTAAACGTGATCGTGCCGACTGCCGCGTCACGCCTCACTGAAGACATCCTGCCCCCGGACATGTTTGAAGCCATGAAGCCTGAACTTATCGCTCCGGTTGTTGTAAGTATAAGTATATTGCATTCGTTATTTTTTCAGAATGTCCAACGATTGACTACGATCGCACCTGATATTAGCTTAGCAGTGTTGGAGTTTGCTGGCTCATTAACAGCATATTCACTCTAGTCTTGATAGGACCCAAGTTGTAAGTGTTTGATTGCTAAAAAGCTGAAAAAGGGTACTTTATTGTTTTAATATAGTATACAATAGTAGTGACTTATTTCTATACTCTTTGATAAATAATGTGATTATAGTATGTACTCATCATAGGGCAGTGTGACAATGCAAGTATTATGTAACTTATTGAGTCATGCTTTAAAAACAATGAATTGTCTTTGACTTTGACAAAAAAAAAGCTAAGACTCAGACCGCCCAGTAACAGTTCTAATGTTGATTTGCAATAGAATATTTTATCATTGTGGTTATTTATTTTAAGGCTTACATGGTGCACGAATCATTCGATCGCTCCGGCGAGGTAATCGACTCAACACTCGGATACGCCACCAAGACTCATTTCATTCGTGCTAATGGAACTCCACTCAAGTAAGAATAAATTAGTTCATAAACTTAAATATGATTTTACATATCTTTAAACATCCAGTGATATTAAATGTACATTTTAAAATATGGTGAAGATTGTATGAATCTTTTTTTGTAATCTATATTGTGTGTTTGTTCTTGTGCTAGTAATATTTTAAACTTTAAAGAAGATTGAACAAGATTGATTTTAATTGATAATTTGGAGTGAAAACAGCAAACTTAATAGCCCAATCTCACTTTAACTCGGCAACTTATTTCATATCTTTTGATAAATATTATATTATATCTTTTGATAAATAAGATTGAACAAGATTGATTTTAATTGATAATTTAGAGTGAAAACAGCAAACTTAATAGCCCAATCTCACTTTAACTCGGCAACTTATTTCTTATATCTTTTGATAAATATTATTTTAAAACCGCTTGCCAAATTTTTACAGTGTGTTAAGTACATGAAATTAAACCAATTTTTATGAAAAATTAAGTAAAACGAGAAAAAATTTTCGAGCTCCTATACAAATTGTGATCAGCTGATAGGATTTTGTATGAGGATTTTTTTTCTGGGTTTTCACATAGTTCTTTTTCTCTATTTAAGGCATAAACCATCAGACCCAGTGACCATAGAGTCTGTTAGAGAGTTCTGGCCAAAGGTAGTGGATATGACTGGCGGCAGACATATTGAGAGGATCGCTGAAGTCACAGTCGATTTGGTTGAGAAGTTGCAGGTCAGTAGTTTCACATTTTAGCAATTTACTACATTGATTCGCAGTGCGAAATGGATCGCACTTATATAACAAAACAGTATAGGATCCAATGGGTGTTTGATTAGATAAATGAGTTAAGAGGAATCTACCTTATTTGATAGTAACTAGAGTGGCATAGTTAGAGAATTAATTAAAATATTTTCGAGGCAATTAAAAATTTTATTTAACAAGTTTTTAAGTTTATGTTTTGCTTTAACAGAACTTGTTATCAAAATTTGATGTTGAAAATATTTATTCAGGAGTTCGAAGAGCGCAGCAAAATGGATGCCAACGGTCGCGAGTCCTACTGGAGCAAATACAGCTATAGTTCGAAGGACCTCCAACTTTATGCTATAGGAGGTAATGTTCATTGTTTAATACCACTTTCCGTCAGGCAGGCTAGTTTGCCAACAAGGACCAATATAATACTGAACGAAGTTTTTTTTGGCGTATACTTCTAGACCAGAGTTCAACAACAATATTCTTCTGCTAAGGATGTCTCTGATTACATCTTAACCATTGATTTTTTAATCGTTTCGTTAAAATTAATTAGCCGCTTACACAAAGGGCTAATAATTTATTAACCCCTTTGTATCAGACATCGACCCGATGAAGAAGTGAATAATAAATATTTACTTCCCATTTATTTATTTACCAAATTCATGTACACAATAAATCTAACAGGATACAACTAGAACAGAACATCATACAAGGGTACTGCTTCTTCTTCATCTTATTTATGAAACTGCCGTTTTAGTTGTAAACTGACGTATAAAATGTTTATAAAAATGGGCCTCAGCAGTAGAACGTCCCAATTACTTGTAGTTTGTTCCGGAACTTACGGTCCGGTCCGCTTTGCTGCTTTAAATATTGAAAATCAATAATATTATTTTAATTTTTTTATTTATTTCAAAAGTGTTAAATGAAGTCTTTACATGAAATAAGTGACTTTTTTCCAGTGGGCGCGTCAGTATCGAACCCGGGTGATCTTAAGTTCTTGTATGAGAGCGATGAACAATTCGCAGCGTTACCGACCTTCTTCATACTCGCCGGAATGTGTATGGAAGCCCCTGTGGTGCCGAAAGCAATGCCTCCTGGGAAACATGCTGATTTTACCAATGTAAGTCATTGTAATTTCTTTTCGAAAGATAGAGGTCTTTAGAGAGTCACGATCTTTCGCGTCTTTACTTTTTGTTTTTTTTACTTCTGGCTTTTCTTCATCTATTTTCATTTTCGATAGAATGTGTGAGGAAGCCCCAATGGTGCCCAAAGCCTTCGCTCTGGAAAACATGCTGCGAGTTATTTAGATTCACATAAACCCATAGAATCGGCCTCCAGGCAGACCTCCGAATATGAAATACTACGAACGTCCAGTGTTCTTCCAATTTTGTTTTATCTTTGGCACATCCACCTGTCAAGCATCTGGCATACAATGTTTCTTCTATTATAAATAACGCTATGGCAAACTTTTTCCTTTTGCCCTCATATTCCCCCTAATCAAAAGATGATTTAGACATAAAAAAAATCTAATAAATCAATTAACATGAGTGCTAAGTTTCGTAAAGATTCGTTCAGAAATGCAACAACAAAAAAAAACATGGCCTGTGGTACACACAAACATCCCCGCAAAAGCAAAATTGGGCAGGCTCGTAATGGTTAGATAGATATATTCTATAATATACCATTCACAAAATAATACATTGGGATACAAATTCAAACAATGCGTAGAAATGAGCAAGCTAATAAGCTTATTATTTAAATAAAAAAACACGTCTATTACAGATACTTCACGGCGAGCAGTACATAGAGTTCGTAGAAGGATTCCCCGGTACCGAAGGCGAATTCGAGACTCGCACGTACGTCGTAGACATCTTGGACAAAGGATCAAGCGCAGTGGCAATAGTCAATAGTAAGTTTGTGTAGTTATGGATGATAAATAGGGTGGATTTTTATTACGTGCATATATTTTGAGGGGTGGTTTATTAAGGCCATAGAAAAGTAGTAACAGCAAAATAAAAAAAAAATCATCATGCTGGTTTTTTTAATTTTTTTTAAATTGTACTTAGCTAAAAACCATATTGAACCACAGATAACGGTCGTTTAAAAAACTAAAAAAACCCGACTGCCGATGTTATGTTGCCGATGGTCGTAAAGTTTCGGTTATTTATATTTTTTATTGTACTTAGCTAAAAATCATATTGAATGGTAATTTAAAAAACCCGACAGCGCTTCTGTGTAATTTGAAAATGAAAAATACCCAAAAACATCCGCCATTATGTTTTTTTTATTTATTTTTATATATCCAGTGTTACTCTCACAGCAAATGCTATTCTAACGACACCTTTTAAGTTTAAATCCATCTAGCCGTTCAGGCTGCAGACCGTGCCAAACAATTAAACATACACACATACACTCGAAAAACATAACCCTCCTTCTGTCGTAGTCGAGTAAAACAGGGATTGGATATAATTATACTAGTAAATATACAGCTTCAAAAACTTGTAATTCGATATCTTAAGATCTGTCCGGCGCTAGGAATCTCATGCTCTTTATTTCCCACTCCCCACCTCCTCGCGCATACCCAAGGAGCGGTACAGCGGTTGCGGTCAAACTATACCCCGCATGAAGATACGAGAAAACCTTCAAATAATCAATACTTTGATTTCTTTTGAGACAGCATTGAGCCATTTCTGCATATACCCGTGTATGGTTGTAGTCTGCTAAGATAACAAAACGCATTAAACTATTTAGGATGTTATCTTATTGTTACATGTACTTTAGTTTCCACAAATAAACATTGTTATCACGTTGTATGGTTACTCAAACAGTGTTCGCAATCGCAGATATGATAAAAAGAAATAAATTTAATTAGATTGCAGGCTTGTTTATGGCGATTTAATTATTGCTTATTGGCGGGAGGCATCGAATTTGATAGTGAATTATTAAGGACTTACCCCTTAAAATAACGAATGTTCGATAAGCTTAGTAAAATAACTTAATATACCTTTCACTCTTATCAATATAATTTGACGTAAAAGAACAAGACGGAACATATTTAAGTTAAACGAGGCTTAACGAACGTTCGTAATTTTTTATGAATAAGGGGGTTCATCCACAACAGTCAAATAGACATAAACAGTCGAAACTCCGCTTTTGTGACGGTGACACGCGCTTAATTCTGTTGTCTTTATGATATAAAAAGGAACTATTTTCGTTCCCAGGTGAAATCTATCAAGACAAGAGGCTGTTGTTCCGTACCCAGCAGCATGTATTCGTAGTGGGTCAGGGTGGGTTTGGTGGGCCGCGCGTTTCTAAAAACGCTGTGGATGTTAAACCAGTCCCCAAAAGGGCACCAGATGCCACCGTTGAACAGAAGACTTCGCAGGACCAGGCTGCTCTTTACAGGTCCGTTTTACAGGGCAGATAAAACCTAAATCCATATGGTGGAATAATATTGTAGTAAAAACATTGCGTAAGAATAAGAATTAGTTTCCCTATTTCGTGTAAGCAGAATTTCTTTTATATATAGGAAAATAAAGAACTGAAAAAAAAACATTTTTACGTACTTTTCCAAATTCTATCACAAGTTGATTAAGTACTGTATTCTTCTTCATCGTGTCGACGCCGACGCCTTAAATTTTTGGAGCACAATACGCTGCTATCTGATCATCCACATGTACATCTCTAAACCTTCATTTCTTTTAAGTGTAGGCAGTTTTCTTTGCTCCCCTTTGTACTTTAGGATTCTAAGAAGTAGCTATTAAAGCAACTGTTTAATTTTTCAATGCTATATTTTGTTGTCAGGTTGTCTGGCGATTTGAACCCACTACACATCGACCCAAACGTGGCCCAGGCCAGCGGGTACGAGCGGCCAATTCTACACGGACTGTCTTCACTCGGATTCGCGTCTAGACATGTGCTGGCCAAGTGAGTAACTATCGCATGACATTTAAAACTTTACTTCTTAGACCACACCAAACTAAATACTTAAATACAATTAGTAATATTATCTGCATTGTTCATAAAAGTAAAAATAGCAAATACTTTTACCCATTCATCATCATCATTACGTGTAGGTTTTATTGTCAATCGACCATATGATTGGTAATCATTTTTATGAATGGTACAATAAAGAGTATATATCTGTCAATATGCTATCAATACTATCTATCTGTCAATCATGTACACCCTAGTGTCAGAGTTGTTCGGAGCCGTCTCTCGGCCTCTGGCGTGTTTCATTTAACAACCACCAGATGGCACCCGGGACCAACGGCTTAACGAATCATACTTTGTATGTATATATCTAAAAACTTTATTGTACAGAAATAACATTGTTATCAGATAATCAGGTGATTCAAGCCAGCAATGTCCTAGCTAAACTGGAATCGGCTAAACAAAGTATGCTTCACGTGGGAATCGAACCCACGACCTCCGGGTCAAAGGCTTACCGATTACTTATGAGCACAAGAGAGGATAATCCCCTATTAATAAAAATTTCCAAACGTCTGTTAAGGTCACTTCAACTAAAATATGTTGTCTTGTTGTTTCACGTCCAATTATCGATAACAAAGAAAGAGACTAAACATATTTTAGTTAAACTAGGCTTGACGAACGTTCGTTATTATATAAATAAGGCGCTATGAGTTTATATGAATAAAGTTCTATGAATCTACCGAATTTAATGCTTAAAAACTTTCGTTTTTTAGATACGGCAACAACGACCCATTGAACGTGAAAGCCCTAAAGGCTCGATTCGCCAAACCAGTGTTACCAGGACAAACACTCATCACAGAAATGTGGGCGGAAGGCACTCGCGTACACTTCCAGACGAAAGTCAAAGAGACTGGCAACATTGTTATTGCAGGTGAAATTAGTTTAATAACAGTCATTGTTAAAAAAAAATTGTGTTGGATAGCCTATTTATCGAGGAAGGATAGAGGCCTGGACGAAGTCGGGACTGGCTGCTTGCTAGTAGCATATATGTTTATAAATAAATTCACTTCGAAATTTTCACAGCACAGGAGGTTTTTATAACCATTTATAAATCGAAGGGAAAGTCCATTTCAAAAATATAAAATTAAAAAAAACAAAAATATTCATTCATTTATTTCGTGTAGGTGACATTTTTAATCGACCAAATTAATCCATACTAATATTATAAATGCGAAAGTCTGTCTGTCTGTGACGCTTTCACGGCCAAACCGCTGAACGGATTTTGTTGAAATTTAGTATGAATATAGTTGAAGACCCGGGGCCAAACATAGGCTACTTTTTGACGCAGGCGGAGCTGCGGGAGACAGCTAGTATATTATAATAAATAAACTTTTATTACGGGAATATTTAAGGTAGCTATCAAACAAACTTAAGAACAATCTTGTGTAGCTATTGTTTTGTTACGTTATCACACCACACAGTACCACGCCGCATTCAGAGTCGTTAATGAAAAGCAAATTTATATTCATTAAAAGCATAGATTGACATAATAACGATTGGTTGACTGATAAAAAAAAGCCTACGGCTTTAAGTCCGCCGTTTACATGTTATGTAATAAAATTAAATAAATAAATAAACGCCTCAGTGTAGTCCCTGTTAAGATCTTTTTATTTGGGTGTGAAAAGAGATTTTTATAGCAATTTGTTTATTATAGTGTGGTCCTTCAAATAAACAACAAAAAAAAAAAACTCCTGTAGCCTATATGTTTATGTAGGCATGCAGACATAAATATGGTTTCGAACAAGTAATGTCACTTAATGTGCCGCGTAATGCCCGCACACACATTTACGTTCATTATGTAAGCAATAATTTAAATACAATACAAAAACATACTTCACTTAATATTCAACTATTCGTGGTTATACCTAAAAAAGACCTTAGAACTGTTATCGTAATCCTGAAGTACGAAGTACGCGCGTTAGATAAAGCATTCCACATTTTGTATGATAATACAGTATTGATTACGTCTAATAACCTAATCAGTGTTGTTCCTAACGTACACGCGTCAAATTTGTAGTAATATATTTGATATCTTCGTAGGAGCATACATGGATTTCAAGAACAATGTTGGTGGGAAAGGCGCTTCGCCTGCTCCCGTGTCTTCTTCATCGTTGAAGAGTGATGGTCTTTTTGCTAAGATCACTGAGGAAGTCACGAAGAACCCGGCCAAGGCGAAGAGCGTCAATGGAGTGTTCCTCTACAATATCACAGAGAATGGAAAGACTGTTAAGAAATGGAGTAAGTATATTTTATACAAAATTGTGTAAAGTATTGATGTCATTAGTGATTTGTCATGTGTTAGATATTTAAAATAGTCTGCATTATGTCACCCAATGTAAACATGTTTTTGCTAGAATTTGTTTGCCCTACTATACTCATTGAAACCAGTGTCCTGTGGATTTAAAATGGCCACTTTGCACGAATTACAATATGATCATATTATGAATCATTGCAAATCTTAAAATAGCCACATTTTGGCAGTTCATGAAATGAATCATTTCATGGCAATTCTGCTGTTTGACGGAAAGTCGCAAAATGGCTTACTTTTCGTGAATTGCTTTACCTTATTGCCAGGCGTAAAAATATTTTTTATTTTTGCATAGCGTGCGTACTTTTACGATGTTTTTAGTTAAATAAGTTTTTCTAACCAATAATGTTGATTTACCATCATTAATTTACTGTAGAATTATCAACAAAAAATATAAAATCTATTTTTATTTTATTAATATAGCAATACTCAAACAAGAAGTGATTCAAGAAATGAATCACGAAATGAATTGAATTAGAGTTGAAATGTCAATGTCAAAATTTACAGAATTGCTAAGCTTCGCAATTCACGAAATGATTTGTTTTGATGAATTGCTTAAAGTGGCCATTTTAGACCTGCTGATGACAAAGATATGTTGATGACTATTCCATTCTTACTTTATTTAGGAAGCAAGTAACTAAATATGTTTGCAGTTTAATATAATAATTTTTAAAACATGTTGATATTATAAAAATTAGTAGGCACTAGATTTTTAAGTGCTGTGTGTGTGTGTGTGTGTGTAGATATCACAGGTAAATAGTGAATGATAAAAAAAAGGTTGCAACCTTTTTTTTATATAATTATATTTATTGAAATGTTTCCAGCTTTGGACCTCAAAACCGGTGATGTCTACGAAGGTGAGCCTAAGAGCGGGAAAGCAGATACCACCATGACAGTATCAGATACAGACTTGATTGACATCGCTTCGGGCACGACCAACCCACAAGTGGCGTTCATGAAAGGCAAACTTAAGATCTCTGGCAACATCATGTTGGCTCAGAAACTTGGGCCTCTTCTCAAGTCCGAAGCTAAATTGTAAAGAACTTATATTTTTAATGAGATTTTATTGTCATTAGCGTGCAATGGACAAATGTATGTCCTTAAATTGAGTATTTATGGGGGCATTTGTGATACATATCTTGGGCAATATTATTTACAAATTGTATTGAATTGTTAATTCCATTAGTTTTAAGTCAATGTATATTTTTACATAGGTGAAGGAATATACAAGTTTTATATAGAAAGTATTTTTATTAGACACTAGGAACTACTTTCCCTTGAAAATATAAATTACATTCTTTGACTTCAGTTTCCCAGGACGACTTCAGGTGGCTTTGTGAACTCAAGTCGAGGAATTTAGTGGCTTGGATTTCTGGTAGGCCTTTGGTTTTGATTGCTACTCCTATTATACAGCAATATGTTCCTGAAAAATGGAATATGACAATGGTTAACTAATAGCTAGTCTTTATCAGACAAGTAGGTATGAAGTGAACATGAGGAAACATTGAACCCAGTTTTTTAGCCTGGGTTTAGTTAAGTATATATCTTATTTAAAGGCTTTTCATATGAGTATTTTTAGCATGGCAAGCTATGGCACCAAAGATCATCGTAACATACATTCCTCTCCTGATGTATGGCACAGACATATCACAGTTTTCTTCCTGGCAGATAATGTATAGTCCTACTAACCTTTCTTTAAAGAACTTTTATCGATAATTCCATCGGCAGTATCGCATTTTGTAATTTTTGCACGTCCAAATGAGTCTGAAATTATCAAAATATCTGTTCCCACAGTTTGTTCAATAGTTCCTTGCAACCAGACATCTATGGGAGTCTGCTTATTGATTAGGTCGTTAATTAAATACTTCCTAGGGCAAACGGACATTTTATTTTAAAGTATTCAGAGTTAATCACATAGGTAAAACCTATTTCTACAAAACATATTGTATTACTAGCCCTTTCTATTTTCAATATACAATGTAACTCCACTCAAGCCAAAACAGAACATTATTTTATATTTTATTCTTTGCTTGTTTCTAAGTTTTGTAAAACTGCATGCCTGTTACTGTTTTCAATCTTCAAGTTCAAAGAACAATATTACTAGTTCAAGTTCATAGAAGGAAAATGCAAATTAAGCAAATAGTGAAAATGTGAAAATAACTTTTGTATGTACAAATGTCAGGTTGGGGCACGTGTCAATTAAACAGTAACATTGACATGTTGTGTATGTTTTACGGCTATGGATACGAATTATTTTAAGCTCCATTTAAACCACAGACATATAAGACGTAAACAGACGGAAGGTATGCTATTACTTAGCGTAGCACAAACACACACATGCAAAACTATGCAGCCTGGGCTATATCTAGTCTAGGGTAAGATGTTTACAATAATGCTCCCCATGATTTCAAGGTATGTATGAATGTTGTGTGGAATGCATGATCTGAGATCATTTAAACGGTATTCTACTCTATTATTTTTAATGTTTACCGATCCAACAACGTAGATTACAAAATGGCGTCACGGCCAAAAATTGCCACGCGTAGCTTAATATCTATGTGTGAGTGAATGTTGCTACAGGTGTAAAAAAGAGATATCGCCATATAGATCCGAATACGTGAGAAAAGGATAACAACAATTACTTGCTACATAAGTTTATCTATTAACTTATGTTCCGTCTGTGTACGTCTTAAATGTCTGTGATTTAAACTGACGCGATACCTGCGCGGGACGCGGGACGCCCATAGGAATAGGATTAGGTATATATAGCCCATGGATCTGAAGCTAAAGGGATAGCGCGCGGGCATACAATACGCTGATGGCAGAAAATTTGACCTGAATGCATTTCGTTACCCACCTTTCTCTTTCTAACTCGTGATGTGTTAGGGTGTGAATCTGGGTTTCCATCACAGCACTTGATAACAACTCCAAAAGTTGAAAAAATGATAAACAGTTACGTAGCAATATAATCTTTATTTTGAGGTAGATTTTTATTAAAAATGAAAAATAATTATGCTTGTTTTTGATATAGAAATATAAAGCCCAATTATAATAAATAAGCAAACTGACATTTTTATATTACTGTATTTCTGACTAGGCAAAATTTTTGAAGTGATGGTAATACTTTGGGAAAAAAGGGGTTACTCCAGGTCAAATTTTTTTTTGTGGACGGAGACCCGTGGGGGAGGCCGTACAGAGTTGTACGCAACAAGATGAAATCTGCCCCCCCTACGGCCTCCATTGAGCCGGACCTCCTCAGGAAAATAATCGAGGGCCTATTTCCAGCGGCCTCTGGCTTTGTGCCTCCGAGGATGTCCAATCCCGAGCGGGAATCACCCATGGTCGATGTGCCTCCGGTCACGGACTCTGAGTTCAACTGGGGAATAGAGCGCCTAAGGGCCTGTAAAAAGGCCCCTGGCCCGGATGGCGACCCCGGCATTGTTCTGCCGGTGGCACTTCGGCACCTCGGGAGCCGCCTGAGAGATCTGTTCGACGATTGTCTGTCGACGGGGCGGTTCCCGAAGCTATGGAAGGAGGGCAGGCTCTGCCTTCTAAGAAAGGAGAGCCGGCCTGAGGACTCCCCCTCGGGATGGAGGCCCCTGCTGATGCTGGATGAGACTGGGAAGATGTTCGAGCGCATCATTGCTTCCCGGATCATCCAGCACCTTGAGGGGGCGGGGCCCAATGTGTCGGACTGCCAATACGGCTTTAGAGCTGGGCGGTCCACCATTGATGCCCTGGGAGCCCTGAGGACATTCTCGGAGGAGGCAACTGAGGAGGGGGAGGGGGCTGTGGCTGTGTCGCTAGACATAGCCAATGCGTTCGGCTCCCTCCCCTACGAGGTGATTGAGGAGGCACTTCGATACCACGGAGTGCCTCCCTACCTTCGTGTGATCGTGGGGCACTACCTAACCGGAAGGGTAGTGCTCTACGAAGAAAGAGGCGGAATGAGGAGAGAGAGGGCGATGACCTGCGGTGTTCCCCAGGGGTCAGTGTTGGGGCCCCTGCTGTGGAACATCGGCTATGATTGGGCCATCCGCGGGGTTCTGCTTCCCCGGATGACTGTCATCTGTTACGCGGATGACACGATGGTAGCTGTCCGGGGTGGCGATCTGGAGGGAACCCTGAGAAGGGCGGCGGTCGCAGCAGACCTGCTGGTGACGCGCATCAGGCTGCTGGGACTGAGGGTGGCCCTCGACAAGTGCGAGGTCATCGCCTTTGGAAGAGGCAGGAGGTGGCGTCCGCAGATCGGAGCGTCCATTCCCATAGGTGGAGAAAGAGTCCTGGTGAGGCCCAACATTAAGTACCTGGGCCTCATCCTGGACTCGCGCTGGGACTTCGGGGAGCATTTTAAACTATTAGCTCCCCGCATAGTCGGTGCAGCATCGGCCATGGGCCGGCTGCTGCCCAATGTTGGAGGGCCGGGCACCCCGTGCCGTCGCCTTTATGCTTGCGTAGTGCGCAGCATGGCACTTTACGGGGCGCCCATATGGGCGGACAGGCTCTCCAGAGCCAACAGGGCCCTGCTTCGGAGGCCGCAAAGGATTGTGGCCAACCGGATGGCAAGGGCCTATGTTACGGTGTCATGGGCAGCAGCATGCGCCCTGGCTGGCACTCCACCATGGGAGATGGACGCTGAGGTCCAAGCGGAGACGTACTGGGAGCGGGCGAGAGTGCGAGCACGCGGTGGTGAGCCTGCTCCCAGAGAAATGAGGGCGGTCCGTCAGCTGGCCGTGGATAGGTTGAGGGAACGATGGAGAGTTGAGCTGGAGAACTCCCCATATGGTACTCGGACCATAGGGGCGCTCCTCCCATCGTTCCGGGAGTGGTTAGACCGGAGGCACGGCCGGTTGACGTTCCGGATGACGCAGGTGATGACCGGACATGGGTGCTTCGGCCATTACCTGCATCAAATAGGACGGGAAGAGAGCCCGGTCTGCCATGAGTGTGGGGAGCCGGATGACACGGCTCAACACACCCTGGCAGACTGCCAAATGTGGGCGCCGGAGAGGGTGCGGCTAGGAGTTGAGTTTGGGCACCTGGACCTCGCGCTGCACAGCGTCATTGCAATGATGCTGTGTGGCGAGAGATACTGGGATGCGGTGGCCTCCTTCTGTGAAACTGTCATGTCACAGAAGGAGGCCGCTGAGAGGGAGCGCGAGGCGAGAGCCGACGCGCCCCGCATAAGGCGAGGCCGAGGAAGGGGTCGACGGCGGGCGCGCTATGCCCGCCTCGCCCAGCAATAGCCGGGCCCTAAGGCTAAGCCGGAGGGCGTCGTGGTAGAATGCGAAAGCGAACCCATGGCGCCCTCAACGGCTGGTGCGGAAACGCCGGAGGGGTTTTAGTGGGTATTCCGGGCTGGCTAGCAGCCCGGCGAGTCCCACACTTTGTGCGTAAATGCATTTCCCCTCCGAAAAAAAAAAAAAAAAAAAAAAAAAAAAAAAAAAAAAAAAAAAAAAGGTAAAATTTTTTTGCCATCAGCCTATTGTACCTATGCCGGTTTGGTTTCCATCTTATATTTACTTCCATGGTGTAGCCCGACCAGAAAATTAAAAACCCTGCATTGGCGTCGCTACTGATCGCCTATAGGTGGCAACTGATATATAGTCATGGCGTCGTGAATTGACTTCGTCTATTATTATATATTGTTTTAAACAATTAATAAACATCAATTTTACATAAATCTTGACCATGTAGGTGTGACTACAAATTAAGTATAGTATTTTTTATGGTGGTTGCCAGTAGAAGAAAATAGTTCTAATGTTTTTCCGCAATATGGAGTTCTGCTAAAGAGCGTGTGCTAAAGTTAACTAGCCTGCTTAGGGTAAGTACTTCTACGTAATCTTATTTTTGTGGGCGTTCCGCACGGGGTTTGCGTCAGTTTGAATGGAGCTTAAGGCTTGATTTCATGGAATTAATAAGTACCTAAGTACCTAATTACCTACCTTGTACCTTGCACTAGACTGGTATTGAAATACTAGTACGTTTGATCGAGAGAGTACCTACAGGGGGCTTACACCTCTAATTTTACGCAACTGTTGGTAATAACCTTACTATCATCTCCAATAGCCGGGCAGAAACGAGCGAGATAACACTTTGTATTGCGCCACCTCGTTTACGCTCGTTTCTGCTCTGCTTTTAGAGGTGATAGTAAGGCACCACTAGTATAGTAGGATTTATTAGTATTTCTTCGCAACGAGTTGCATATTGCTGTTCACATTTCCACAGGGGTACTAATTACTCCAAGGGATATTATAATTACGATCTTAGGTATTTATTTATTTATCCGTTTCTTTATTTTTCCAGGGTAAATTCTGTAATCGTGTAATAAATTTTTGAGTGTCTTCTTGTTTTGTTGTTGTTGATTTTATGAATGTTTTTTGTTCGATATAGAACGATTTTTATGCGTGATGTGAGTCATACATTCTCCTCCTCCTGATCCACTATTTTGCTAAGTGTAACTTTACATCTTCAGCTCCTTGGCTCTGTTTACCCCGCAAGCGACACAGACTAGAGTGCAGATTGTTAGCAAGGGTTTAGAAGCAAAGAGCATCGAAACTGCAAACTTTCTTTCTTAATGATTAGAAGTGATCCTATGAATAAATGAATGAAAGTAGGTACAATCATTTTACCAACACTCGTTTCTTCGAAAATAAATTCACTCGGGAGAATGGGCAATAATAATTTCCAGTATTCCTAAAAAAGGGCTGAAATCCAATCCAATGCCAAGTTTAGATGCACTTTTAAATCGATCATAATCATCTTCACCAAAAGCCTGATCCACTGGTAAACATTTGCTATTCCCAAGACTCGCCACCACACCCAGTCCTCCGCCTTCCGCATCCAGCCACTACCCGCCACCTTATTCACGTCAACGGTCCATCTGGCCGAAATTCACTTTACCATACACCCAACTTAAAATATGGTATAGTTGTGAAAATACGTAGGTACTTGGTTAAAAATATCTAAAATTATAATACTTCTAAATTTGAACTTTGCAGGTTGTCGTGCTGTACGTAACACTTGATTAATTGCATAATTAAATTTATTATTTATATAATTAAATTAACATGCCAAGTTCAAATTTAGAAGTATTATAATTTTAGATATTTTTAACCAAGTACCTACGTATTTTCACAACTACATAGGGCGCACTGTAAGTTTCCGGAACTGGCCACTTACATAAACAATATTTAAAAATTTATTGCAACATTTGAAAATAGAACTCTTTGGCTGTAGAATGCAGTTTGTTTCATCTGACTGTCTTTTGTTTTTACCTTGTGGCGCCATTTAAAAAATTGTGTGTCTGCATCAACATGGATTTAACTCGGGAAAATTTTCGTAGTATGATTTTCTACGATTTTAAGTGTAATTTGACAGCTCAACAGAGCATCGCTCGGCTTGAAACAGCTTTTGGCAATGAAGCACCATGCAAGACAACTGTTTATAGCTGGTTTGCAGAATTCAAGCGTGGTCGTATCAATCTTAGTGACGAATCTCGCGATGGTCGGCCGTCCACCGCTGTGACCAACAAAAACATCAATGCTGTGCGCCGTATGATTGAAACAGACAGGCATGTGACCTACCATGAAATTCGCGCATCCTTAGAAATAGGCATGACTCAAATACAATTAATCCTACACAAACATTTGGGTGTGAGAAAGCTGTGCTCGCGGTGGATCCCACACAACTTGACCGAGGCTCAAAAAACGGACCGCGTCACTTGGTGCAGTGCCATGCTTACCAGATTCAACGAAGGTGCGTCAAATTTGGTGTGGGACATAGTAACAGGTGACGAAACATGGATTTATTGCTACGATCCCAAAACAAAGCAACAATCGAGCGTATGGGTCTTTCAAGATGAGCCGAAACCAACCAAAGTGGCGCGCGTGAAAAGTGCATCTAAGCGGATGATTGCTTCTTTTTTTAATAAAACTGGACACGTGGCTACTGTTGCTTTAGAGAATCGTCGTACAGTGAATAGTGACTGGTACACGACCATTTGTTTGCCGGAAGTTATTGACGAACTCCGTAAAAATAACCGTAAACGCCGTATCATCCTGCACCACGACAATGCTAGTTCTCACACGGCCAGACAGACAAACGACTTTTTGAAGGCGAAAAATGTAGAACTCATGAGTCATCCTGCATACAGTCCCGACCTGACACCTTGTGACTTTTTTCTGTTCCCAAAAATTAAGAACCAATTACGCGGTCAACGATTTTCATCACCAGAAGAGGCTGTCGAGGAGTATGAAAAACACGTTTCAGAGGTCACCACATAGGAGTGGCACAAAAGTTTTCAAAACTGGTTTCATCCAATGAAAAAGTGCATAGACGCCAAGGGAGATATTTTGAAAAACAATAAATTAATTTTGTACCTTTAATAGTATTTTTTCATATTCATTCCGGAAACTTATAGTGCGCCCCACGTATACCATATTTTATTCGTTACAATTTTTATTTGTATGTAATGGTGCGAAGTTGTTAGAAGTTTTTCTCATAGCTAATGGTATACCAAGGATCATTACAATTTAAATTGACAGTAGAGTAATTCTCTTTGTGTATTTCGCCTCTTGGTTATGATTGTGATGTGGTACAAAATATATTTTATTAAATATGTTTCTTCTTCTGAATGGATGGACTTAATTAGGTGCGATAACCGATAGCTATAAAAGAAGCTGTTAGCCAAATGATTAGCGGCAGTCTCTACCAGTCAACCATTGGGAGAATCAAAAAGATGCTCGGCGTAAAAAAATATGAAAAAAATATGTAGTACTTACAAAGAACTTTTATGAAAAGTATAAATTTATATAGAATACTTCTTAAACATACATAACTGATACACAAATGCTTATTCATTAAAATATATAACTATAAATTATGGATATATACATAAAAATCCTCATATTGAGAAATTTTCTTTAATGAGCTTGTCGAAAATATAAGTAATTATATAACAAAAAATGCAGTCTCCTTAAATTCGTTCCTAGTATAGTGAGAATTCTATCCTACGACTTGGCTCGTCGAACTGACTTCGAAATTCCACAAAGAAGGTTCTCAATTCGATCAATGTGTTTTTGTTCATGCCTTCACTCAGCCATTGCCGAGCCGATTTAAAAAAAAAGACTGCAGTATATGCCCAGTAAGTACTTATAATAATCAATGATTAACTCTGTTTTCCTTTGTATCTTCTTCGTCGAAGCGTGTTTCCCACTTGCGTCCTCAGCTAACGTTTCGGAAACTAGGGTGCGCGCTTAATCATGGTCCCAGATTTGGCGGTATTTGTATTACATTGGAGCCTCTTCCGTCTGACCTCCCTAACCACTCTTCACAGGGAGACCATACCAACAGGAACATGATCCGAGGTATGTTAGTGGCCAACATTGTTACATTTTTCAGGCTGAATAAAGGTGATAAAAGCATTTTGGGAGGAACATCTTGGGTTCAGGTTACCTTCAGATGGCCCCAAAAAACTAATTGAAGTCGATTTTTGTGAATTTTTAGAACAAAGTTTCGACGCTTTGACAGTTTTCGAATTTGTACAGTAGCATAAGTAACATCTCCAAGTGGGTTTTAAACACATTAAATATTAATCGTAACTTTTTTTTAAAATTAGTACTCAACTAATTAAACTTGTTAATGTAAT
Organism: Euzophera pinguis; assembly: GCA_947363495.1. Taxonomy (NCBI): domain Eukaryota; kingdom Metazoa; phylum Arthropoda; class Insecta; order Lepidoptera; family Pyralidae; genus Euzophera; species Euzophera pinguis. The sequence continues at coordinate 8,872,575 of OX376171.1, forward strand.
TCAATTCATTTATGCATCAGACCATTGATCCATACATACATAAATGAAACTCACATAATTATTTAAAATAATCGTATATAGATTAGATATTGCAATCGTATCGTGTATATTTGCAGCGTGTACACATGAGATAAATAAATAAATCGTATCACTGATCCTTTCAAAACGAATCATCATCATCCTAGCATGTATTCCTAGTTGCGTCGTCAGCTTACGCTTTGGAGCCTAGGGTACGCTGTAAGTCATGGTCCTAGACTTGGCGATACTGGTAATTACAATGGAGCGATTTCCGTCTGACCTCCGCAACCCTTTTTACAAGGAAACCAGGCCAACAGGAACATGACCTGAGGTATGTTAGTGGCCAATACTGTCAGAATTTTTCAGGCTGCCCTAAGGCATCTGACACAGCCTCGCGACTGCTTTCTATAGATAACAACCGCGACTAATGGCTTAACTTGCCTTCCGAAGCACGGAACTCAAGATAGAAAATGCCACTAAAATGGTGACCTATCCAATAGTGGTCGCGTCCCGTCGTCGCTTGACACGCGCATTCGCTACGGATACGCGGGTCGCGCTCGACTATAGAGCTCCTCAAAATCCTTCCAAAACGAAGCTGTTTACTAAATGAAACAGAGAGCATGAAATCACTCTACATTCGAGCTTCCGTCGTAACAACTCAATCAACGCAATTTTAAAATAAATCTTTTTTATAAGACACACAAACGACGGCACGCCGCACAAAAACATGCTCCGCCGAAGCCGACGGTCCCGGTCCCAATAATGACTTTCTCGAGAACTCGTTACATACAAACATGTAGAGTCCATTTTATGCTCAAGTGCTCAACATGTAATTTTTAACAGAAATTGCTCAAAACTTCTTTCTCGTGTTTTTTTTTTTTTTGCAATGACTTAATTACATTTTATCACCTTTGGTATAATGAGGATTCTGCCACGCGGCTGACAAGATTAAGCTATTTCATTAATCTTCATACTTATACGCAACAGCCGAAGACAGCTCTCCACTTGAACCGGTTGGGTAATAAAATAAAAGTGCAACTGCAACGAGTCTATTTGGTTCAGACGTTTATCCCGAGTCCCGAGAAAGCAAAAGCAACAGGAGTAGGGATATGGAGGGAAGATGAAGCTGTCATCTCGAGCTGAGGCGCGGGAGGCGGGCGCACAGATTATGCAGCACCACAATACAACTCAATCCACAGAGAACATTTCGGCTCAATCGAAGTCGCGCGCGCGCCCTGTGACGTCGTTTTACGCAGCACGACTTCAAACTTTTAAAAACACACGAACATATTCGTATACAAATCGGGGGTGATAACAGAAACTGTACTCTAAATCCTAATATTTAGTGTGGTGTGAAAAGTGACATTGTTTATAGTGATATATTTGTGGATGATCGTCGAAGTTTAACAAAAACTGGAGTTGTAAACTTTCTAACGAGAGCAAGCCATGTGACTAAACCAGAGCGGCAGAGTAAGATTTGTACGTTCATTTATCTTATTTTAGCTTTATTGTAAAGTTTCTAATATTAGACGTATTGCCGGCGATTGTACCTATGCAGCATCCATGCACCGATGACATCAAAAACAAAAATATAATAAAAGAGGGTACTGATAAAATAGCGATGTCCGTGCCTAGTGTTGTGAAAACAGAAAAAAAATGATTAAACGAAAAAGGCTATTCAGTCTGTCTGATTACATACAATTACAATTTTATAAATATTTAAAAGAATGGACGAAGTCATGTTATAATAATACTTAAGTAAAATTGTTAAATAGCCAGCAACTTGATTTTAACACATATTTTATTCCGTCTAAATATATGCCAGTAGTACATAATAACTCATGTGGAAGTACTGCGACAATGAATGCTAAATGCAGCGCCAATAACTGGCATGGTCCATGTTAAAGCATTCTATAGCGAATTAGCATAGTCGTGATGAAGCATAGAAATGATCCAATTGATTGGGTACGTGGACGTCGAAGTCTTCAGCTTGGCCGTCCTTAGCAGTCTCGAAGACGTGCACTGCACTAATGAGATGTGCTATTAACTGCTTGACGTAAATATATCGCCGAACAATGATATCCGTAAGTCATAAAATATGTTCTAACACTTTTCAATGGAGTGTTCTGTGATTTACTAAAGACCTTGCTCAGGATATGACTTATCAGATAATTTGATATCAAAATTATAGTTTTACCTTATTTATTCACGTAGGTAACTTAAAACGAAGTGCACAAGTTTGACCTCCTTTTACTTATTTCAATCGATGATTAATTATCTTTTTGCCTAGAGATTGGTTAGAACCCGTTGGCGGTGGTGGTCAGTTGCTTTAAAAGCTGAACTAAGTAATTTTAATGAATTTTGGTATAGAGATCGGTAGACGGCTATTATTTTTCATAACGTTACCTTAAATTTGAACGTAATTACACACCCATCTTTATGAAATTTGAAAAAGTGTAATAGTGTAATTCAACATCAGAATCAAGAAAACTATCAATGATGAGTGCATAAATCATAATACATATTATTCAGCTTAATCAGTATAGGAGAATCTATATATAAACTCCATGGTCACTATGGCCAATAAAGTCAGTAGATACTTAAGTTACTTACCTAAATTTACAACAAGGAATGAATATTAAAATATTTTACTCAAAGCCATTCCTTAACTCTGTTGGATGTATATTGACGTTTTTATTGATTTTGACTTGTCTTGGAAACAACAATTAAAATGCAATTGTTTCTCAGTCGACAGACTTAGCTACGCGTACAGGGTACTCATCGGCGCCAACTGATTTATGGCATCACGTTGCCCATGATAATGTTGCTCATGGTGTCTTTCTACTTTTAGTTCTATTTGTAATCCGATCATTTCAACATATAGCTAATGTTCCGATTAAAACTAATGAAACCTCATCAATTTTCTGTGATAAACTCGTCGAAACGGCCGTTACAAATACAAATGTTTTAAAGAGGCAAAATATTTTAAAACCTTCCAAAGCCTTTTAGAAATCGATAGTCATAAGAGCAGTAGTTTTTGTTTAGAGGTATTGACTTTTCAACACGATGACAGAACAATAACAAAACAATGTAAAGTCAGGGCAAACGGTTCTCCACTTAAAATGTAAATTTGTTTAACGACCGTAAGATAGGTAATCTATTCTAAGTTTTGCTGATCATCTGTTGAGTGTACGAGTAAAATTACTTATGCTAATCTTTCAGAGATGGACAGACTGAAGGACAATGGAAATTGATGAAGATCTCCAACAAGGTCTGAATATATTTAAAAATACAGATTTTCCTGCAATGGTTACACATACAGTGTAACTACTTATTTTAGATATTGTAACTGAAAATCACAGAAAATGAAATATTATGAATTGTGTAATTATTTTTAATATATAATAAATGAGTATTCTTTAATCTATGCTGGAATTCTACTAACATTAAAATATAAAAGAAACCTTTTTTGAAAAATTGTAAGACAAAAAAAAAGGATAATAGACATGACATTTACACCTTTTATGTAAGCTAGGTATTCGTCTTGATATGTATATTAAAAGATTATTTTTTTAATAACTCTGGTAGGTAAGTAGAGTAGATGTGACTATAAATATAAAGTTTACATTATTAACACCTCTGTTTGTTCTTAGCCACATCGAAAGAAGAAATCGGGTAAGTTCAGCTGCATCCGATGTCTAATCTATGTTTACTCTAATTATGTGCATGACTAGGTTTGTCTTCAAGGATATCACATTACACGTCGTGCACTATCTGCGGGATTATGTTGGGAACTTACATGTTTGTTTAGCATTTGATTTGATGGTATCATGACATGATGGGAGTCGTTTTTATCTCTCATAGTCAGTAACATAATCTCTGTTTTCCTATTAGGCGCAGACAAAAATGCATCCCATTGATTAGTGGTCTTGGCTTGGTCACAATTTAAAATCATACCAATTCAACAACATATTCTAATCTTTGATTATTAGTGTTCCCAAATTCTATCGCGATATATTTGGCTCCATTGTTTTGAGTTTGGTCACGCGCCGTCGTCGTTGGTTGATTTTGGGGTCTGTTGTTAGTTCTCAGAATCACAAGAGGAAATCTTAATAAAGTCAGTCAGAACATAGCAAAAAATACTGTCAAATAATAAATCGTCTGCTGCAGCGCGGACCCTAGCAGCTGTATGCCACATGTCTCAATTTGTCCAGAAAGTAACCTTTTTGATAATTTATGGTTTCATCCTTCAAGCGGCGCGTTGCATAGGAACTGACTCGATGATCGACAAATTTGAAAAGGTCACTCGGTTCAGTACATATTACTTCCATTAAGTTAAAATAAAATTTCGTAAGGTGTTAAAGTTTTGCAATGTCATAATTGCGACAATAAATAAATTGACACAAATGAAGAGTACTCAACAGATGTTTCTGAGTAAAATGATTTTGAAAACTTGCCAAACTACAATGCCTTTACAAAAATGATTTAAAACTAGGTGTAGTTTTTTTTCATTCTACTGTGATAAATAGCAGCTAATGTTATTCATTTGAATGCTTGAATAAACAATTACCACGGGGACGGGGTGTTAGGAAGACTACCTGGCCCTGATTTTTTGCGCTACTGGTCTTAAGGTACTGCTGGCAGCAGACAAAAAGTATTTGTAAGTATTTTTTAACGATTGCGCAGTCCCTTTACGGTATTTAAGTTTTTCTAAAGCCTCTTTAATGTTCATGGTTCATTTCAGCTCACATACACTTACTCGATTTCGTTTCATCTTCCTACATCCGTTCTTCTAGCAGTAATTCGTCATTATTTTCCAATTTATTGTTTTTTTTTACAAATAGCAATTAATAAAGTCTTACAAAGTAGACTGAGAACTATGGAACACTGTAAAACTAAAGTATCGTGAGAAAGGCCTTAAGTTACAATAAGCCCGCATAGTTTGTTAAACAACAAGCTTCTCAATTTTTGTTTACAATGTGTTACGTTACGATGTCTTTGAATGGTTTGTGTTATAAATTTCTACAGATTGTATTATATTTCTAATCTAAAATAACCAGATGAACTGATGTGCTGTTCCCAATTCCCGTTTCCCGGGAACGAGAACGCGGATCATCCCCGAGAACGTAACGAACGAACCGACTTCAAAAAAGGAGGTTCTACGTATTTTGTTTGTATGTTTGTGTGTATGTTCACCGATTTGCGAACATTCCAAGCATTTTGTGAACCTTACCGATCATTTCAGGAACTTTTCCGAACATTTGGAAACCTTCCCGAACATTTAGGTACCTTTCCAAGCATTTTAGAACCCTTCCAGCGCAATGTGTGAACCTACCCGAGCAGTTTGGGAACGTTCCTGAGTAATGTGGGGATCTTCCCGAGCATATTAGGAACTTCTCCGAGCAATATGGGAACTTTTCCGAGCGTTTAAGAACTTTCCAGCAATTCGGAAGCCTTCAAGAGCATTTGGAAACCTTCTCTAGCATTTAGGAACCTTTTCAACCAGTTTGGGAACCTTCCCGAGTAATGTGGGTACATTCCCGAATAATGTGAGAACCTTCCTGGGCATTTTGTAAACATTCCGGAGCAATTTGGACACCTTCCTGAGCATTTTGGGATCTTTCTTGATCTATTTGAGAAACGTTTCCAAGCATTTGGGTACATTCCTGAGCATTTTGAGAACCTTCCCTAGCACTTTGGGAATCTTCCCGAGCAATTTGAAAACTTTCCCGAGCAATATGGGAACCTTTCCGAGTATTTTATAAACCTTCCCGAGTAATTTAGAAAACTTCTCAAGCATTTTGGGCTCCTGATCTTTTTGGGAAACCTACCCAATCATTTGGGTACTTTCCTGAGCATTTTGGGAATAAATTGAGTAGAATACCAATTTAGCCAAAAACTTTAGAATTAAAAGTTATGACTTCAATTTATAGGTGTCTCTATATTTTAGATAGGTTCCATCAGGAGTGGTATCAAGGATATTGTTATTATGTTACCTATACATATCACACCTTTCAACTAATTAAAAAAAACACTAACATGCATACTTAACTATTTATTTATTAATAAAAAAAAACTATATTGAAATAATGTTTCGGACTCTTCATGAAGCCATAAAAAGACATAACTTATCTTATAAAGGTCAGCCTTAATTACAGTAGCAATAATAAGAAAAGGTGTCCTGTTGCCCTTTCGATGGTAATGTGCTATTTGTGTAGGAGGATTTAATTCATTGTTGATAATTATTATACTTTCCTTCATCTATTTCTAAGAACGATTAACATGCAACATGTACATCATACAACACTGTGTGCAGGTGTGTGTGTGTTTTCAATTTTGATATGTCTACCGATGTGGCAGAGGCATATGCCCAAAAAGCCGTTAAAATTAATTGAGTGATCTTAAAAATCTGATGTTTTTTTTGGGATAATAAGGAACCTTATTCCTTTTTTTAATCATTTACGTCCCACTGCTGGGCAAAGGCCTCCCCCATCTCCCTCTACGTGTCTTTATCTAAAGGCAACTCCAACCATCACCTTATTCCTATGACCAGAAATATAACAAAGCGTTTTTGAAATTTGTATCTGTTTCCTATTTGGCGGACTTAATGCCAAAATAATTCTCTGCCGTCAGGGACAGCTCAGACTCAGAATTCTTACAATACGTAGTACAAATACCAACAATCCATACTAATATTATAAATGCGAAAGTCTGTCTGTCTGTCTCTCTATTACGCTTTCACGGCCAAACCGCTGAATGGATTTTGATGAAATTTGGTACGAATATAGTTAAAGACCCGGGGTCAATCATAGGCTACTTTTTGTTACAGGCGGAGCTGCGGGAAACAGCTAGTACCTTATAAAAGTCTCATGGAAGGCATGCTATGAAAGTTTAGTTTTAACGATAATGTAATTGCAACTTTAGGATCGTATCATTGCAACTGCAATAGTCGGTAAAGGAGTTATGTTTCAGATAGTGCACTTCTTGGAGATGTTTGTTTCTGCAGAAGCATTCGGATATAATGAGCATGTTATCTCGGCATGTTACTAAGAACTCGCATGATTTCATTTGCGTTAAAATACGTACCTATAAATTACTAAGGTAGTAGACGTAAAGACCAAGCAACGAGAATAATTCAGACATGATTGAATGTAATTTAAAATTTCGATAAAGTTTAGCATGGCATACCTACCTATCTGCTACCTCACCAGTTATTATTTTCTAGTAACACAAATTACATGCAAACCACCTTATTCATGTAAATTAATAATTAAAATCAAACAACATGAAATTAACAAGAAAACACGTGCTAGTTTAAATCCATACCATACCACATTAAATACATACATAATATTATAAATGCGAAAGTCTGTCTGTCTGTCTGTTACGCTTTCACTGCCCAACCGCTGAATGGATTTTGATGAAATTTGTTATGAATATAGTTAAAAACCCGGGGTCAATCATAGGCTACTTTTTGACGCAGGTGGAGCTGCGGGAAACAGCTAGTTGTATATATATTGTTGTGAATTGGGAAGTACACCAAATACTACACCATAATGATGTTGTAGCAATTATGTAATGCTGTCTTATGTTTTCGCGATTGTTACACATTAAATTAAACTATAACCCCCGTATTCTTAAACATAACCCTAACGTTAGGACGCCTTAAGGAGGTCCTCGAACTTGCCTTGAAAACGACATTCTTAGTTGGTTGCTTTCGCAAACTCCAATGAGGAACGGCACAGGATATATTGACCATTCTAAACACAAAAATTGAAAATCACAAATGAAAAGAGTAATAAATTAAATAAAGAAAATCGGGGTATTGCCGCTTTTGGCCATATATTCACTTTATTTCATTTCAAGGACGCCTCAAGGTACCTCTCGACCAACCCTATATTTGACAGTTCGATACTCATCCCCGATGAGAAATCATCTCAAGTTAAGGAAGCTTGTGACGACTAATCACACCAATGAGATGTACGAGTAGTAAGGTTGAGTCGAGTTTGAGTAAAGGTATAAGTATATGGGTCCATGAAGCACAGAATAAAAAAATATTGTTATTTACTTTGTGCATGAAGGCTGCAAAGTGTTTGAAACGTTGTGTGTAAAATATAAGTGAATAATAAGTAATACACACAATAAAAACCATATTAAAATAGTCATCTGAAAAAAAATGTGAAAAAAGGCATCGGTGCAAATTTTCGTCAGTCTTAAGCACCTATAAAGCAAGACAAACAATCGCGTTACAATAACCCATTATAACAGTTATTGTACAAGAGTTAAGCAGTAACTACACACATTTGCAACGACACTTTAACCATCATCACAAGACCCCTAGTCAACTATCAACTTTCAACATAATTCATTAAGAACTAGGTCTTTTTATAACGGTTGCGGTTATAACGCAATGCAGATAATAGGTATCAGTAGTGATAACGTTATCAGCCTTGTAATTAAGGCGAGAAGTGATTAAACAACCGTTTTATTGACTGTTTATACATGTCTATTTAGTTGTGTGTAATGTCTTACAGTGTCATTAAGTGTGATTACCAGTATATAAACAAGTGATGTGCAATGGGTAGGTAATTTAAAATTAAATTGAAGACACTTAACTTGATTGAATAAAAGTATGAAGTAAGACATTGTGAGAAAATGGATGTATATACAAGATCATTTTTACGGAGTGAGTTAAAGGCGACTTAGAATGACTAGACTCGTTCTTGCACCTTTTTACGACTAAATTATTATCTGACTAATAACATCACCTGTTGGTTGATTGGTAGATAAAGTCCACGGCTTTAACTTCACCATTTACATATTTTGTAATGAAGTTAATAAATAAATAATAACTCCTGCAATGAAATTTCAAGGGAAGGGGAAAGCGCTTTTCAGTTTAACTAACTGTTTCATAAATATTCGTTTCCATCTGCAAACATACAACCAGCATGGCATATTGTGTAGAATTTCAGGACATGTCATGAAGTTAGTATCAAAGTTTGATGATATTTTTAAAACTGATTATAATGACATAGGAAAGTTTACAGATTTTTAATAGGCTACTTGACTCAATTGTTTTTTATATTTCATATCACAAATTTGAGTCCGTGAATTCGAAAACAGAATTTTTTATATCCATTCAATATTAAATAAGTTATAAGGCTTTGTAATCCTGTGGAAGGGGAAACTGTCAAGAAACAAGAAAAGGACGCATTTAATGGTGAGTGACGTTTGGTGTGCGTACAAAGGATAGCAAGACGTCCCCACCATGCTCCCACTTTTCTTCATTAGAAAACTTTAAATGCTAATTACTGCTTTAATTAATTAACAATTTTGTTGTTGTTTACGATATCGGTTACTTTTTAGTGTATGTATTGTTCCGTATAAAAATTTTGTCAAATTGTGAACACAGTCAAGTAACCTATTGGAGAAAAAAATCTGAAGCAACTAAATGTGAAAGAGATATCTGTATTTCGGAACGTGGGTACCTATTTTCAACATCCCTTGAATGTGAAGCATTCGTGTGTTTGTTCAATGGTTGGCGCCTAACGACATGCAATTATGAGCCTAGACGCTACTGCTCTTGTTTACTTTTCTAGTTAGAGCTTGCAATAGGTAGATGATGTTTATGTGCTGAACTGTTTTGGGGAATATCATACTGGCGAAGCTAAACTTCAGATGTTGTTTGATTTTAATATTTAGTAGACTGCATTTTTTCAGTTATTTGTGTAAAACTAAGTCTTAGGGTTTTCCTGGCTGCATCTTTAATATATATCTACCACAGCTTAGGGTTCCCATCAGCTCCGCTAGTGTCAAGCAGCCTTGACGCCGAGTCTTCAACTATATTCACACCAAATTTCATTAAGTATTTTCTTTTACTTAGTAGTTTCTTGCCTCTCAGTACTAAGCTTTACCTACTATAACACTAGTACTTCAAGGTAAGGTAGAGTCATTAACAACAAGCATTTTTTAATAAATATCATAATTAGTGCTGTTTGAATAATAATAATATTTGACGCTAGTGTTACTTGTTAATTGTAAGTACGCTAGTGTTTTAAAAATACTTTTTAGTCAACGCTGTAAAGGGATACTTTACTTATATGTACTTATAATAAACACCTAGCTATATTACTCCACAAGACAAATATAATAATCTACGATGGACAGTTGAAAAGGATCATATTATACTGTGAACGACCTACATAAATACTATTATGAAACTCTACAATGTTCAATCCATAAACGTTATTTCTGTCGTTTCTTCAAACTAACGACGAAGATGATACTGTTTACCGTCTTTCGAAACGTATGGACTTGGTCGATGTGTGTGTAGTGATGGCCATTCGCTAAATTCTCAACGATTAGCTCTGGTATTGAACCAAAATAATTTAAGTCGCTATTTTCAGAGGTTATTGTGTGATTTGTCCCTATTTATTTATTATTTACCATATACATTATGGTTGAGAACTTTCTTATATTTTTCATAATTTTTTTATTTGGTGTTGTGGATCAGCGTAGCGAGGTTTCCGTACCAGCATCTTTTGAGAGAGTAAGGGTTCTTTGTTTCTTCTTCTTCGTCCAGGGGTGTTTTCAAAGTTGCGTCGGTTAATTAGAGTTCTTTGTTTAAAATAATATATTTGAGTTTTCGAATTATGTATTAAATAGTTCTCAACCGTAGTTTTGGTTTAATACCAGTAGAAAATGCCAATTTGCTGTCTTTAACCAATTTTTGAAAACCCATCACTATGCGTGTGTGCAGTGTGAACAATTACCGACCCTTTTCACACCTCCACGCTAATAGCCCGTAGTAACCTGTAAAAATGTCACTGTGATGGGATTCTTGGATCTCCGTGTTTTTGATCTGTCGGCTCCATATTTGTACTCGCATTTAGGACGTAGGGTTAGATCACATCGTGGATCACGTTTACTGAAATTGTTATTATTTGTACATGATGCTTGAATTAGACGCACGATTTTAATATTTAATTCAAACCCTTTGGCGGCGGCTTTTAAGGCGGAGGTGTTTCTTTGAAATATGAAATATAAAAATATTTGGGACTTTCTTTCATTGCATCAATTCGTTTTTAAAATTATTAAAAAAAGTTCGTTTTTTTTTGCAGTTTTATTATGGAACTCAATTTTAAATACTTAGTAAACTTGTAACTTCGAAGTAAGTATGTAGATAGACTAGTTCGTTAACTGAGATAGGATAGGATAAGTCCTATATTTACATACAATGTAATTTAATTAGTTCATGTTTATGAGATTCAAGTAGGCTTTGACTTGATTCTTATAGCTTTGTAAATAAGGTTGAGATTGTTAGAAAAATCAAATTGTTATTTTAATAAAACCGGCATCATGTAAGTGCTTAGTGCCTATATTGGACGGGTAAGTTGTCACTGCGCATTGTATTTTATTTCTTTTTGCATCTTCAAAGGGCATCGACCTATGCTCTATGGAAGGGTTGGCAATTTTTTTCCATATGTTGTGACTTATAGTTGTTTTGTTTTAGATGAAATAAATAATGTATAATGTTTAGTTTGTAAAAGGTTAATTTTTGTATACAATAAATTTTAAAATAAAATATAGATTAACAAAGTTAAATTTGAAAAATTGGTGCCTGTAGAAAAATCGGTTTTATGATTTTTTTTAACATAAGAATTGCTTGTTTTTTCTTTCTAATCGAACTAGATCACCTTATCTCCACTTCATTATCGGTATTTTAATTAGAACATAGCAATATAGATATACCAAGCATTTAGCTAATTGATCCTGTAGGTAGGTAGACAGTACTAAACTACAAAATCATTTAATTTTAATACCCACTAGAGTTTAGGAAATTCAGTAGAAAATAAACAGGTTTACAAGCCTCTATATTGCATTATAAATAAAATACTAGTTATCTGAAGAATGTCAACAGCCGTATAAATTGAAACTATAGCTCACTTGGATTATGTGTCCGAGAGGTCGAATGGTATGATGCCACCAAGGTTTCAAATTTCCAGGTATCAATACTGAGTGTCACTAAAAAAATAATATAACTGAAAAATACTGAGGCAAAGAAAAAGATAGATATTTTATATAATATCTCAAAATATTTTTGTCTTATATTCGTACCGTACGACTGGATCTATCTTCTCAGTATAGAAAATATTAGTTTTGGCTTAGGGCCAGTTCAAATTTGTATGCGAATATTTATTTGTAATCTTATTGCATACTAAAATGCTACTAGTACAAGAACCTTAGAAAATGATGCGCGTTCTTGAATTCTTGTGGTAATAAAAAAGACACAGTGCCACTTTATCTGACTTAAATAAATTATTCGATTTTTTTCTCTACAATTTTCATCAGCGTGTATTCCTAGTTGCGTCGTCAGCTTACGCTTCGGAACCTAGGGTACGCTGTAAGTCATGGTCCTAGATTTGGCGAAACTGGTTATTACAATTTTTCTCTACAATTTTATTCACATACAGAGATTAGTGGTCGGTTGTTTACAAAAGGTTCCACGCATACCGGACCTAAGGACTATGATAAAAGCGTACCCTGGGCTCTGGAGTGAACTGGGAAACACGTTTCCGATGTTGATGTCATTGACATTTTTACCTACCAACCAAGATGGTAACTCGTTCCTTATACCGTTCGAAGAAATTTTCGATAATTTTCAAAAGTCACAAATTGACAACCCTATGTAAACGTTACGGTAAAAGTGTAAGGTAGTAGCGAGTGACAATTGGACGTGAGCGAGTGTGTTTGTTTAGAACGCGGGCCGGCGCGGGCGCAGGTTCCACGAAAACGACCACAGTCCCTTGTTATGGACAAATCTATTGTTACAGCTTAACGCATTGCCTCAAGTATACTGTAAACATAGTTTGGACAGCACTGTTGGAAGATTAGATCAGAAAGTGATGACTAGGAATTTTAATCAAACCAAACATGGCTAGCTCATAAATATGATTTGTCAGCGCATTTTAATCATGACATCGTTAAACACAAACTGTAAAACTTTTATCAGTTTCTCTTTGACTCAAGATTAAGTATTTTGTATCAAATCAAGCAATGTACTTGTAGAAAGAAAAACACAACAAGCAAGAAAACAAGGAGATCTACTTTTTTATTCTTTTATATTCTTATATTTCTTGTTTTTTTCCACTTTACTCATACTGATTGCAAATTTGATGCTGTCCATGAGATTAATAATAGAATAAACAAGACATTCATTCAGAGTAATTTGGCAAGTTTGTATACAAGTTACAAAGTACAAGTATATTAAGAAATATTAAGATAATGCCAGAAATAAACCATTGGGTTTATCTCAACAAAACGACTTAACAATATCTTCTTAATGTAGACTTCAAGTTAAACTTATGACAACAGTGAATCCTATCGGGCACGTTTCCTCAAGATTCACTTCAATATTATTTCAAATAAACATTTGTGATTTTGTTTCGTTATTGTAGAGATAATATTCATTATATCGCTCACTTAGCTCAATAGTCTATATTTAAACCACTCGCTACATTCGTGATTATAAATTTTCGACTTCTTCCATATTTCGTTAGACGGTACTCAGTACTCGTCCTTGTTGTGCAATAAAGAATTTTGTATTGTATTGTACTCTCTGCTATTTTTAGCGGCATTGCTTACTTCTATAACAAATTAACTTTAATTGTTACAGGTGATGTGGCTGGCATTGTCTTTAGTGGCGGCTGTAACAGCCGTCGCTCGAGCCACCTCTTGTGAGGATGCCCGGTTGAGGTGCGCCTACCGCTCTGGATGCGGAGCTGCCCTGAACAACTACATTTTGTACTGTAATGACGTGCTAAGCAGACCTATGGACAGGTGTCCCGAGGAGTGTGAACATGCCCTGATCGCCCTTACGTCTACACCCGAAGGAAAGGATTTGATGAATGTAAGTTGTTTTTAGAAACCCTATAAAAGACAGACTGACAATAAATCCCGCAGTATAGGGAGAAGTAGAGAAGTCTCAAGATCCGTTTTTGGTCGCAGAGCCAATGCAGTAAACTAGTAGGTAAGCTCCAAACGCCGTATTCACAATTTTCACATCCTCAATTAACCATAAAGTGTGTTATTGACTGCCATAAATTGAAACACTTGGAAGTTAAATAGCATCTCGTTGAATCAGATGCTAAACACAATTTCAACTTGTTAAGGTTGAACGTCACCGTTGCGTATCTCAATTCAGGGGCTAATAAATCGGGCCCTCGTATAAGTACGGCATTATTTTAATATTTTAACACGCCCCGGAGATTGAATGCGAGTGGCGCTGTCACGCTTAATTAGGGCTGTCAACTTCAAGTTTAATTTTTATTTATTTATGTAAGATTTATTGCACAATACAATAAATTGTACAAATGGCGGACTTAAGTGGTATTCTCAACCAATCAACCATAGATCATCACATTTTTATTATGCACTTAAACTTAACAATATCTGAATAGGTTAAATATTTGAATCCACCGAACGATGAATCGAAGAGGTGAATAAGCTCCTTGGATCCAATGGTGGATCGTAGGGGTGGATCTAAGTGGAAGGAGGGATTTTAATTACACCTTTCCTTACCACACAAAATACCACACAATAAAGTAATGAAATAATAAATGAAATCTGTCATAGTTGGCCCTTTACATTATTGTAATAAAGTTAGAGTTAGTTTAGAGACCGTCATGCACCATTTCTGCTCTGCAAAGGCATAGAGTCTGCATTTTGTTAACCTGTTTCGTCACAACTACTGATTTAGAAGAAAAATGACGCTAGCAACCCTAAGTGCGATGCATGTAAACAGACGGCGCAATAAAATCTAATTTAGACGTCGACGGCAGATTTGTCCGCCGCACCGCATCGCCGAACCACTCGGTTGACGACCCCACGGGCCTGCTAGGTGGTATTTGTTTATTTATTTGCTGTTTAGTGCAGTGCAATAGCGAAATTCTAGATTTATGTATCACGTAATCAAGTGTCAAGGGACTTAATGCATACTAACTTAATTTTACATCAGTGAATCCAAAGATCTGCCTACCGACATCAAAATAAATTATAACACCAAACATACCTTAATAAAACATAGAATAAAAATGAATAAGATAAGCCATAGATCACAAAAACTAAATTTAACTGAAATAAGTGGGATAGAATAAAAAAAAGGAGCTCGATGTCAGCAATACCTGGGCTCTAAAGCGCAAGCTAAAGAAGCGCCTAGCAAACACTAAGATATTAAAAGGAAATTCTCCTTCAAAAGGAGAAATTTTAAAACCATACTCATTAGTACAGGTACTTACTACATTAGATTTTAAACAGGGGAAGCCTATGGTTCAGTAGTTAACCCCAATCCCATGGAAAGCATTTTCTTACAAAACAACAATAATTGTTTTTCTATTTAAGTCTGCCATGTAGACTTGAGTCACGTCTACAATAGTACTCATGTACGTTAAACAGTGAATCCCGGCTGCGTGGTTGTCGTTATTAAAGGAATTAAGGTTGCCTAATGGTATGTCCGCAAAACTCTGGAATGTATTATACTACATATAAAACAAACTATATACTTGTAAATTCGTTAATGCATTTAATATGACTCCTTATTTCATTAGTAGGAATTGTATAATTTATCAATGCTTTGCTGTAAAAATGAATGAAGAACTTTATTTTAGCATTTTCTCTTGTGTAATTGTAATTCATTTATCTAACAAAAGTACTTACGCATCATGTAACAAACATTTAATATAAAAAAAAAACTTCCAACGAATCCCATCGAAGCAACGTACCCAAAATACTGGCAGAATTTCCGCGCTGTATCGTTGAACTTATGCGTTGGTCGAAAAAGCTGCCAGACCTGGGATCTCCTGTAGCCTCGATATGTTGAGTTGCTGTCCCAGGTTTACTATATAGATACCTGTAGAATTGAAACGATATCAAAAGTTGCTTAATTCATATCTTAAATTCCGATTTATGTCTTTTGAAATAGTTTTGACTTAGATAATCATTTTATGACATAAAATCCTATCTATATTATATTTGTTGCCATAGCGATAGTTTCGGGGTCGGTAAATGTCACAATATTTCATTTGACGTAGTCAAAAAGTTCCTAAATGTATGATTTTTGGTGACATATTGAAATTCAGAGTAATGGTCATAGCCCGCTTACACTACTCGGCTCTAACACAGATCCTACCCAACACCGCCCAAACCTGAAACGACTCGTGATTCACGCACTTATTGGCGCAGCCAGCTACTCTCGCTAGTCCCGACAGACCAGATACTGCTAGCAGTAATTTGACAGAAAAAATAAAATTTTATTTATTAATGTAAAAAACAGGAAAAGTTAAAATTTCATTTGTCATCTACACTAATATTATAAAGAGGAAAGATTTGTATTTTTGTGTGTATGTTTGTTTCCACGCATATCAAATATCAGAGTTATCTGCCAAGTAGATACATTTTTGCTTATCCCGCGGGATTCCTTTATTTTGCCGATATGATTTATACTTAAGATGTTTACCCGGTACATAAGATAGGTTCATGACAAATTTCAAGACAATCGGTGCAGTAGATTTTCAATTAACCGCCTCGTAGAACAAGTTTTGCTTATCCCTCGGGATCCGTATATTTTTCCGGGATAATTTATTTATTTATTTATTTATTTATTCACAGCTACTCACTACACTTACAGTTTCCCAAGACGTATAGTGAGTTAAATAAGTATAATTAGTTGGTGATTGACAAAAAACGAATACATGCAGATATGAAATAAGTTAAATTTATATTGAATATGTCAACTTGAGGGAGCTGTGCAACGAGATCGTTGAATAGCGTCAGGGCTTGATTGGTCGGCGCGTACCGTGAGGTGCAAGAATGGACCTCCGCGGTCGAGAACAGAGGACGGCGACGCAACTGTCTGTACACAGTAGGCACATAAAAATTACATCTAGACAATGCAGGCGAATTATCAACTTTTCCGTTGAGCAGCAAATAATAATGAATTAAGATTGCACATTTACGTCTAAGTTCAAGAGTGTTTAGTCCTACCATGGCAGTAACAAACAGAGATGGATACAAGAGAGGATAATAACCATACAACTTTTTGTATAACGAGCGTAAAAATTATACTTCAGATGTACTTCAGAAAATATAAGTATAAATTGTACTTCAGATGTTGAACCGGTATATAAGGTAGGTTTATGCTAAATTTCAAGTCAATCGATTCAGTAGTTTTCCTGTGTTACGTGCACAGACAGACAGACAAAAATTCAAAAAAAAAATAATGATTTGTCATCTATATCTATAGCTATGTCCTGTGTACTAAGAATTTCCAAACAATATTCAATGTACAAATTCGGCCCGGCTACAGTTTTATTACATAGGGCGCACTGTAAGTTTCCGGAACTGGCCACTTACATAAACAATATTTAAAAATTTATTGCAACATTTGAAAATAGAACTCTTTGGCTGTAGAATGCAGTTTGTTTCATCTGACTGTCTTTTGTTTTTACCTTGTGGCGCCATTTAAAAAATTGTGTGTCTGCATCAACATGGATTTAACTCGGGAAAATTTTCGTAGTATAATTTTCTACGATTTTAAGTGTAATTTGACAGCTCAACAGAGCATCGCTCGGCTTGAAACAGCTTTTGGCAATGAAGCACCATGCAAGACAACTGTTTATAGCTGGTTTGCAGAATTCAAGCGTGGTCGTATCAATCTAATCTCGCGATGGTCGGCCGTCCACCGCTGTGACCAACAAAAACATCAATGTTGTGCGCCGTATGATTGAAACAGACAGGCATGTGACCTACCATGAAATTCGCGCATCCTTAGAAATAGGCATGAGTCAAATACAATTAATCCTACACAAACATTTGGGTGTGAGAAAGCTGTGCTCGCGGTGGATCCCACACAACTTGACCGAGGCTCAAAAAACGGACCGCGTCACTTGGTGCAGTGCCATGCTTACCAGATTCAACGAAGGTGCGTCAAATTTGGTGTGGGACATAGTAACAGGTGACGAAACATGGATTTATTGCTACGATCCCAAAACAAAGCAGCAATCGAGCGTATGGGTCTTTCAAGATGAGCCGAAACCAACCAAAGTGGCGCGCGTGAAAAGTGCATCTAAGCGGATGATTGCTTCTTTTTTTAATAAAACTGGACACGTGGCTACTGTTGCTTTAGAGAATCGTCGTACAGTGAATAGTGACTGGTACACGACCATTTGTTTGCCGGAAGTTATTGACGAACTCCGTAAAAATAACCGTAAACGCCGTATCATCCTGCACCACGACAATGCTAGTTCTCACACGGCCAGACAGACAAACGACTTTTTGAAGGCGAAAAATGTAGAACTCATGAGTCATCCTGCATACAGTCCCGACCTGGCACCTTGTGACTTTTTTCTGTTCCCAAAAATTAAGAACCAATTACGCGGTCAACGATTTTCATCACCAGAAGAGGCTGTCGAGGAGTATGAAAAACACGTTTCAGAGGTCACCACATAGGAGTGGCACAAAAGTTTTCAAAACTGGTTTCATCGAATGAAAAAGTGCATAGACGCCAAGGGAGATATTTTGAAAAACAATAAATTAATTTTGTACCTTTAATAGTATTTTTTCATAATTATTCCGGAAACTTATAGTGCGCCCCACGTATATGTATAACGACTATTGTAGAGTAGATAAGTATAACAAATGCTAAACGTTGTCTAACAGTTAAACTTTAGGACATGGGAGAAGGTAAAATGGTAACCTCTACATGCTTTTACGTTGTAATACTTATTCTTACTGAATTGAAGAGCAAGTCAAGGAGTTGTTTGTAGATGTAGCTCGTACTATCTGGACATAATTGCGAGGCTGGTCTTTTTATGACTTTGACGTAAAGATTGGGGGGAGACTTAGCAACTTGAATTGTTCGTCATGAGTTCTTCCATCAATGTAGGTTATGATATCTTGTGAAATTGCAAAAAAAGGAAAAACGACGATAGAATATCTACATGTCATTATATTGAAAATTTATGAAATACTGCTAAAATTTTGGTTTTTAGGTAGTTTAGGTACGTGACAGTTTATCAAAAGACAGGAACCAGAGCACATAATTATTAATAGTACTAATTAATACTGTTGGGTATAGTATAAAACAATTGCAAAGTTCAACTCGATAAAAAGCCTTTTAGCCCATATCTGAACGGACCTCCCGGCCGCTGCAGGTGCACAAGCATACTACACTCTAATTGAAATAACATCTTGAACTTATTACATCTTTCTTTCGTTCCTCAAGGACCTCATGTTCAAACATTCGCAAAATAAGTATTTTATTTATTTTGTAGTGTCGAAGTTATTGAAGTGACATAGCAAAAAAAAAAAATCCATGATACAGTCCAAATTTCTTGACTTGCATACGCTTACTAAATAGATAGTTGTAGTAGCCTTTCGTTCTGAACATTGATGTTCTGAAGTTCATGATATGATTAATAACTTTATTTTGTAATGCCGACCAAATGTAAAATAAATTCTGTTTAACATAACTCAAGCCTCAGATATTTGGAAAACTCTGAGGGTTCGGTATATTTGCAAAATGTTTTTCTTTTTTTCTGCGGCCATATCCACTGATTGTTAGCTATTGCCTTCAATGACAATAAATGTATAAAATGGTTATAAGTAGATATTTGTCTAGTAATTTACAGAAATATAGAATAACCATGAGTACGCAATGGTTATTCTTTGAGCAGTGTAGATAAGGTTATTCGAAAACTGGTTGACTCCGGCCCTTAATTATGTCGTCTCGAAGCGGCGTGATTATTGTACTACAGTGGGTTGAGAAACGTACAACTAGGGTTACCAAACCAATTGTTGCTTTATTTATTTATGCCTCAAGAAAAAAGATTTTATGTGTGACCAACTCACAGAAGCTGTTTATGTGTGACTAGCTCAAGAAGTCCGCGTAGTACACTTATTGCGTGAATCTTTAGATCATATATACAAATTGAATGAGTTTTATGGTCAATCTTCAGATGAAAAAAACCCATGTTTGTCAGGACGTGCTCTATCTGTAAACGGCGGTTTACGCGTGATAGAGCAACAAATATATCCAATTTTTCACATTTATGTTATTTAGTAGTTAGAATTAGCTTGGCGCACTAGTTTTTTTAATTTCACCCTTCACTTTTAGTTAGCATAGCACATCAATCTTTTTACTTTCGCCATTCACATTCTTAATTATGTCATTTATATGTGGTTGGCATAGTACACGGTATTTGCGTTTTTGTGTGTTAAGCGTAACACATCAGTCTTTTCAATTTCATAGTTTATTGGCAAAACCGTACGCGAATGCTATTGTGGTACAATCGGCAAACACTTGGACAGAAGTTAAGTAACTTGATGATAGAGGTATCTATGGAGTCTAAGCTTGTCCAGATCATCCAGAGATTATTTTTTAAAGATCTCACATGGTTGTATGACTTGTATGCAATGTTTAATAATATAGGTTTAATCGGGACATTTTGGTAACCCTATTAGAAGGCGAAGGAGCGGCCACGTACAGCCTTGAGGTTTGACGTCTTGATCGAGTCTCGGGACCTACCGCAGCGGCGCGGGCGCAGGTGTTGCCCCGCCACAAAAAACAAGCGTAAGACGGCGGCCCTGTATCTTCATGCTGAACCTAGATAGCCCAGTTGACCTTAAAAACCATCGCTGTAACCAATTCGTACATTAGTTCAAGCCAAAAGCTATCGTAATCTGTAGGATCACCTATTATAACAATTTTTGTATCAAAGAAATTCAAATGAGACTATACATACATACCATCACATCACGCCTTTTTCCCGTAGGAGTAGGCAGAGACTTTACAGACTTTCCTCGCTTCTTCTACGCTTATCACTCTCGTCATACACGCTCGTCGATTACGGGTACTCCTGACATCTCCCTTTTTTAATATGTCTGCGATTAGGTCGCAGTATGTATATATGTTGTTGCACATATTAATTGTTTACATATAAATTTTTATATGTAGCGACGCAAGGAAATACATAAATATGCTTATAAATTCAGTAACTGCTTAAATAATTTCAATTTAAATATTAATTTGTGACCATTCGCCATAGATTATGCAAATACAAAATTATTCCCAACCATAAATGTACAATTTAATGTTCGAGTGTCTACTTAACTATGGTTATATCGATTGTGCAACCATACTATAACATTGTAGAGATTTCACAAAAATTCATAGTGACCGAAATATTTTTGTCGGATTATCATAAAAAGTTTTATAACCATAAAAAGCTATTACACACTACTGGAATTTATGACTTTCTGAACATTTATAGGTTACTGTACAAATAAAAAATAGCGGAGTTTTGTGATAAAATTTTTGAATGTGTTTCTTTCTCTTGTTACAGTGTCAGTGCGACAACGAGTACTGCAAGGCGACGAAACATCGGATTGAAGTTTGTCGAACTCAAGTTCTGAAGGGAGCCGCCAATGCAACGTCATCGTGCCGCCTCTCTCAGCTGATCTGTCTTGCTGACTCCGAGTGTGCGGCAGCATTAGGCTATTACCACAGATTATGCTGGTCTATGTATGAAGGAAGAAAATGTTCCCGAAGATGTCGCAATTCCATAGCCATCCTGAGAAAACAAGAAAAAGCAGCACCGTTGACGTCTTGCAAGTGCGACGGAAATGAGGACTACGACTGCGCCAAAATGCAGAGCAACTTTGCGAGGTTATGCTTTAAGCACAATCTGTACAAAGGAAAAAAGAAAGTAAAAGAAGAACATATTCCAGAAGTTGTTCCAGCGTCAGCTTCCACCCTCTTAGTGTCGTGGTTATTAGTTGTAGGTAGTTACTGGACTTTCACATTATCATAGTTGGAGGTCTCCTCATAAAGTAAGTTTTGAAATACTTTTATTGTCAAGCCGTTCTCATATCTCGGAATACGAGGCCGGTCTTAATTTATAGCATCGAAGTACAATACTTTGTGTAAATATGTGAATAGTTAAGTTCTATGAGGGAATGCAAGGGTCGAGTGTTGCAGAAGTTTTTGTGTGTGGAGTAGTGCCGTGTGGTGTGCCTCGTGCGCCGCCCACGGCTGACGGCTCTGCTATAAATATGGCCGCCACGGTGGTCCCGTGACAATACTGGCCTGTTCCCGATGCAGCGTTGCGCCGATTCATCTAACGGCAGATTATGTTCTATGTGTACATATATAAAAAAAGTTGTTCTTTGATACGTTTGCAGAAATTATTGTCACACTTAAAGTCCAGTATTAACTAACTGACCGTCCCACATTACTCTGTCTCTTCACCATCTTAATTATTTTTTATCTTTAACATACGAGTCCAAAATGCACATCAGTTCAGGATCTTATCTCAATCTGTGTGGTTTGTATGTGTGCACTTATTTCATTTAATAATAGTTACACCTTCACAATATAATAACCAGTAATTTAAGGAAGCCTGAACGACTTGAACGTTACGTAACCTTGCTGCTCAGACGACTAAGGCAATCCTAATAGATTGAGATAATCCTCACATGAAAGTACCCATTATAGACCATACATCAACCAACCTGGTCGTAACTTGCCTTGGATTAGTGGCTAATGACACATTTAAAACCTGCCATGTTTTACTGCACTGCGTGACTGTGCCTGGATCAAATAGGGCACAGACGACATCTATCTGTTGATAAAGGCAAATCAGGCACCTTTTAAATTTGTACACGTTCTAAAAACATGTTGAATTGTTAGGTCTAATTTTCTAAGACTTGCAAAAAACAACTGGTTTATAACTGTGTAAGTACAAAAGAGAAAAAACTCTTGTCAAGTTCTTATTTTACAATTATGATGAGTCAGGGCTAGGGAAGTGAATATTCTAATGACCCAGTCGTACCCAATTCCGGTGTTGGCGCGACACTAATCGTCTCCAGTGATGTAGGGCTACAAAATACCGGTGATGCCAACGTCACGTCGAACATCGTCGTTTTGTCAGTTTCCGTTTTAAACACGGTTTCTTTTTTTTAGAACATTATTAATCATGTGAAATTAGAATCAGATTTGAAAGTTTGAAGTGTATTTTTACAGCCAGGAACGTTTTAGAAATTTGTAGTTTGACATCCATCCCAGTGATATACCATATAACCCACTCGATATGACTACAATACTAACAAAATTTTATGTTCGAAACAATTTTCAACAACATTTTCTTAAAAATCAAACTACAATTTTGCTTCGGCGAGTGTTTGGACCGGTTCTAGCAAGTAGTGGGCGTGCGAACTGTTATCAAATAAACAAGAGCATTGTAGCTGTTTCGTATCAAGTGTTTCGAGAGTGGTCGGACGATGTTTTCTCTTATTTTGAAATTTAATTTTAAACCAACTTCCGTCATTTTTGCTGTTTCATTTCGCTAAGCTTTACTAGATGACTGTAGATTTGGAATTACTTGTATGTGCATTGATGACATTATTACCAATAATGCTATTTTTGAAAAGTGTGACTCACGCAAACTCGAAGTCGAATAATATTTGTTCGATATCGAAGGATTTTTGTTCGATATCGATATTATTCGACATATGTGTCATACATTTCAAAAAGAGCACTTCAGCTCTTAAGCATACCTGTGTTCACTATAAATGAGATCTCTCATGTAAAACACATTTTTAAAAAACATCTTATAGTATTTAGTAAGCTCAGCAGATTTTTTCGTAAATTAAATAAGAGAAAGGGGTAATCGCTGACTCTCTTCCTATACAAATGCTGATTAAAAAACAGTTTGGCAAAAAGTTGTGACAAACAATAGCCGCTAATTTCTTCACGAAATCAATACAATAATGGCAACACTGAACTATATGATATAAGTAAGAAAAATTATAATTGCCAGCTAATATAAATTTTGCTTTAAATCGACACATTTTTCCCAAACTGTTGCTAAACACGGGACTTAGTCGTGAAATTGAATTGCACTTCTAATATTATAGTTTATAAACGCAATTAAATGAAAATAAAACAATTATAACCGCAAAATGTTTTACATTTATGGTCTTTAAAATGTTATAAATTAATCATTTGCTGAATCAGAAATAATAGATCGTCAAAATAAGTTTGTGTCATTAGCAATTCATCCGGCGACATTTCTTACTAATGTTTCATCGCACTTCGTGCCGCATGTATAATGTGGCGTCGTATGTAGCAATGCCGAGAATATGAATGAACCTCTCGTAATGTTGATTTTATAGCCCTATAAAACACGTAATGTACTTATTCACAATTCAGGAACGCTAATGTCCTATTAATGAAGAGCTTTGGCTAAGTTTCTACTGGGTTAAACACTAAAAATATTATAAAAATTGGTATCTATTCTTGTTTATAGCTGAAAGACGGACAATTTTTGGCTCGAGCCGTTGAAAATTCACAAGGTGTATAGGAGACATGCATAAAATTAGTTTGAAACAAGTTAGTTTGACATCAAATCGGTTTAGTAGTTTTTGAGGTATTTGCATTAAGGTAAAAACAATTTTTTTTAAAATTCCAAAACCATTGGTCGGATCTTGCTGATATTCGGAATGTATGTAAAAACGTAAAAATACACCTAATTAAAAAATAAATTTAGTGATCTTAATTGACAAATAAATTTAGTTGTTTTCATATTTGTTATTTAGTAATACCGTCGTTTCTAAGCCGATTTTAAAAATTTCTTACATATTTTAAAGTGTACACTTTCAGTGTTTTGGTAGTTTAGTTAAAATAACTAAAAAAATACCTAGATGATCGTGTCGTCCAAGTAAACAATTATAATTTTATTTTTAATTAATAAAACAAGATTTATTTCTGTTCATTTACTGGGACCAACTTGGTATTTTGATGTTGTCGTAATTAATCTATAAGGGTGGCGTGGTCTCAGTGGTAGCCTGTTATCTTCGGCTAAACTTAAGTTTAACCGGCATTGTTTCGGCTAAACCAAGGTGTAGACCATCTCTGTAGACTATTATTAGGCGCAGGATAATTTTTACCGTATATTATGATTGATGTTTTTGATTTACTTACTCTCCAAGTAAATGTGATCCAAGTAGTCTATAGACATTTATAAGACAAGGAGTGTCATTTGCGTGTTGCTAACCTTCAAACAATTTTGTAGGAATTAATGAGAATATTTTTACCATTACAATACAATTACTAATTTCGCTATAAGCTCTTCAGTGTACACGTACTTGCTTTATGTTATAAAAGTGTTTAATTATACATCAAATACTGCCACATTATGAATCGATACAGTAGTTAAAATACTTTTGTATAAAACTAAGGATTTATGAATGCATAAACTGAGGCTATGCAGTTTACACAGAGTGTACCTATAGCTAAGTACTTTTTCTAAATAACAAATCATGTTAATGATGCTTTATAATTAGGATTAAGGCTACCTTTTAAAAATGTATATACTTAGGTACTTAGAATATAAATGTGTTTGTTTTATATGTTTTCTGCAGAGTTTTAGTGAATGTATAAAATCAATTAATACTTGTACCTTGATCTATTATTGTATTCTAAATATTGCTTAAATTAACATTCGTACTTTTAAATTTTAAACATCCATTAAAACTCTTATTAAGAAAGAGTTTTAAGTAATTTATATTTTTTAAGTATGCAGGTTTTACGAACACATTAACCACAGTTTACCAAAGTGAGATTATTAAATTTATTATGAAATGTAAATAATGTTCAGGAGCATGTAGCTTAGTTTTAGTTTGTATTATAAGGAAAACACTCGTACAAAGTATTTTTAGTATATGATAATAATTTATTGAAATAGGCATTATCGACATTGTAAAAATTTGTTACATTTGTTTCGTTTTTATAAAGTTATTTTAAGGGTTTTAGTTGTATTTATTTTACAAAATTGCAATAAATATCTGTTTTCTAAATAGTCAATGTTTTATTTTTTAATTTTACATTTAAAAGGCCAGGAGCCCTATTTTCGAAATGTATGACGAATGAAAATCGTTTGATATCGAACTAAAATCTTTCGTCTCACCATTATTGCGTGAGTCAAAACTTTTCAAAAATAGCGTTGCATTTTGTTTGTAAATGCTATGAAAATAAATCCATACTAATATTATAAATGCGAAAGTCTGTCTGTCTGTCTGTAACAACGGCCAAACCACTGAACGGATTTTGATGAAATTTGGTATAAATATAGTTGAAGACCCAGGGTCAAACAAAGGCTACTTTTTGACGCAGGCGGACCTGCGGGAAAAGCCAGTATTAAATAGTTAAAGAAACGTAAAATAATGATCTAAGTATATTTGCTCATAATTTTTAAGGAAGTACATAGGTTGCTGATGAAGATATAGATCTTCATCAGCAACCTCTCCAAAATTATTTTCTTTCCACTCAAATCAGGTTTGTGTCAATCAAATTTAGGTTGTTGTGGTTGACTCAAGTTGCAAACAAATAGTGGGTTTTAAGGCTGAAATGATAAAATCTATAAGTACCTAGAATAAAGTGAGGTGATGACGTTTGAAAGGAAAGCTTAGAATTGTAGGTGCATTTAAAAAGTCGACGAGAAAGAAAGTAGGTTCTAAAATCCTTAATACATTGACAGTTTCTTAGTAGAATCAATCTGTAAAATACTTAAATGTAGGGTAATAGATCAGCTTAGCTGAGACCACACTCTACTGTCGCCTTGCAAATCATTCGGCACTTTCTCACGTACATATCGTCTCCTACTATACTTGGGTATTTAAAGTCGTACAATACAATACAAAATTATCTTTATTGCCTACATATATAAACTTAAACATTATGTGCAATAACAAAATCCCTTTGGTTATTTATATCTAATCTATGAAGCAAAGGCGGACGGCTAAGTAATATCTGTAAGTACCAGTGATCGGAAAATCGGGCGCTTTTATACCTAAACCTCTTTCCTTGAAAGAATAATATGGATATTTCTTTCTGAATTAATAAGTGACCTGCATTCCCCGGATTGAACAATTTCGTAAAAACTACTTTAAGTAACTTAATATTATTCTTTCAAGGGAATAAAAAAATAAGTTTAGTTATATTAGCGCCCGATTATCCGATCACTGGTAAGTACATAATATATGGGATGGATGCCACATATATAAACTGGTTACAGACAAAATATTTTTTGCTGCCAATACCCCCAGCGGTGTTACGCAAGTTAGAACATCCGTTCCCATGGGCTCGGATCTAGTTTTGCCAAATTTATCACGTACAGCCCATCAACTGGGCCTATTAACTTAGGCAAGGACTGTCGAGGACCCTCTTAATTTGTATCATAGAGAGAGAGAGATTAGCTACTCATTATCAAGTTTTTCGAAGAGGGATTATCCGCCGCAGATGCAGTGGAACCGTGAGAAAAAGTTGCAATTTAAAAAAAAAATAGCTTGTGCTCTACCACTGGATTTTACGCAAAGACTGCTATCATCTACATATACCAGGGACGTAAAGATTTTACATGAAAAAAATACAAATTTGATAATGCAGTCGTTAGCGTCTGTACTAAAAACTTGTTAGAGGCATTGATTGCTGTTTCGATCGCAACCTCTTTCAAAATTCTTTGCAGTTGTAAGTATAAATAATTTAAATGAACAGAAAGACGTATTTCATGTTATTGTTGATTAAATGTGTAGAAGAGCGAAAGGTACTTGCAAAAAGTACTTTTACTTGATCATAATATGGTTACAGATGTTTCAAGAATTGTCAATCTTCAAACTTAGTCAGATATTTTTTGACGTCGCTGGCTTACGACTTACGACACAATTTTTCTAATCGGATCACTGAATTCGCTTAAACATATCCCAGCACGTGAGCCCGGCCCTGGGTGGTCCCAATTACAACAGCCATATTTCCACGTATGTCTTACGTAACCTTAATTATTACCACTTCAAGTAAAGATGACCATTAGCTGCCTTAGCTGAACGCTAGACAAAAACCCACTCAATTCGAACGCATGTTTCGCTGTGAAATATAATGATGAGATAGCTATGGGGAATTCTTAAATTGGACTGTGGTCTAATTTGTAGTCACGGCATTTTCATCTCATTATTTGTATTTTTTATGTATGCTGCATGTCTTATTTATTTTGTCTAGACTATTCTAGTGCTGAACTTTGTAATTTTTTCGAAGTATATTGTACTTAGTTTGTAACGCGGTTTAAAATGTCTGAAGTATAATATTATTTGCAGATGATCTCATAATTTTATCTTAAAATTAAGCAGTGCGTTAGTATAAAATATTTTTTATCAATTCTAAGTAAAAAAGAATTTGGTTTATATTCCACTTGAGACACCTGGGTGATCGGAAAATATGTAACTAATCCTTTTGTATTTTTATTTTTGTACCTTCGTCCAAGTAAATATTAAGAAACTTTATTCTGTATATGGGAAGGCCAATATCTTGGCCACCTTTCCCGGTTGAATTGCAGTACTTATATTCAGAGCGAAATACAGGCCAGCATTTGACCACGACTACGAGTTAATTCTATACTCTTCCTAAGTAAGACGGTAGACAATTTGTAAGTAACTTTACTCTTTCATTGTAGAAAGGCTTACAGAAGCCATCGGCATAATCAAGGAGAACAAAATAATGCCAGGCAATTATGTAGTGTTTATTTCGCGGACGTAAACAGTGCAAGTACCCGTGTACAGTGAGGCCAAATGAAGTCATCTCAGACCACCGCGCTCGGAAGGACCTAGGGTTGCCTCACGTGAGTTTTGCCGTCATTGGTATCGATTTTATTTATTTATTTGTGTGCATTTTAATGAAATACAAAAGGTGGACTCAATGCCTTCATTATCTGTCAGTCAACCCTTGGGACCAAACAGAGAAGAAAATATAAAGAGTGGTAAAAAAAGGTGGAAAACCGTCTGTAAATCTTGGAAACATGCCTCTTAAAAAACTACTTACTAGATTTTGACAACTATGTGTATAACATGCTTAGGGTAGAACGATGTAGGCAAGGATGGAACGGCTTACGTGAGGTTACCGTCACCTTTTTAAAAAAGTACAAAGAAATTAGGGCTTTCCTTATTTTATATGTGAACAGAACAGATGTGGTGGCCTCGTTTGCTATAATTAACTTTGTCTTTGGTAACTTGCTAACTTTGATGAGCTGAGACCCATATTTCCTATTAAACTCTACCTCGTAGCTTTGGTCACGTGCATTTATTATACGAAGTGTGTTTTTTTTTTTGGAATGATTTCTTGTTTTCGCGATTGTTAGTCTACCTGCGACCATCATCATTTCGTGTAGGGTACATTATCAAACGACCATGTGCTGTCAGAGTTGTACCTCGCACGCTAGCACCTGGGCCTCTGACGTGGTTCCTTTAATGACCATCAAATGTCAGCCGGAACCAAAGGCTAAACGTGCCTTCAGAAGCACGGAATCATCTTTATTACCAGACAATCAGGTGATTCAAGCCTGCAAAGTCCTAACCAAAATGGAAACAACTAAACAAAGTATTTATGCTTCCGGGGAATCGAACCCACCACCCCCGGATCGAAGGTGAACAACGGAACCACGAAGGCAGTTAACCTGCGACCATGAACGCTACCTAGTGTTTGACACTTTAGGTGTAAATAAATAGGTAATAAACGCGATACTAATAGTGAGTATTAAAATTAAAATAATTTACCTAATTATTACTTTAACCGCCCCGCACAAACGTTTCTCCTTATGGTTGACCGGTAGAAAATAAATTTAGCATTAAGCCTAGGTCTTTTTTTTTGTGCAACAATAAAGATTTAATGATTATCAAATCAAACTTTTAATACGATTTTTATCACGTTTATTACTTATTTATTTACACTTAACGTTTCAAACATTTTGCAACGTTCGTGGTCTTAGGTAGACTAACAAAAAACCAAACGCGATCAAAACCTTAAAAAATGTAAGAAATCATTATTTAATAAATAAATAAATTTTATCGTCAGTGTCAACCCTAATATACGGAACGTCACGATGTTCCACGCCTCTAGCATGCCCGCCGCACGACCTGTCTACAGTTCTACACACGCCGAAAACATCCGCAACAACCAACAAACAATTCCACGGCACATTTCTTTCTCTCAAATTAAGTACTGCTGCTGTAATGATATTTTATAGTAATGTCATCATTATTTGTACTGCACAAATATGCAAGAAAATATGCTTTCTGTTATGAAATGCTGAGATGGTTGGTCATTTTGGATATTCAATTTAGTGGCGATGTTAAAAAAAAATTATTGTGAAATTCATGTACACAAAAATGTTTACACAGGAATTTCAATAAATAGACCTTGGGTGCAAGGATCTTATTATTTTTTTTCTGCTATTTGCTATTTTTATGAACATACGAACATTTAATAAAACGTAAGTAAGCTATTTTTCTACAATCGACGCTAAAAAGGCCTTTCCGTTAAATTCCAAGTTTCACATTCGTTTAGAATGCACACTTTGGTGAGTTATATCGGGAAAACTTTAACATTTATAGTCTTTTAAATATGATATTCACTTTCCTTTAGTTGAATTCTTTACCGCTGTGACAGTTTCTCTCTGATTTATCCCAGCTTCTTATTGCGCCTTCAGCTGACTGCTTCAGAGCCCAGGTTTCAATTTTCTAACCTTCCTACCATCTTCGCAAGGTATTCGTCTTCCTTGGTTGTGTGAGAATTTGCACACCCCCTATATTTTTCTATTTAAGTCTCTATATAGAAAACTTATACCTCCGTAATCATAAAAAATATCTATCGTTCATTCAGCCTAGCTTAAATAAAATATCTTTAGTCTCTTTTGGCCCTAAAATTATTAATGTATCTCTGCTTGGACTTCAAGGGTTACCCGGGTCCTTTGAGAGGCTTGTGCGGGCATATTGATCCAACGCGTAAAGGCCCTTTGGAGTAGTTGATTTTATGTGGTGCTCTTGCCAAAACTCTTATTTTAGTTAATTTAATCTTATTGAATGTCCGTTAATTTTTATGAAAGCCGGGATAGACTTTATGAATCAACAATGCCATGTGATGTAGTATCACGCTTCGTAGGTATATAAACTATAAACGCCATTTTGGGCACGTGCCACACACAGTGTATCAAATCGTGGGGCCACGAGGAAACTATTCGGTTTGGGCCATAATTACACCATCATCAGCGATCATTATGGTGACCAGACCACCCACGACCATCGCCTCCGTGCAATCGTCTTCTAACATGAAACACGAATTATTTTTGTATTAGATTTGTATGCTTTAGGCTTTTTTCTTTTGTTATGTTGTTACATATAAGTTTTTATACAATCAACTCATTCTTCTTTATTTTATTGGTATGTAGTTTACATTGAAATGTTTCATTAACATGGTTAAGATATTTTCGGGGAACGGAGGAAAAATAATACTTTTTCTTTTTAATGCAATTTAGTTCATAAACTTACGTAAATGAAGTACGTACTGAAGGTAAGTGGTAACCGTAGCCAACGGATATAGTCAAGAAATACTTACACGCCCTTTTCAAAAGACCTCATTTTTGGTCCTGTTTTTAGATAATTAATTGGTCTCCACGACGCTTTGACCCGAGCAAGACCAATTATTAATCTAAAGTCGTTACTGAAAGTCGGAAGCTAAAATTTTCAAGACAAACGTAAACATAAACGTTCGTAGTTTCTGCTTTAAATGTAAAAGAAGAAAAAAAACCAAAGAACAACGACAACAAATAAACATTTCTTTCTCAATGAAAAAAATCCAATCGAACTTTCATGGACCATTTTTCCGATTGTCTGTTTAGCATCATCGTCAATAGATATTTCCTATTGAATACTACCGGAACATCGATTTAATATGTAGTCAAACGGAATAAATCTTTTTAATACTATGTGACGAAATCTTAATCTAGTCATGCTCTGAATATAGATTCTGAGTACCTAAGTATTAATTAGGATCTGTCGTAAGTGTAAGGTTATGAGTTATTTCAATAAATGCCGTTATAAATATAGTTCCCATACTTTGTAGCAAACGCAGATGAGGATAAACAATCAATCTTAATAGAAACAACATGTCGTCTCTATCAATATTAATTAGACTATGACGATGTGACAAACTCGGCTTGAATCTCATAACAGACAGTGAACACTTGAAATATATAGGTAGGTACATATAATAAAACAAACATTACGGAGAACTGGTACTTAGTTACTTCGCGAAGTGAATCTCTGTGCAGAAGGGCAATGCTAAAAGTCTTTTAGGTACCCCCTGCCCTTCGGAGATAAGTTAGTGTCGCTTTCTTTATTTTATTTTTAATTTATTGTTACATAACTAAATAATTGGAGATTTCGATTTATTATACAAAATGTTTGCATATCTATATACTTAAGTAATTAACTATTTGAATTAATTATGATAATTCAGCGGTATGAATTCCTATATAATAAAATGTAAAGAAAATGACCAACAACTTAACGAAAACAGCCATAAGTTGACATATAATAAGAAAAACCTTTTTTTGTCATTTCAGTACTTAGAATCACTTAGCGATGTTTGTTTTGCTTTCCCGTTTACGGTTTGTATAGAAAAAAGATGTATTTTAGCTCAAGTAATTCCCCAGGGATAGCGATAATCTGTAGATCATAGAGCCACCGACTCCTTGGAGCAGGAAATTACACAATGCTAATTTGTTTTGGACCATCTTAGAGTCATAAAAAATTGTAAACCTCTCTTTTGTTGGGTAATAAAAGTATTTACGTACTTAGTAAACACCGGTAGCCGACCACAGTCACAAAAGCGTACTTCAAAATAATCTTTGGTAATCTTTATATCTTTACCCAAAGTTTTATTGTATAATACTTTTAAAATGAATTAATACTTCCGTAAGTTCACTGAAAGGATTTTTAAATAGTACCTATTCACACAAACACGCATAAAAAAATCCATGAATTTTCAAAGAATTCTGCATTTACTTTACTGGAAGTATATAAAAGCAAGAAGTAAAATTTATACCTATTACAAAAGCAGTCTAAAAATGTTTAAAGTATTATACTTAAGTGCTAGTTTTCTTTTAAAATATTATAATCGCGTTTCTTTTTTAGTAAAATGGTTACAACCAAAAATACCATTAGCTTACTTATTAAAGTTTATACTTGCGGTAATTGCTTTCAACACCGATTTTATTGCCAACAGAATATTACAAGAAAGTCAGAAAGTCGCATCAAAAGCAGCCCTACAGACATTAAGATACATAGACATGAAACAACCCTTATTTTTTTTTAAATAGGCAGACTCAGGAATAAGAACGGTCATCTGAAAAGGCAGGATTACTGTAATCTGTCAAGATCAGTCAACACTCCGACTCGATGGTGCAGGAAATGGTACAATAGTAATGCGGCTAATATCCCTTGGACAATAAAAGTAATGCCCATAGCGGTTGCAGCGGCAACTGGGTGAACAAGAGCGCTATTTTTGAATTCTTACTTAATTCACATGTCGAATAAAAATCGTTCGTCTCACAGAT
Source organism: Euzophera pinguis (assembly GCA_947363495.1). Classification (NCBI taxonomy): domain Eukaryota; kingdom Metazoa; phylum Arthropoda; class Insecta; order Lepidoptera; family Pyralidae; genus Euzophera; species Euzophera pinguis. The sequence goes on from OX376171.1 coordinate 8,906,084, forward strand.
TACGAAATCATTCTATATCGAACGATAATAGGCTTGTTTTCAGGGTCTAAAGACTAACATTAAAATTAGTCCGTCATTTAGGAAATCAAAATATATTAGTGACGTATTTTTTCTTTTGTCAATTGAGCGATAAATTATAAAGATATAACGCATCAAAGTTTAGGAGTGGGGGCTCGTGACGTCACATACGAGTATTGCGAAAAAGTGTTGCACACTGTGGCGTCACACGGAACTTTAACGCGCCATATCTTTACCATTCTTTGTTTAATTTTCAAAAGAAAATATATATATTTTTTGATTATCTAACTGACGGACTAATTATACTTTTTTAGGAAACTAGCCTATTCACACGTCGAACAAAAATCGATTGTCTCACAGATTACGAAATCATTCTATATCGAACGATAATTATTCAATTCTCCGATTTTGCGTGAGTCATACTTTTCAAAAATAGAACTCCGAGATTTAGAATTATGTACTTCGAAAATCTGTTGACAATACTTGGATTATAATGAATACGGAAAGTTTTACTTTGTCAAGTATTTTTAGGTACCTAACATGGAGTAATTATATAGGGGAGATGCCGTTTGAAATGGCGCAGTGACGTACTCATTGGCGCCTCGCCGACATTGCAGTGGGCGGAGCTTGTCGTTGCTCGTGCTCTATGATTGGAGCCACGGCCGAAACCAAGCACCCCGCACGTCTGCCTTCCGCCCCGTGTAACCTCACAAACGCTTTCTTACAAAACGCTTATTAAGGCATCTCCCCTATATAATTACTCCATGGTACCTAAGTACAAGTGTGCCAGGTCGATAGACCATGTAAACCAATCTATAGGAATAAATGAATTACAAGTGTATATCCAGAGCTCTTGGTAGTCATTTATATAAACTAATAATTAAAATTCGTGCAAAATTAAAGAGTACGAGTCTGAATGAACGTTTGTAACTTTTGCATTATCTAACATTTACGAACACGAATTGGGTCTTGAGTAACTGTTTTATGCCATGCATAATAATATAGAGCAGACCTATGATAATACAAAAAGGTGTGATGGAAATAAATATTTTATTTTAATCAAAATCTCCAAGTAGTCCTCAAAATCATATAATTCCAAGAGCCAGGTAAAATTATACAAGGTCAAATTGCCCTGTTATTAAACTGCAGTTTTTGAAGAACTGCCTTGGAGCCGTTAAGTACTAAAACTATAAAGCGTAATGTTTAACGCGGCTATTCTCGAGAACAATGGCTTTTTTCTGAGTTTCGAAAAACTCGCGTCATAAATTTCACTGCTGGTCATAAGGTTCTTAGTATAATTTATAGTTTAGGGAAAATGTGAGAATAAATCGTTTTATTTGATGCTAGTTTCTAGCTTAATAGGGCTATTGTTAAATTTTGTAGAACCGGGTTGAATTTTACATTTATAAGTGTGTGGTGGTGAGGGATTGGATTTGGATACTTGGGTATTTGGGGACTTTTCTATTAATACAATTGAAAGAGGCAATCTGTTAGTGCCTCTTAGACTACCAAAAAAGAGTTTTTGTATATATTAAACTATAACGATTGTTAAATTAATTTAATTTCAAATTTGATTTAATTTTAACATTATTCATTATTCTTTTCTTTTCTATCTCAAATAAATGTACGTAGTATTTAGTATTGTTAAGGAATGTAAACGATAAATGAGAAAGGATTCCTAACACAAGTGTGTTACGCTTAAAGGGAATCCCTAATCACATTACAGAATTTTAATTGCTAAAACTGAATAAATTATTTATTATTATTTATTTATTAAACTTGTAAAAAGGCATCTGGCGGAAAGGAAAATCCAAAATTTTTGAAAAAAAAAAGTTAATCTCACGACAGTGGAACCTCTTTAATCTGTTCTGTGAGTGGAACCTTCATCTCCATTATCAAATAGTAGAAGCATAATAATTTGCCATCATAAATGATCAGTCATTGAAGAATCTAAACGACAACCCTACAGATGTACAGATAGATTCGTCAACTACTCGTGCCGAATGGGCAAGAAATAAATCATTGGGTTTTTATAAAGGCATCATCGCCTCCACGCTGTCGCCGTGTCGGATCTTCAAAGGCCGCTTTGAACAACCGCCGAAGCCATGAGGTCTTCATTAAAAGCTTTGATCTATCATTCGATGATCAATCGTAGATTGCTCTTGTAATTGCTTAAAACAGAGAAATACCTGTTAGATAGCGTAAAATTATATTGAACATTTTAGTTTTTTTTTTGTTCAATTGATGCAACTTTAAGTTATCGATATATAATTTATGGTTTGCTCATTGGAAAATGTATTATAACCAGTTTTGCCAAAAACAGTTTTTTTAATTAGATTTTCTATTGATGCCATTCAAATTTCATTTATTTTTAAGTTATTATTAAAATATGTTAGGGACATGAACGGGAAGAAAATTAAATTTAAAAAAAAAATTTATGTATACAAATTTTGTTGTAGTTTCAATAAAAATATACAAGAGGGACATTTTCAGGCAATCTCAGTTTTTGTAACCGCGCACTAAGTGGATCAAAGTTTAATTTCAATGACAATACAGCAAAAGCAAATACAGCAATAGTCTTTTGTCATTACCTTCTTAAAACCACAAAACTTTAGCTAGTCATGTTTAAACATGCAAAATATGCAGTGTTTAGGGATAAACTAAGCGCGGTTATTAGTTCAGAGAACTTGTTTTGTAGAAAAAGCTGATGTCGGTGGTTCTCCACGCAAAGTTGCCGCCTCGCCGCCGCCGATAGAGTCATTATGTACCATTATTGGACAGTACTTGTCAAACTGGAGGTAGCTGCCGACAATTTGCTTCAACATACAAACATTTTTCGTTGTTAATGATGATAATAGTTTTAATGAATGACTAACGTATAAGAAAGAAACATTCTATTTGCTAAAAAAAGTACTTAAAAACCATTTTTTTATACTTACCTGCATAATAAAATGAATGCTGCAAGTGTATCGGGAACTTTTGCGCTTATTAAGTCTATCAGTGTTGGCGACACATAAAACCAAAACCACAGAATTACAACCACTTGCACCATGAATAGTGGCCTAGGTAAGATCTTTTCAAGGTTCTTGATTTGCATGTCATATGTATAATACGGTCACACGAAAAGAAGATATCAGCAGTGATAGCTACAGTTTGAGAACAACATCCTTTCCTTGGCTGATTAACTCGTCGAGGAGCGGGGCCGGAGGGGATAAGGCGCGTTGTATCGAACCATAATATATATCATTTTCTTACCGGCCGGCTTTTTACGTTTCCTTTGCATGTCCTGATGCGGGCGCTACCAGAACGAAATGCTGACTTTTTATGTTTATTGCTCCATAATATGTGCACCTTGCTGTTTTATCGGGGAATCGAAAGCTCTCAAAATTATGATCTTTGGTTCACGGTATAGGCCTATTCCGTTATTTATTTTTGTCTTGACCGAAAATATACCAACTTAAAATATTGCTTTTTAAACTCCACAAATTTAAAACTGTAATTCAGGCCATTTCTAAACGAAAAAAATAATGTATAGATTTCTAGAGCAGGAACATTGGTAAATTTACAATGAAAAAAAATCCCGTAAATTTGAAAAAAAATCCCCATGCGCATTTATCTATTTGGGAAATTTTATAAATAGCAGAAGAATGACCACATTAACCCTAGGTTTCAAAAGGAAAACCAACCTTCAAGTACCACTTAAATACAAAGCCTCTAAAAAGTTTAGTTGACAATACCTATCAATAACAGTACATTTCCTGCCTGTCTCTTGTCGCATTCATGAATATTCTTAGCTGACAGGAAATGATGCGACACATATCCATTCTCTTAGTGAGATATAATTAAAATACAATTGTAGGTTCCTACGGTTTTAATTTCGTGTCGTTGATACTACAATTCCAAATTATAGAAAGTATAGAATTGAGATAGTCATGTTTATCTTTTGGTAGTTGGGACGTTTCGACTTGCATCGGTGTAAAATTTTAATCGGCTTTACTGCAAGGCTGCATCTGTGAATTACAGAGGTGATGCCTAAAAGCGTGATGAAGGCGTATCATTAAGAAAAATCAGATAGCTATTATATAAACACTGGTTTCCACGTAAAAAGTGTGTGCATATTGTTTTGCGAGATTATTCGAAGGGCACCTTTTAGCCTCGCGTTGGTGATTTTCGCTAGATGACTGCCGTCAGGCTAGTCAGTCTAAAAAGAAACCTTATAGAGCCTGAAAAATCTAAGAGTGTTGGACAGTAAAATAGAAGGCTCGTCATTCAGTTGGTCTCGTTTCCCTGTGGAAACGTAACAGAGGTCACACCGCAGTCCCTCTTTCGTACTAACCAATGCAGTAAAAACTAGGACCACGTCTAAAAATGCGAAATCTGAGTATAGACCACCAACTTAATCTATATCAGATGTAATTTTACATTTTCGACTTTGACGTAAATTAAGAAGTTTGGAGCTCATATAACAGACATAGGTTATACTTTTTTGATTCAATTTTTTGATTTAATTTTAATTTTGAAGCACAATGTGTGGGAGATACATCCTACGCGACAAAGCGACGGCACACGTGTCCGGCTGGATAAGATTTATGTGTGGATTTTTTTTATCATCTATAGTATTATGATTGTATAAATAAAGATTACATAAAAGTATTTTCAATCTAATTATGGTTACATCCACATGGAGTTGAATGGAGCGTATTCGTATATTGGTGTCAGTAGCCCTATTTTTGAAATGTATGACTATATGTCGAATGAAAGATTATAACTAATGAAAATCATTCGATATTGAATTCCATCATAATTTTTACAGAGTAAACAAAGTAGGTTCACGGTTTGGCAGTGTACTATAGTGTACCAACACTATCGGTCACCACACAGATACTCTGCCTTAAAGGATTCCTATCTGACACAACCTTAGCTATAACAACCGGGACCAATTGCTAAACGTGAATTCCGTAGCATTAAGAAAGAAGCTTGAGATGGCCAATAATATTTACAAAATATGTTTGGAATGTAAATCTAACTTAAATATGAAATGAAAATACGATAAAAGGTAATTAATAAACTTAACGTGAAACCGATCGTCAAATGGGTAACAAAATATTCTGAGAACAGTTGTTGGAAGTGGAGATGAAAGTATTAATATTCATAGTTTCTTGAGCTTTGATTCGCGGAAGTCACGGTTTTCTTTTTGTTCGTCAAACGTCCAGTCAGAATGAAAGATGGTAAGCGTCAGGCAGGACCCCTGGATTACTAGCGTTATTTGATGTTTGAATAATACCAAAATAAAACCTTTTTGCTACTATTTGATACCTAATTTCAAATATTTGGTACTTCGATGAACTGCGAAAAGGCTAAAGAAAGTGGCCAGACATCCTGAAGTCAGGTTGTCTGGACCACCTTTTTTCTCTCAGTTTGAGAAAACATAATTTTCTCTGTGTAAATATTTACTACCTTTTTAGTCATCATCATCATCCTAGCGTGTATTCCTAGTTGCGTCGTCAGCTGACGCTTTGGAGCCTAGGGTACGCGATAAGTCATGGTCCTAGATTTAGCGGAACTGGTTATTACAATGGAGCTACTGCCGTCTGACCTCCGTAACCCTTTTTACAGGGAACCCAGACCAACAGGAACATGACCTGTTGGTCTGGTTTCCCTGTAACATTTACTACCTTTTTAGTACCTCAACAAATATATATTATATTTTTTTTTAATACAGGAAAAATGTTACGCATTAAATATACGTGTTTCCTTAACGAAGGGTAGAAAACACTTGTTTGGGTTTCAGCCAGGAGGCTTGACCCACCAATAATTCCCTTGCACCAGCAGATAGTAAACATCTCACAGTGCGTCAAGTCGAAGGACCGAACACCCAATATTTTATTTAATGCCTGTTTAATTTGAATAGTATCAAAGTACAACGACAGTGTGCAATTGCATGCATGCATAATTATGTATATTTACCACGTTTATACAAAATTTTGTTGTGGTAATTACCTTTCGTAATAAGAACATTCCCGGTCAAAAAAGTGCCTATATTTTTAGTTATTTATTTACGAAAACTTTTTTGTACCTCCAGTTAACATACATAAACAATACGTGGACTTATTAAAATCAAACACGGCTTGATTACTAGAAGGCACGTTGAGGCGTTTTGGTCCCGACTGCCATTTAGTGGTCGTTAAACAACATCATGACCCTATTGGTCTGGTTTCCCTATTAAAAAGGGTTGCGGAGGTCAGACGGCAGTCGCTCAAATGTACCGCCAAATCTAGGATCATGATTAAAGCGTACCCCGGGCTCCGAAGCGTAAGCTGACGAGGCAACTAGGAATATAGACTAGGAAGAAATTTGTTCGTCTGAATCTGAAGACTTCAAAGTTAGCCCGCTTGAACAACTAAAACTTTCTTGAGCCACAAGTTCGTCTGGCATGTTTCCGGCGGCGGCAGGTGGGAGGAAGCTGTCGAACAATCCAATTTTACGAGTTCAGCCCTCAATAAATTGGGCCTAATCAGAACATTCGGCCAATTAACGTTTTACTTAATTAACTTTTCTCGAACGGGACCACAAGAATCGGAAGAAAAATGTTTAAAAAACAACAAAGTATTCTGTTTTGTCTTATATAGGGTTTAGTTGGTTTTTGGCTTGAGTGTACACCACTCCATTGCTATACATGAATGTCATTACAAACTACTGTTAAACCTCTGTTACCCCCAGTTATTTGGTGGTGAACTATGGGAAGAAAAAAATGCCCTTGGTAAGTACACCCAAGTGGACTAATGGGTTGAATCACGGGTTGGGAGGGACAGACACATGAATTCTAGAGCTCAGCATCATGATATAATAATCTAAATCATCTGGCAAAAAAAGCAGAGTTCCTCAGGCTTTCATTTGCCTATGAAATAATTGGTAGCGCGGCTCTTCAAAGACTCTAACTGAAACATTTTTGATCAATACCATATAGGGAGCACTAGGGGCTTTCGTTATGACCATAACCTTTTTAACAAGTTACCTTAATAATTATTTCTAATGTTTTCTGTTTATAATTTAAGTAATAAACGCGATACAAACCGTATTAAAAGTCTTCAATACTTAGAATTTCTTCAATTCTTTTAAATTTTTGTTGTATTCTTTGGTATTTTACAATTAGTTTCTCATTGACGATTATGTAATTTGGGGTAATATATCTTCTCTACTACTTTGCTAATCAGCAGAATCCAAATATTTGTAGAATAATTTAGGAAAGATACGACCTTAATCGTTTTATTTTAAAACTCTTCACCTAAGAGAAAATATTTAATTATTCTTCACGCGTTTATTTATATCTAATTAGCGATGTAGTTAACTGAAAGTGCGATCGGCTACACCATTTATATTTAATTGGTTATTCTATTTCAGCCTTTACGGTTTACAGGATAAGGGCGTGAGTGGCTTGAAGTGGTGAAAAAAAAGCGAGTCGCTATAATATAACAACTTCATTCCAGCTAACGAGCCGGCGAACCAGTCCAGCGACACTGCCGTTATCGCCTCCAATCGCACTCTTAAATGCACGGGCTTTTCCCCTTGAACCTATAAATTTAGTCCCAACCCGGCTAAGTAGATTTATCTATTCAGCAGAGGCGAGCGTTTCGAATTCTCTCTTTTTTCTCAGCTGACGCCTGACATCCATGCTTATTCATACCTAGTATTATAAGTTCGAAATTCCCTCTGTTTGTTACGCTTTTACGAAAAAACACGCTTAACGGATTTTGATGAAATATTGATATTAATTTAGTTCATATAGAGAAATAGCTAGTAAACTATAAATGGTCTTATTTGACCTTTAAATTAAAATGTTAACTGTTGCAGGTGTGAATAAAATCAAAGAGATGCAATGAAAAAATTTCCTGTGCCAACTTTAAAAGGCTTGTCTACGAGCTCCTACTCTCCCGTTTATGGGAGCAAATTTAGGTAGTTAAACATGAGTAAATTTTGAGTTGCTGCTATTATTTCGTTGATATAACTCATTTAAAAAAATTAAATGTTTGTTTGTTGAGCCGATTCTGAATAGGTATATTATTGATGATTGTTCAGGTTGTACGATAAAAACATAATAAATAAATAATAATAACAAAATAATATTTAAGTAACTTTGTACAAAAATGCTCTTAAATTAACTCAATTTTATTTCATTTATTATTTATATTTAATTTCATCAAATCTACTGTTTTATTTGTCTGATTTAAAGATAAATACGGTGGTAACCACATAAAATAACAATTAATATATTATTTTTAAAAAGACGTTTCGTATTCATACGAAAGAGGAAACAAAATCCAAAAAGTTTTAAGAGGAGTACGACAAGAAATAACAATAATAATCGATAAAAATGTATTTCTCTTTATAGCGCAGTTTCGGTTATTCCTTTTTCGGGCGTTAACTTTTTATGTGTTCATTTCAATGCGAGTGTATAACTTTTTCAATGACCGCATTCTCCACCGATCGAAATGTCATTTAATATTGTTGGTCCATTCCAATGTAAAAAAAATTATGTTCATATAATCTGCAGCTTGTATCAACTGAAAAATGTAACGGTATTTTAAAATGCTAACATACAAATAATATTGGTATAAATTAAGAATGTTGTAAACTGTAGCTGCGTAGAATGTAACTCTAATTGTGTAGAATATTGACTTTTCATGAAAAATTTCGTTTGTGTTGTTGATTTAATAATCTAAACAAGTTAGTAACTGCTAAGTACATTAATAATTTGAATAAATAGAAACAAAAATTAAGAAACTGGATACATACAAATAATTAATTTGTAGGTGTTACAATATACCGGAAACCTATCTAGTTTTCTCGTTTTAAAAATCCACATCTCTCTAAAGATGCTGTCCGTTTTCAACATTAGCCCCTAAACAGTCACCTAACTAACCCTTCAAATCATCCCCTATCCTAGATTCTGTTTCACCATCTTAAGGGCTACTTAAGTCCCTTAGTTAGGTGACGTATAGTGCGTAGGTGTTACGCAAACGTTTTTCGATAAATTATTTGAGTTGACGATATTTTAGCTGAAAACACAAAATCAAACATGTAATTTCACTCAGTTTATTTGGAAAAAGTAAGTAGTCAACACCTTTTTAATATTAGTAAACACACAAAAACTTAAAACTCTATTTATTGGCTGTATCTGGCAAATGCCGTTGCCTATAAAGTCGAAGTCGCACTGATATTTTGATGTCACATGTGACAGGGCGGACAGCCAGTTCAATATTTCGCTCGCTTGTTTGCAAAGAGTTTATTGTTGCGTGTTCTTTTTCTTTTTTGTACCTACATAATTAGTATTTTGTTTCAAATAATAATGGCAAAAACAAAAAGTCCTTGTCATCATATTTTTCAAAACCCTTCGATCTTTCACGGTAAATACAAGGTCGTCTAAACAAACTTCGGTCATTTATTAATGCTATATCTTCAATTACTTTTAAATCTTCAAAGAAATCGTGGTCACCATCCATTTTTAGCAGTAAATATTGCTCGGTGCAAAGGATGACTCGCAAATAACCTAAAAATATGCGTCACCTAAGTGTTACGGGGTCGTCAATTCATCCCCTAAATTATAAGGGCGGCTAACGCTTTAGGTGTCACTTAACTGCCCCGGTGAAAACAAAATCTGCTGTAGGTGTCCCTTAATTTGGCATAGGAAACACTTAAATTTTAGGGGCTACTGGTGAAAACGGGCAGTTACTTTAGACGACCTATCCTTAACGGTAATATTAAAAATATATTTTTTTAACATTCTTCTTCTTTGCGAGTCGACTCTGGTTGTTATCAAACTTCAGAGGACCAAAACTCCGCCACCGACAAGGCATTGTTGCTGGCTTCGTAGAGGTCCCTGAGCGTGCAGATGGCCGCAGGACAGGACAGGAATTGCGTCATGGTTTGGGGCGAGACACCGCACTCGCAGGCCACCTCAATTTTTTAACATTAGCGAATGAAGATTTATCAACGCCAATAAATTTTGTTACAATGTTTATAACCTTTTTGCCAGTCTTATATTAGCGTGTTCCTAATTAGGTAAATCAAAGCTAAAAAAAAATCCTCCGAAACAGACACTTCTATATTTGCAGACAATTTCTGCCTCCGTGGTCCAGTGGTTAAGGCGTTCGCCTTTGGCCCGGGGGTCGTGGGTTCAATTCCCACGGGAAGCATACTTTGTTTAGTTGTTTCCAGTTTGGTTAGGACATTGCAGGCTTGAATCACCTGATTGTCTGATAATAAAGATGATTCCGTGCTTCGGAAGGCACGTTAAGCCGTGGGTCCTGGCCGCCATCTGGTGGTCGTTAAAGGAACCACGTCAGAGGCCGAGAGGTGGTTCCGCACAACTCTGACACCAGGGTGTACATGGTCGATTGACAATGTAACCTACACGAAATGATGATGATGATTTCTGAAAAATATACATATACCTACATTTTTTAACACAGCCGTTCTTAAGTTCTGAAGTCTTTGTATACAATTTTTTTTTTCATATATACAGCATTCTGATGAAAACTATTTGCCGTATTTGTCACACATTTGAAATTAATCATCATTCACAATTGTATAGAGTTACTGACCGCTTAGACATAAACAGGAAATTTTGTCTCATATTGACACTTTGGTTATCTATTGCATCTATTGGCAATAGTTTACCTCATTTACCAATCAGTAGCTACATAAATATTTAACCTGGAAGGCTATTTTAGAGAAGTGTGACTCACTTAAAATCGGCTAGTCGAATTATATTTCAAAAATAGGGCTCCTGATGGTTTTTTAGTACGTAAGTATACTACGAAACTTCTAGGCTCATTGAAGACCAATATTGGACAGTGTTTTTGACGTCATCTTTTGTTGAATATTTAAATGTCTTTATATTTTTAGTTTGTAAATTTAGAACTACTTAAATATATATATCTAGGCCCTAGTAGCTATTAAAAATATTCAAACTAATCAATTTATATTTTAAAACAAACTGGTAGAAATGATAAAAAATAAAGTATTACTTGACTTTGTATATGTAGTAATAGTAACTAACAAAGGTTCAGTTGCAGCTCAGGTAAGCAATATGATGGATGCGCAGGCAGCTGGCGCTGATTGATGGAGGCTGTTCTGTAATCTCATCCATCAACAAGAATTGATGTGTCCGTACGTGCTGAGATGTGTGTACCATGTAATAAGTATTATTTATACAATTAATTTGTTTATTCTTCACTAGCTTTTTCCTGCAGCGCCGCCTGCGTCAAAAAGTAGCCTATGTTTGACCCCGGGTATTCAACTATATTCATACCAAATTTCATTAAAATCCGTTCAGCGGTTTGGCCATGAAAGCGTAACAGACAGACAGAAAAACAGACAGACAGACTTTCACATTTATAATATTATATTAAGTATGGATTTAAGAGTTCTTTGCATTTATTTTACAAGTGTGTTTTCTTCAATTACGACTTGATTTTATCTTCTACTTATTATTATTTTATTTACTACATAGCATAAAATAGAGTAGCTAATCGCGTCTGTGAACATGACATACTTTACTCAATAATTTAGAAAGATTAAATTTTTTCCTATTCAAAGAACGTTCATGTGTATGTTTGTATCTTTATTTATTAAAACTTTACAAAACATTTAACATTTCCGCGTCCTGCAGAACTGCTTGAGCAGTTTGACTGCAGGTAACAGTCTCATTAGGTACTTAAATTACACTTATTTTGATCTAATATACTAACAATACCAAACATAATTTATGAAATTATTATGAAAGTGTATGTATGTATGTAAAAATCTTTATTGTGCACAAAGAACATAGTATCAGAATACAGGTTACAACAAAAGGCGGACTTATCCCAAATAGGGATCTCTTCCAGTCAACCAAACTAACATAGGACATAGACATATGGGCACAGAAGAGGGCACAACACGCAAAGAAATCTTAGGTGCATAGACTTACATCTAACATACAAATTCAATTACACATAAACACAGTAAGTGGTTCTAATAAATATGTTTTCAATAAATCCTTAAATCGACTTTAGCGTTGTTACAGTCATAATTAATTTTTAGGTAAGCTGTTTAGGAAGTACGGTAACCTTTTTTAATGTTCTGTCCCCAAAGTAATTGTTTACTCTAGGAACCTCATATTTGCTTGTAGATACCGGTGCCACGCTCATGCTGAATCAAAGTCAAGTCTTGCTTATTGTGGTTGTTTACTTCTAATAGGTACTTATGTTTAAAACTTACTGGTGAAATTTCGCATTTTTTTAATAATTTAGAATAATCTCCTTTAAAGTTTTTTTTTTACTGATGGTTATAAGAAACCAATTTGCAATGTATCGATATATGTTTTAAATGTCAATCGTAACTCAGTATAGAGTCCACTAAGGCAAAATATAAGCATTTTAATATTGAGGTACCTAGGTACTTTAAAACTAAAGTCATAGAATTTACCAAGTAGTATTCTTAATTTATCACAAATGTAATCTATAAGTGATACCCATGAAAACCTGGTATCAATTGTTACTCCTAGGTAAGTTACTTGGTCAACCACCTCAAGGCATGTTCCTCTTGGTCTGGTTTCCTTGTAAAAATGGTCACGGAGGTCAGACGGCAGTCGCTCCACTGTAATTACCAGTTCCGCCAAATCTAGGACCATGACTTGAAGCGTAAGCTGACGACGCAACTAGGAATACAGGCTAGGATGATGATGAAGTTACCTGATCAACCATTTCAATAGGTTTTCATTTACAATTTAATTTATTGTTATGAAAGCATTCAAAACTATGTACAGTGGAAACCCGTGTAAAGACGAGGAGGACAGCTAGTCTAAGAATTGCATATTTTGAGAATAAGTCCCTTCTACAATCAGGCATTTACAGAATTTACATGGAATAGTACAATTTAAGAATTCGGCCATTTTGGGTTACTTAGGCATTTGTAGAATTGATCTTAGGCTAAACCATATTCATTTAAAATCTATGTTAACTTTCTTGATATAAACGACATCAACGAGCTTCGCCTTCGCTTCGTACTGTGTTCGTCTGTGTGCGTACGGTAGGCTTTAGGTAATTTAAAAATAATAAATTTATAAATTTTTGGTAGGTATAATAATTTGTTTGAGCGTTGTAAATAATAATTACAAAAATGTTTTGAGCAGACTATAAACATTAAATAAAACTTAAAGAATTTACGAGACAAAACCTTAAACCATTACGAAATTAAGTTATTTTATTAATAAATAGGTCAAAATTATAATGGCTTCAAGTTAAAAAATAATAAGAATATAAAGGAATAGAAAAAATATTAGCGAATTTGTATTTTGTTCTCTCACAGAGACATAGACTATTTAATTTTATGAGTGTTTTCAATTATCGCTCAATTCGTTAACTCAAGATAAGAATATATACATAATACAAGAGAAGAATAAGAATATATAAGTAACATGTTTTCGTGCAGAAACACTGAATTAACATATGGATATATTAAGTCCATTTAGGACTGGATCTACAAACTATGATTAACTCAAAGGTAAACTGTTAGGTAACGCTCCTAGCATTAACTTTACCTTTTTGTATTGTTTTGTATATTTGTGCATTAGCTTAAACAAATTAAAAAATATAGTGGAGAGAAATCTATATTCCATACCATCATTATTTTATGATCAATCGTGGCATGTCAGGAACGGTACAGGCGGCAATGACATGTTGAAGGCTCTCTTCCAGTCCCATCCGATTAGAAGAGATGACTGTCTGTTTCTACGTATCTGATTTAAATTTCAATGTGGTTTGGAAGGTTTCAATATTTTAATTTGGTTCTCTATTATTACTTCTATTAGTAGGGATTAAAAGTAATATAGATAGACGTAATCGCGTCTATTTAATAAAATAAAAAACACATATACTACTAATGTCTGTCTTTTTCAAAAATCGCATCATAGAATACAATTTAATTTTGAACAAGCTCTGTTAATCTGAAAAGAACTTATTCCAATAAATGAAAAAAATATAATTTCATTTAACTCGTAACATTGTTACATACGCTCATAAACACCTACACAAAGTTGAACTTTCAAGAAAACATACATACATATTTATTTGTAGACCTCAGGCACCAGACAGAAATAAATAAAGCCTCTTCACAAAAATAGAAATAAAAGCACACTTACAAACCTCACTAAGCTTTCCAACAGGGCTGGAACACAAAAGGGAAAGAGATGGAGATATTTTTTGTGTGAGGGCGAGAGGGAGGTGGAATATTGGGCCACGTGACACCTGCCGGCCGCCAAATGAAGATATCGCAGCTGGATGCGAGAGACTTGTGTGCTGGGGTGCTCAACATTTGGGTTTTCATGGACTTTTGTCACATCTAATAGGACCATCTTTCCTTTGAAACAAAAACCATCCTGGTATGCTATGTTTGAAATCGGTGAGTCGAATGATTTTTGTATCATTTAGAATGATTTTTATTCGACATCATAGGTGACTCAAACGATTTTCATTTAATGAGATCTCAAAAATAGCACTCCACAGCGCCGTCATAGCTACGAACTCTTAAATGGCGTCCCATCTCACGTATAATTTTTGGCTTCGTCTACGGAAGTAAAAATATACGGTTATTTCAGAATAGAGTAGATATTTATAGCAATTTGTCTACCTATTTTTGAAAAGTGGTGCTCATGTAAAATCGAATAAATTGTCGTTGGTCACCGAATATTTTCATTCGTTAAAATCGGTGAGTCTAACGATTTTCATTCGACATAAGAGTCAGACATTCCAACAAAAATAAGGATCCTGCTCGTACTGCCGCTCCGGGTGAAAGGATTGTATTATTGCATAATTGGAATATGTGGAAAGGCAAGAAGAGACTAGCGCATGTTCACTAAAACATGCTGTCCCTTTCTCTCATACCGACATTTATAATATATATTCTCATAACATCAAAGAACGAGACAAAACACGGAAAGCGTTAAAATCAATGTTTTTATTCAAGAAAGGATTTATTTTTATTTATTTTTTAGTTTTTCATATTGTATTTTTTTATTTTAGTACCGAAATAAAGAGTTTTATTTACCAACGTCGTATTGGGGTATCCAGGGTCGACTCGCTAAGAAGTTTTGAGATTTTTTTTAAGTGGACTCTTACATACTCCACTCCACTAAGTAATAATAGCATACGTGATTACCAAATGTGAAATAATTAAGTTACGATATATACTCGTTGTATTGGGCACTAATCTGTGTCTCTGGGAAGTGTAACCCATTCACATAATTTATAAAAATGTTGTTAATTTCTGCAATCGCTACATCAGTGTGTCCGCAGAGCTAAGCTCTCAGGTACGAAAGCTTCGAATAAAACGAACACAATACATCTTTCTCTAACAGGATATTGTTTTGTGTACATATGTAATGCATGAAGTTATTGCAGGGGTATTGCCAATATAAAATAAATCGATATGTAGTACCTCTATACCCTATGCTTACTTACTTGCTTTATAATTATATGTTAGCATATTAATAAATGAAATAATTTTCAAAAATGTACTTTAGTTAAGTAAACAGAATTGATATATGTATATTTACATATTATGAAGAAAGTTTATTTATTTCTTTATGTTTTGAACAAAACTTTTCAGTTTGCTCATCATGTATGTCTACGGTAAATTACTTATACCAAATTGACTGTTCTAGTCATTTGTCTAGCAAAAATACTATAAAAAATAAATCTTGTGAAATATTTTGAGTTTCATTCATTTCGTCATTAAAAAATGTAAAAAAACTTTCCAATGAAAATGATTTACCTACACTCAAAAAATGTCAAATATGCATTAACCAGTAGTTACTCTAATGCTCTCAAACACACAAAGATTAGCGTATCACCGAGAAAAACAAAGAGAAACCCAAAAACGGGAGCTGTCAACCAACGCAGGTGGATAAAACTAAACAACCCGAAATATAAAAAGATCCACAGCAACTGAGTTCTTATTTCAATTACATAGCGTCTATTTTACAGTGCGCACTTAATGTTTGAAGTGCAAATATATCATTGTGCGTTCAGTTTGAACAGTAAAGTAAATGTTTGAGGTAAAGTGTGTCTACGCTTGGCAGATTATCTTATTCACGGATTGTGATGGTCCGGAAACCCAAACTCTATTTTTATCTTGAACAAATCTTGTCCTGCATTTCATGTTTGTGTATCTAAATATATTTAACTATTTCATAGAAAAAAAGTAGATAAAACGAATCATGCAAACTGAAATTAATTATTACAGCTTCTGCTGCCAACGATAATGTAAATTTGTCAAAGTTAGTAGGAATAATATGGGTAGGCTTAACTTTGGCACACAGGAAACGTACCTAATCTTATTTCTGTGGTAAACACTATAGGGCACAGTTAGTGTCTGTAAGTCATACATCATAAACTCGATAAGATATTTTGATGATATATCGTCACGAATTCCGACAACTGGATTCGATCAATCGTCGTAAGTAGTTAGTTATGATCGATAACTATCAACTACAACTACTTAGAGGTAGGTTACAACGGGATGTACGAGATGTAGTTATTTTATTAACAACTTTATTTACTAGAATTTTTTACTAACCACTCACCTAGAACTCAAGGAAAGATTATATCTGTATTTTTTGTATTTTTATTTTATATGCAATATTTGTGTATGTTTATAATTTTCTACTATATCTGTTGCTGTACCCACCCTAACTGTTTCTCTTTCACCTCGTAATGGCTGACTGGAAGAGATTGCCTAGCAATAAGTCCGCCTTTGCTCATATTATGTTGTTGAAGTCTCTGTAAATGTTAAATTATTTGTTACTGCATGTGGTCAATAAAGATATTTTGTATTGTATTGTGTTGCATAGTATTATTTAGTAAAATTAAAAACACAACTTAGTTGGGTAGATACGCGTTTTTTCAGGTACGGGAAAAGTGTCAAACGTTTACACCTTTATTTTAAAAACAAATAGATTATCTTCATCCTAGCGTGTTTTCCTAGTTGCGTCATCAGCTTACGCGTCGGGGCCTAGGGTACGCTGTAAGTCATGGTCCTAGATTTGGCGGCACTGGTTATTACAATGGAGAGACTGCCGTCTGATCTCCGTAACCCTTCCAGGCCAACAGGAACATGATCCGAGGTGTGTTAGTGGCCTGCCCTGTCAGAATTTTTCAGGCTGCCTAAAGGCATCTGACACAGCCTAACGACTACTATCCATTGATAACAACCGAAACCAACGGCTTAACGTGCCTACGGAAGCACGGAGGAGCTCGAGATAGAAAATGCTATTTAATGGCGACCAATCCAATAATGGTCGCGTCACGTTGACTTGCTTGACACGCGCATTCGCTACGGATACGCGGGCCACGCTCGGCTATTGAGCTCCTCAACAAATAGATATATGTACATATTCATTACCTAAGTGCAAAGGGAGGGATACGTTAACGATCTTTATTTTAAAGTAAACAAAAGAATAGTGAAGGCTTCAGGCGAGCTCACCACCTACTCACCTTAGGATAAGTTAGAGTTTAGTAGTCTCTAAGTACCACATATATATAGGTTTGACTGGAAGAGATCGCTCTAGCGATAAGTCCGCCTTTGTACCTCAATATTTATGTACATAAATTGGTTTGTGAAATTTGTATTTTGGTGCAATAAAGTGTATTTGTATTGTATTGTATTGTATATATAGACAAGCTCGTAATAAATTGAGTATGTCACTCACGTTACAAAACTAGTGACTAAGGATGATTTGTCACAGTACCTACTCAGTAAACTTACTGATTTCTTACTTCTCTATATGTACATTCATATTTAAGTTATTACATATTATATATACTCTCAATAAAAAATATTGGGTTAGGTACTAAAATCGGTGAGAATAGAGTCTATCTTATCAGAGAATTATGAGCTGCCTCCTTCTGTATTACCTATGAATAAAACATGAACAAGTACTTACTAGTGGTGATTTGAAATTACCACCTTAATTAAAAGATAAAGGAAAAAAAGTAGAGTAGTAGAGAGAGGAAATAAGTCCATAAAAACCTTCACCCCTTATTACCAAACCATGGTACAAATTGGTCTATACTTGACAAAGTATTCTGTCCGATTAATCATAAGATGGGCTTATCATCGACGGGTATCGGGGAAGCGGACACGAGTGCTTGTGCCCGTATTCTTTTTTCTTTTTTTTCGTTTGTTGGCGTGGCACGTAGGTTTTTGAGTGGGCGGGACTTTCAACGATTACAGCTAGTATAAGTTAATTAAAGTTTATGGCTATTTTCTTAAATTTAATTTGTACCTTATATATAAAACAAGTACTTTCATCTTACAGATTTTTTTACGCAAAGATTCACACCTGACATTTTAGTCAAACCCGTTAAAGATTAACGAACGGTGTTATCTTATTATCCGTGCCCCCAGAAATTTAAAAACGTGCCCTTTACCTTTTTATATCTAGATGATGTATTGCTAATATTTTTGTTCAAGAATGTCATATTAAAAGTTCAATTTTACCTTGGTTTCTTCTGACACTGTACACTGCCTTTCATTGGATTCCACAGACTTAAAAAAAAAAACTAACAATCAAAAGTCTTACGATCATAAAAAATCTAACAAATTGCATTAAGTACTGGAACAAAAAACCAATATCGTTCATTAATTATATTAGTGTAATACACCTCTATAACTCGTTCTAAATAAAATTTGCATAGCTGTATACTTACATTAATCAAATGAATATTCTTGGAATGGGATACATAATTACCAGCCTGTCAAAATGTCTGAAGTCCGATTTGTAATACCTACTAAAACGTGTAGTTTATTGGACACGCTGACAGTTCCAGTGATATGTTGGTTTGGATTTCTTGGAAGAGCTGATGCTATAAGGTGTTGATGGTACACCTTCATAAATTTATGGTACTTAACTACTATACTTAAGTGGTTATAGAAATATTATAGTTTACTATGATTTCATCACGTAATTTTTTTAACACTTACCTCAAATTAATAACTTTTCCTGAACTACCAATTGGTTGATAGGTAGACAAAACCTATGGCTTTAAGTCCGCCATTAACATGTCATGTAATAAAGTTAAATAAATAGTAAAGATCTAGGCCTATCATGGTGCTTATTTTATTTGTGCTCTCGACAAATAAGATGAAAGAAATTTCTTTAGAAATTTGTACCGAGATTTCCTAACGTTATATTTACAACTGTTTACAATGTATGAAAATGTGTACATAAAATAAATAAATGATTTTTTTGTTATCAAAATACATAATACAGTTGTACTCACAGCTATTTTAACGTTAAGTATACGCCACACCTTTCATCAATTTTTTAGAAGATTGCATGGAATAGAACCTTATCTGCACATGTATTCTTGCAAAATTAAAAACTGATTCTGATGAAATATTTGATTTTTTGTTTGTTTGTTTTTGACCAATGTTTTTAGAGCATTAAGTTTTTAAGCCTAGGAAAATAATAATTAAATGTGTATTTGTCTAATCTCTATCATTGTCATCGGTTACACTCAACACAAGATAGAAAGATAGGTTCTTCCTCGTAAGGGGGTATATAAGTATATATATATATATACCTATCATTATCACGTGTAAGCTATGTCTTTAAAGCCAATTCGATGGAACAAGTCGTTTCTCCCAAGCCTATTACCTGTTTTCAAAAGCCACATCTCACAAGCGAGCAGGAAATAAAAAACGTGAGAATAATATAAATTAAGACTCCCTCCCCGCGCACGTACCTCAGGCCCAACGCAGCCGATAATTGAGATGTCAATTTTTTCCACGCACAGCCTCGCCGGCCTTTTTGAATATTTATAACGTGACCGGACAGTAATTTTATTTCTTTATCTCACAGCTTATCTTATACGTTTCTAGTAACGGCTGAAATAAATTCCATTATGTTTGAGGAAAAAGTAAAATTATGATAGTGCTTTTAGGATACCAGTTTCAAAATTGACTTATGTCTCCGTGAAGTCCGTTTACATAAAAAGGTAATAAATATAAAATGCCTATTACGGAATCTATTGCCTGTGATTTAATGAATCTTTTATGTTGTCAGTTGTGTATATACCAATGAACCATAAGATAATGCTAAGAACTCCAACTACGGCAAGTAGGTAGGTTTTATTTTTTGTCCAAATTGATGTAGGTTGTTCAACAACTTCTTCATTGCACACGCACAACTATATGTAAGAGGTTCAAAGAACTGTGATCTGTTTGACCCTTGGTCGCCTTTATCGATAACTACTGGCATTTCACATAGTACAAAAAGGACTTGGCACACTTTATTCCATCATTATTATTGTACTGAAAACAACAAGAGGGCGTCAATTCCACTTGAATCTTTTCCGTACTTCAATAAGTAGATTGATTAAACTTTGTATATATTTTAAGACCAGATGGTCAGATGAACTAAAATAGGTCGCAGGCAGTCTCTGGATGCAGGTCACTTCCAATCGGTCATTTTGGAAATCATTAGAAGAGGCCTATGTCCAGCAGTGGACTGACTGCGGCTGAAATTATGATGATGATGACCTACCTACTACTATATACTACATATGTCTCTTCCTTCACAGACCTTAATCCACCAGAGACATTGCTAATAGTGTTTTTTTGTTAATTTTAAAAATTATAAAATAGTGGCATAAAATTGTTGCGATTAGCAAAAATTCGTAATAAGGGCTCATTAACACGGATACAGTACTGGCAATCCAGAAACAAATTTGTCTATGTAGGTAAAGTAGACGCACTCGTGCGTGGCACACACTCAAACAATTGGGTATTCTACTAATTTTTATTTTTTCTTTCATATTAATATTTTTATTTTCAAAAACTGAATTATGAAAGAATTTTTGTAATCCGTTCAAAAATAAATAAGTTATAAGCCTTTGAAATTCGTTGGAAGGGGAAACTGTCAAAAAACAAGAAAAGGATGCACTGTGTGAGCTGTGACGTCACTGCCACTCGGTTTCGTGCGTACAAAAGGGATAGCAAGACGTCCTCACCACGCTCCCACTTTCCTTCTAGAGAATACTTTAAAATCGAATTACTACCTTAAATAACAAACAATTTTGTTGTTGTTTTCAGAATCGGTTACATTTTAGTGTATATTTTGTTTAGTATAACAATATTAACCAAGGATGAATACAGCCAAGTAGCCTATTTCGTGTTCATGAACTCTACTGGATTGCCAGCACTGGCTCCGTCTAAACCAGCCCTTACTGACTTAGCATCAAACACTTAACTAGGTACCCAACCTAGATAAGTTGTCTGTAGGTCGTGTACATTAATCAACACTTTTAACACCCGTGGACAATCATAATTCACACAGCACGTTACCAGACTCAGGTAAATGGTGAATCGGGTCCAACATTAAATATTTTTTTCTTGATGCATTGAACAGATGACATTTTATTAGAAAAAATCCTTTTGAGCTCGCTCGTACAATTTAGATGTCAATCACGACTGGTTGCATGGGCTTTTTTCGTGTGTATTCGCTTTTTCTTAATAGCTTGTGTGCTTTGAGCTTTTGAAATACCTTTTATTCTTTATTTCTAATATTCCGTAAAATTATGGTCCGGCTGCTGCTCTGAGGCTTCATGTTTGCGATTGTACTAGGACATTGATTCTATTTTAAATTATTCGATGAAATAAATAACACAATAATGTCTTACGTTTTCGTGATTGCCTATCTATCTGGGTCCATGAACGCTGTAAAGTTTTTGAAACGTTAAGTGTAAATAAATATACGCGTTTAAAACTGTATTAAAATCGTTTAATATTAAATGACATGCTTTATTAAAAATGGTAAAACAAGTGTCTTCTTCTTCCGTGCCTTATCCCTTTATTTGGGGTTGGCCCTCCTCGTACGTTTGCGCCAGGACAGTCTGTCTGGGTTGTCTGAGTGCTCAGGGGGTCAATTCCGCTAATAAACTTTAAAAGACCATGCACATGATATTCAATTACGATGCATTTTTGATATGCTCATTGTGATCAAACACTCAATGTTGGTATTCTACTAACACAATTTTGAATCACAATTTAATTGCAACTAAAACGTAATTGAATGGTAATAGTAGAAAAAATTAAATATAATATATAACAGAGTACCGATTATTGGCTAAATTGATAACTTTGATGATTTTTTGATTGACAAAATTATCCAGTTGCAGTTCAATGGCATGCCAGTGGAATACGATTGGTCTTAAAATTAATGACAGAATACCAGAAAAGTCAAAAATTGCAATTGCAATCGACGATACGATTGTGCACTATGTAAAATAAGAGAATTAGCACCCAGTTCAGCCAGTTGGATAAAACAAGTGTATTTACATACCTTTGTGGCGACATTATCACACAGAAAATAATTACATCACTACGCAACAGATGGCGCTAAAAGCAAATATCTCAAGTTCCATACAAAGAACCCGAATTACTATGTATGACTAAATCACGGTATCGAAGTTTCTGAGGATTGGAGCATATATTATGTTGGGGAAAAAGTCTTTTTGCATGTAGTATGTAATGTATGAATTTGTAATAAAATCTCTTTGGCTATTTACATCTGGCTGGTACTGTATTGGTATCATTAAAATTTTAAATTTAAAAGAAGATAAGTCTAAATTTAATTAGGAAAATGTGTGATTTTCATTTGTTTTTCTTACTGTAAAGATGAGTGAATCTAATGAAGAAATTCGATACATTTTAAAATTTTACTATAAAAAAGGTAAAAATGCAACGCAAGTCGCAGTGTCTGTGAGAGTAGCACAAATTTGGTTTAAGCGTTTTCAATCCTGAAATTTTGATGTCAAAGATGCACGTCGCTCTGGTCGCCCGCCCTATTACAGATAAAATAGATGCCATTTTTTTAAAAGTGGAGCAAGATCGGCATATCAGTAGCTACGACGTAGCTAAAGAACTGGGAATTGACCACAAAACAGTTTTGGCGCATTTGAAAAAAAAACTGGGCACACAAAAAGGCTCGATATTTACGATACCTTACGAGCTCACTGAAAGAAACCTAATGAACCGTGTACTCATTTGTGATTCTTTATTACGAAGTAATGAAACCGAACCATTTATTAAGTAGCTGATGATGACTGGTGATGAAAAATGGATCACGAACGACAAGAACGTGCGAAAAGGTCGTGGTCAAAGGCCTGACCGGCTTCACAGACTGTGGCGAAACCCGGGTTAACTCGCTTGATCAAAGGCAAAGCCCATGGCTGGCCGAGGTTCGTCCCAACTGAGGACCTTTTGCATTTTCCGAAAATACCACAGTATCTCCGGCGTTGATCACTTCGTCACTAGTCACTTCCTGAGCTCCCCTCACTGGACGGGTGTTGCCGCACCACACTCGCTCCGCTCATTCGTCCGAGTTCAGAGGCTTCACTCGTGCTATGACTTCGTTGTCTATAAATTGTTACTAAGTCTGATATGACACTATCTAAACTCCCAGTCCGAACGCGGTAGCTCTTCATTCACCGCTCTTACTAAGGCGGTGAAGAGCGGTATTGGCAGTAGCCCAGATTTCGTTTGAAATATACCTAAATACCGACCGACAACGCTTGGATGTTCCCAAAGATTAAATCTTTTTGATACCTTGATAAAGCATTATTCAGAACTACGTGTTGAGGTCGTGGGAAATTTAGAACTGAAGGCTGGTGAAAAACATGCAATTAAAGCAAGTGATGTTAGTCAATTAGTAATAGGCCAAGAAGAAATAAGAAATAAATAATTAAGTAGAAGACGAAGAAATAGGCCAGGAGTACTATTTTTGAAAAGTGTGACTCACCCAAAAGCGGCGAGTCGAATAATTTTTTTTGACTGATTTTCTATGTCAGGTGAAATAATCTTATTGAAGAACTTGTTTTTCTTGCAGCATCGCACGCACGCACCTACCCGAATCTCACGGGAACAAGGGCCATTAAGATTTAATACTTTTTAATTATTGCACTAGCCATGAAGAAACATAGTGGGGAAATTACAAAGGCACTAGCGTTGGACATGAGCGCCACCGGGGCGGAGCGGCGGCGTCAACCGTATGCGGCGAGTCCATATAAAATGTATGAAAATTTCAGGAAATATGCATGTGGTGTCGTTTTATGGATGTGCAGTGCATGGCCAGTGGCCCTTGTGCGGGAACCAATCAACTTGTGACACAATTTCGGCACAAAAAAAAAATGGTGAAAATTAAGTTCCATATTCCTCCAAATTAATCGAAGCGCCATCTAACATCAGTTAGGGGAACTATTTTTTTAGGCAATGGGACTTCATGGATATAAAAAACTATAGGTAAGTATTACATTCATGTTCTTCTTCTGTAAGTACATTGGATTTCAGAAATATTTACGACAGAAGCCAATGGCACACAGAACCATATAACTACCGACCATCGAGACGGTTTTAGTTTATTATCTTATATATTTATATAATATTAGAGTTCTTGCCTCATCATATTCCATTAAGTGTTTATGTATTACTTATTTCTGTATCTGTGACTATTATTATGTATTTAGGTAAATTATCATTAAGTACAACTGTTTGTAGGTGAAAACTTTAGGTAGCTTACGACGTAATTTGTTTGTGTTTTTTATAGATAATGATAACTCTTCGTGGTTAATTCCGCCTCGCACTTGACCGGTTATTTCACTTAAATATTAAATTATTTTAGAAAAGTAGTCTGAAATTATATTGTTACTGGCTAAATACCTACATTGTCTGTAAAAGCCATAAAATAGTATGTAGCGTGGCGCGAGGAAAGGTTTAATGTCAATTTCATTTTGACATACTGATGACATGTCCTGAATTTGACACAAACCTGTGCATGAGCATCAAATAAATTTATTTTATGAAAAAAGTAAATCGTGATCTTGTTTTCATCATCTAGAATTGTTTATTTTTACTGTTAACAAGTGCTAAATAATCAAGCTCAAATTAGACTTAGCCTATCATTTGAAATAGTGATTTAATTTTGACATTTGGTAAGTCGTTGATGCGACTTTTACTTTTCGACAAGTTAATATTTTCAACGACTGTACAACTAATTATATTCTATTATATTCTAGTTATTTAATCACCCTCACTCAATTAATATACGATATACTCTTAGTTACATTTAGTTTCCTGTTCGGCGCTGTTTTAAAATCATTTGGCTTATTTGCCAATTTTGAAGGTTTCACTACATTCCGTATCTATTTTTAATCATAACTGACCCGTATCAAGTATTAGTACATGGTTAATTTATGAAATTTTGTCCTCTAACTTTGACATTTAACAGAGGTTAAGTTTTATATGAACTTTCTCTTTCAGGCAGAACATAAATGAGATGAATGTTGTGTAGTTTAAGAAAGATACATCACACATACAATCTTGAAAAATGAGTGCTGGTGGTGCTCAGGTGAACAATCTGCCTCCAGGGGTAAACCCTGATAATAACATGTTGCCAGGAGGTCCAATGATAAATCCAAATATGAATAGAAATAGGAATAATAATCAGAATCCACTCCTGAATGTTAGAGAAAGATTGTTTCATGCATTGTTTTTTAAATTTGCCGTGGCATATGCGCGGACATTTCCAAGGCCGGTGAGAAGGTTCTTTGAGTTCTTGGTGCTTTTGAAAGCTCTAGTGGCTTTCTTTGTGCTTGCATATATACATATAGCCTTTTCAAGAACACCAACTACCTGTTTAAATCATATTAAGGATTCATGGCCGAGGGATGGAATATTACGGGTTGAGATTCTGAGAAATCCATCTCAGGATTATACTATAGAACAAAGTTATGCTAAAGAACGGAGGCTTAAAAAGGATAAGGAGGAACTTAACTCTATGTTGGGGATTTTAGCTACGGAAGGGTAAGTTAACAATACTATTATTATTAAAGACTAGAAAAATGACTTTAATTGTAAGAAAAACTATTAAATACCGCTTTATACATTCATGTCGATTGGCTTGCATGGTCAATGAACCTAGTAAACAGTGTTGAGTTTTTAAGAGCTGTCTTACGGCCCCTGACATCATTTCTTAAACAACCATTATGGAAGCCAGGGCCAACTGATTAACATGCCTTCTGAACCACACTTAATATCCTGAATAAGACAAAGTGCAGTAAAAAAGAAGGGAGGTTAATGAACACCATAGAGATCTATTCAGTCTTAGTATTATCCTGCTATAAATTACAGGCTTGGGCTATGATTAATTCAGGGATCGACCTGGTTAAAATAATTAATACGGTCTACTAGAAATTTATACATATACCCCCTTATTCATAAAAAAATACGAACATTTGTTAAACCTGTTTTAACAAAATTATGGTTAGCCCCTTTCTGCCTTATTTATTTTTGACATGAAAGAATGAGATTAAACATAATTATTGACTTGGACATATTGAATGTTCCTTTATTTTTATGAATAAGAGAGATAATATTTAATCTAAACATACCGGTCAACCATATGGGAGAACAGAATATTTGTGCGGTGTAAAGTTTGGTTGGAAATATAGAAAGCCATAGGAGTTTTAAAAATACCAAATGATTTGAACCCTTCAACTGTTAAATAAATGCAAAAATATTTTTTCTTTCAATTTATTACCTACTAGCTGTGCCCGCGACTTCGTTCGCGTGGAATAGTTATTTTGGGAATCATATTTATTTTTTGTTTACAAACCTACCTCCTCAGCTTTATTATAAATTACCTATAGCTGTTACCCACAACTTATTTTAGACGATTTAGTTACATAATTAATAAAATATATTTTAAAGTAGTTTTAAAAAGGATATATTTTAAAGTACTTCTGCGTAAATAATATTTTTAGTTTTATTTTCTTGTGGCAGAATCAATGACACATTTATTTGGATAAAGATTAATATTATTAAGTTGATACAACTCTGACAAATAATTTGTAATAATGCATTAATTTCGACCAAATTTGATTATCGTAAAAACTGTTATTGTAAGTTAATCTTAAAAGATAGACATATACTGTCGCAGACATTTTTTTAAGATCATTTAAAGAGGAATAATTCTTTCATACATATTTTTTGGGTATCTCGAACTGTTTTCGTAGCCCACGCAACAGAAGCCCTCAAAGATGAATAATTTTCCCCGATTTTTCCACATTTTCGACTGTTTCTTCGCTCCTATTAGTCGCAATGTGATGTTATATAGCCTAAAGCCTTCCTCGATAAATGATCTATCCGACACAAAAAGAATTTTTAATTCGAACCAGTAGTTCCTGAGATTAGCGCGTTCAAACAAACAAACAAACTCTTCAGCTTTATAATATTAGTATAGATTAAACCATATGAATATGTTTTAGAATCATGTAATAATCAGCAGAATGATTGTGTTTTAATTTATTCATTTGAGTGGCAATGGCAAGGTGGAGGTCACTACAATAATGTTTTGTTAGAAATGTTATTACTTCAGTACTTAAAGTATCTATGCATTAAATTATACAAACTGTTCATCACTCAGAGTCACAGGATGTGTACTTTATTTACAAATGTTAAGGTTTTTACTGGCAGTGCTCAGATTTTATTCCAGGTTAAAAAATACAAAAGGTTTAATATAATTATTTTATTTAATGTAGTTATTTTGCTTTGTTTAATATGTGACCAGTCCTTGACTATAAGCAGATGTGGAGTAGGCATATATGTTTTACAAAAAATGCTCCCTAGCGGCAGCAATCTTTTTCAGTTTTCCTTCCTTTATTTTCTCCTTCTTTGAGCTTATCTGCAGTGTATCATGGATTTCAGCATTGTTTTATGATGATCATATTGTAAAACCCTTTTTATGAAGTGCAATATTTTTTTTATTTCCAGTTTCATCAATATAGAATCTTCATCCAGTGAAGACGGTGAAGAAGATGAATATATAAGAGACGGTACAGACTATGGCAACATAACAAGAGTTCATGATGAAAACCAGGAAGAATCTGATACAAACCAAGTCATTGAGACTGCTTATGTGAATACCGGTCCTGATCTTACACCAAGTGATGGGGAAACAGACTTGAATGCAACAATTGTTTCTGGCGAAGATGTGGAGCCGACTTCTTCAATTTGGGAAGGAATATTAGGTCTTGTTGAAGATTTAGATAGAGATTCCAAACTAGTTGATGTAAGTATTCAGTGATATTCAAATTGTACATTTTTTTAAAAATTTGATTGTCCTGTTGCTGGGAAAGGTTTCCACCATTTTGTACATTCATCTTGTACTAAAGCAACTGTCTCCAACTGACAAATCTCTTGCCAATGTGTGCTTGTGAACTGTAACTGAAGCCCTCTTAAAATTATGAATGAAATAAGGACATAGTACTAGTAAAGAGCGATATATTTTCTTATTAATATGTGCATATTGTGCAAAAATCCTAGCTAAAATCTCAGGTATGTCGTTTGTTCTTGTTTTAAAAAGACACATGAAGAAAGTGCCTCTCCTTATTAGAAGAGAGTAAGAAAAATGCAGATGGACTCATTTTTATACAAGTTACTTTATTTTATAAAACTAGGTCAAAAGTAAATTACTCATTAGTTTATAAGTAGACTAGATCGTAATAATATATTCCATATTTTAAACTTTTGTGTACATACTGCATTGATGCTTAAATTTATGTTGTTGTTGTTTTGTTCTGTTATACTATGTGTAAGTAAGAGTTAAATAAGTAAATGAGTGTGATGAACTCGCACTTTTTGTATTGACTTATCTCTCTAATATTAAATCAACCCTAATTTTTATAACGCTGTCTTTTGTTAAATAATTACAAATAACTTAATTTTAATTTTTCAGGAATCTATTGATGAGGCGGCTTCTAATGATTCATCTAAAGGTAAGCTATAACTGTAAAATTTAAAACATATAACGAGGTTGGGTCAGGTACACCATTTATTAATATAGATAATTTGTGAAACTATAGTACATTTAAATAATCTTCTTACCAGTAGTTTATACTAACTGTTCTAGTAGAAACACAGGATTTTTTAATATATATATAAGGTAAACATTTACTTAAATGGACATCCCCATCATTAATAAGTTATTGTCATTTTTAGTACAAGAATAAAGATTTTTATTTATATTATGTAATTTCTTTTACAACTACTAACCAATAATATACGGCAATTAAAAAATTGACATTTTTTTATACATACTACAGCAATAATTTATTTTTTTCAGATGAGGACTACATTCTAGAATACTCCCTCGAATACGGTTTCCTTCGTTTGTCGCCGAGCGCTCGTCTCCGACTTAAGATTCCTGTTAAAATCATAACACTCGACCCTCAAAAGGACGAATGTTTCGGAGACCCGTTCTCACGGTTCGTTCTTGACGAATTCCTCGGATATGATGACCTGCTCATGGCTTCTATCAAGACTTTGGCTGAGCAAGAGGACAATAAGGGCTATTTGAGGTAAATATTTTGTTCAACTAGCTGACCCTATAGACATTTTCTTTCATGAGAACTTCCTCCTAACAATAATAAAATGAAAAATAATGTTTCATTCGTTTACGCTATGACCAAAAGAAATTAGAGATTCATTTTTAGGGTTCCGTAATTAACACAAGGAACCGAAAGGAGGACGAAATTTTTGTTTTAAAATAACATGATTTTTTCAATTGAAAAAATCATGATAAATTAAAATCCATTGATTAAGCGGCTTGCGTCACGTGTCAAAGCAAATTGTTTGACATTTGCCTATTGATAGATGACATTGCCGGTATCTAGATGGCGCTATTTAAATTTAATACGCGCTATGGTTTCATTTTGGACTTAATTTAATATGTAAAGGTACATACATTTATCTCCCGGTGATTATATAATGATGGCGAACCGCTTCTTTCTTTCCTTTTCTCTCTGCTCACCGAACGGAGATGAGCATTCTCAATATAAGATAAATAAAATTTTGTAATTATCAATGCTAACGGTAACTATAATGTTTAGTTAGCAACTTAGTAGTCCATATTGACCAAAAAAACACTAGCTTTTCATTCTGTAATTATCAAAGCGTGCGGCAATTATAATATTTAGTCCAGTTTGATCAAAAAAATACTGCAGTTTTTCATTGTGAAATTCTTTGACCCCTGCATGTTTTTTATACTCGTCCACGAATACGGTATGCTGTTAATCATGGTCATAAGTTTGGCGGTGCTGGTTATCACTGGAGCGACTGCCGTCTGACCTCCGTCACCCATTTTACAGGAAAAATAGACCTAAATAATATGACCCGAAGAGTGTTAGTGGCCAACACTGTTAGATTTTTAATGCTGCTATAAATTATAACAACAGGATTCGGTTCAGGGTACGGTTTCAGGTCCATACATTCGTGTTAACCAAAGCGGCGTTCCTGCTGAAGGTTTTTTGTTCTTATTTATTATTTGGGTTACTACGGAACCATACCTTGTGCGTGACGTGGCCCGACACGCACTTGACCACTTATTATATACTAGCTGTTTCCCGCAGGTCCGCCTGCGTCCAAAAGTAGCCTATGTTTGACCCCGGGTCTTCAACTATATTCATACCAAATTTCATTAAAATCCGTTTAGCGGTTCGGCTGTGAAAGCGTAACAGACAGACAGACAGACTTTCGCATTTATAATATTTTCATAATTATAATTATAATATTAGTATGAATTAAGAAAGGTTCGTGAGTGGCCCACATTGTCAGATTTTTCAGGCTGCCTAAATGTATCCGTAGCGCGTATTCAACTTGGCTAAACATCCATCCATCAATATCCCTACTAGCCTAACCTAATCCTAATATTATAAATGCGAAAGTGAGGTTTGTTATAATAGATTGTTATCTCATGATCTTTTCAAGCAATCTTGCTAAAATATCGCATACACATATATCGGAGTACTTCATCTCGGAAAAAATTACTGTTCCCGTGGAAATTGAGTACGCGTATGAAACCACTGGTAACTTTTTTGGGCGTTGTTTAAATTCACGTTCTCAACGCAATGTAAACATTTGATTAATATAGCACGACCAATAAAATAGTTACCTTCGCCATATTGGGAAAAATATTGTAACTAATTTCTTTCACTGGCAACATGTTGCCATCTAATGGTGATCAGTAGCGACTCCAATGCAGGGTTTTTATTTTCTTGGTCGGTCTGGTCTATATTAAAAAAAAAATATGTGTAGTTCCTTCTAAATTACAACTAATGATATTTGAAATTTATACAGGAACGTGATAACGGGAGAGCACTACCGCTTTGTATCAATGCTGACTGCACGCAGCTCATATATTGCAGCATTTTTCATCATGCTCGTTTTTGTAAGTACTTGTAATATAATTAATCGATTCAGAAAAAAAGATTGATTGGACTGTAAATAATGTAGTCCACGCATAAAATGGGACTTTAAAAGCATACCGCTTATTTATAAAAAATAATGAACGTTTGATATGTCCAAGTTAACTAAAATACATTTCGTCTTATTCTTTCATGTCACGATAAGACAGAAAGGGATTCAACATGTTTTAGTCAATTTTTATGAATAAGGGGGATAGAATCGGGATAAAAATAATAACAAAATACAATACCTCCTTACTATTTTTTCATATGACATTCTGAAAGAATCAGACAACAAAAAGTCAGGGGTACGACCCTCAGCTATGAGGAAAACTATTTTGAAAAAGACTGTAGTCAATCAATCATGAATAACTTTAAAAAAAATAATAATATTAGGTCCTACATATGAAATTGGCGTTTTGTCGTGCTGGCCACTTTAATCACAAATTTCTCTCCTTTGGTTAGGAATTCCAAATTCAAATTTATACAGCTAAATTTCCACATGTAATTATGTTTCGTAAACGTTTATTCATTTGTTTGTTTTTTCTGTTGCGGCGCTCAGTTTACAAAATGGAAAACTTGAAATATCGCGTTATTTACGAGTACGAGTTCCACCGTGGCACCAGTGCTGCGAAAACGGTTCGAAGGGCTAATGATGTGTATGGCGGTCGTGCCGCAAAAGAAAACACTGTGCGTTTTTGGTTCCAACGTTTTCGTTCTGGAAATTTCGACCTGCAGAACAAGCCCCGTGGACGGCCGGAGACCCAAGTTAACAATGAAGAATTGAAGGCTTTTGTGGAAGCGGATCCATCGCAAACCACGTCCGAGTTAGCTGCAGGCTTTGGTGTTAGTGATAAAACTGTTTTAATCTACTTGAAGCAAATTGAGAAGATTAAAAAATTTGAAAGATGGGTTCCTCACGAATTGAGTGAAACAAACCGGCAAACGCGCGTCGACTGCTGCGTTACATTACTTGACCGGCACAATAACGAAGGGTTAATCGAATCATTACCTGTGATGGAAAGTGGATTCTCTACGATAATCGGAAGCGCTCATCGCAATGGCTGGACCCTGGCAAGCCAGCCAAATCCTGCCCCAAGCGAAAATTGACCCAAAAAAAGTTACTTGTAAGCCTTTGGTGGAGTAGTGCCGGTGTCGTTCATTACAGTTTTCTCAAATCTGGCCAGACGATTACGGCAGACGTCTGTTGTCAGCAATTGCAAACCGTGATGGATAAGCTAGCTGCTAAACAACCGAGGCTAGTCAATCGCTCGACGCCACTGCTGCTTCACGACAACGCTAGACCACATACTGCACAACAGACGACTAACGTCTAAGACACCCACTGTACTCCCCGGACCTTGCTCCAACAGATTATCATTTTTTTCGAAATTTAGATAACTTCTTGCAAGGGAAAAAATTCAACTCCCATGGGACAGTCCAAACCGCCTTCAAAGATTTTATTGATTCCCGTCCGAATGGTTTTTTTAGTAAAAGGATCAATGAACTACCTATGAGATGGCAAAAGTGCATAGATAACAATGGTTTATACTCTGATTAAATAAATATATTACATTAAAAAAATATTCGACATTTTGTTCCTTCTATACAAAACGCCAATTTCATATGTAAGGACCTAATATTAAGATAGTTAATTTAATATTTAAAAAAATATATAATTAATTTAATAATAAAAAAAAGTTATAATCAATTTAATAATTAAAAAAAAGTTATAATAGTCAATTTCCTTAATGTGTTTTCTGAATAATGTTGAATATTTTAATTCACATGATTAATTTTATGTTTCGCTTTGAAATGGTTCCTGTTTTCCCTAGCACTGCGAAACAAGAAACTATTACTTTCTCCACTCACGACTAGATGGCGTTAACGTTGTCAATCTTTATTGCCTGCAAAGTGCCGTCTAGTGGGTAATAGCTGAAAGTCAGATTATGTTATTAGACAATAGAGGGCGTATGACGCCCATAATTGTGTACAAAAAAAAATATCGTTTCGATTGAATAGACTATTTAGAACTTAAATATCAAAAATCGATTTTTAAATCATAGGTTTTTACTAAATATAATCCATTCTTCCATACTAATATTATAAATGCGAAAGTCTGTCTGTCTGTCACGCTTTCACGGCCAAACCGTTGGACGGATTTGATGAAATTAGGCATAAATATAATTGAAGACCCGGTGTCAAACATAGGCTATTTTTTGACGCAGGCTGGGAGCTGCGGGAAACAGCTAGTATTAAATAAATACTTGAATCGGCACAAACACACACATAATGATTTGGTGAATGTTGTGGATAGTACGGTGCGAGAACGTAAGATGGCGTCTGAAATATTTTTTCCTGTCAGTACTTAAATTATTTAAAGGCAAGGTAGAGGTATAAAGAATTATACCTCTATCTTGCCTTTTCCAGTAATTTAACTAGTGATAGTCGACCACATCATGACATGGTATTTCATGATATGGCCAAAACAGAATCGATCGACCACATCAAAAATTGATCAATTCCACGTCCTGGCTTCGACATATACACTACTACGACCTCCTACAGCGGCTCGTATGCTTGGTTGCCTACTTAATTGTTTAAGGGTCGGCAATGCGCACTTGACATTCCTTGTCTTATAAATGTCTATAGGTTACTTGGATCCTATCTACTTGGGGAGGTTATACAAAAATATTTGTCATAAATAGTCATCACCATCTTAACGCCTTCCCGGTTGCATCCTCAGCAGAGCCCAGGAGCCGCAATCAGTCATAAATAGTAATAAACGGTAACAATAATCTTGCACCTAAGATTAGCCAACAGAGACGGCTACATTTAGGTTAAGCTGAAATGATACCGACTAAACTTATGTGTAGCCGCACTTCGGTCATTAGACGTCACATACATACATAAAAAAAAATATAATTCTACACATAATAGGAAAGTTTCCTAATTTTTATTTTGATCATTAAATTAAACTATTTTAATACGGTTTTATCGCGTTTATTACTTATTTATTTACACCTGACGTTTCAAACACTTTACAGCGTTCATGGTCGCAGGCAGACTAAGTTAACATTTGTCTTTGATGTCATAAGATTACAAACTACCGCCTGAAATTTTTATTGGGAACTATTCCAATTCACGCAGTATTGGCTCACAGTATCTAAGGGTCTTGCAGTCTGCTTCCGAGTTTGCGATTTTATTAAGTTAATGACTGGGTCCCAAGCTGGCGGTACCTGCCATCCATCCTCTCTATTGAAATTAGGATGTATTTTAATTTCAATAGCTTCACGTAACATCCTTGGAATGAATCTGTTTTCCTTTGCAAGGACTTGAGGATTATCAAAACGCATATAGTGGTTGGGTTTGTCTAGAGCATGTTCACAGACTGCAGACTTGGTTGAGCGTCTATTTAGTTGTTAAGTGTTTGAAACGTCAGGTGTAAATAAATAAGTAATAAACGCGATAAAACCGTATTAAAATAGTTTAATTTAATGAATAACAATCGCGAAAACATAAGAAATCATTTTATTTTGATGTTTGTTTAAAAGACCTGACAATAATATACATTATTCATACTTCCATACTAATATTATAAATGCGAAAGTCTGCTGTTACGTTGATGAAATTTGGTATGAATATAGTTGAAGGTCAAACATAGGCTACTTTTTGACGCAGGTGGAGCTGCGGGAAACAGCTAGTTATAAAATAATTAGATTCACTAAAAACTTATCAAGATATGACGAAATTAAATTCACATACAACGCATGTGCAACGGACAATCCGAAAGCGCTCCATTGTACCTAATTGATCGCATGAGATGACGTCACACTGTGTCGGGACATATGGTGGACCCTCAATTTGTTCGATAATTACCTAACATATTGCGTTTATGTAAATAGTTCCTAAAGGTTTATTTATTTTGTATAATTTAAAATTTTCAAAATGGACTTTCCCATCGACTTTTAAAATGCTATAAAAAATTTAAGTAAAAATTTGTACAATATATTTAAAAACATGTATTCAATCATGTTATCATATTATTTTATCAAAATTTGGACCTTTTAAACTTGCAATATACTTGCTATTGCAATATACTATGATAAAAATAGTTTTATACATTCAGTTTTTATATTATTATTATTATAATAATTAAACAGCCTAACAAAGTAACATTTTCGAACGTTATAAAGACTTAAGTAAATTTTTTGATAAAAAAAAAAACACTGATTTTCCTATTGTATTTTTTTCGGAATTATTCCGGGGAATTTTAATATATAAATATATCACTTCCTTTATGATGTGGCCTACCATATCGTGAAATGAATAACCAATGCAATATTACTTGTGACTGAAACTATGTTACAAGCATAATGCACTTACATCACACGTCTACACCGCAAAAGTCTAAATGCAAGGGTGAGTGTACAATATACAGATCAATTAATGGGTATCGCGAGGCGCGGTCCCTCTGCCGCGCCACTAAAATCAGGACCCCGAGTTACAGTTATTGCTCTTTTACAGCCCTTTCAAACTTTATTACGGCACCGAATTCCACCTCTGACGGTGCGCTAGACTGTACTGCCTTATGTTTGTTTTACAAAACTCCTTCGGCATTTACCTTATATTTATAAAAGATGAATTTCCCGATTTATCTCTCATAAAAATCTGATTCGTTGGAAAATAAAAATGTTTTGAAAACCCGTCTTTTATAAATTTCAAACAAAACGGACTTTGATTGTAAGGTAGAGATAGATGATGTATTTTCAAAATAATGGTTCCGCTTTATATTTAACTTTCCATTTAATTTTTTATCTAACTTTGATTATACATTTTTCTGATAATTTTTAATCAATTTCTAGACATGAAAACACAGTCAGCATTGATTTACTTGACTTAGTGTCCTTAGGCCCTCTGATCGATACGACGCCTAATCTGGGCTCTATTGGCAGTTTTCGGCACCGGTACAAGATTTCCAACGGACACTTGTGGGAATAAGTGTCCGTTGGAAATCTTGTCTGGCCAGAAAATGCTAAGTTTTTGTCGAATGCAGCGGTTTGAGAAGAAAGACCTGGATCGGTCGTGTGATCTTATTTGTGACCTTCCACGTTTCGCATCCATTGACGGATGCGAAATGACGGATTTGACGTTTGAATGGAAGATTTTGAGCTTTATACTCAACTTTTTTGAATGCTAAATGGGTCGGAGTTGTGGAAAGGCAGCGCGAGCTAGCGATTGAGGACCTAATAAAAATAATATTTGTTTAGGCAAAGGGCGGTTCATTGATATATTTTTTTAATTGAAATTATTCAATGTCTGCCTTAATTTGTTACATGTTTGGTGAAATAACTTTTATTTTATTTTACCCTACTGCTAAAAAAAAATTAAAAATAGAATAATAAGAAAATAAACTCGAATACGGGCACATCCGCGACTGAAAACAATCCCATTAAAGCGAATACGTTGCAACGCGGATCACATCAATATTGATCCCGACATGATACGCATCGATATATATGTCACTAGACTAATCCCGCACCGTGCCGTCAGCGGCCAGAGAAATAGCATTAATCAATTGTCAAACTACGCGGGTATTGCCTAATATATCTCCGGGTATGGTTACATGATGACGTGCAACCTTATAGCTATAAGGTTGGCAGTTGCCTGTGTTTTTACACATTGTTGGGGATTTATAGGTTTGGTTGCACTAGATAGTATCTTACTTCTTTGTAACATCGTTGTCCTAGTCTACAACTTCGTTCTATCCAAATTTGGACATCTCAGTCTCTTTAAATACTCCTAAATACGCTTTCACTTAGTATTATCAAAACGCAGCCACTGTTTATATACCATTTCGCTATAACCATCAGTGTTTTACCGCGCGTCTCATAAAATCTTGCCGTTTGCAACATCAATTTCTCACATCCTAAAACCGGCACTAACCCTGCTTTTTAATATTAACGCCGGATCGATAGCTGGCCGGTTAGTTTACGGCCACCGTAAAAACTAACAGCTCGCCAGATTAAGTGCGGCCCATTGCCCGTAGAACGAAGCGCGCGCCGAGCTAAGCCATGACATTCCTCCCCAAGTCTAGCTAGGCCGAAATTATGAACGTTTAAAATTGTTCTATGGTCCATAGTGACTAACTTAGTGGCTAACAATCGTTTTTGGTACTGTGATGCAAATGATTCCTGATTTATCTTTCAACATTAGGATAAGCGTGCAGTCCTAGACGTATGGTACAGGGTGGCGATTCATGTCGAGGCGCGATGATCAGTCGGTCTAGCGATGGTTTAGTCAAAACGTTGCCTCCTCTTAATCTATTAGATAAATAGCGGTCGGATCGTCCAAAGACATCCAGGAATGGAAGAAAACATCGACAAATTAAGTGTTGCAGCCTGTTCTTGAAAATCATTCCCTATGGTTGAGAATGGCAGAGGTCGTGCGGTAACGGTTAGTTCAGCGCGATATTTGAAGATAATTGATAACTTTTTGAAGCTAACACTATTATTTTTCAGGCCCTAATACGTGAACATGGTTTCAACAGGATGGAGCGACGGCCCATACTTCTATCGCTATGCCCGTCGTTCTTCAACTTTTCCTTTAAAAAAGTTTTTATTGAAGAGGAGACATATCTTGGCCACCTCGAAGTCCAGACCAGATCCCAATGGACTTTTTCTTAATATACCTTTACTTACTACTACTACTACTATGAAGCTTATTATCTAATAATTAAACATACCATGGCAAAATTATAAAGTTTCACCTTAACACGTTTTTAAAGCTGTACTCAAAACCGGAAGACTCCCTATTTTTTTCCTAAATGGTCATGTTTACCCTCGGGCTCTAAACTGGTAATGATAATGTTATAACTTTTATTCTTAACACGAAAAGTTTTGAGAATACTAATTAGTTGTCAAATTTTTTGGAAAAATCAGATTTCCTTGAATTTTATACTGTTTGTTGTACTCATTTATTGAACGGTCACTCTGGTCTCTTCGCCTGACGCTACAAGTTTTGGAAAAGTTACCTTTTATATAAATTTATTTTACTAATAATTTTACATTAATTATTCATAATTGGTGACATTCAACATTGGACATGATACTTATAGGAAATTATAAGTACTGTTTGCTAAAATTAATACGTCTACACTAGGTATTAGAAATTTGTACAATTGTACGTTCTCATTTTGGAGAAAACGCTGCATTATTTTGTGTCGCTGTAGAAACAGCGAAGAAGAATCTTTTGTACTTTTTAGGCGATTGAAACTGTTGGAAGCAATTATTGACTTACATACGCGCAGTGAAATATTAATATTGCTACACTGGTAACAGTTTCTACACTGCGACCCTAATTGGTTGTTAGTATGGGTTAATTCCTAAGAATTTGTGCCACTGTGAGGTTTTGTCCCGTCTTTGGCCCACCTTTTAAAATGCTCCACTGGCCCCGTCCCTGAGGATTTAAAGAAAGATAACGACATACAGCAGTAAAGGTCAAACAAATAATTAAATAGCTATTTCGACTCGCAAAGACGAAGATTCCTAAGAATTTCTACTTTCAATTTTGAATAGTTAAAGCCTAGTTTTCTTTATGACAGTTGGTTGACCCATGTTTCTATATCTTTCCACTCTTGTCACAAATGTGTTCTATTCTACCTCTGAGCAGGGTGACGAAAGCGTGGGGCCGAGTCCCTGCAGTCCACCATCAATCTTTTCGCCACATCATTTGCTCCCCGCACGCCGCGCCGCGATTGAATTTCATTAACAAAACGCTTAGTGGAGATTGAAACCATTTAACTAACCGACCTGCCTTAAATGTACATTGTACCCTAGTGCAGTAATTCTACGTGGAAACACGGAATTTTCAATTTTACACACATCTCGCCTCGCGGTTTGACCTTAATAAATATTTATGTGTAATCAACGGTGTTTGATTTTTCACTCGCTTTGACTTTATAGATTAAGGTTATTTTCGGCTACCAGGTATTTACGTTGTGACTTCTCTAATTAACAATTATTTAACAAATTTAAAAAAAATTACAAGTTAAAAACCAGATATATCTATGTGATGGTATTAACTATTTATTTTGTTTCAGACGGTGTCAATATCCATGTTGCTGCGCTACGCCCATCACCAGATCTTCGTATTCATAGGTAAGTTTCCACAAGTTTTTATTTTCCATTTGTTAGAGAATCCCAGGAAACATTTCAAATAAAGTTTCCTCTAAACATAATTCTTAAGCTCTGTCGTTCCGGCTCAGTTTCAAGTCGCGGAATATAAACTCTGCAATTATGTGCTGTCGAAATAAATTCAGTGAAAAAGTCTCGAGCCAGCTCAGCAGCAATCTCTTTGTAATAACAATAATTGCGAACAGCGCCCGCGGCGGCGTGGCCCGCCTACTCTTGCTGAAAAATAAAAAAAATATACATGAAAATACAACAGACGGGATTTTCTCCGCTCCCTCGCTTTGATCCGCCGACAATTAGCCCGATAGAGATAATTTGTTCTTTCCCTATTTGCTTCGCGCCACCACTTGGCTTAGTGTTTCAATACCATGATTGTTTTGAATATTTTCCAATCCCTACTTCACAGAAATAATTTTAATTTTTTACCTATCAAAGCGAATTTGATTTAGTATTATCCGTTTGGAGTATATTTTGTAAAAAAAAAAGACTCGTATAAATACGTTCGTTATTTGCTGGAAATTCTACTTGTCTGGTATTTTTTCATAAGAGATGTACGTATAGGGATTAAATTCAATACACATTTGTTGGGGCTTGTTAATAATGTCCGGGATTCATGCATCGACGCTTTGTCGTATTTATTCCTTTTATATGTCGTGCTTTAGTTTTCTTTGAATGCAGAACGTGGGTGAAAATGTGAAAATATTCTGTATTTTCTTGTGTATGTGCTAAGCTGACTTTTATTTTTAAAGCTCATCTATAGAATGTAACATGAAATAATATTTTCTAAAAAAATAATTATCTTATAATCCTGAAATTCTGAGACGATTTTTCTTTTTGTTTTTGTAACAGCCTTGTTACTTTACGTTAGCCTTGTTACGTTGTTGGCTTACTTTTTGTCTTTACATGTTGCTTAAAAATAATGGAAATCAATAAATGTTCTTGCTTTCTCGTTCTGATTGTAAGTCTGTAATAGAATTGTACTAAAGATCTGATTGACATTTAACTTAAAGTATTGCTGGACTGTAAGTGCCAAGAATCTGTGACATTTGCTTTAAGTATTGCCGGGCAAGATTAATAAAAAAAAAATGATTTTCTGTAATCTATGATCTTTCTTTTATTGTTTCTACTCATTGTCTGCTCAGAATAAGAAATGTACCGACACGACGGTTATTATGGGTAGTATAAATATAAATCGGACGCGGCCCGCAACAGCATACTCTTGTCACAAGTATTCACAAGGATCCCTGAAAATAAAATAAGATTTATATCTAAAGGAGCTCTTAGCTCCAGTTTGCAGAATAAACTATTCAACTCACAATATCGGATAAGGGTAAATCTTTTCAATGGGATCCAGTTGGTATCTATGACGACTCATCCCTACCTGGCGATGTTAAAAAATATACCTACGAAATAGAACATGAAATTAAGACGGAGTGCAAAATAATGCGAAGATGTGTATTGTATATGGTACTGTAAAAGCTCGAACAATGGTAAATCCTAAGATTTAAGAGTAAGTCCTAGGATTTACTGATATTAGTTGGTAAATTTAAGAATTTTATGAAAATGGGACGATTTTTTCGGGCTTTTACCATTAGAATTTAGTACATGCTAGATTTTTCCAGAGACGATTAATAAATGTAGGTTTTGGAAAAAAATTTTTAGTTAGTTTAAGTAGTTATTTTTAGTCATTTATTTCAACTAACTATTACTCAAAACTTTAGGTACATTTCTTAATTTATTTCATGTACACGCTGTAAATATACATTGGAAACTTAACATTAGGAAAACTGTACATATTTTTATGTAGCTATCATAATGAGAGAATTTAAATTATTTTCATTTGGTTTTATTGTATTTAAGTATAAATTTTTAGAAGTAATAAACAAAAATATTTAATAAAATATTTAAAACACCATTTCCTCTCAAAATAATACAATTGTAAAATTATCTTTTCACAAACATAACGCTTCTGTTACAATCTATCTAAGTATTTTTCTTATTATTTGGTGTTTAACAAAAAGAAAAAAAAGTCAATTGTCATTATATTAATAGGTGGTAAAAAAATTTACTTGTTACAAATATATTTAACAAACAAATTGAAAATAACGACAATCAAATAATTATTAGGTAGAGAAAAAAAATTACACTTGTTACAACACGGGGTGCTATTGTGGCATTTAGCATTTCTTTGACAAGCATGTATTGAGACAGTTAAATTTTTTGAATCCTTGTCCTTTAGTCAATGACAATTTTTCGACAACTGCCTTTATTTCATTTTTTCTTTAACTTTACTTCATCTTTAAAAACATATTTTATCTTTAATACACATTTACCATGCCTTTAATGTAAAGTCCAAGATTTACCAAGTGGTGGTAAAAGTTCGAATCGCAAAACTGTTCGGACTTTTACCATTAAGAGTTGGTAAACCTTAGGATTTACTGTAAAATTTTAGGATTTACCGCAGTTCGAGCTTTTACAGTAACATATATATCTATTTCATCTTTGTAAATAAACCCTTTTGTCCGGGTTTATCTGGGTCCTATTTTCCTATTTGCAGTGACGTACACAGACATTTACCTCAGGATAGGCACATTTAGTAATGGCATACGTTACATATACCAATCGTTCGTTAGTATCGTGTGGGTTATGTGGCCAATCTACCATGCACACCATGGAGTTAGAGTTATTCGGAACCAATACCAATTCAATAATGTTTACCTAGTGTTTCACAGTGTAAAAAACATAACGTGTTAAAATCAGGAGGCGTTAAGCAAAGGTTAGAAAATAAAATTTAAAAAATAATTCCCCTTAAAAGTTGAGTCATGTTCATCTATTCTCCTACACTAAGGCTCGTTCAGACACAGACACTCGTCATTCGAAAAATCTTGGAACCCACAGAAGTCTTGTTCTCGTTGTATATTGGTTTGACCACCTCAAGTATCCATAAATTAATAGAAATGGAAACATATTAATTTGAGGATACCCGAAGTGGCCTTTATAAAGGCCGATTTGCGTTAAGTTTACGAATAATGAATGAAGGGTATCAATGTATCGAGCCAGATAAACGCGTCATATTGTTTTATATTACATTTTCTAGTTACTTTACCTCTCATTTGAGTTAAATTTAATCCCGGTTGATATTGTCCATTTAATATTAATGACTTTTTTTCATCAAAAGAGAGATTTGTAAACGAGTTATTCTTTAATTTTTGTAAACAAACACTCGGCATACAACAATCACACGAAAACTTTACCATTTTAAACTAAAAACAAGCAATAAACAATGTTAATAAAAATAAAAATAAAGTTTGTCCTTCATTCACTTTCTTTGTAAACAACTGAATGCAAAATGGTTGTCGAAATATTTTCGGAAACTATGACTTTATTTAGAATTTGATTAATTATTATCCTACCAAAAATAGTACACTTTGTAATTTTACTTGACTTGACTTTTTAAATTTGCAGCAATAGACATGTATTATCCAATAACTACACGCGATGTTGCGACACGATTTGCATTTTTTAATGCCCGGTTCTAATTGGCAAAATGAAAGTGTCAAGATGTCATTCTAACTCATTTCTCTCTGGCATTTCGGGTGTTTTCGTTGTATTCGCGAACTCTCGGGTAAAAGACACAGGCTAAATTTTCGACACACATCCATATTTTTGCTTCCATGTGTGTATTGCGTGTAAATTGCTTATTAACACAACTAAACGCGCATAACGCTCGTCTGTACACACCACAACATTTTCTTAGTGATTGTAAATTTGTAGAGTTTT
Source organism: Euzophera pinguis (assembly GCA_947363495.1). NCBI lineage: Eukaryota > Metazoa > Arthropoda > Insecta > Lepidoptera > Pyralidae > Euzophera > Euzophera pinguis. Next base: position 8,949,414 of record OX376171.1, read on the forward strand.
TGGAAAAAGCTGGCCTGGTACTCTCTCGCCGTCTCGCCGCTTCTCGCGGCAGCCCGCGGTTCCGTTTCGACTAGAGGTCGTTTTCCTCGAATAAGTACATACGCTATTATTTATAAGGAGCGAAGGGAAATTTGGCAAACAAATATTGTATGAAAAAATATGTTATTGTTGGTGAAGTACAGGGTAGGCAGTCTTTTTGTCTATATGGTATGCACGCCTTTGCCTATTTGTTTGTTTTTGTACCATAAATCAGAAACAGACAGTTGAAGATACATTTGAGAAAACGCTAAGTATCAGATCTTAGAGAAGAGAAAACAATTATTTTCCTTGTTCATCAACCGGTTTAAAGATTTTATTTTTTATTTTTTTTTTATTTATTGAACAAAACTTACTCTATCTTTACAGGTTACCCTAATGCGATAGTGTAGTTACATAAAATGGTACATTTATTGACAATTCAATTTAAACATTCAATATTCCATACAATTTAAAATTTATACAATAATATTAGTTAAATAATAATGAAAAATAATCATTAGGAATAGCATAATTTATAATAAGCCACCCTGGTGAATTCATTCAGCGAGCAAGAAAACAAGTCTAAATCATTAGCCATGGTGTTGATGTTGCGGAGCGCGCGTATAAGCGGGGCCAGCTTGACGAGGTTAGTGCGAGCGTGCGGCACGGCCAGTAGTGGCGGCTGGCGGCGGCGCCACACATACCTGTCCGGGACTACTAAACCTACTCGTTCCAAGATGCCCGGGTTATGTTCCTTACCACGTAGTATTTTAAACACGTAACACATCAGTGCTGCCTCTCTCCTAACTTTGAGTTCGTAGTAGCCTACCATTTCAGTTACAAATAAAGTAGGATACATAAGGGGATAGTATGGATAAACCTTGTATAACCTAAGGTACAAGTATCTCAAAAACTTGTTTTGGATTCGTTCTAACATAAGGGAGTACTTTTGTTCATGTGGGGCCCAAACTATCGCGCTACTCTCAAGTTGACTTCTGACTAGGGCATTATATAATAATTTTACGGCTGCTATGTTAGTAAAATTTTTTATGTTCCGGATGACAAAACCTAAATTCCTGAAGGCTCTTTTACAGACTGAAACAATGTGTTTACGAAAATTCTAATCGGTCGTTACCATAACACCCAGATCCCTTACCTCAGACACCCTGGCCATCGGGACTCCAGATATGCTATAACGGTAATGCAAAGGACTACGTGACCTCGAGAAAGAGATAATTGAGCATTTTGAGATGTTGAATTGTAGGTTGTTTTCCTTACTCTTTGTTACCACTTTATCTATGTCCCCCTGGAGCTTCACGCAATCCTCGTCACTTTCAACCGATATAAATAGCTTCAGGTCATCTGCAAAGAGTAGGCAATGGGCGTCAGTTAAGACTTTTGGTAAATCATTTACAAGGAGGAGAAACATCATAGGACCGAGATTGCTGCCCTGAATCACCCCTGATCTCGTAAAATATGGCTCAGATCTTAGTCCCTGGTACTCCACATTCTGTTGCCGGTCTTTTAAATAGTTGGCGAAGAAGGAAAGCAAATGTGGGGTGAAGGCGACGCCCGCAAGCTTCGTTAAAAGCACATCATGGTCAACTAGGTCAAATGCTTGTTTGTAGTCGAAATAACCGGCGTCAACCTGCCCCCCGTTGTCCACTACTGGACATATTTCCGATATGTAACACAGGAGGTTGCTGCAGTGCTTCTGGCCGGTCTGAATCCTAATATATATATTTGCAGGCAGTCCATTGCTGGACATCGTGGAACACATGTGTGTTTCTTGAAGGCATATTGTTACCCCAAAGATTTTGAAAAGCTTATAGATACATTTGGTTATATTTACATAGAACTTGTCATAATATATTAGAACTAGAATCAAAATCTAAATTGCCATTAAAGTGTCTGGACTGGTATTCCAGTTTAACCAGAGCGGAAGAGGACCAAAATATATATCAAAATCCAATTCAAAATCCAATCGAAACCAAGCAAATCCGTAGAGTAAAAGAACAAAAGTCACTGATATAGACCTATTAGTTTAGTAAAGCTGCAATGTATTGGGTACAAAAGATCTGGAAAGGCAAACAAGTACCGGTAATCACAGCGTGGCTCATCATCATACTCCGTCTTTACTTTTTACAAATAGGTAAAGGCCCGGAAAATTTTGCGTAATATTGCCGTGCTGATTCTTCATCTGTACCAGATTGTACCGTATTTGAGCGGCTCAAAATTTAACGCATGTTTTCATTCTGTTAAAAGATTTTTTTATTATATTGGTATAGGAAAGTACGATACAGTAAATCATGGTTATAACGGGATATATGAACGAAATACTCGAACTATTAAATACTCAATATTCAGAATATTGTGATATGATATGATAAAATTGTATACCTCGGCATCGCCCTACCACCGGTTACCAATGGTATCTAGGGATTTACCACTGAAATCTCCACGATTCGACTACAATGGTCGAGTAATCCTAACACGCTCCTGTAAAATAGCATTGAACACTTCATTTTGTTCTGCCCAACAATGAGACTAAGATTTACTACAAATCTTACTCACTCCCTACATTTTGCTTCTTTGTGTACCATTGTGTGGGTGTTAGTGATTCCTTGTTTAAATAAACTTGAGAAAGAAAATAACTAACAGATTTTGTAAGATAATTACGAGATTCTCATAAAAGCCAAAGGCTTTATTTTCCACTATATTGAATTGTGTAGCCACATGTATTATAAATACTTATGAAAGTGAAAAATTAGAAGAACGCGCCGGAGGATACCATACGAAATCAGGTTTTCTCAAGTGCGCTTTAACACTTTAAACTTTTTTAAAGATTGATTTATTGTTTCTTCTTATTTAGTTTGTTTGAATTCTTTAGTTGTTTTTAAAACATTAGAACATCATTTACTATATCAAGGGTCCCTAAGAAAATTAATGTCACCAGAAATTATTCGACTAATTAAGACATAACAGTATTATGAAATGAAACAAAACTTTCGAAATAGCTACATACATATCTTTAACATGTGATATCAATAATGCAGGCGCGTATCAAAGGGTTAATTAAATTGCGCTAATACCATACAAATGTACCGGACATTTATAAAACGAACGGTGTTGCACAAAAGGACCGCAGCATACACGCGTCACTGCATCACTCACATAATTTACTCGCATGATTTGAATATTTGTTAATTATTAATTTTCATGATTCTGGATGTGGAGTCAACTCTGTTTAGTGGCTTATTATTCCCCGACTGTCAAGAACGCGTTAGTCCATCACGTATCAGTTCTTTGTTTTTAAGTTGTTTTTATTTTCTTGTATTATACAGTGGAATTCTTTTTAATAAAACAATTAATTTGTAAATTTTGGAGTTAAAAAGCTGGTTTGAATTTACGTCGTTTTAGGATTGCCGACAAGAAGTCAACTCCTTTAAAACGCCTTCAAAATTGGCGTATTTTATTCACTTACTTTAATAAGAGGTTTTTGTTTCATAGAGCTATGCCGGAAAAAGGCTTGAACATTTGCATAATTAAATATCGGAATTAACTCCGCGATCCGAGCCAGATAATTAAGTGTTTAACAAAGGAGTTTGCCTGAGGTATTTTTATCAATATTTTTTCCAACATTTTCAGGTATTTAGATGTTTGTAATTCTCGGAGCTTAAACATTTTCCTTTTGTTTTCTTGTCGCTAATGGATGAAAAATAAAACAACCCTATTTTAAGATTTTTTCGCGACAAGAAATAATACTTGTCTTTTAATCATCTTTTAATGACTGAAAATTCACTTAAAACGTAATACGGAGATGACTGTAGATGGTTTACAAAACAAATCAAGTTAATTCATAAAGAAAAACGCCAGCTCTCACCTTAATCTTAGTAATACAGAGTGAAGTAAATTGATAGCTTAGTATAAATGGGTACAAGTTTGATGTTACCTTCATTTCTTTGAACGTGCTCGTCTAAGTACTGTGTGGAACAAGGGTTTGGTGTAGTACTAAAGGCGGTAGTTTTGTATTCTTATGACATCACAGCCAAATGTTTAATTAGTCTGCCTGCGATTATGAACGATGTAAAGTGTTTAAAACATTAGGTATAAATAAATCCATACTTCCATATTGGTATGAATATAGTTGAAGACCCGGGGTCAAACATAGGCTACTTTTTCACGCAGGCGGAAACAGCTAGTAAGTGATAAACGCGATAAAAACCCTAAAATAATTTAATTTTATAAATAAAAAATATAAGAACATCAAACTAATCGGTTTCAATCGAGAAAATTATTTGTTCGTTGATTTAAATATTTCTACGATGTTATGAAAATATTGCCTTATCTGCGAAAGCCATTATTGTTCATTTTCAAAGGAAAGATTTTATATTTTTCTCTAATGAACCTCGAACGGCGTGGGTTTGGAAAATCCTTTAAGTATCTAATTTGCGATTTTTCTGTTGTATAAGGCGATTTGCTGTGTAATTCGTCCAATTATTTTATTCCCATAATTTTCCAAAGCAGCCGGGTTTAGGCGGCGTTGGTTGGTAAAGTGATGTAAGAAGATAATGATGACGTGACGACGTCAATAAAAATAAACATCTAACCGACGCTTTATAAGAATTATATTTTTTCTTTGCTCGGAAATGTCGATATTCCTTTTTTTATTTATTTTTGTTATATCTCTGCTTAACATAAAATTTTTATTTATAAGCAAATGTATACTTATAAAGAGGATGAAGAACCTTAGCTTTTAAGCGTAATATGCATTTATAAATTAAAATTTATATGCCAGGTCCTCCAGGATATACAATCCATCTTCTCTTTACCGATAGAATAAATAATTACATAACTTACCAACATTCACGGGAAAGCAAAGTCTAATTACTTTAAATTTTTAATGGGGAAAAATTCTTTTCGCATATAGTATGTATGAACTTGTAATAAAATATCTTTGGCTATGCTATTTGTATCTGGCTGGTTTTGGTATCATTAAAAGTTTAAATTTTAAAGAAGATCATTCCAAATTCAAATTAGGAAAATGTGTGTATTTCATTTGTTTTTCTTACTGTCAAGATGAGTGAATCTAATAAAGAAATTCGATATATTTTAAAATTTTACTACAAAAAAGGTAAAAATGAAACGCAATCTGCGAAAAAAATTTGCGATGTTTATGAACCTAGTGCAGTGTCTGTGAGAGTAGCACAAATTTGCTTTAAGCGTTTTCAATCCGAAAATTTTGATGTTAAAAATGCACGTCGTTCTGGTTGCCCTATTGCGAATAAAATGAATGCCATTTTTGAAAAATTGGAGCAAGAACGGCATATCGTAGGGTAGTTGTAGCTGAAGAACGAGGAATTGACCACAAAACAGTTTTGGCGCATTTGAAAAAAACTAGGTACACAAAAATTTTTTAAGAGAAGCGAAAAATATCTAAAACTGGGATTTGTAAAACATGGCTAAATGCCCATCATACAGTTTCCCGTTCATGGACAGACGATACTCAAGCCTCAATATCAAAAGTGCCAATGGGTAAAGGGGCACGACTCATCATTCCTGCAAAATATGGGTTGTGGAGAATGACTTGCATTCGAATCTAAAAGCACGAACGATTATCAGGAAGAAATGAATGCAGCTACATTTAAAGAGTGGTTCCAGGACGTGCTTTTGCCCGGCCTACCACAGCCTTCTGTTATCTTTATGGACAACGCTAATTACCATTCTGCAAGTGTACCAGGAAAATGTGTTAATTGATGCGCTCATACCATGGACACGTAAACAGTTCGGTAAAAACAGCTGGACATTCCAACAAGACTCACCACCGTCTCACAAAGCTCGCCTGACACAATCTTTTTTACAGAAGAACGTTCCTCGGTTTTTTTCTTCAGAACAGCGGCCTCCTTACTCTCCAGACTTGAATCCAATGGACTTCTCGGTATGGTCCATTTTGGAGGCTGCCGTGTCAACAAAAAGATATGAAAGTGTGGATACGCTGAAAGCAGCACTCCGTCGGGAATGGAACAAAATACCGCAAACCCATCTACGTGCAGCCTGCGATGCCTTTGCCAGAAGACTTAGTGCCATCATCCGTGCCAAAGGAGGCTATATCGAACAATAAAAATAGTTGTCTTAAAATATCATGTTTTTTAGCATTCTGTTAGAATTTTAAATAAACCGTACTTTAATTAACCAAGTAACATAATTTCAAATTGGTAACACTTCGAGTGACGGACCCTGTATATATAGGAACTATGTGAGCGACTTTTCAGTATGATGGGAAGTTACCAGCTTTCAGGGATCTATTAAATATTATCAACAGAGGTGTAGTCAGTTCCTCCGCACATTCCCTCAAAAATTTTGATGGTATGCCATCAGGGCCGGGCCCCTTATTGGGATCCAGTCCATGCTACTCAGACAAAACCTCCTCCCTGGAGACAACAATATCAGCAATTTGAGAACAACCAGCCGCCACACAATCTTTGTTTTGTGTAACAGCAGCATATGGTTCAAAAACTGAGCCGAAGAAGCTTGAAAACAGTTCACACACCTTCTCACCACCCGCCACCCTGTCACCATATCGCATTGTCTGAGGTATGTTATTAGAGCGTTTACGATTACTAACAATCTCCAGAAAGATTTTACATCTGTCTGTACAGAGTCCTCAACTGAGGATATATAAGAGTAGTAGCAAGACTTAATAAACTTTTTACACCGAAGCCTTAGATTGTTAAATTTATCATAATCTAACGGATTACTATACTTCTTGTATCTTTTGTGGTACTTGTGTTTAGATTTGAGTAATTTAATTAAGGCAGCAGAGAACCAGACTGGATAATCTCCACAGCTGCGCTTAGAGAGGGGAACATGTTTCTCAATTACTGTATTTAGCTTATTATAAAAACATTCCACCATGTCATCAATATTTTCTTGTGTTAGTATAGTAACCCAGTCAGTTTTTTTGAATTAACTCTTTACTTCAATGCAATTACACTTATGAAAGTTAAAATGTTGACTGTTATTTTCCCTTAATGCCTGAGTAGTCAGTGGTAATGTCGCTTCAATACACAAAGGAGGATGATGATTATCTAAGCGTGATAAAGGATCAGTAAGACTTACTACTATACAATGCTTGCTGCTCAACACTAAATCCAAAAATCTACCATTACTGTTAGGAATATTATTATACTGGGAAAAATTACACATTGATAAGGTATTGAGCAAAAGAGAAGACGATTGCAATTAATATTCATAATAAATATCTAAATAATACTGACATTTTTATTTTCTTCTCTAAAATCTCAAAATATGTTATTATTTTACTAATTTACTCACTTAACATAATCGACTAATAACAGTTACCGCTAATACGAGAGTAGCATAAAGTGTTATTCTTCTTCTTGATTTCTTTGCCCATCACTATTGACAACTAACTGACAGGTGTTAGGAACGCATTATTCAGCGCCTGAATTTTAATACTTAATAGTATTAAAATTCATATCATAATATATATATATATATATATATATATATATATATATATATATTATATATATTATTATAATATTATAAAGCTGAAGAGTTTTGTTTGTTTGTTAAAACGCGCTAATCTCAGGAACTACTAGTCCGATTTGAAAAATTATTTCAGTGTTGGATAGCCCATTTATCCAGGAAGGCTATTATAGGCCTAGGCGAAGTCGGGACGGGCTGACATTTAGTTTCAAAATAACAATGTACTTACAACAAATTAATTTTTAAAATTTGTTCAATAATGATAAAATTTTGGCACAAAATATATATAAAAAAAAAAATTGACTTCAGGTATTGAAAGCAGTACTAATGTTTGTGCTCTTTAGTGGCATACAGTTTTCGAGTGTGGATTCACGTCAATTAGACGGTATTTTGATGCAGTGTAGAGTGCTCAGAGGGTACTGAAGAGAGATTTGCCCAACTCGCTAGTGAACTATGCCTCTTTACAATTTACATAATGAACAACAAATTAATCTTCCCTATTGGCAGAGAAGTTATTTCATACTCATTCGCATGTGAGTCTCGCGAAACGTTCATGGTATTAAATAATTTGCAAATCAAAATGTTTTTTTAAAGAGTATCTAAATAGTGGGTAATTGGAAACAGTAATCATAACTCATTGTTATGTGAATAAATACGAAGAGAGATATATCAATAACTAGCTCTTTCCCTCAGCTCCATTCAAAAGTAGCCTATATATGATTCGTATCCGTAGCGAATGCGCGTGTCAAAGCGACTGCGTGACGCGACCACTATTGGATTAGTCGCAATTTAGTGGCATTTTCTATCTGGCTCCTCCGTGCTTCGGAAGGCACGTTAAGCCGTTGGTCCCGGTTTGTTATCGATAGATAGCAGTCTGTGCCAGATGTCTCAGGGCAGCCTGAAAAATTCTAACAGTGTTGGCCACTAACACACCTCGGGTCATGTTATTGTTGGTCTGGTTTCCCTGTGAAAAGTGTTACGGAGCTCAGATGACAGTCGCTCCATTGTAATAACCAGTTCCGCTAAATCTAGAACCATGACTTACAGCGTACCCTAGGCTCCGAAGCGTAAGCTGACGACGCAACTAGCTATACACGCTGGGATGATGATGGCAGTATGGATATCAATACTATAATATTATAAATGCGAAAGTCTGTCTGTGTAACGTAAATGATTTTGATAAAATTTGGTATGAATATAGCTGAAGACCCGGTTTCAAACATAGGCTACTTTTTGACGCTGGAGGAGCTGCGGGAAACAGCTATTGAATAACAAAATACGCAGATTACATTGAAAACGATGTGTAAATTGCATTGTCATCGTTCATCATTCATCATATGAAAATTAATTTCGTCTCCACGTTCCAATGACGCATATTTTCTGCGATTTACCGCTTCCCGTGTACTCGTAAAGTATTGGTATCCAAAGAGGATGCTGTTATAAAAAAAATGCAATATTTCTAGGTCCCTAACGATTGCTTTGATTTTATGCAGTCGTTTAAAATAAAATCTCACACGTAGTTATTTTTAGGTAGTAGATAGAACTCCTTGTATTGTATTCTCTATCTTCATATAATTAATGGAACTATCGGATATTATCACCATTATTTCACTGAAAACTATTTTACATCTGGTAACTGGCAGAAATATTTTAATGTTGTACTGGCCGTAATATTGTAATATTTCAACATGCACTTTTCTTAAATAAATGCGGGTTAAAATGTGATTTGATGATTTTGACATCGATCGATGAGATTGTGATGGCACTTTATTATCATATAAAATCAAATGTTAATCGTAAATTGAACTGTAATGTTTTTTAACTTTTTCTGTGTAGATAGAGTTTCAGATTGTTTTAAAAATTTCGAAGATCGTTTTGTTATTCAAATTCCCGAAAATAATGCTTGGAAGTTAGAACACTGATGAGCACATTATTAATTTTGTAAAGTGAAAAAAATTGTATAGTTTTTTTATACCAAAACGAAACCACCATTTTTACCGACAGTTACAACGTACTCGTATCTCCCATATTCATACATCAAAAGGGGCGGCTTTGGAATACTCCTATATTGGATACAGTGTACGGGGATTATCCCACGGTAAGCAAACAAGCGTCCACAAAGCCTGAACCGGGAGCACATGAACTATGTTAACGAAAAGACGATAAAACCTTTATCTTATTACGATCTGAAACCGTGATGCGCCACATAGAGTACGATATCAAAAATAAGGAATGAACAGAATAGACACTTAATATTAAACTGGATTTTGGCCGTGGCTTCGTACATGTGGGTTAAACCTACGGAAACAGTACTTTTTCCTGGGTGAAAGGTACTTTATGTCTGTCTCAGTCAGTACTCCTAACAATAGATAGGTTGAATAGGTAGATTGAACCGTAAAGAGATTCCAAACAAAAAAATATATGAACTCAATTTCCCTTGTATATCCATAAATATTATAAATGCGAAAGTCTGTCTGTCCGTCTGTCTGTCTGTCTGTTACGCTTTCACGGTCAAACCGCTGAACGGATTTTGATGAAATTTGGTATGAATATAGTTGAAGACCCGGGGTCAAACATAGGCTACTTTTTAACGCAGGCGGAGCTGCGGGAAACAGCTAGTTTTGAATATATGTCGTACTAATATTATAATTGCGAAAGTCTGTCTGTTTGTTACGCTTTGCGGCCAAAACTCTGAACATATTTTGATGAAACTTATTTATTTATTAAAACTTTATTGTACAAATACAAGTAGTAGAAGTTGTAGAGCACAGTATTTAGTATTTGTATTTGATGAAATTTGGTATAAATACAGTTGAAAACCCGGGGTCAAACATGGCTACTTTATGACGCAGGTGAAGCTGTGGGTAACAGCTAGTAGTTTATAAATTATGTTATTTTTTAGACTCAATATATTATTTATTCCGGTCGCCATTTGGATTAAAAGTTATCACGTCATGGGTATAAATATCATATAGAAATATCAACTTTACACTTTTAAATGTTATTGTTGTTGTTTTGTAATTTATTTATAGATTTTTTTTAATTAGTTGTGTTCTCCCCCATTTATTACACGAGTTACTCTTATATTTTCTCTTTATTTTATCACAGAATCCAGTTTGTGACTCGCTCATTTTTCGGACTAACGTATTTTGATCTTTTTCCTGCACTGTGTACATACCAGTATTCCCAATTAGATGACCTATGATTTGTGAGTTTTTAAACTAAGTTTTCTGGTTTTTATTCCATTAAATGTAGCGCAACGCAAATGGGTAAATAATTGCTGAAATAAGTTAATATATTTACTTATTTTGGATACAGGACTTACTTTTCTACTTTCTTCCTTACTTTTTTTCCTTTTTGGAACTGAATATGTCGGCATAGACTAACCTAACTATCTATAATTTAATATTGAAAGTAATGAAAAGGGTATGGCGCGTCGTTGTAAACAACACGTGCGCCTACCACCTCCACCATTATCCCCACCCCTTCTTTTGCAGCGGGTATAAATCGATCGCACAATGACTGAATCGCCAATCTGAGTGTTGGCCAGTCATGGCTCTGACTCGGTGAAGTTTACATGGATGCACCTATCCTTGTTTAGCTCTGACTCTTGACTCCTAATGAGTTGTCTCGTAATATGTTAGCATGGGAGAGAACCAGGTAGACTCTTGGTTGTGGATTATCGTATGACGTGGGGAGTCGTGTGCGTCTGCTTTAACCATGATTTGGGATACCGTCCCTCTATCGGGACGAACAGGCCCTCTGTCCATTTTATTAAGATGTTAATTAATCAATCGTTAACTTACTCATGCCATGCCATCCTGTCCTGACACATAATGACAGCATACCCTTTTCGTTATTTCGACATATATATTTGTATTCAGTCAGAGCGAGGTAAAAATTAAGTGTTTATCTGTACATACTTTTGTTATAAAATATAGTTCCAGATTTCACCAGTCATTTTCAAAAGCATAAGTTTTATTCCAAGGATGATGACCTATTTTACTCTCGTATAATGAAGTTAACATTTCAACATACAGTTAACTTAAGAATATACTGTTAATCCACGTATAATTCCGTTAAAGAAACTCGGTCTCTAGAATAAAAATGTCTGTCATCCATATTTAAGCTTGGATCAGTTACTCTTGGACAGGAACGAAAAAAAATCTTAAGCTAACGCACTGCCGCCATACATACCGCTGGAAATATGGAGCTGTAGAAATTCTAAGCCAGTCGTCCCGTGACCACGGTCGTTGTAACACGGTTGAAACGTCGGTATATGAAGGTATTTTACGCGCTTAATCCTGTAACAATGTTACAAAAAAATAATAATAATATCGAGTTAGTGTTTTAAACCTCCAGGGTTAGCTGTTTATTTTTTTGTTTAAATATATTTTTATCTTTATTAAAATAAAATTGTTTAAATGATTAACTGTTTTTCTGCAATATTTATCTATGCATTCATAAAATGAGTGAGTGAAAACAAAATATACCTATCAGCTTAAATTAGGCTGAACCAATTTGAGGCCACAAAGAATATTTATTTATTTAAACTTTATTACAAAAAATGTAAATGGCGGAATATTCAGTTTGAAAATAAATTTTTCTAGCGCATTCACCGCTATAGTTAAACCTTATATTTTTAAAGGTTTCCGTTGTCTGCTCGTAAAGAATGATCCGCGTCTCTGCGACACCATTACTTCTCGTGTCCATGAAAAATTCATACAGAAATCACAGAATATATAGTGTACAGAATAGTATTTCCCACAGAACCTGTAAATGTGCTAATAAATTTAAAATTGTTTTATTATTATTAATTATTATATTTATTTGCAAACCAAACTCGTAATTTTTCAGCGCTATTTTGTATATGTTTCTAAGTAAATGCCGTACCTGGATTTTTTGCAAGTCATCTGTTCTTTTCACATCTGACAGCTTTACAATTCACTCGATTTGACAATATAATATGACAATCCACATAAATAGAATAGGTACTACTTGCTTATTTATGAAGTCTCCCTTAGTCTCACCATTATATAAGGTGGATTTAAAGTAAATACAAATACTTTCAGGGCTAAATAATTAAGTCATATAAAATAGATTAATGTTGGTTTCATAAATTTCTACACGCTAGTTTTTGAGAAAATCGAACTTTTATGTTTTACTGAATTGTATTTAGTGGTTTTCCTTTTTTGTTTTAATTCTATTTTGCTGGCAATACTGGCATTGTAGAACTCATTTTGTCTCTGTCTATCACAAACTGAATGAGGAAAATAGCAAATAAATTCCATTCAAACGTAGTTTCGGGAGAGAGCAATAAAACTAGCGTGTAGATTTTTAAAATTTTGCTCTTAGTACTTTTCTTTGGCTATAATAAACCACTCCTCAAAACATTTGCACTTAATAAAAATCCACCTTATATGTCTCCGGCGATTGTTCTCGTAGACGCCGCCGACGTCTACTAGCATCGCCGTACTGTGCTGATACTTGTGTCTAACCCACTAATGGCTTACATAACACATTTTCCATTTCGGAAAATTATCTATTCCTACAGTGGTTAAAAGGCCACATCTGTCTCTCGTTATTCTCTGCAGTGCAAAAGTCTTGTGATGGCGATAACGTGCCGGCATCGCCCGCGCATCCTCCAGGGGCCCTTAGCGGCTTATGTGCACCTAGTACCGTATAAACGTACACCGTTATGCCAACTTATAGCCCAATGCAGTCTAAATTAATTTTTTCCTCTTTTACTCGCATGCTGAGGTTGTGTGTGAATAATATGCATTTTCCTTTTTATTTTATAAATATGTTGTAAAGAAATGAAAATTTGTTAGTATGTGTCTTGGCTTGACTGTCTGGGTTGTTTTCTAAGTAATGCTTATTGTTTCAGTTGATCTACTTCAGATGCTGGAGTTCAATGTGACTGTATCGTTTCCGGCTGCGCCACTTCTAACCGTCATACTCGCATTAGTCGGTAAGTAGTTACATATTATCGTTAGTGTAACTGCTCAGCAATGCACATACGGTCTGTAACGAAATGCAATAAGGACATCGAGATATATGTACTAACGTACTAGAGAAGACACCGCACTTCCTTACTTTGTCCCATTCAACTGCGGCGAACGCGCCGCAACTCACTTAGTCGCTTGCTAGTTGTTTCGGGCCTTGTGCTTCCAACAATTAAAAATCAAACACACTGTGAAATCTTTAAAAATGCCTTGGTGTGTATTGAGGTATTTTGGCAATAATTCAAGGAACACGGCATAGTGCAAAATAATAACTTTTCATCGTAATTTAATTTCACTGTTTTAAAAGTAAATACGACCAATATAATTGTCGCGCGTCACTTTAAATCATTCATCATAGACTAACTAATGAAATGAAACACAGTGAAATGTATGTAGGTCGTAGGTGAATGAAACTGACATAATGCCAAGTTATGACAATTTAGAAACCGAGTTATTTATTGACTATATGCGTAGGCAGCGTAATTTGTTGTTTGATTTGTAAATAAGAGATTGTTATTTAACCAAGATGGATAGAAAATAAATTGGCAGTTACTGATAAATCTTAATGAACTCCAAATAAAAGATGGTTTCAGATTTGCCAACAAACGTACACCACGTCAAATAGTCAAAAGGTAACTAAACTCACATCATTTAATTATTAAAGGAAACTAAATAAATACAATCACCAAAAGTAATTTGTCTATAAAATAAAATTTAAATAAGTTTATTATTTTGGAACCACATAGGTAAAATACCTACATGGTCCCTTCTGTACCGCATCTGCCATTATCTATAGGGAAGACATCTTTGAAAAAACTACACGTTTGTAGCATATGTAGCGCTGCATTTTTGAATGATGTTTTGAGATGTATTATTGTTTCAGCGCTGCAGCGGTTAAAATGATAAATTACCTAAAATGGAACAATACAAATGTTCTACGTAGCTTCTCTAGTACGTTAGTACATAATATCTCGATGAATAATGCATATGTTTTAGAAGCACACGATTTGCGTGCAAATGGTAGTGGAAAATAGAGATCATACAAAGCGTTCTGAGTTTTTTGACTTATATTGTGTTTTTATATTTTTTATTATTCTATTTCAATTTATGTGACCTAATTAAAACATATTTTATATTCTCCAATTGATTACCATTGAAATCGTTTATATCAATACGGAACGATATAGAAACTCATTACATGAATACTCCAACTTGAGTGAGATGTTTAATATGAACTCAAACGATGTTGTGGGCGACGACGCGCTCGCACTTCACACTTTAAGAGCACTTTCGCCAACTTCCATTTTAAGTCCTATGAATGCATCAACGGAGTTCAAACGCAACCGTTTTCGCTTTGAGACTTGCTACGTGAGCTAGGGTCGTGCTGTGCAATATTAGTAGGTATTTGTCGTGTTTGAAATTTATATTCATACAGTTTAAAAGAAAATACTTTTTTGTTTGCTTTTATAAATATTTCTTTTAGTTGATCAAAAAATGAATCGGAACACTATGATTTATAAAATTTTCAAAGACTGCATTGAGTAAAAGTTTTAGGTTACAATTAATTTCAATGTAAATTAAACAATCATTTCCGTCCCACGTTGGGTGCCATATATGGCATATTGTCAAGTTTTGACTGTAACAGTTCACCTGTACAAATTTTGAGTGATTGTTGCACGACGTGGATACCCGTCGCTTTTGGCTATTTTTCGCGTATCAGTATTCATGGTAGCGGTAGAAGAAAGATCTATTACATTTAAAAATAATTTTATTACCACGTTGGGCGCCAGTTGACACCAAGTCTCCTGCCGATTGTGTAGTGTCGATGAGAATATCCGTCCGTTTCGGCTTTTGTGCGTATCATGGTAGTGGCAGATACAATATCTATTTAATCTATAAATCATTTTAACGTTGGGCGCCAGTTTGCACGAATTCTCCTGCAGACTGTGTCACTACACCAGACCAGACTTGTGATTGTCGTGCAATTCGTACTGTTCGGCAATTTTAACATTTTGGGTTCATGGTAACGTTAGGTATGACTTAAATTAAATTTACGTTTTTTTTATCTCATGTTAGCCGCCACATAAATTGGCACGTAGTCGCGTCCCTGTAACACATTTCCAGCACAGATATTGAGTGATTGTCGTAAGGTCCCATTCGGCTATTTTTCACGTGTCGGTTGTTCATGGTAACGTGAGTAGGTCGGTCGATTCAACAAGTCGGCGCCTGTTGCGCGGGGCGGGGCGCCTGTTGCGCCTCGTAGACGCCGCCGACGCCCACTAGTACCGCCCGTGCTGATACTTCTGACCCACTTATGGCTTACATAACACATTTGTCAAACTATCGATAGTGATCTTAGATCCCATTCTCTCACTATTTAATAGAACATGCTAAAATTTTATCGATTATTTTCACATGTATCTTTACATATTATACTTTTAATGAGTGGAGATAAAATAAAGTCGTACTCACTTTGATCCTATGGTATTATTAATGGTGGAACCGTCGGCCTCATGGCAGAAAGTTAGAAACTTGGTGTTGTTTCGAGCGGTATTAATGTCATCACAGTGTACATCAAAATATTATCATCATCCCGTTTCCCACCCATCAATCGGACAGATGTGCAAGTAAATTAAGTCTTCAGTCGCCTCTTACGGTTCCTACAAAAAGAAAAGGGGTGGTCTTTTCTTCTTCCCCATGGCTTCCAGCTTAAGAATCGACCACGGTGGTCGATTCCTTAGCTAAAAGCCATGGGGCAGGACGACATGGGTTTAGAGCAAATGTTAAACAGTCTCTTTTAAAAATGGTACAAAAAATCGTACTTATCTGGCAGTTCATACAAGTAATTATGGCCCATATTTAACAACCTTGACTTTAATATTTCCTAGAAATCGGAGTGCTTATATTAAGCGCTCTCTTAGGTAAATCAACATACATTATTAGACTTTTTAGAACAAGTGTTTAGAAGGCTTCAGGAATTTGATTAAAAAAAATGATTTTCAAGAACTTTCTAAAAACCATCTACAAAGTCAAGATGGAAATTGAAGATTATTTTTATAACAACAACTTTAAACAAACGATATGCGCATGTAAGTAATTTGCACGAAATTAGCCACTGAAATGAAATAATAGGTTGGGGAAAAGTTTCTTCGCATTTTTTAAGAAAATTCAAAACATTTTTAATATAGTTTATTTACATTTAACTAAAGTATGTAGGTGCCATTTTGTTTGATTACTTTTCCATTTTGTAGGTAGGAACGTGATCCTATTGCTATAGACATTTTGAGGCTTCTGATCAAAATACCGCGATAAGTGGTTTTGGCAGTCCTCTCGTGATGTTATCCTGACACTGCCTAAATTCTGAAGAGACCGAAACAGGTGGAAATCTAAAGGTGCAAGGTCAGGACTATACGGCGGATGCATTAGGACGTGTTACGCATTAGGAGTGGCTAAAGATGTGTGAGGTCTAGCGTTATCATGATGAAAAACCACACCCATTTCTGTTGATTAATTCCGGCCGCTTTTATTTATTTAAACTTTATTGTACATAATACAATTGTATAGCACAATAGGAACTTAATGCTAAAAGCATTATCTAACAGTCAACCTTTGGGTTAAACAGATATCGTTATGTGGGTATTAAAAATATATAGCTATAAATACGCTTTCTTTCAACTACTTGCTTTAATCTCATCAGTTGTTCGCAGTAGAGTTCAAAATCGATGGTCCTGCCTGGTGGTAACAGCTCATAATGAATAATGCCCTTCCAATCCCATCACACACACACAGCATCACCTTGTTGCGAATTAACCCGGGTTTCGCCACAGTCTGTGAAGACCGGCTTTTGACCACGACCTTTTTCGCACGTTCTTGTCGTACGTGATCCACTTTTTCACCAGTTATCAGCTTCTTTAAAAATGGTTCGGTTTTATACGTCGTAATAAAGAATCACAAATGAGTACACAGCTCATTAGGGATCTTTCAGTGAGCTCGTGAGGTACCCAAATATCAAGCCTTTTTTGTGTAACCAGTTTTTTTCAAATGCGCCAAAATTGTTTTGTGGTCAATTCCTAGATCTTCAGCTACGTTGTTACTACTAATATGCAGATCTTGCTCCACTTTTTCAAAAATGGCATCCATTTTATCCGTAATAGGGCGACCAGAGCGACGTGTATATTTGACATCAAAATTTCCGGATTGAAAACGCTTAAACTAAATTTGTGCTACTCTCACAGACACTGCACTAGGTCCATAAACATTGCAAATTTTTTTCGCGGCTTCCGTTGCTTTTTACCTCTTTTGTAGTAAAATTTTAAAATGTATTGATTTTCTTCATTAGATTCACTCATCTTGACAGTAAGAAAAACAAATGAAAATCACACATTTTCCTAATTTGAATTTGGAATTATATTCTTTAAAATTTAAACTTTTAATGATACCAAAACCAGCCAGATACAAAGAGTATATAGCCGAAGAGATTTTATTACAAGTTCATACCCCTACTATATGTGAAAAGACTTTTTCCGCAACCTAATAAAATTATTTATTTTCAATATAGAATATAAATATCAATTATTAACGTAAATTTCCTTATATTAAGTTTACTACCACTTCTTAAGCGCAAGTGGAGAAGAAGCGGCGCCACAAACTATCCTTTAACATAGCATTGTATAAAATTAAAATATCAAAGGCTCTTTTTAATGGCCGTTTAATAATGATCTTCACGTAGATAGAATAAAACTCTCGTTGTATAACGTTAGCGTCATACAATTTCCTTTGACGTCTTCGTAGCTATAAGCAACTTCTTGGTAAAGCTTACACAGTATGTTTACCGTATCGGTAACGATTTGTATTTCGTTTCCGATACCGCTTGCGACCTCATGTCAATAGAGTACAGTCAGGGAAATGATTAAGTTCCAGAAGCAAGAATTCTTGAATTACATTGTAATAAGTTCTTTAAAAATATTGTGAAAAGTTGATGATCTGAATGTATGACTGGATAAAACAGTAATTTGTATATTCTGTAGATACTTATCAGAAAATAAAAACACATGTTAGTGTGGACTACAGAGAATGTGCAAGCTTTACCTTTGTAGGAATTTCTAGAATAGTGTGTCTCCAATTAATTCCGCTTTTGGTGAATTCTGTTGCTGACTTTATTTGTTCACGAGCAACGTTTTTTAATTGGTTTGGTGAATTTAAAAGACGGTGTAGAAGCTTTGTAGATGAAGCGAGGACCGGTTGACCGCCAACTGCAGTCACTCGAGAAAATTTTGCCAGTTGTTGAAAATTTGGCCAGGGGAAACCGATGAATTTCGTGTGTAGAGCTTGAGTGAGAACTGGGTATTGGATAAGCAGTAATGTAAACCATTATTCTTGATCACCTTTTTCTCCGTAAGCGTTGCGCGAGATGGGTGCCGCACAAACTGGCTGATGAACAGAAAATCCGTCGGATAGATTAGAGCCGGATTATGTTAAAGAAATTCGACGGAGGGAAGAAAAAAAACCTATACGATAACCTTATTGGTGACAAAACATAACTGTATAACTATGTTACCAAAACAAAACGTCAATCGACTGTTTGGTGTCTTGAAGATGAACGAACACTAATAAAATGTTGCAGTGCGCGCAGCGCGCGGCATCAGATGGCTGCCTCGTTTTTTTTAACAGACTGGTTATATCGCTACTTTTGTGCTATAATATCAATGATTAGTTAATTACGAGTAGTATGTGTCAGTTTGGGGTCCAGCAATATTGTCATCTTGGTATGACAAGCGACTGAAATAAGGAATCCGGCACCTTCTTTAGCACCTCGCCAACGCCCCCCCCCCTCCCCTCAACAAACGTCAAATTACTTGATTTTTTTTATTAAAACATATGTTCTTTCTACATTTTTTTTTTTTTTTTTTTTTTTGTTTTCGGAGGGGAAATGCATGTACGCACAGAGTGTGGGACTCGCCGGGCTGCTAGTCAGCCCGGAATACCCACTAAAACCCCTCCGGCGTTTCCGCACCAGCCGTTGTGAGGGCGCCATGGGATCGCTTTCGCATTCTACCACGACGCCCTCCGGCTAAAGCCTTTCGCCGCCGGCCCCGACCTCTGCCTCGCCGAGCACGTAGCGCGTCAGCTCTAGCTTCGCGCTCGCGCTCGGCCGCCTCCTTCTGCGACATTACAGTTTCGCAGAAGGAGGCCACTGCGTCCCAGTACCTCTCGCCACACAGCATCGTTGAGATGATGCTGTGTAGCGAGAGGTCCAGATGTCCCAGCGCCACCCCCATCCTTACCCTTTCGGGCGCCCACATCTGGCAGTCTGCCAAAGTGTGTTGAGCCGTGTCATCAGGCTCCCCACACTCATGGCAGACTGGGCTCACTTCGCGCCCTATGTTATGCAGGTAATGACCGAAGCACCCGTGTCCGGTCAATACCTGCGTCACCCGGAACGTCAACTGGCCGTGTTTCCGGTCCAGCCACTCTGGGAGCGACGGAAGGAGTGCCCCGATGGTTCTCGTGCCATACGGGGAGTTTTCGAGCTCAACTTTCCATCGCTCCCTTAACCTATCCGCGGCCAGTTGACGCACCGCTCTTACCTCAGCGGGAGCGGGCTCAGCGCCACCCGCTCGCATCCTAGCCCGCTCCCTGTACACTTCAGCATGTACCTCCGCATCCAACTCCCATGGCGGGGTTCCGGCCAGAGCACATGCCGCTGCCCATGAGACCGTAGCATAGGCCCTTGCTAGACGGTTGGCCACAATTCGTTGTGGCCGTCGTAGCAGGGCCCTATTGGCTCTGGAGAGCCTGTCCGCCCAGATGGGCGCCCCGTACAGCGCCATGCTGCGGGTTATTCCCGCATACAGGCGGCGGCACGAGGCACCAGGCCCTCCAATGTTGGGCAGCAGCCTGGCCATGGCCGACGCTGCACCAACAACCCGGGGAGCTAATTGTTTGAAATGCTCCCCGAAGTTCCAGCGTGAGTCCAGAATGAGGCCCAAATATTTGATATTGGGCCTTACCTGGACTCTTTCCCCGCCAATGGAGATGGATGCTTCGGGTGGCGGACGCCACCTTCGTCCCCTTCCAAGGGCGATGACCTCACACTTACTTGGGGCACCCTTAGGCCGAGCAGACCGATGCGATGTTCTTTCTACCTAACCCAACATATTCCCCTAGCTTAGGGTTTATTACTTGTGCGCAAAAATTAAAGAAAGTTTGAAAGGGAAGATATTTTAGAGTAAGGAAGATTCTTAGATATCTGGAAAAGAGTGGTCAGAGGTACTTTCCAAGTGATTTAAACGCATGGAAACGTGTATACTACGTGCTCAGGGTACTTTGAAAAAATTGATAGTAGTAATAAATAATAAGATTAATAATTTTTGAGTATCTAGTGTTTTTTGGCATGTACACACATTTCAAATGAACTTGTTGAAATAAGTTTTATTACATTGTTACACATTTTTCCAGAAAAAATATTAATCAAAACGAATGAAAGCAATTTCTTTGAGACGCTACATTGTAAAATAAAATTACAAAGAACGCTAATTCGATGCAAAATTACATAGGGATTGGCAGCGGAAAAAATGATGAAATTGACTGGACGCCTTTGTGTGGTTCGCCTTGCCTTTATAATTATTGTTCCATCATCATTTGAACCTATATTTTACACTTTAATTCAATATCATATAAGATCAGATTTTATTGGTTTCGAAAATGAACTTCTCTAGATTCTTTGGGGTGTGGATTTCTTTGTCTTATGTTCGCTGTAAACTTTACTTGTTGTGAAAATTTATCTCGTACCTAGGTAAAGTGTGCTTTTGATTGTCTATATGCTAATGACTGAAACAAGGTAATGTTTTAAAACTATGTCGTACTGATAATTAAAGTTGTCCCCATCTCCTCCCAATTATTTCCTTTCAGTTAAAGATGGTCGCGGAAAATTTGTTATTTGTATAAAAAAAGTTATCCACATAGAAAAATATAATAAAATTATATTTTCTGTTCAGATTGCTTATTCCATTCCAGCTTTGAAATAAACGTTTGCAAACATTTAAATATTCATGTTCACATTAGTGTCGCGCATGATGCGTTTGGTTTTCAGCAATTTTATTGCGAAACTTTGTCTATCACTCACTAGCCCAACTTCGTGTTTCGTAATTTACGACTGTGTACCGAATTCACCTTGCGCTGGTAGTAGTACAAATTGCTGTTCGTCTGACTCAATTATTGTTACGAGCTAACACAGAAATTCTAATCTTCAAGTTGAACACGTGTGCGCCCGCATATATCGTCTGATTAATATCGCTGAGTCGAGCAGTACGGATTCAGACAACTTTCAAATCTAACCACATATTGTTGTCGTACATGTATACATATGTTTGGCTTTATATAACTGTGCCGTTTGAACTTGTTATTAAGTGACCTTTGTATAAGTTGCTTTACTCCGTATTAGTTGGTGACGAAGTTTTTAATGCTTCTTTAGGCGAAACATGAATGAAACAGGGTAAGTTGGTAGTAAAGTACACAGGTGATGGTGAATGGGGTATTGATTTAGCTCAATTTCAGAAAGAAGAATGTTGCTATCTTTTGTAGTATGATAGATGTTGTTTATTATAATCAAAGCAAACTTTTACAAAACGTATCAATCAAACGTCGTCTTTCCAAATAATAATGTAAAAAAAGTTTTCAGCAACAGAATTCATCAAGCCCTTTAAAAATACAAAGAATCTTAATAGTATGTCATCTTTTTAATTTGATTCTGCCCCAAGTTGTGCCGTCTTTTCGGCGAGGCTTACGCATTTTAAATTTCAATCTGGTCATGATGCTATCGAGGCGTCCTCCGGCACTCGCGAATTCTGAAAAATGTCTACCGAAGAGATTATTTTCAATCCGTTCCCGGCTGCCGAGTTCGGCATATTTAATAAGCTCTATTATCTACGTCACTGTCCGGGACTCAGACGTTTCAATTACAAAGATGAGGTTTCCCGACTTTCTTGTACGATAACAGTCTTCATTTCGATCGTATTTTGTTGTTCTTTTCGCCACTGTGGATTGTGTTCTTATTCACAGTATATGCCATAGGTGACTGCGGACAATGCTTTGCATAGGACAATAAGTAATTGTTAAGAAGAGTACCCGTAGCGAATGCGCGTGTCAAGCGACGACGTGACGCGACCACTATTAGATTGGTCGCCATTTTAGTGGCATTTTCTATCTTGTGCTCCTCCGTGCTTCGGAGGGCACGTTAAACCGTTGGTCCCGGTTGTTATCGATAGATAGCAGTCGTGAGGCTGTGTCAGATGCCTCAGGGCAGCCTGAAAAATTCTGACAGTGTCGGCAACTAACACACCTCAAGTCATGTTCCTGTTGGTCTGGTTTCCCTGTAAAAAGGGTTACGGAGGTCAGACGGCAGTCGCTCCATTGTAATGACCAGTTCCGCCAAAACTAGGACCATGACTTACAGCGTACCCTAGGCTCCGAAGCGTAAGCTGATGACGCAACTAGGAATACACGCTAGGATGATGATTTATTAAGGAATTGTTTCGAAACATTCTGAGAATTAAGTTGTTCTGAAGTTTAGGGAAGCTAACTTAAGAATAATTGATGCATGTTAACAAGATTCCAGTTGCTCGGAGCTTCATTCGCGTTTATATTTTTTATAAGAAATTATTTAGAAAATATCCTGACTTCTCTTGGCCTTTTCTTGTAAGCTTCAGGTGATTTCCGGTATGAGTTTACCATTTGAAATCTATTATCCCAATGTACTAAACAATCAAAATTCTAGCTTGAAATAAATATAGATCGCATTGAAATCTTTTTCAGTCCCATAGTACGACGAATGACGCAATGTGGATGTGTTTTTGTTTGCTCGAGCATCGCATCACGTTTTCCACCAGCACGTACGTTGACGCCACGCGCTGAATACTAATGGAAGGCAGTGGATAGGCATCGCTCAGGTCTCGCGTCCGAAAATTGGATTCGCATCGCATACAGCGCAGTGTATTAGTGCCGCACCGGGCGAAACAATGCCCAATCAAATGAAAATGTCGATGCCGAATTTAGTTATATCCCGCGTCGGAATTTGTCCCAGCGTTTTGAAAAATGTTAATTCTATATTCGATTTGTAATTGTTTTTTTTTTTGTTTTGTTCTTATTGGGCCTGCTGCATAATTAGGTGTTTCCGATCGTGATGAATTATAATCTGTTCGCACGCGTAATCCCGCTGCAGTGGCCCGAGGCATGAATCGACACTGTTTATACGTTGCACCACACTCGCCGTTCGTCCTCTGTATTTCTCTTCGAATTATTAATATTAATCTCCTTTTTCATTTATATTTCAAGCCTAGAGAAGCCAGAGAGAATATTCGTATGATGCTTTGTTATTTTTTTCTATGAGATGCCTACGTCTGCAATAACCGAAACAACTGTCTATAGTTTGTTTCTGACCCGCCGCGACGAATGACATTTGTCACCAGCCTTTCTTCTTTCTTTTTTGTGTTTGTTTTTTATTGCTTGTCTCCAACATGCATCCAGGTCATTTAAAATGCCTGAAGGCTTAATTCTTGACTACAACTTTGCTGCACAAACTTGGCCTAAATTGTTTATAGAAATTTGTGATTTCCGCGTTTATGCTGTTCTCGAATTGAAAGGAAATCGTGATAGAAATCGAATAACTGAACGAGCTATAATGTTTTTCTTATAACCAAATAATTATATGTATTAACGTAGTGTATAGAACATAAATAAATACCCAAATGAAAGCTCCATCAATATTCCCTGTCACAGCCACAGCACATGCAGTTTTAAAAAGATTTTCATGCGTTAAATTAATCCGTTGGCAAACAGCGAGTATCGGACATCGCTTATTAATTTCCGAAGTGTGCCGGCACTGGACGCAGTTAAGCTGTGGACTCCGCGACAATGGAGGTGGACGGAGACTGGATTACTCCCCCATTAGGTGATTTTTACACTGTTCTTGGATGCTAATTTTGAGACGGAATATTTGTTTTTACATTCTTACGGGCTTTGACTTCGCACGCGTATTTAAATCCTACAGGAACGGTGTGTTTCCGCGAGGAAAGGTACCCTATGTCCTTCTGCTATAAATGTGTATGCCGGAATTTTAGCAGGATTGATTCAATATTTAAAGTGTGAAGTAGAAACAAGCAAACAATTACAAAACTTCATTGAAACTATGTCACACAAGAGCAAGAAGAAAACCGAAAAAACATTTTCTATGCAATCGTGTAGTAGCAGAGTGGAACAGACTCCCTGAGAGTGTCGTCAGCGCACCCTCAGTCAACGCTTTTAAAAACAGATTGGACAATTTTATAAACTCTCCAAACTTCAAGATGCACACGCATCAGCTAATATAAGCTGCTAGTGTGTTCAAAAATATAAATATAAATAAATAAACTCATTTTAGCATTTATAATTAATAGTACGTTAGTACTATCTATTATCTATTCTGAAACAGTTCAAAATCTCCTACTTTTGCTTTTTACCTACACTATTTACACGATTCAAATCTGTGCGTTAACACCTTTACACCTTGTAAGTGGGATTTAATTTACCGTATCCGAAAATTCAATAGGATTCGTTAATATGTCCAAAACATGATATGTCTGTTTTAACAAATCTGGACTTTGGTAATGAAAATATTAGTTATTTTTGGTAGACACGTGTTAGTTTGCAATATAAAAAGTGTTACCATCTCACGCTTACACCTAAAGTGCTACATTAGGTTAGGAGTAGCCTGAATCTGAATCTCATCTCTCGATATTTGCAATCTTTACATTACGAATATCATTCGCACTTGCATAAATATTTTTGCTTGTCGGGTCTAAGTGTCTATATTGTCAAATAGGCTAGCCAATATGTGGAACATTGGCCGCTCCAAGACCCTCTGCCGTGCAGGATTCAAGTGTTACTACAATATTACTAAATACAACCAGAATTGTTTACTAAATATTAACTCATATTAAATATATATTATCTATATATATTACAAGCTTTGTTTCCTACTAAATACTGAGCTTGATTATAATTACATTTAGCCTATAACCGTATTAGTGCAAGGCATGACTACAGGGCTCACACGTCTAGGCAGAACAATAGGCTATAACGGTGCGGAGCGGCGGCGCGTACGTTGACGACATAACAAGTAGGATATTTTGTTAACCTTGTCTTCTATTTTCTACAATGTTTATGTGGCTTAAATAATATTAATAGATCAAGATGAAAGCTTTATGATTTCAAACATAAGGTTAAGGTTATAAGGTCCATGCACACCTTGATGATGGAGTTTTTCGAAACCATGTTAATTTTAAATTTAAACGATACGAACGGTAAATCTTAATTCCACAATTCTTATCATTTTTGTTTTTTATTAAGAAAGAAGAAAGAAAGAAATAGTTTATTTGCCATGAAAGTGGTACAGTCTGGTGTTACATAACAATATGGCCGCACAACCTTATTAGGTATGCAAAGAAAATTAAAACAAATGAATCTACATTACATACACATTAACATTTAAATTAATTCAATTCACAATAAAATAATTCTTAAAATATTATTAAACCAGTCAAATATTATCATTATATCTAAATATTTATTTTGAGAGCATTATTTGCGCTATGTCAATTTTACTGTCTAAGAATGCTTTAACACTATTAAAACATTTCCCGTTAAGTAGTTTAAAGAGAATATTTTTAAAAGGTATTAGGTCCATCTCTTTAATTTGTTCTGGTAACTTATTATATAGTCAAGCAGCTAAAATAACAATTCCTATGACAATATTTTGTTTTTATGCTTGGCAAAAGGAGTTTATTGGGATACCTTGAGGGTTTTGCATGTGCCCTGAAATCATCTTTTAATTTAAATAACTTAGGATAGGTTTTCACAAAAACACAACATTCAAAAATATAAATGGATGGAACTGTTAATAAGTTCAGTTTCCTAAACAATGGTCTACAAGAGGTCGCAGTGGCGGATTTATTAATCCGTTTAGTTACTTATAATTCACTAAACTAAAATTACCATTGTATTAAAGACCTCATTTCCTTGTTTTTCCGCGTCCTCCAATCACTATCCTTCATTAGCCCTGAATTTTCCGCAAAGCAAAGAAAGTCGGCTGAGAGCAGACTAGCAGGAGATATCGCTGAACAGGGATCAGCGGTACATAATTGTTAATAGTACTAACGAAACAGTGCAGAACTTTTGTGTCGGAGGGCACAACCTTCTTTGGGTTGCTGAGCTGAGTAAATATACCAAAGACAACTGTACTATAATGAACACTGCTAATACCAAGTATTCTGCCTCAAAGTACTAGAATATGACGGTATTATGGACCGTTCCAAGCCAAAACTAGTCGTTTCGTCCGCGGCCGGCAGACAGCGATGACGTCGCATTAAAACGATCGCGGATGATTGATGAGCGGCAAACACCGCCAGACTCATTCAATTTGCTGTCACTGTATGGAGTGCATTTTTATTATGTGATACGTGAATTTTCACGTACGTTACAGATGGATTTTTTTTATGCCAGTATGTGTATGTTCGCAAACTAGCGACGGAATATTGATTTTAAGGAATTTGATAAAATAAGCATATTTCTAAAAAAACTGATATAAATTAGAACTGATCATCATTTCATGTAGGTTACATTGTCAATCGAACATGTATACCCTGGTGTCAGAGATGTGCGAAACCGCCTCTCGGCCTTTGACGTGGTGTCCATAACGACCACCAGATGGCGGCCGGGACCAACGGCTTAACGTACTTTCCGAAGCACGGAATCATCTTTATTATCAGACAATCAGGTGATTCAAGCCTGCAATGTCCTAAACAAACTTACAACTGAACGTGTGTTCTGATTGATGCACCGGCAAGCGCAGCGTTGGACATCCACCGACCATGCAAGCAAGCGATGGATGCAGGCCACTTAAAAATGGTCATTTCGGAAATCCTCGGATGAGGCTTATGTCCAACAGTGGACTGACTGAAATGATGGTGACTTGACACGCTTTTGCTTATATTGTAAATATTTTAATGTAATCTGTTTATGTATTCAAAAATCGAAATACCATCTCAGCAACCGGCGCAATTCATATTCCGAGCTTCAATATGGCGATCATAGCATCAGGGTAATATTGTCCAGACATATGGTTTACACGGAACAGGAGTCCGGTTCATTTGTCACTACATACTGATAGACACACATTTTGTCACTGTTACAGAATACACGATCGAAGTGCATTGAAATTCTCGGGTGTTTTGCTTTGGCATGCTCGTGTTCAGATAATCAATGGTCGCTGGTCTGTAATTAAAGATTGATTAATACCCGCTATAATTACTTGTATGAGCTGAATTAAACTGATTTATGATACGCCTCGAACTTTAAAAAATTGAGTATGAAATGAGAACGTTGTCTGTAGTTATAGGGAAGAGCAATATCATTATTTTACTATCAATTTTTTTCTTAATCCGAGATTAGATCAAGCATTCCACTACGTTATGGTACGTAGGAATTATAATGAATCGACGTTATTTCAACTACCTTACTATTTACGAAACAATATTTACACTAAAAAGTAACCGATTCCGAGAACAAAAACTAAATTGATTGTTAATTAAGGCAGTAATTGTATTTTAAAGTTTTCTCAAGAAGAAAAGTGGTATTGTGGTGGGGACGTCTTGCTATCTCTTTTGTACACACGAAACCGAGTGATGTCACACAGTGCATCCTTTTCTTGTTCTTTGACATTTTCTCTTTTCACCGAATTTCAAAGGCTTATAACTGATTTATTTAGGAAGGTAGTTAAAAAATCTTTCAGTTTTCAGTTTCTGGTAGTGAAATGTTTGATATGAATGATAAAAATAAATTGAGTAGAATACCCAATTTATTAAGACTTTTCTACGTACTTATATGTAATAATTTCTTAGCATTATGGCGAGGGATGATTATCTCAATAATTTCTCTCGGCTCCCGGTTGTTCCGTTCTACAAGTTTAGTGCAGACAGTGCGAGTCTATGTCCCGGGCAGCTGCAAAATTAGCCAGAGTGCTTTTTTATTGCATTTCCGAAGACCACGCCGCCGTCGCAGGAGATAATTTGGTGATGCGGTTCATGCGGCTAGCCCCTTGCGGTGTGATGTAATTGGGAGGTTTTGTTTTCATGACATATCTGATGTTATTAGTACTAGTTATTTTGTTATGAGTTGTGTTTTTTTTAATAAACTATATATAAGTTTTGTTGTTTGTTATCCAAATAAAGTTTACTTCTTCTTCTTCTTTGCGAGCAGACTCTGGCTGTTCAAACTTCAGAGGACCAAAACTCCGCCACCGACAATCACCATCTCGTGTCGGATGCCAGATGTTTATTAAGTTACGAATATTTAATATTATCTTGTAAATATATTTTATACATGTTTACTATGTATCTGCCTGTAAAAGTTTACTAGTATATAAGGCTCTTTCGATTAGCTTCTCGTATATGCACATTTATAAACGAACCAATTCAAAATAATTGTTTAAAATGTCATTCGTCCTCCTTTCGAAAGTTAAAAATGTAGCCGTAAAACCATGAACAAAACCTAACTATCGTTTTGTTGTTTATGAATATAGAACAGTTTCAATCCTCTTATGGGGATGTATTTAAGATAACAAGGGTGAAATCACCCTACAAAGCCTATGCTTTTAATATAATCAGGTATTATCTGGTATGCACATTCGTATAGAAACAAACTCTGAAAACAACTTCAGCGTAACCAAAAAAGACTTGGTACTAAAATTGCTTAAAATCAAACACGCTCAAAACAACTTTATAAACTGTTAGGCAAAACTTCATATTTATTCAATTGTCGTCGCTAATTTGTAATATCTGTTTGGAAGTTATAGCTGGAGCGTCTATTGGTCAAAGTTTGTAATAAGAGGTGCCTGGACTCGACAACGGAGTTTTAAGAAAGTTGCGCGCGACTGTACGGTTCTCCAATACTACTCGATCCCTCCACTTCGGACATATACTTTTATTATTTCCTCGTTATAAGTTCACACTGTGCGAATTTACTGGCTGGTTACACAGTACAGGTACGAAAATGAACGAGTTAAGTTGTGGTCTAGCTAGGTAAATTTTGTAGTCAAAAAATTGACATGTACAGAATAGCAGGTGGATAAGTTATAAAATGTACATGAAATGGATGATGGATTGGACAAGAAATATTTCTTATATGTACGAAATGTCTTACCACGGTCCATTCAAATTCAATATGTGAACAGATAACTCCCATTTCTAGATATGAGGCAGACGTTAATCATTTATTATCACTAGCTTGCCGAAGAATAAACTTATACTAAATTAGATCAAGGTGGAAATCTGTAGATATCTTGTCTAGATGGCTTAATTGTAAAAATTAAGGTATCCTAACTTCTTTTTATTTCAAGTTATTGCTATGAGAACTACAAATAAAGAAGGGCCACATTAATTGCAATGAATGTTAAATTATTTAAACAATTGTTTCGCCTTGTTGGAACTACACTGGTATTGTTGTTTTATGGACTTGTGCAATCAAGTTCATAACTTGCTCTCAATAAATAAATTTTATTGTGTATCCGAGAGTGTTCAATGTTGGACGTAAGAAGATCAGAATGGAAACTTGAGTGTTGGAAGTTGTTTAAGAGTTTACGAGTAATGTGATTGAATATTTTGTTTATGTTGTGATTCGTTTGTGTTTTATTGTGTTGTCTGATAAGCCGTGTTGTCGTAAGTCCCCTTTCAAAGTTGTTTCTTACAAGTTTACAAATAAAATATTTTATTATATATTTTTCAAATTTTTTTATTCCGAACAACTCTGACACCAGGGTGTACATGGTCGATAGACAATATAACCTACACGAAATGATAATGATTATATTTAAAAAAAAAATTTGCAACTTTTCGTATCACGAAACAAAGAAGAGTTTAAATAATACCTTTGTTAAATATAATCCTTAGTTTTGGCTTCCGATGTCTGCAAGTTTTATTTCTATCGTAAGTTTTGCGAACTCTGAAATCTGAGTTAGACTCTCCTTTATTATTAATCCACACCCGATAGGGCCAGACGCTTGGTTTTATCTTAGATGAAAGCTGAAACTTTGCCCGTACGTTCTTTCTATGAATTTAATTGAGAAAAGTTTAATTTTTACCCGGACTTAGTTTCGAGATTAGTTATGAACGATTTGGCATATTCCAATTTAAATATTTTAGCCCCTATCTTTTATTTTGCACAAGTTCTACAATGGGGAAGGCGGCAGCGGCCTCTTAATTTCCTTGTTCATTCCTACTTTGCATTGTCTTCTTGTTTGTTTGTTAGTAGTATGTTTATTTCACAATACACATATTAACACACATATTTAACTTTAATTATAGAGTAATTTGTACCTTTGGATTATAATATTCCGTTTTTAGCATAGAGCTACAAACAATTCGTTTACTACGACGTAGCACGCTACGAGCTACGACATATAAGTTCGTAGCACGCTCTACGACATAGCGTCTCGCTTTGCTACGCAGCGTTGCTACGTGAATTAATGTGATTGACTGTCACTATTTGTACAACTTGTCTACTTTCTGGGTGTCAATTCCGCTAATAAACTTTAAAAGACCATGCAACTGATATTCATTTACGACTCAATTACGATGCATTTTTGATATGCTCAATATTGGTATTCTGCTAACACAATTTTGAATCTCAATTTAATTGCAACTAAAACGTAGTTGAATGGTAATAGTAGAAAAAATGTAAATAAATTAAATAAAAGAGTACCGATTACTGAAAGAATTGAATAAATGAATGAACACTTTATTGCACCATTTACAAACAAAAAAAACACAGTTAAATCCAATACAACTAAATGGGTACAAAGGCGGACTTATCGATGTTTTTTTGATTAGCAAGATTTTCCAGTTGCAGTTCAATGGCATGCCAATGGAATACGATTCGACGATTAGACGATCAAAAGTTGTCATTGGAATCCAATTACGATTCAATTGTGCACTATGTAAAATAAGAGAATTGACGCCCTGGTCAGAGTCTTACTTTGTAGAAATAAACCATACTTTGTGTGTAACGTTGGAACCTTCCAACGTTCCCAGGTTACACCTGTAAACTGGGCTAAGTGAATTAACTCGTACGAATTGTTCGTGTGGTCAGTGATAGTTACAATTCTTGTCGCGTAGTTGCAACACCTGTTTTATAGTTTAGTTTAGTATATTATTTATTACACTATACCAAATTTATACATACCGAAATATATAACATTAAAGTTAACAAAAGGAGACCTTATCGTAGTGCAATTCAAAATACACATTTTCTTTAAAACACTTTTACCTAGCTTTGAATATATTTTTATTTAATGATCGAAATAAATCGTTTTGAACAGGGCTAAAAACAACATGTGAAACAAAACTTGCCCATGTTACCTCTGACCCGTGACTGAGCCATGACGTCACATAACAAAAGCCTGGCTACCCTCGTAACCTAACGAGGGTTCGTCAGGCTGAGTCACACAGATTAGCAGCATGCCCCTCTTAGTAACGTGATCTGAGGCACACCAGTGTTACGGAATATATATATATATATCGATATAATAACCTGTGCTTTGGAAGGGACAGTGGGCCACAAAGAAGAACATTCCTTACGATTACACTTAAACCTCAAATTGCCTGAATGCTTCTAGCAATGGATAACTTCAGGCTATTTACACAACTATTCTGGTCATATCCTTTTTTTTTTCAACAAGTATTGTCATACCGAAGTCACTTCTTATTCTTCTTTACTAGAAATGGCTAGATACAGAACAGTACATGGCAAAATTGCTGTTTTTCGCATCAAATCAATTTAAAACCATTTAATTCTTCGGCTATTCATAGCTAAACATTCTCATGATCAAACAGCAACAAGAATTTAAGAAAACCTTTGGAGTATTTAAATTTTAAATTTGCGCTTTCGAGTGTTCGACACTAGTACAGGTTCGAAGACGGCACAGTTAATGAAATCATAAAAAAAAAAATGCTAGATTCAGAGAGGGAGTAGTACAGCACATCATTGTGCATGTGTGTTTTTACCCGACTGCGACAGAAGGAGGGTTATGTTTTTGCCTTTATTGATATTGTATTTTCAATATCTACAATCAACAATTTTACAAACACACACATAAGACAGTGACTTAATCCTGGTTTCCACACAAATGGCGGTCGCCGTCACGTGCAGCGTACACCGGCGATATCTATATCATGTTTGACTTTCTGTTCGCCGAACGATGTACTAATTGCGCCTCCGGGCTGCGTCCGTTCTTCGCAAACTTCGAAATGAATCCGTATGGTGGTCCTGCGGTGGCGTTCGCTTCGATTTCTGTAGAACATAACATGTATACATAGTTCTGAAATTATTTGTAGATTTCGTATAAATTTGTATTTTTATTATTACTCCATTGCGCCAGTAGGAGAGTTATGTTTTTCGAGAGTATGTATGTATAATTATTTAGCACGCTCTGCAGCCTAAACAGCTCGATGGATATTAGCTTGAGAGGTGTCGTTAGATTTGTATTTACTGTAAGAGTGTCACTGGGTATCATGATAAAAAAAAATGTGGAATTATTTGGGTGTTTTCATTTTTAAATTACACAGAAACGCAGTCGGGTTGTTAGTTTTTTTTATTGACGTCATCTTGTTTATTTCGGTAAAAAATGTTATTTAAAATAATTAAGAACCTATTTAAGTCACCAACAGCTTTCTATTAGTTATCGACAAAGCTAATATAAGTTTCAGATTTTTAATTTATTGTAATCTGATTATGATAACCCTGAGATATGTGAGGTTTTGTCAATCTGTATCCTATACACACGTCAAAGATATCATATTAATGCATGAACAGTGAAAGGGTTAACTGAAATATACACGCAATCTTGTTCTATGTTGAAGTTTCCGCTAAGGGGCCAAGGAATAGCCTTGTACAAGAACGCTGTCAGCGCATAAGTTTGTTATGTGTGTCGAAGAATTAAGCCAGTTTGTGTAAATTGGGAACATCCGGGTACGCCGGAAGCGCTCCACTCCATTGCTTTAGCGGGGGAACCTTCGATTATATTACTTACTAACTACGATGGCGCAGAAACCCAAAGTGGATCTTGGCCTCCAAAAATGCGTCATTTCATCCACCTGTCGGTCCCTCAATCAGCAGGCCAAATATTTTGTAACCATTAAAAAATAAATTTGCCATTTTTTTTTTACATTTTTGTTTGATGGCATGGTCTGCTTTGAAACCCATCAAAATTTTAAATCGAATCGTGCAATATTGCTTGCACTTCGTTCCCAAGTGGTTTTATGGCTGTATTTCATTTTGAAACGCATAAAACCACGTTTCGTTCTTTTATAAAACTAATATCAACTTTATTATTGCCACAACGACACAACCGAGCCTTCCAATACAGTTTGTTTTATTTCTCTCTAATAATACTATTTCTATGTAAATAATAAATATTCTGTTTTTATGAGAACATGTTGAAGTTGTTTTTTTTTTTTTAATTTAAGTAATGTCTGTACCATCGTTATCATGTTTAATTATAGATTAAAGGAGGCATCCTCTGGTCAATATGCTGGCCTGTATTTTGCTTAAAAAATAGGCATCGCTATTCAGCGAAGTAATCAGTCCAGCATTTTGGGCACTTTGCCTCAACTGCGAACAGTTTATAGGCCCCATTAGCCTGTAGATAGTTCAAACATTTTTTATGTTATTTTAATAAGTTTAATTTCTAAGTTTCTGTACAATAAATACAAATTTGTACAATATTTATTGAAACTTCAAAAATAAACAAAAAACAAAAGTAATGCCGTGTGCAAGCATTGAACCTCGGCCGTGGGCTTTGCTTTATCAAGCGAGCAATGCAAACTCGCGAGCGGTAGCAAACGCCCAATGCCATAAGGGCCGACACTATTGTGCCTGAAGGGCCTACTAAGAACCTATCGGTAGCGTGAAGCGTCCTGGTACATTTCGGTACCTGGAAAACGGGCTACTGTTCCTACTACGTCGTAATCGCCGGCGAGTACGGTTATATGTACCTATGGAAAATCCCGGACTCCGGCGAGTCTGGAGATTTTTGAAGGGTTTGTTGGCCACCGTGATGGGATCGTCAGGGTCAAAGAGAACATTCCTCGGCCGGTTGTGCCGCAGGGGGCATCTCTAAACGCGCTGTAGTTTGCTGCCTGCACAACTAACGGGTTGGGATGGGAAGGGCAACTCTCAAAGTAACGTTTCTTTGATGTAGCGCTTTAGGGACGGAAGTTCAAGGTCTCTGTGTACCCGTGGCTCTGCGTGTGAACCTATTCTGAATGAGTTAGTGTGCAAACAAAATATTTTTAGTTTTTATGGACAAAGGAGATCCTCACATTTAATTAGTTTGAACAATAATAAATTTAATTTTCTCTTTCATACAAGCGACATTTCCTCTTTATTTTTCCGTGTAAATACGTCCAATATCTTCCATTTCAAAGAATCTACGGATGGAGCAAAAACATTTTCTGAGAAACACTGGAATATGCGCCTCTTCATACTACTCGACGCCTAGACATACTACAGGTATAGACAATGCAATGATGCCTGATTATGTTGTGTTATTTATTAGATAGCAGTCAGGGGTGTTATTTCCATGCATCTGTCCGATGGCTTGGATACATAACATACGGGTATGCGACCCCGACTTATTCGAGCTGCTACTGAATCAACCCATGTCCATCCGAGTCAGTAGCATGCTAGTACCTCATCCTTTCCTTAAACCTAACCACCTCCCATCCTTCCCTAGCTTAAGAATACTTCTGATGGGCAGCAGCGGGCTTGGATACATAACACACGGGTATGCGACCCCGACTTATTCGAGCTGCTACTGAATCAACCCATGCCCATCCGAGTCAGTAGCATGTTAGTACCTCATCCTTTCTCTAAACCTAACCACCTCCCATCCTTCCCTAGCTTAAGAATACTTCTGATGGGCAGCAGCGTCGGAAGTACAATAAGCCGTTGAAACTGCGCTAGCCAACCCGCCTGCCAAGCGTGGCGAATATGGCAACAACCCCTCAATTTGGGGGAGGCCTAAGTCCGTGGACTGACTGCGGCTGAAACGAACGATTTATTAGATAGGAAGTTGTTATTTGTTTAAAGACTGATGATTTATGACTTTTAAATGTGATACTCTGTGAGTCTCTATGTTTAACGTTTTATGGACCTTATAAAACCGTTTAAGGTCGTTCAACGTTCTATAGTGTTGACTATGTAAAATATATCTAGGTAGGTATATGCCTGATATTAGATTTTATTTAAGTTATTTTACGTCATCTTTCTAGCAGTTTTTTATTGCCTTTTTGGTCCCAAGGTTACACAAAATACCTGAAGGCATTATTTATTTATCGCTTCGCTTGTCGCAAACTAGATAATAAAAATTTCATTGTTAAGAACCAAATATGGTTTCTGCGCAGATGAAAGGATTAAACTTCATTACAATAATGTAGGTGTCCTTTTGTATTTTTTTATTAATAATGATATAAATATAACAAAACCAAGTGAGATCTGACTGAAAGAGATCGCTTTATCATTAAGTTCACCTTTGTTTCACCTCATTTTCATGAATATTTTTTTTATCATGTTTTAGATTTAGTACAATAAAGAGTATTTGTATTGTATTGTAAGTGTTATGTAATGTAATGCTACATCTGTTGTCTATCTCTATTTAGGTCTACGATCTCTTCATACCGAGTGTATACCGTGCTGCGGTATCAGTTTCCATGTCGGATGATGTTCAATTGCATGTGTTATGCAGGCCTTGAACGGACTACACTGGAATACTACTCGGTAGGAAACCATCTAAATATATACCAATATTACATCGCCGTGCCTGATAAATGGATCGGTTTCCTTTATTTTGAAAGACCATGTTTTTATTTTATCCGCCCGATAGTTGTTGATTTAGATTCTACTTTTCTTAAAGTTCCTTGTGAAAATAGAATCGGTAATTCCTTTTGGAATGCGTTTTGGTTTTCATATAATGTCTTACAGTATTACAGAATAAAGACTTATCTCAATTAAGAATATCTTGCAGTAATAAAGAAAGAAAGACCAACGTCAGATGGGTAAAACTAAAATAAAAAATGTGAGATTCAGCATTCTTCAAATAAAATTGTAAATCGGAGAGCATTTTCTCATAATAACGAGATATAAACAGACATCCCATTGATTATAGATTATACTATACTTAAAAATCAAAATAAAATTTTGTTTCCCAGAAGAAAATTAATGTTTATAATAATTTAAAATTCCCATTCAATTTTGCTTTGACGGTCACAAAATAGGAAAGCAAATATGTATGATGTTAATACAACATAGTCACGTGTAAAGTGGTTTGCGGTTTCCCTCATCGGTTTGTTCGCGGTTTGTTCTATTTTGTGTAATGAGGATTATGTTATGTAATTACACGTTTGTTTGTAGCGGCAATTTTAATTAACACGTGCAGGAAATGCATCCTAACAGTAGTTTATTTGCCAACAAATGGCTGTTGCAATACTTCTAAAATAGTGTAGCTACATGTTATAGTTATTACAACTGACATAATGTATAAACGTATGGGAAAAGCTTTAGATACTTAATCTAACAACAGAATATCTAAAATTAATAAATTAAAAAAGGGAGATGTTAGGAGTAGGTACCCATAATCGACGAGCGTGTATGACGAGTGTGTTATGTTAGCATACAAATGACTGCAGCATAAAAGTGTGTTTTGGCAGTCAGGAATTCTGCGCTTCCGACACACACTGAATCTAAGTCCATCCGATTTGTCAAAATTTATAGTGAACTGTAAATATTATGGAAATCTGCAACGAAATTCAGCTCCGCGCTACCAGGAAGCGTGGCAAATTGTGAGGATATTGAATTAGTAGCGGTCGATATTGAAGCTTTTTTCAGGCGCTGGACAAAAAGGCACGCCGTCGGCCGTCCGACGCTGAATCAATTACGTGACGTTGATGCGACGCGGTGGTAATTCGATCGCTCGGTAAATGTTGATTCGACCGCGGGGCATGGCCAGCCTGCCTGACTGATCTACTTTCCCCATTAACAGTTCGTTAGTGCCTTGCCCTAATTTAAGCTCGTGTTCGATTTCCTGCGTCGAGATGCCATAGATGTTGAGAAATTCATACTGAAATATTATTGAAATAATTTATTTTTATCAGAAACATATATAGTTGTTTGTGGTTATATTGGTGCTATAAATGCATGAAACTTCAAGTACAGTTATATCTGTCCAAAACCCAAACGTCGTTTTACTGTGAATGAAACAATGATAATATGATTGACTGGTAGAGAATGCTAAGTCCGCCGATTGTTTAAGTATGTTTGTGCTTGTGGTAAACTAGTTTTAATAAATAACTAATCCCGATCCCGTTATTGCTTTTATGTGTTTTTTATTGTTTTACAATATCGCATTGACATAATGCTGAAGCGTCACTTTGTAGTAAAATATTTTTTTGGTTTTAATTTATTAAAGCAATTAATTTTTTTTTTTGGTCTGTTCAAAAAGCAAATAAAACGGCAACTTCTTTCTTAACCTGCGGTTAATATAAGTGTAAATAATAATATTCAAACATACTAATACGCGCTCGAATACGCTTTCTAATGAGGAGTTACAAATAAACAAAATTAAATAATAACAGAACCGTTGTAAAAATTATAGGCTTGCAATCACCACCGAGTTGCGTTTACTAATAAACCAGATTGTGCACGAGTGGCAAAGCGGATTATCGAAATTAGACTCCTCAGCTGCTGTAATGATTGACTCTTCCACTTCGCTATGAGGGGTCCTTTCCTTGAATTATAATGGATAGCTATTCATGTCTCTAACGTTTATAAAATGATTTTCTGCAATTAAAACGAGGAGTGATCAACTAACAAAATAAAAACGCGAAATGTCCGATGTCTGGCGCAGAATCTTCCCAAGATTAAAGTCATGTAGTATTGTAAACTGTAATACGATATGATTCATCATGATTCTTTTATAATTAGACCGTAAAAACTGCCTAATTTCAAGGCTCACCCCATTGTATTGTAACCAAATAAAATTGAATTTATTAATTATCGGGAAGAAGAAGTTACGTAGGAGGAAGTCAGTGTTTGGCTTTAGATGCGAGCGCTGTCGAAATGATTCCTTTGTTCAAGTCCCGATCAATAGGCTACTTTTGTGAGGTTTTATTATTAAATGAAGATTCGAAGTTGATACACCGAAGTCTAGTGTATAAAGAGGTCCTGCCGTAAGCCGACAGATTGGTTCGTCTCGGAGCAGGTCTGGCTAATCTCATGGAAGCAAGGGCCACAATAGGCTTTATTAACATGCATGCGACCCGCTCGATACAAATTGCCGATGAGTCGCCGTATTTGCGGCGAGGCGAGGCACTGCTTGAGCCGATCCTAGCGTGTAATAATGCCGTCGCCGCTTGTTATAGAGTTTGTCGTCTGCCTAAACCCCTTGGGATCATCGCATGTCATGTTTTTGTAATAAAACGTGTCCTCGAATCTTGGCGTGGGTTTGTTTTTTAAATTCATGTTACCTGTTCTATCATTCATCTACATTATTTTGTGAATAAAATATAGATGAATAAATTTGCCTACGAGTAGTTGCTTAAAATGTAGTCTTTCACTGCACATATGGTAAACTAGCTGTTTCGCCGGCTTCAAAAAGTAGCCTATGATTGACTCCGGGTCTTCAACTATATTCATACCAAATTTCATCGAAAGCGTAACAGACAGACAAACTACGATGGTACCCTTCGAAGCTATATAAATTTCGATGCAGCATGATAAATAAAATAAAAAAAAGGTATTGTGTAACGGACTAGACAAATGGAGTCTAGTCCGTTACACAATACCTTTCGAAACTTGGAGTATTCATTACGGGGAAATCTGTATTCGCCGATCTATATTCGTTATTACAAGAGTTTCCCTTATAGCCTCATTGAAATATATACAGGCAATTAAAGTAGAATTACCGGGCCCTCGATTCAGCTTACCTTCGGCTCTTTACTTATTTATTGCCTCTCGGAAATCATACAGTTTGTATTGGAAACTAGGTTGAATTATCTTTAAAGCATTTTATGGAATTGTTTTTATCTTCAAATACAGAATTTCTGGGAGCGTTAACATTTTATCTGGGTTTTATGTTCCGCACGTAGGTATACATACTGATTTAAAATGTTCTTTTTAATAAAACAAAAGCTGTCAAATTATATTCTTATTTATATCGCTCTATAACTAATAAAAGGAGTATTTACATTTTTAAGTGGAACTGCGAATATCTTACAGATTCCGGCTTTACACAAGTTTATCAAAATCTAATGGCCCAGAAAAAACTAACTTAAGACGAAACTTAACGACGAGAAATCACCTAAAATATATCGATTTCAGCTCGGGTCACGCCAAGGTTTAATTTTACGGGTTCAAGTCATTGAGTCACTCTCTTAGGATCTGGATCATTAAGTGGGCAAATGGTTAATGAAAATAGAATGAGCACTAAACATCGAAGTGGAATTTTGCCAGTCACCTAGCCGTCGTTAAATGTTGTTATCGTAGCGATTAAGTAACAAAACAACTGGAGGAGGGCGCTGGGTGCGCTCGCCTTTGTGCCGATTGATTCATTCTTTGGGACAAAAAAAGCGTTTTAACGGCGTGTTTTAAGGGATTCTTACAGGAAACGAGACAATACATCTGCTATGCATTTATCCCTTGGTACAATCCGCCTATTGCTTGACCAGATTTAAGTATATCAAAATAAAATGACCAATCGTTTGGCAGAGCGTCACACACTAGATCGTATTTTATTGAACCAACATCGAAGCTCTGGCAAATTATTATTTGTTGGCACCAAAACTCCGGACATGTTCTGCCAAAAAATATAGGTGGCTGGTCATGCAGGGCGATACAAAATATGTGCTACGGTTTCAACCATTGGAACCCAAAGGAGCGTACCAATCACAGCGGGTGTGAATGAAGCCGAAGAGGGAGAAGTAGTCGCGAATAATAATCTCAGTTTACGATGGCAGCCGAGTGAATCAATAAAAACACTAATAATGCACAGAGGTAATCCGGGCCGTGCAACGTCGCGATTACCAGCGCTAACGATCTCGTAAAGGCGGATCACGGATGTGCATCCGTGCGGCTTAGCCCAAACGCGGCGGGACTCGGGCTAGCAGACGACATGGGATGCAGATTTTACAATGCTGTTCAATCGATTTGGTTTTATTCGTCGGAAATAATTGTGTTAGATGTATAGTGTACATGTTAGTCTGTATTAGATTGTAAATTCGTATCTGTTGGCAATGATACCGAAAAGACGGATCACGAATGCACAGCACAGGCTTAGATGAAACATCTGTCCAAAATATACCCTGGAGACGTATGTTACTTTTATTTTAGTGATTATAGTTATCACAAAAAATATTCAAAAATATAATTGCACTGATGTTCATAAATTCGAAGTGACTAAATTTTAATATCTTGAAAATAGAACTTTGTAAACTTAAAACTACTATAATAGAAAATTTTAATCTCAAGCAAAAATTGCGGAGCAGTACGTGAGAGATTCTAAATCTCAACTGCAATCCAGGGAACTGTATAAACTGGCGGCGGCGAATAGAGAAATGCACACAAATTGTTACTTCTTACTTCCTGGTTTAATCAAGGGAGACACCCGCCGTGCAACGTCCCGCTCGCGGCCCGCGCAAATTGAGAATAATGGATCCGGTGTGCCGTTTTAGGGCTCCTTGGAAAAAATCTGATTGTGCCATTGCTCTTGCTTACATAATTTGTACTGCTTTGTTACATTCGCTTTGCGCTTAATTGGGTCACTTATAGGCTTGAATTTATTATTTAAATGCATTTGAATTTACTTGTCTTAATATATAAACAATACATAAAAAAACAACAATACATAAACATTAAATAAAACTCCCCACTGAATTTAAAAATAAAAGTAAATTTAAACAAATTTCAAAATATTTGTATTTATTAATTTCACGTTTATAAGCAAGAACCGAACTTGATCTTGCTTTTTATTTGGAGGAAAGTTTGCATATTACGAGTTACTGTAATTTACTTACTCAGCAGAGTAGCTAGTAAGCTTAAATAATCTATCAGCACATTCCCAGCATTGAACATCTTAGCTTTGCTAACACCACTTTCCATATTTACGAGACTTTATTTATTTATTTATTTATAAATCTTTATTGTACCACAAGTTTACAATTGGCGGACTTAATGCTAAAAACATTCTCTCCCAGTCAACCATTAGGAAACACAGAAAACTTATGTGCGGCGCGAATTATTTTAAAAATACAATGAGAGAAAAAAAACACTTAACTGCTAAATAAACATACATAGATTTACATACAGTATTCATAACTATACATATACATACATAAAAGAAGAGATGAAAACGGAAAAAGATGACGATTTAGGGTGATATTATGCTAGTGAGGTGAATTTTGACTTTTCTTTTGAAAGCGAATTTAGAAATGGTCTCTTTGATGTCATCAGGTAGAGCATTCCAGAGCCGTGTGGCTTGTAAGGTAAATGAATTAGACAAAACTGGACCGAAATAGGGGAGTAGAAAGGGTAAGTTTTTTGGAAGATCTTGCCTATCGTGACCGCCAGAAAGAAACTTGTATGTAGCTAAAATACGGTTTGTAGCTAATCTACGAGATTAAGGTACGCTGTAAGTCAAGGTCCTAGATGTGTGTGTATCTATCGATAACAACCGGGACCAACGGCTTAACGTGCCTTTCGAAGCAAGGAGAAGCTCAAGATAGAAAATGCCACTAAATGTCGACCAATCCAATAGTGGTCGCGTCACGTCGTCGCTTGA
This sequence comes from Euzophera pinguis, assembly GCA_947363495.1. Taxonomy (NCBI): domain Eukaryota; kingdom Metazoa; phylum Arthropoda; class Insecta; order Lepidoptera; family Pyralidae; genus Euzophera; species Euzophera pinguis. Next base: position 8,991,864 of record OX376171.1, read on the forward strand.
TACGCGCATTCGCTACGGATACACGGGTCGCGCTCGACTAACGAGCTCCTCCTGCATTTGACATGCGTATTTATCTGTATTGCGAATTGTGTACATAATCAGTGGTATTCCAATTTTGTATCATTGAATAACAGCTAATGATGCCTTAATCATGTCTTGTAATGCGCTCTTTTGGAAGAATTCGTTTTCTATTCTACACAAATCTCAATAAATTCTTTGATAATTTTAGACCTGATAAGTGACAGCACCGGTGGGAAACCCAAAATACAATGTTGCCACCAGATATTATTTAATTCGGTCATATCATAAATAACGCTATAAACTTTCCCCCCGCTTTGCTTTCTTAAAAGCTCTTAATAAATAAAATAAATTAAGGAACACGTCTGCCAAATTTCATTAGTCTGTCTGTTCAGAAATGTGACCTCTAGTCCGAAACAAAATTTAAAATTTCCATTTCGAAATGGAGACTTAATCAATTATTTAGCAAGGTAACATAAAAATACCAGTCTTAAGCTAAGTAAGATAGTAAGAATAATTTAATGTCCTAAAAGCCTTGTATAAAATAGCAACAGTTTTATGACCGTGGATCGCACTTTCAATGAATACTTATTGTATTATAATCTTTATCACAATTAATGAAATTATTTAATAGCATCTGTTTACCCGATATTCACGTTTATTATTCAAATACATTCAAACCCATGTTTCTCCGCCCGGATATAACCGTTCTCATGTCAGTGCTGCCCTCGTCCGTATCCGACACGATTCGCAGACCACCTGCAGTCCACCACCTGCTGGTGACAAGTCCTGCGCAAATCTATCGTGCACGCCTGTCCGACGCTATTTTATATCAATTTCGATATTTAAAAATGAGCGTATATTGGTTTTGAGACACAATTTTTTTATTTTTTCCGGGCTATCGTCGGATCACTAGTACCACGTATAAATTTAACCCAACTACGAATTTCGGCAGGCTTAATTTGCGCCATTTAACACCGCTGCCAAAGTGCGGATCGTGCCTGTCGGCGATCTTCGGCGATATTCGCCGAGTCTCGGAATTAAAATTAATAGCGCGCTCGCGCCGGGCACGTTGGCCGGTCCGGTAATTTGTTTACTCGTCTCACTCAGGATTACGTCGCGCGCTCCGCTGAATATGTAACTGCTTGTGACTTGTTAGGGCCAGCACAGACTGAGGCGCTACGCTACACGGCTGTGTATATATATATATATATATATATATATATATATATATATATATATATATATATTTTGTAGTTATATCCATACTAATATTACAATTGCGAAAGTCTGTCTGTCTTTCATGGCCAAACCGCTGAACGGATTTTGATGAAACTTGGTATGAATATAGGCTATTCACAGGAAACATTTAGTGCTATTTAAAAACGACGCTCTGTCGGTTTGTAATCATTGTATATCTTAATTGTTTACATTTTACTAACCTTGATATGTGCACGTGTTTTTAAATTTTACCTTAGCACTGTACCGTAGCACTTTTAAATCAAATCAAATCAAATCAAATCATCTTTATTTGTGAAAACAGTTCAAATAAGTAGACATGCAATTAATAAATAAGTAGGTACTCTGTTTCTGCCAGATTGGCGTACAAATTTACAAGAAATAACATTGTAAAGACTGAAATTTGTCATATGTACTAAGTTAATTAAATAAAACAACCTCGGATTAACTAATTGGTTTATTGGTATATCTAAATGGTACCTTTAGTGCCGTCTTGAAGTGCATTTACTTACTTCAAGGTTCAGTTGTATGTCACACAACGCAGCAACACCTAGGAATGAACATAATGTCACGTGTGTCCATGTTACGTCGAATATCAATAGTATAGCCAGGAAATACGAATATCCGAGAACACAAATGCCTTTCAAGCAGCATTGTCCGGAACATACTCGTATTTACGAGTAATTATTATTATACGAGGTATAATTTATTTGTATTGCTTAACAACTGTTGTCGTGTCGCTTATTTGTGTGTACTTATCTTTACAAGTATTCACTGGATTACGCTCCATGTTAATGAATATTGCGATTCTTTATACGTAACTGTGTTAAAGGTTTATTGATCTTCTATTAGGAGATAAAAAAAAAATTTATTCATTTATTAAATAAACAATTTAATAGTAATTGTAACTTACTGCGTATAGTCTGCCAGTATCTTGCGGACATTTTGAAATTATTGAAACAAAAATCTTGTATAAATATATTTCATGTTTATTATTATTATACTAGCTGTTTCCCGCAGGTCTGCCTGCGTCAAAAAGTAGCTTATGTTTGACCCCGGGTCTTCAACTATATTCATTCAAATTTTCTTCAAAATCCGTTCAGCGGTTAGGCCGTGAAAGCGCAACAGACAGATAGAAAGACAGAGGACTTTCGCATTTATAATATTAGTATGGATTATTGTTGTTGTTATTTTTCTACGATTTCTTTAAAATTCTCTTTCGACATTCTCTCACATTTTTCTAATTTGCATAGAATATATAATATGAACTTTGTTTTTTTGGTACCATTAATAGTATTATTGGACCAAAAAAAGGAAAAAAAAACATTCCAGAAACTATACATACATATTTTACATACGTAACCAGACATTACACATAACGTATAAAATACATAAATTTCTTGAGCAAATGCCACCAATAAGTTTAGATTCAAATTGCATATTTTTATAATCACAGACAAACGCGTCACACTCAAACGAGCAATCCAAGTTTTGCTAAGTTCACCATACAATCTCCTATGCAACCTTCACAGAGCGGGCTTAAATATAGCGGTGGGTCATGTGTGAGACACCGGAGACCGCGGTCGGGTGTCGGGACTAATTAGGTGTCGACAATTACTCGCTAACGACCGAAATCTGAAGCCGGCGGGAGCTTATTAACAGCCTGACATGCAGCGGCCGATACATCGCGAGCGAATTGTGCAGCGTGGAAATAAATTGGATTCTCGGTTTTGTCTTACGTATTTTGAAGGTTATGATTTTAGTCAGTAGCATCTCCGTGATTCGGAAGGCATGTTTAGTTGTTGGTCTTTGCTTTTATTGCTCTTCTATTGGTCTGGATTTCTGTAAAAAGGAAGTCGGAACCCGGTATGCATCGAGCAGCCACCGATTTCAAGATGGATGGTACAGCTTGTAGTTTGAACGCAGTGCCAAATTTGGCCGAAATAATTGGTTTTCGGTTTTGTCTTGTGATTTGAAAAGTAGTTAGGTCAGCTTTAGTTTCGCGCCACGGAAGTTAAGACAGTAAAGTCAAAGCGATTTACCGTGACTGATATCGCTAGATGGCAGTCGTTAAGGAGTTTCTAAGGTGTGTGGTGTGCCTTTAGGTAGGCTGAAAGATCTGATAGCGTAAATAAGTTAATAAAAATAAAATTAATAAGCTCTGACATTCAGATGCTTAACCGAGCTGAGCACAAATAAATATCTGTAGTTTAATCATCATGTCAATGTGGACGACATCATAAATAAGCATACACAGAGCCGAAAATGCAATTCATTCGGCAAACAGACCGAATCAATAGTCCGAATCAGATTGCGCGCTCACGGTTTTATTCGTATAGCTTTCAGGTACAAACAGTGCGAATCTCGGGTATAACTCAATACGACCAACTGTCCGGCTCGGGCCCTGCTAATTTGCATTTTGATGAGGCCGTCCGGCGACACTGATACAATAAACACGTCCGGGTACGGTCCGCGAGGACTTGCAAGGCGACGTTTAGCCGTGTACGTTGGCATGTATTTGAACTAGACAGACAAATTTAAAGAAACATTGTCTCGTGTTCTCAGACAGATTCTCTTCTCTTCCCGTGGATATAGTGAAAATATATCTTTGTGAAGTGTATTACTAACACTAGATTAAGCACTTTTGTTAATAACCAAATGGACTAAACGTCTGAAATAAAGTGATTATTTATTATAGTAAGAGGTATATAGCAAAGGTCTCTATCCAAGTCTTCATAAGAAAAAGTCATGAAAAAAGCGCGATTTCAAAAGTGTCTTACGTAGGTAAGTATTATCACTTACTAGTTAAACTAAGAGCACTAAAACCTTAACCTATAAAAATTAAGTCGAACGAACGAAATCGAATCTTTGTACGCGATTACCTAAAATAAAAGGGTTTAAGTTTGCCGGCCACTACACGTGCTACACTACATATACGAGTACAACAATAATCTTATTATGATACCTCCTGAATCCGACGCGGTGCCGTGGCTGCACCAAAGAGTATACATAGTGTTTTTTCTGACACTTTAGATCTCATCAGTCTCTGTGAGACACTTGTCTCTTCCGCCACCATTCCCAGTTTCGCCCACACTTGCAAAGAGCTAGGGAAATTTACGAAGTAATTTCATCAAATGACAAATTCTGTCCAGCGCCTATATTAATCAAGATCAGTGACGGTGTCCGTCGTGTTCGCTCAATTAACTCTTGCTTCGGATTATGTCCGAGTGTTAACGGCTAGACAGATATGAAAGCGTGAATCTCACCACAGCCACTGTTCTGTAGTTCGGTAATTCAATAAATGAGACGTTAATGTTTTATTTCATAAATTGTTTTGTGACTTTTAATCTTTGGGAATTTTGGTAGAGTTTCTGGTTTATTTTTGTTATTTTCATATCAATAACTGTTGGTGTGTAACAAAATCAATAATGTTATCTGTCACGCCCGTGTAAATGAGTGTATGAAATAAAAATAAGTACAATAAATATTTAGTCTATGCCATCATTCGGTCTTTTCATTATAGTTTATGGGCCCAGCAAGCTTCCACTGGCTCCACTTATGATTAATTTTATTAATTGTTTAATTAGTACCTCTATCAGATCTAGATAACCATTAATTACTGTCTCTACTCGAGTCTTTTTATTCGCTATAGGCAGGTTCCAAGGTTACTACTAAGTAAATTAAATTAAGATAAACGATAGAGCACGTTGATTAAAGGCCAAGAGATAAATTTTCGAAGTTCGTCTTTGTTTTAAATCTACTGAATTATATATTTATTTCTTAGTAATCACGTTTATTCGCCTCTTTTAAACACTCAATCACAGACATTCATTCAGATAAAACATGTGTTCACGGTTATTATAAAAACGTTTTTTAACTATAGGCATAGAATTATTAATCCATACTAATGTTATAAATGCGAAAGTCTGTCTGTCTGTTACGCTTTCATGGCCAAATCGCTGAACGGATTTTGATGAAATTTGGTATGAATATTAAGTTAAAGGCCCGGGGTCAAACATAGGCTACTTTTTGACGCAGGCGGAGCTGCGGGAAATAGTTTATATATAGGCGTAGAGTAGACAGTCGTGAGTTTTGTCGATTATATCCACGAATTTACCGGGAAAGCGCTAAGATGAAGAAGAAGATTCTATTTTTAAATTTTATGTCCTTGGTCACAGGTATGGAAGCAATAATGTCTGAGTTCTTCAACGACACCACGACTGCTTTCTACATCATCCTCATCGTATGGATAGCCGACCAGTACGACGCTATTTGCTGTCACACTGCGATTGCCAAGCGGCACTGGTTGAGGTAAGTGAGGAAATTTTGAGTTTAACCGTATTCATAAAAAATAAAGAACGTTCCTGAAGCCTAGTTCAACTAATATATTTTAGTTGAAAAATGGCTCTTGAGCATCTGCCTTCAAAGAGTGATACAATAGTTTAGTCACATAGCCCGAAAACCAGATAGCTTGTAGCCGCTGGCAAGATGGAAGGGAGGAGAGCCAGATAGCGGATATATAGCCTAATACGGTGGGTGGTCTGACCAAATCAAGTTAAACAATCCAAATTAATGTAAATTAACATAAAACATTGTTGGCTGCTGCCAACCGATCATTTTGGAAATCAATATGAGAGGCTTATGTCCAGCAGTGGACTGACTGCGGCTGAAATGTTGATGATGATGAAATAAAACATTACATACAGACATATTAGTAACCAAATACACATAACACAGCTACATTGTTTATGACTGATTTTACAAGAAATATACCTTAATTGAATTAAATAGTAATTCCGTAGAATTGATGAAGTCAGCGGTGGTCCATAAAAGGACATGCACGAGATATAAAACAGTAATAACATCAAATAGACAAGACTGGCAATTGTCATTTATTACTGTACCAAAAAGCTATTAGTGTACTTTATCTTCTTAAAATAATGATGATTCCACCCATACAGCTAATTCCGGTCGCTGCGACTTGAATTTTGGTAACAAAATAATCTCCTGGTCACTGTTTCGTAATTATTACTACGCTCTGTGTCTGTGTGAAGTTTAGCCACAAAATATTGTAACATAACGTACACTTCGCGATTAAAATGTGTTAGATCAGTTTTTGGTAACAATGTTTGTAATTATTCCTATTAAGATACTACATTTGTAATCAGAAACAAACAAACCCAAAAATAATAGTGAGCCTTGTACCCAGTTTTCCTAATGTTAAGTTTCCAATGTATACAATAAATAAATAGTACACTGTGACTAGATTTTTCTTACCGAAATGTTACTAAACTTTGTGTATGAATAGTGACTGAGTAAATGTGTGCAATGTGTACTGTGTTTCGTAACATAGTCGTAACTACTATACACAATTCTAGAACATTATTTCGTAATAAAAAGTCAGTGTTACTCAACATTTTATGTGATGATTGATTTTTTAAATGAGTTTTCTCATTTTTTATGAACTTTACAATCTGTGAATTCACTTTAGTTATTTACTGTCTTAATGCGCCTAGCATATTGTAAAATAGCAGTGTGGAGGTAGGTGGGGAATATTACGTTCCTTGCATGCACCATTTATATATGATAGTAACAAAACTAAATCTTTTTTATTTAATGTTTATATTTTAATTTCTGTCAGTAATTTAGAAAATATACAGTAAGTAGTAGGTAGGAATTCCAGCTCTCCGTTGCTTTGAGACTGATATATTGATTTTTCATTGTGAACAGAGAAAAATTTCTGATTTTTCTATCAGTTTGATGATGTTGAAAATTCGGACCTGAAATTTAATACATTTTTGAATTTAATCCATTTATTTATATTTTTACTTTACAATAAATTTCATGTGTTAAAACGAAATAAATACATGTTTTAACGACAATTATAGTATTCCAAATTAAATATAACATGCAAAATGTTAAGATTTTATTTTGTAACAAACAACCCAAGCCATAACAAAAAAAAAAAAACGCAATATTTGCGAAAGTATTAATGTTTTACCTTTTTCCCCCATAAATCGCAGGCGCATTTGTTTTTCGGAACTATCTTCTAAATTCCCTAGACAAACTGGCTTGCCCACTTCATATAGCACTATATACACGCTTAAAATGACTCTATAAGTTTAAACTTTCAACAACATAGTTAACATATTTATTTATTTAACACTTCTTTGCACACAGTAAAATAAAAATATAAAACATAGTTTACTAATAAAATACAAATTCTAATTTTATACTAATATGGAAAATTATAAATTAAAATTTTGTTGCGCTCAAGAAATGCCCATACTAATAGTATAAGTGCGAAAGTCTGTCTGTTACCCTTTCACAGCCAAACCGCTTTTGATGAAATTTGGGATGAAAATAGTTGAAGACCCGGGGTCAAACATAGACTATTTTTTGACGCAGGCGGAGCTGCGGGAAACGGCTAGTATAAAATAAATACGATAGTACTAGAAATGGCACAAACTTGAAGAATTTACGGCTGCGACAGGCGCCCCCTTTTCTTTGATGAGTTTGGTTTTAGCACGTACTTTGATGGGTCGCGTGTGACATAATCTAATATAATGGGGGAAAGCATAGGCGGATTTTTAAACGTGATGCTTGTAATAAAATGATTTAAGATGTTATTAAGTTGTGAATTTTCTCTAAAACTTGAAATATGTTTATTTAGCTGCTATAGTGGACATGGTAGCTCATTTGGAAATTTTGAATGTAATTTATTAACAAACTAGCTTCTTACCTGCTAATCTATAACATTAGTTAAAAGTCTACATGTTTAAGATTAATAAATAGATAAGTTAACATACTAAGCTAAGAAATATCATGATTCATATATTTGTCACCGGAAAATAACAAGAATCGTAAGTTGACCAATTTACGAGTTAGTTGATCAACTTTCGGAAAATAATAAACTGTAGTTGGAATGTATTATTTTACGCATGTATTTCAGTAAATTGATAAATTTACGGCGTCTAACCGTTAAATGATCCGACGAAGGCGAGGTGTACTCTGATTAGTTGAACGACTCATGTGCTTTTATCCCGCTTCCCGCGAGCGTCTTTTGTTTTATGAAATATTTTCTCTTATATTCATTACTATCTGTTTTCCGCAGCTACACCTGCGTCAAAGCCATGTTTGACCCGAATCTTCCAAATATGTTTATGCCAACTGTTTGGCCGTAAAAGCATAACATACAAACAAACAGATTTTCGTACTTATAATATTTGTATGGAAGTTATGGATATGGTATAAGTCAACTTTTACATGACTATAAAACAACAATATTAAAATATCAAATCTAAATGTTAGTTAGTTAAGTCTATGAATAAACACTTGCCAAATGCTTACAACCAATGCCATCGACCAATCAGAGAATAGTGTATTATTTGACGGATGACAGTGTACCGTAAAATAGTACACTGAGCAAGAAGGATTGGCCTATTCGTGTATGAATTAACTTGCGGGAAAATAGTTATTTAGTAAATTTCTGCTAGGCATCTAAGTTGATCAATTAGTTGATATATAGTATGGTAAATAACACATTTCAACTGTAGTTTATTATCTTCCGAAAGTTAATCAACTAACTCGTAAATTGATCAACTTACGATTCTTGTTATTTTCTGGTGACATATCCAATCAAAAATTTTCGTACCACTATATTAACCTCTTGATGTAAATATACACGTTCGTAAGTTTTCGTAATGTTTAATGTTTTGTATTTGAAGGAGAGCCTTAAATACTAATATGGTGACAATGAATATTTCCGTTGTCGGCCACCCACTATTTCAAAGTTTTAAATGTTTTAGTAACTTTTTATTTTATACTTCCTCAAGTCATACCATCTAGTCAACTTTAACAAGCTAATTTATCTTACATTACGACGCAACTATAACTTGCGCCCTTCATATCGGCCCCCTTAATTACGCAACACGAAAAAGACCTAAACCGGATATCACTGACGCAATATCCACATCTCATAATAAGGGTAGAGTTAGTATAATAGCTCTCTTTGACAATGTCCGAGAGAGCGCGACGCGAATATCATTGAGTAGAGTCTATAGTTAAGAAAAACATAGTCATCGTGATCGGTGTTATTTGTGGATTCTACCAACAGGCCAACATAACAGTCACCATAAACTGACTGGGAAAACCCGCAATGGTGATAAGTACGCCTTTGTACTCATTGTTAGAATTGAATGGAAATGGTACAATAAAGAGTATATCTATCGATCTGAATGTCTGGAGTAGTACAAATACATCAGACTAGTTTTGATTTCATTGCCTCATTTTAAGATAACGAGAATAATAATACTCCCTATTATTAAGTAGGATAACTCATAGCTAAGAAAATAGAATTATGCATGTAATAATTATTACTACCTAACATGATGGCCGTAAGCCTAACTCAATCATATGAAAATAAAAATACATTTCTTTGTAAAATCCACAAATACTACGTATTTTCCGTAACATTACGATTTTATATTGTAATACAATACAAAATATTAAATATACTTACCAATTGTTGCCCTAAATTATTATTATGATTAATGGCAAACGAATAATTGTAATGAAACCAAATAATAATTAACTCAAAAGTGAAATGTTATTCTAATAAAACTCCGATCAATGATGTTGAAGATGCTAATTTGTCTTAATAATTATTTTCGAGCCAAAATGGCTATTGTCTGCACTATATTATTTTTTATATAATCATACATTTTTGTGGCAATCTTTGTTGAATATCAAAGAGTATATCATGCTATCAGAAATTCGCGGTGTGGTTTGCAAAGCCACCATATAAATTTAATTAACCAACTAATTATATTATCAAGTTGGCCCTTAGCGCGAACATGAGCGCTCTACATATAATTGATTCTCTATTACGGCAATATTAAGGCACGTATAAGAAAACTGACCTCGGTCGAGTGAATAAACCTCTAATCGAAGCCGCGGGGGCTCGAGGCATAAATCAGTCTCCCCTCGCGATGACGCCCGACGGAGCCTTCAATTTGGTACATCCTTAAAATGACACACGAGAAGGCGCCCTTAACGACGCGTCGACTCACGCGCCGGGATTTCATAATCAAAATGTACTCTTAAAATTGAAATTGCATGAAATTATTATTGTGCATGTAATTTTACGATGCTCGTATTGAGCGCGTATGTGTTCGTAGCACTGCTACGATGTGCTACGAACGTGTATAGTTCGTAGCAGTACGTAGCTCGGCTCCGCAATGTAATGCAAATTAGTCGTAAAATTTTCGATCACAAAAAAAAAAATCAGAACAGACAGATTACAGCCTCAAATAATACACGGATTTCTTGAAATCGTCGTCTTAGAAAATCCCACTTGGTACACATGGTTGTCTAAATATAGCAAGTTTATCGATTTGTCCCAGAATAGCAAGGAATATATTAGTTGGACGTGGTATATATTTTGGCTTCTATCGTCTTTATTTGAAAATGATTTAACATCCTAGCGCTTTCCAGGTTGCATCCCATGATGTATGGCTTCGTACACCGAACTACTTTACTCGATGCCTTATTGTTTTCTCTTCGTCACGTAAGACGATGAACTCTGTGTGACGTCAACGCTTCTCGTAAATGCTGTTGTTGGTGGAATCAGCCACCAGTTAATTTATTCTAAAAAAATACCAGTGACAAATATTTACTTCTAATTTAAACCTCAATGAATATGAAGCTTCACAAATCACATGACACTTTGAAACCGCTCCCCCGAGAGACATCCGCCAATTCGTACGTCCATGGATCAGGAGGACCGTGCGAGAGTGTCGCGGAGTGAAAGCAATCAGGGCGGCGTCGTAGACAAACTGTCGGGGTGGGCCTTAATTGGCGGTCGCCGAGATTTATGCGGGGAGCGGTTCGTCACGACTCCGCACGGCCACAAGCGTGGCCGGACGTTTCGCCGCGACCTGTGCAGGACCTTTGCAAACATTAATGATTTTAACTAAGCATAGGTCCACGGTATATTATTCTACTTTTTCCAAAGGTTGACTGTTACATAATGCTTTAAGCATTAAGTCCACCGATTGGGCTTTACAGCTCGTAAGTACAATGAAGGTTAGTAAATAAATATATTCTATAGCGGGCTCAGGTCACAATTTAAAGTATTTTTTTCCATAATTTACAACCGCTGTTAAAAACCCGAATATTTAATTTAAACGTACACTGCCGCATCTACCGTGGAGCGCTTATCATGTTTTAATAACTAGCTTTTTCCCGCAGCTCCGCCTGCGTTAAAAAGTAGCCTATGTTTGACCCCGGGTCTTCAACTATATTCATACCAAATTTCATGAAAATCCGTTCAGCGGTTTGGCCGTGAAAGCGTAACGGTCAGACAGACAGATTTTCGCATTTATAATATTAGTATGGATGGATTAGATGTATTCGTAGATATCACTTTAGGTGGTATAGTACCGACCCCGCAACGGTATTCCGACTTTACTTACTACGAACCTTATACCAGTCTCCACATAGCCCCTCCTGACGTCCACAGATGGGTTATTGGTGCCGCCGAACGTAGGACTTAACTACAAGATTGCCGTCATCCTCTGCACAACCACTGTCCTGTTTTATGTTATGTGTTGTTTTTAGTTATGTGAAAAGCCTTGGAGCCCTTGACTGTGTACGAGTATAAAGGAGGATAGGTCTAAACTTTGGGAGAGAAATCATGCTGTACCTAATTTTGTCATACCGCGAGAGGAGCTACCCCTTGGTCACGATCTGCTTTGGCCTGTGTGGAGGACGCTCAATAGGTTGCGGATCCAAGTTGGCCGGTGTAAAAATAGCCTGACCAGGTGGAGGTTCATCCATCCATATAATCCATATGCATACTAATATTATAAATGTGAAAGTATGTCTGTTTGTCTTTCTTTCTGTCTATTACGCTTTCAGGGCCAAACCACTGAACGGATATTGATGAAATTTGGTATGAATATAGTTGACGACCCGGGGTCAAACATAGACTACTTTTTGTCGCAGGCGGAGCTGTGGGAAAGAACTAGTTATGTAACTATAAAGTGACAGAATATGACTATTTCGTTGGGATGATATCGACACGCCAAAAAGAAGAAAACGTCCACATCCAAGTACCTACTTTATAAGAAAACATATATAAATATTGTTTTCCTATAAAGTACACCTGAAAGTTTATTTGAATAACCTGATTACAAAATTTAAATCGCAATAAACATGGAGGATATCGCATGGGATGATCTGATTCCAAGAATAATATTGTGTATGAAATCATCCATCCGTGAGCTTATGAAAATATTTTTCATTTTCTGCGCAGCACTGCTTTGTCAAGTAGTAAATGTAATATTGCATGGTTTTAATATTTTATTACTTTACGCTAATTTAATCGCAAGTACAAAGGCTCTAAGAGAGCTTCTGCATTCTTTTTGATTTAAATTGACAAAGAACTTCCACTATTTACGTAACGTGACTCGAAGAAAGTTAATAAGCAATATGCGTTCAAAATGTTGTTTAAAATTATATAAGGAAATGTTATTACATTGTTACAAGTATTATATATTACATAGTACTTCAACGCATACAGCGTTGAATGATAACAGGGACTTAACATTTCGTAGACGCGCATTCATATCAACTGCTGGACGAATGATTATGTAATAAAAAAAAACAAGAAGCCTATGGCGCTCTTGAGACCATACCAGTTTCGATTGGGTGGCCACCCAGCCACCCAGCTGTATGCCTGTTTACTGGGATAAAACACAGGGTTGTTAATATAGGTCCTTGCGAATTCCAATGTGTAATGTATATTCAAGTCTATAAAAACTATGGGGTCCTTAGATGAAGCGTGGTCCCTTCAGACGACAGCGGCGTTGTTTTTGCGGGGCACAAGAGGGCAGCGGGGGTAGGGTCGCACAAACCCCCGGTGGGGGAAGGGGGTGCGGTGCCGTTTTCAATTTGCTTTATTTGCGCTTGTTTTAATAGCGCTCAGTCCTTATTGCCGTACGGACGACCAGCCAAATTGCTTCGTGCCTGGACGCCTTTTGATTAAGGAGGCGCACGCTTCACGGAGCCAGCCGTGAAAACAAAGTTCGCCGGAGTGTCGCATGATTAGGCTGGACTGATGCGATATTATAACTGGCCTCAAATAGTCTTTAAAATGTTACTCAGTCAGGGGTGTTGTTTCTAAGCATCTGCCCGATGGCTTGGATACATAGCACACGGGTACGCGAGCCCTACTTACCCGAGCTGCTACTGAGTCAACCCATGCCCATCTGAGTCAGTAGCATCCTAGTACCTCATCCTTTCCCCAAACCCAACTACATCCCACCCTTCCCTAGCTTAAGAAAACTTACGATGGGCAGCAGCGTCAGAAGTAAAATAAGGCGTTGAAACTGCGCTCACCAATCCGCTTGCCAAGCGTAGCGAGTATGGCAAACCCCTCAATTTGGGGGAGGCCTAAGTTCAGCAGTGGACTGATAGCGGCTGAAACGTATGACTATGTTAGGTTGGATTGATTTTGATGTTTCCGCTATTGACCCTTATAAAATTCTTAGTATTATCGTTACACTAATTGAAACATTTGCTATCTTAATTGTTCTTCGTAGTCGACTGTCTCTTGCAAAAATTCCTATCCTATTGGTATTAAGCGTTACTAGAATTTATTAAAATTGCTATTTTCCAATTTCATCTGACTCTGCAATTGAGCGTATTTACTGCTTTATGATAATTTTTTGTTCAAAACAATAAACTTCAAGTAGCTTTGTTTCTTTAGTTTGTAAAATTTTATCTTGATTTTGCTTTATTTGAAAACAAGTAATTTATTTATTTTAAATATTATTCCGTTCATAGATTTTATGGAACTCTGAGTGAAAGATTGAACATTAACTTGCCCATTCTTGATCCCATTTACAAATGAAGTTATTACGACGTCGTCGTCGGTAAACAATATTAGACATGTTACATACAAATAATGGGCGTGTAAACAAAAAATGCGTAACTAAACAGAAATGAAATGTCGGCGTTTGTAAATAAACTGCCTCGTAAAATAATGAGCTCTAAACAAATATTGATGAATGATATATATACAGTGACTGAACATTCAGGTGTGATTCTGTCGAATGCAAGCCTCTTGGATATCACTGTTCAACTGAATAGCTGCTGACATGTTGCTGAAAATGATTTAATTTAATTTTATCATACCATTAAAATACCATAGGCCGCCGTGGAATGATATTAAGTATTGTGATTTTATTTTATACTTATTTAGATGGCGCAGCGACCCAAAGTGAGTCCCTGCCTCCGATAATAAGGATAATAAGATTTTATTTTATACTTTCAAAAAATTTTTAGATAATTTACATATATAAATACTAGCTGTTTCCCGCAGCTCCGCCTGCGGTATATAGCCTATGTTACTCAGGGTGAATGTAGCTTTCCAATCGTGAAATAATTTTTGAAACCGGCACAGTAGTTTTTGAGTTTATTCATTACAAACATACACACACAAAAAAACAAATCTTTCCTCTTTATAATATTAGTGTAGATCTACAAATTTTGTGTTGAAGATGGATTTTTATTAAGTGCAAATATTTTGAGGGGTGGTTTAGTAAGGCCGAAGAAAAGTACTAAGAGCAAAATTTTAAAAATGTACACGTTAGTTTTTTTCTACTAACAATTTTTTTTTATAGATAACTGAAAGCGCTCTAGAAAACTTATTCATCGTAACAATCTATGCTCTCTTCCCAAACTCCGTTTGAATGTTCCCGCAGCTCCGCCTGCGTCACAAAGTAGCCTATATTTGACCCCGGGTCCTTCAGTTATATTCATACCAAATTTCATCAAAATCCGTTCAGCGGTTTGGCCATGAAAGCATAACAGACAGACAGACAAACGGACAGTCAGACAGACTTTCGCAGTTATAATATTAGTATGGAAGTATGGATTTTCCTCATTCCGTTTGTGATAGACAGAGACAAAGAGTTTTACAACTTCTGCCAGTATTGCCGGCAAAATAGGAAAACAACTACAGGATGTCTTAATTATATTACTTTTCAGTAAAAAAAGTTCGTTTTTCTCGAAAACTAGCGTGTAGAAATTATGAAACCAACATAAATATGTTTTATATGACATAATTATTTAGCCCCTAAAAGTATTTGTTTGTATATTGCACATATGTAGAAAATGTCCTATCCAGAATTTTCTAAGAATTTCCAGATGAGATGGCTTCGACGTTGTCTAATGTTTGTTTTGTCATGAATTTAAATCGAAATGTTCATACAATTCTTATGTGTATCGACGTCGATTTTTATGGCACCTGTATTCGTTTATTAGTATTTGAGGGGGCTTAGACAAAGTCACAGTTAAAATGAAAGCGATAATTAGTATTAAAATTGTGATTTAGCGTGGCTGTCATATATCATTCATTTTTTTAATTTCTTTATAGTTTTGTGACTTTATCTATGGGCCCAGTAGTGCTTACAATTCAGTATTCAAATGGAAAAAAAATCAAGCAATAAGCTTTTGATGATATGTGGTTTAAAATGGACGCATTCAAAATAAGAGCAATAGAGCGAAATTTAATTAAACCAACGAAGCCTCGATTCACTTTTGATATAATGATAATTATGCACTTTGAATGAAATATTTGCCGCACAGTGAACAAATGATGTTGGTATTGTTGATACAACCTATCAATAAGCAAATTAATTTGTATGCGATATCGGTATTGCCGTGTACATACTCGTACTTTTCAATGAACTATCAGTCACTCAATGAACATACTAATTGGAAAACCATTATGGCATCGCCAGAAAGGTAAATGTGTTTTCATTTTTCAACGACAAAATGTAAAATGTGTCTTTAATGTAATAGGTATTATTTTTATTTTTTCATACTACAGTAACCGTTTCTTTTTGTTTATGTGTTATTTGAAGAAAAACAATACTAAGGCTGAAAGGCTGCTAAAAAAAATACCTCACTACCCTTCCCTTACCATAAGTACTGAAGAATTACATCGTTCGAATCAGGAAAGGTATCTAGGATTGCACTTTGATGATAAACTTACATGAAAGACCCATATTGAACATCTTAGGGGGAAACTTACTTCCTTAAGTGGCGTCTTGCCAGTCAGTGTCAGTCATCAGTTCGTGTATACCATTCGAAATTAAATACATGTTATATTACAATTCTTTGGATAAATCACATTTTGAATATCTTATTGAAATTTAGGGTAAAAGTTTGTAAAATTAATTTAATACAGAGATTTCAATTTTTTTTTTAAATAAAAACACTATTTAATTATGAATATCTGATGAAAACGCAAACTTTGTATAAAAAAATTAAAATATTAGATTTAAAAAATTTATATACCTACAGAATGTGCATTCTTAAATTTAGAAAATTCTTAGCAAAGAAGTCCGGACACAAGTAACTTTCACTATAGCAAAATATAAAAACCACATGAGAAATAAAAATTAAATTAAATAAACTACACCGAGAACAAAATATGGAAAAAGAGACATATTATATGAAGGAGCAAAAATGTTTTATGACTTACCTAAAGATATAATGGACTGCAATACTTTGGCTTCGTATAAGGCAAATGAAAAAAAAAAAATTTTTGCTTTTTTTGTGACCTGTAAAGAGTTGTAATCTCGCATTTTACTAATCACACTGTTTTTATGCGTTCATCAATTTTTTCTAATATATTTTGTAATTAATTGTAGACTCATTGTAAGTGAACCTATGTATTCCTTATGAGTCAATAAACATCTTTAAACCTAAGGTGGACTTATTTTTACATTCGGATGTTATTAAAATCAACCAAATACTTCATAATTTATAAACTCGGTACGTGCTTCGTTACGTATAAAGTGATAAATGAAGAACCGCTCGACCGATTTTGTGCAAACTTCACATAAACCATCTACTAAATAGTCCGAACAAAGCCTAAACATTTAGTTTGGATAGGTGAGCCCGTTATTAAGTTATAAAATTACAACGAAAAGTGGCATTGATTTTTATATAAAAGACTAGCGAAGACAAAGCGGTTAGCTAGTTGACAATTACCTAAGAGATTTTCGAAACTTCATCACAACGAAATACAGCAACATTGTCAAGAGCTTTCAGATCCACCTGTCCCTTGTACCTATTATTTAGCAGATTATCTAAAATGTTATTTGGTATTTATTAGGCGGTTACCGCTAGGCCGTGTCGTCGCGGGCGCTCATCCGAGCGTGTAGCAAATGCTCGATGACGGCTGCTCGCAAGCGTTAATTACGCTTGACCGACCAGCACTGGGGGATTACGTCCACCGGGGAAGGTCGACAAGGAATCATCTTGTTTTATGTAATTTTTGACTATTTCAATGTTTGTTTGAATATTGAAATCTAACGTGTACGATGACGCTAAAGTTGAACGATTTAAGGGCGTTTTTCGTGTATTTTACTGTCTAACATAACTTTGAGGAATCATCTCGTTACAAGCTGTATTTGACGTGATACTAATATTGCTTTAGTGGAACGGTAGCTTTATCACTTGATTGCCAGGTAAGCTATTATTTCTAGCGATTGTTTTGTTATTTGAGAATTTTATTTTAAATCAATTAACTTCTAGTCGATTAGAGCTTTTCTTTCTTTCTTAATATTTCTTATTCCAAAAGAAAAAGATAATAATGCTTCTTATATGCGAATTAACGGCCAGTCCGTGCTTCGGAAGGTTGCTCTGAAAAAGGTGGCTACTTAAATTTAAAATATAATATACCTATAGATAGAATTCAATAAGGCTCAGACTGACTCAAAGTCAAATCATAAAAATTAAAACCAGATTGAACCTAAAGTTGTTCACAACGTACTACACCTTTTCGTCAAACAGTATGTATACTGAGTATAGTAGACTTATTTTATTTATTTACAGCTTGTACCGAAATATTTTATGTATCTTACCAGATGTAAGATACATAAAATATTTCGGTACAAACACGTCAACAATTAGCGTTGGGGAAAGGCGACAGCGTGTCGTGACGATTAGTCGGCCGCGTCGCCCCGGCGCCTGTAGGACGACGCCGCAGCCTCATTTGCATCTCGACGCCACATCAGGCATTAGCACAAGTCGAGCTGCTGCACAGTTTCTGACTTGTTCAATCATATGGAAAATGTCATGTAATTGTTGTGATGATTTCAGATGCAAGAGATTTTAAAAACTCAGACCCTAGCGCCTTCATTAATATTTTGTTTGGGGTTTACATACTAAATCAACTTTTAAACTAAGGCACTGCATATTTAAAACGTAAAATTACTGTGTAAAATACCTTTACATCTCCGACGTTTCAACCGTGTTACAATGGCCGTGGTCACGGAACTGGCTCAGCATTTCTACAACTCCATACTTTCAGTCGTTCCGTTTACATACAAAATTGTTAACGCACGTTAGAAGACTTGTTCATAGCCACAGCAAACGTTACACAGGTGGCCCAAATAATAGTATAATAATTAACCACTTTCCCAGTTCACATGGATGGTTTTCTAAGTCTATAAATTTATGTTGTACCACCTCGTAGTCTAGCCCTTCCAATATATAAAGAGTCGTCGCTGTCAGAGCTATTGGCAGGAGTCATTTATTTATTAAAACCTTATTGTTCCACAAGTACAAATACATAAAACAATTAGCGGACTTAATGCTAAGAGCATTCTCTACCAGTCAACCATTGGGAGAAACTGAAAGATAGTCATTCTGTAATTAAAGGTAATTTTTTGTCGTTTTCTCCTAAACGTTTACGAAATGAGGGGTATCAAGGCATCAGTGGCAGCTAGCCCGCCGAGCATCGACATGCAAAATTGTCGGAACAATTACATTAGGTAATCGGTCGTCGTGATGAAGTTAAGTGTATCTGCCGACGGATCAACGCGGTACACCCTCAATTAAAATCTCATTATGGTTCCATAGAGCTGACTATTACACAGACACGTTTAAGATTAGTTAACCGAAACTGAGCGTTAAATTTATTAGTTATCGTTCTTTTATTGAAGATGCTTGGTAATTATTGTATTTCTTTTTAGATGTAAAATAAACCTGAATAAATCACACTAATATTAATGATAACCTGATGATCCTTTCTGATCATTCAAAATATTGTGGTCTATATTTCTGTACGTCAAATTGTATCAAAATTAAAAAGTAAAGTTTGAATTGTTACACTAGCCATTTATGGTGTTTTTTTTCTCTTTTCGATACATATTTTAATTATTATAAAATTGTTTGGCTTAATTTAGCAAGGTAAGGTAAGTTTTCCAATGACCTTTCCCATGGGATTCGCCTAGAGTCTTCTACGCAAGTAATATACACACATTATTTTCTTTTACAGTGTATTAAAAATACTCGTGCCTGTTTCGTTGCCATTAACATATTTATTTCTTGATACTGCTAATGCCAAATGTATTTGCATTTAATTCAACAAATGTGATGCAGTCGCTTCTAAAACATTTGTATGTAGATAGCGTGACCACCATCGTTACAAGGAGACTCGTTTACTCATTACTCGATGAAATGTTTTAAGGCTCGACAGAGCAAGTCTTTTACTAATCCATTAACTTAAACGAAAATTTTCGTCATGTCATTCATTCATGGTTTCGGCGTATAATTTCAAGTGTAGATAGAAAGAAATATATTAAAATAACTTTATCGAAATGTGGTTGTAAGTGGATTTTCATGATAATGTTAACTATTTTTATTTATAGATTCTTTTTTTTATATGATTTTTTGTCTTTGTTGTCATGTATGTGTATTCTAAAGTTGAGATAGGTTGAGTTTTCGCTGGATTATATTTTTGTATTGGCGTCGTATGATTGAATTCGTTTTAGCTTACAGATTTAAGAGCACGTATGATAAATACAAAAACGCACATGTTTTAATGTTACGCACCAAAAACTTATTTAAACTTAGTATCCATCCTTATTAAATGTTAGTATATAGTGTTTATTGAAAGTTGAAAGGTCGTCGCCGTATGTTTTCCAGCGTCACGTCTGAACGGCAGCAGACTGTCTCGTGTTCATTTATATATCATTAGCATCACGAACGGGCACGTCGCGGCGTATCCCGCTTGACAAGTTATTTTCATAATCGACTGGTTAGCGCGGATACAACATAAATAGAGGTGACGTTCATTTCACACTCGGAAAGCTGATTTTTTTCAAGTTTCTCGGTTCATTTACCTGTTAGACACATCAGTGGACTAACACCTAATTTGTAACACAGGACACTTAAATAAATCGTTTTAAAAATATCATAAACACTTCGTTTTCAAAATAGAAATCTTGAAAAAATATGTTTAAAAATAATTCACATTTTTAATGAATCTTTAATGCTGCATTGGATTGTGATAAGGACGACAAGTCCTGTCAATTATTTCAATGTTTAACCCTAGAACAATGTTACCGCGATCGTGCACCCCAGTGTTGACTACATCATGGCAAAGTCATGTGTGCCATTTGTTTATGCATGTTGAAATTATAATGACATGATTTTGATGGCTCTATCGCGAGTCAAGGGGAAGGTGACGAGTGTTAGGCAAATCATTTTAGACGTACTTAATTTGTAGTCAGTATATTCTGTTTCCACAACATTTGCTTCAAAATGTTTGACTTGATATTCGAATATATATTTTGGAGTAACCCGTTTTCCACCTCATAAACTGTTACTGTTTATAATTGTGCATTATTGTCTTTTTTAATAAGGAATAATTATAAAGCTGTGGTTTGTACAGTGAAAGAAGGTTTATATAAAATCACGATTTGTAAAACGATTCTATTAAGAAAACATATGGATCCAACACCTAGAACCTTTTCTCCTTGCCTTTTCCCTATACGGAGAACAAATCGACTTTTCTGTCTGTTACCCCTAACAGAAATACCCATCCAACCATTTAGTCACTCCAGCTTGCAATATTACAATTGATGTCCCAATCAGATATGCTGTTTCTGAGTAATTCTTGATTGTACACCAATCTAAATGTGTGTGCCCTTCTAAACACACAAAAACACACGCACCAAAGCCCCTTACCACGTATAAAGTAAGAAATATGCTTTCTTAGTTTCATAAAATATGGCCGCCGCACAAAGGATGATCGGTCAAGTGTTGTTTGCTGGGCTTGGCCGTCGCGCCCCTGTTTGGACTTTTTCTTTATGGTGACGGCCCTGCGCTTCAAGTTATGAGTACACAACCTTGTAGAAACGTATGGTGCTTGGGGATCTCCTGAAAACTGTGCAACGTTATTACGTTTTGATGTTCAGGATATTTTAGATGCGAAATAGGGATCTCAATCATATTCGTAGAACTAACCAAGGACCAAAAGTGGAGCACTGAACATTACATTCGGAGTTGGGTAATTCGGAATTTAATTCGGGGCTCATAGTTAAAAAAGTGATTCAATTATTCAAACATAATTAGTGGCAAATCGCAAAATTGTTTTAAAATAAAGTTATTATTTATTCAACTGAAATATGTATGCGCCTTGCATTATAAAATAATAGTATGTATACATTCATGAAAGATCATAGTATACTTTTTTGCCAACTACATATATATTATGTGTATCCAATCGTAGCAATGAAACTCATAAGCCTGATTAGTGCAGCACTCGTCCAAATCGTTTCAATTCTCAAAGGTGCAGACTTTGCACTCAAATTGATTAAATTAATTGTATATATTCATTTGGTAGAACGACAACATAAACTTGTTCGTTAAGTCCCTTTGTGATCCCTGTATTTTACTGGATTACAAACAAATTAGGTGAGCTTTACAACATGACTTGCGACGTGCCATGATCCTCACGGGACCGGTTCACGAATTTCGCTACTCGTAAAAATATATACTTGTAGATATAATTAGGACGAATTCCGCGTATTAAATGTTAGAATTTAGCTTAAAATCGTTAGGGCTACATGTTAATCGATCATGCATGTTTATTGTATTTCTTGACTACGCCGAAAAAGATGATTTGGTAGAAATGGGCGATAAACTTCATAAAACAATACATCTTTGTTGTGACCTTCGCTTCTCGGTTGCATCCCGCATCTCATTGTAACCAATTTCGAAGTTTGACTGTAGTATGTCTTAACTTTGACAGGCCTCATTTACACCTAAAAAAAAACTGCTAGTTACTGTTTACAGTCTGTATGACAGCAACTTGCAAAGAACAATGGCAGCCGCCCATACATGAAAACAGTTGACTCTTATCGGCAGTGTCTAAGCATTAAAAATATCTTAGAAGAATAAGCGTCGGTCACCGAATAAATCTCTGAAAGAATATCGGCCTGAGAAAGCAGGAAAAAAAGGATATTTTGATTTGAACTTTTCCATTTTTTGAGGTTATGTGTCATATTGACAGTCGGCGTAAATAGTTGATAGATAGGTACTTATTTAGTACTCTTTGCTATTCAGGTAGGTAGCTAGATCCTGATTTCTATATTGATGAAACATTATCATTATAAGACTATTAATACTTAGTTTAGGCTTGGTACTAGGTATAGAGTTGTGCGTGGTGCACGCACTCCGCGCGCTATGCGTATACTTCACCAGACTTTTTATAACCAGCCGCCGCCACCTATCCGACGATATAGTCAACCCTCCTTTGGAACGTAACGGCCGCCTTCGTGACCCGGGCCTACCTGAATACGGAGTCTTTCTTAACAGATAATAAAGTGACTCAAGCCTACAATATGACCATGACAAGCATGTGAGAATTGACAGTGACATTTAAATGTTGCCATAACAATAAATGCAAATAGTTTCCTAACACGGTTTACAGGCATTTGATATTGCATGAAGTGCATAAAAACATACTTATTTTTGACAAAGTATATACATTTTGATAAGTAATGTTCCTTATTATTTATTTATCTGAAAATCATACATAAAATAATATTTTCTAGTTTGCACACCTTATGAATTAATTAGATACAATAATAGTACGAAAATGTATCGGGTGGGAACACTTTGATAGATGAAAATCCGGTAGTCAATAAATAAACTCTCTAAAATGTATTATTTTTCTGTGACCTCAATAAAAATAGAAGTATTTACGTAAATGAATATAAAAAATAATAAATCAATCGTACCTATATGACATTACTAGACGCTAAATATTTTTTCAACTATGTTTTTGCCATTGTTCTTTAACTATGTGCAGAAGTTTACTTGCAGTTATTTTATTAAGACCTAATGTTGGTTAACAAAGTTTGCATTCTCGTTAGCATTATATTATTCTCTTTCCCTATTTTTCTATCCACTAGCGCCGATCGAAATATTTTTTATATATGTTAATCCACCCACAATTTCTGTAACCTCGAAATGTGGTCGCGGCTTAGGATCTGTCACCGCGGTGGGTCCGCTCCGCTAACGTTCAAAACGCGTGACCAATAATAGCCATGACTTTTTTCTTCCCTAAAGATTAGTACGGTATTATTGAACTTGGTGTCAAGTGTAAAGAGGAAGCGGAAATTTTTGAAAAAAAAAGGCCATCACGCGTTGTTCTTAATTGAAGAGTTCGTTATTTATGTTACCATTGGAAGAGGAGACAGATGACAGGAAAAATAACCCTGAAAAATTAAGGGAAAATGTGATAGTCCCTTTATCTTGTCGTTTGTGAAAAGGCTAGCGAGAGATAGAAATACTAGGATGTAGCTCTAGTGACAAAAGCGCACTTGGCTGTCATTCATTGAATGAAAATGAATTAAGGACTTAAATCTTATGCCCAGCGGTTCCGTCCGACTTCGTTTATTTTGGACTATTAAAAACGAGAAGCTTCTTCCTTGAAAATTTTTGGATGTTAAATCAATAAACTGTTCAGTACTGTGACTACATTTACGTATTACAAAATATTTTTAGAATTTGACTTGGACCGATCTTTTCCCGTGTAATGAGACTGTCAACATGACGCAAAAGGTGCTCCCAAGAGTCTTAAACTGACCGGTTTCATATAATGTTATTTTGGCTTTTAAAAGTTTGTTTTTAATACGCGTAAATATAACAGCCAGTATTAATGTTAAATATTAACGTTATTGTGGATTTCGTTTTAGTTAACAATATTCATTTATTTGTATTGTATGTGATTGACAGCTCAACGATAAGGTATGATAACTATAATCCAGAAATTAATAAAAAAGATAATGAATAACATTTTGTTTGGCTGGTTTAGGTGCTAAATTGTTAACATGCCACATTAATGTCTGTGGGTGTATGATTGTACCAAATCGTACGTAAATAAATTTATTTTCAAAGAAATATACCAGGTTTGTAGGTTTAATGAATGTAAATATTATCATTTTTATGCAATGAATCAATGCAATGCAAACTAAACCTTAACACCAAAACGATATTGTTTGTACAAAACAACATGCTTAAATTATATTTAAATTACACATTCAATATTATTAACATTCGTTTCAGCCGCAATCAGTCCACTGCTGGTCTTAGGCCTCCCCCGAATTGAGGGGTTGTTGCCATGCTCGCCATGCTTGGCGGCTTATTGTACTTCCGACGCTGCTGCCCATCGGAAGTATTCTTAAGCTAGGAAAGGGTGGGATGTGGTTGGGTTTGGGGAATGGATGAGGTACAAGGATGCTACTGACTCGGATGGACCTGGGTTGACTCAGTAGCAGCTCGGGTAAGTCGGGCTCGGGTACCCGTGTGCTATGTATCCAAGCCATCGGGCAGATGCTTGGAAACAACACCCCTGACTTTATTAACATTGAAGTAATATTAATATGAGACGTATTTTATTTTACTGGCACTTAGTAAATATCTAGTTGGATTTGGGCTCGTTGATTAAAATAACAGTTTTTCCCAAATTACGCTTCCCAAACGTATAGGCGATCGCATTAGCGTAAATTTCCGATTTCAAAGCTGCTTTCCGTCGTCATCGTGTAATTATTTGTCAAAAGGCACACCTCAAATAGTAGGTCAAAGCTTTCATCGAATTTTTCAACATTTTGTTTTGTGCATTCATTGTTTTGAGAGCTCGAGTGCAATTTTTCACAGTATTTGCGGGCGCGGTCGAGGCTCCATCCGCTATGATTTCATTATTTGCTTTCAATCAGCATTGTGAGCCGCCAACGCCGACCCCCTGCCTCGCCCGCCTCTGGTCCCGTCCTCATCGAATTCTGTTTGGTTTCGTTTTCGGATGCTGTTTGTTGTTGAGTTACCAAGATTTCCGCTATCATCGCCACGATATTTATGCGCAGAGACATTCCTCTTTTTACTTTTATTAATTGATACTGGTGCGGATTTGAATTTTTATTACACGCTCGGAATAAATTGGACCATAAATTCCGAGTAATAAATATCAAAACTTCGCAATGACGCTCTGAATATTAGCCTCGATTGTTGTGTATTACCTACTTTCGTATCGTAGAAGCAATAACAGGTATGCTCCAGTGCAGTGAACCGTGAACAAATTTTTTCTTTTGTCGCTGGCACCGCCTTCTAGATATCATTCGCCAACGTACTTAGAGCCTACTGCGAACTCGATAACTTACGGCGTATTTCCTGTGAATTTTCTGCCAACATTTTATAAAATATCTTGATATTGCGTCTGTACGTCTGTACTAAACTGAAAGTCAATAGAATCAGCAACCTCTATTTTTCCCTTAGTCACCTCTTACGATACCCGCGGTAAGGGACGGAGTGATCTATTCTTAAAGGCCGGAAACTTACCTTTCAGCTCATTTTGCTATCTATATACTCGAATTTAATTATTTTTTGTCAATGATGATATTTTAAAGAAGTCAATCATTAAAATGTAAATAACCTACACAACTAACTCATTTACTGTCAGCATAGTTTAATGTAATTATTATTGTTCTCATCAAAGATGATTAACTACAGGAATATCTATCGGTTAGTTGGGACGTAAAATATCTTGAAGCAACGGGGATGCTCGCGCCAGTTAGCACCTGCTATTATCCTGAAACGATTCGCTCTAGTGGCGCGAACATCCTCATCTAACGAGCTACTTATATCATTTGGAATGATATTACGCTAAGCAGCTTTCACCCGTGACTTCACGACAGACTCTATTTTTTTCATTGTATATTTGTGTTTTTACTTGTTGTATTGTATTGATAATTTGTTGTATTGAAATGATAATTTACCAACAATCAAGTAATTGTATCTCATATATCGCGTATAATAAACCTACGACTATCATCACGCCTGTTTCCCATAGACAGAGTCTAAGGATTTCCATTTACAGTCTAAGGATTTCCATTTACATATATCCTTACAGACCTCCATTGCTATTCCTTCTCGCTATATTTAATATAGCTGAAGAGTTTGTTTGTTTGAACGCGCTAATCTCAGGTCCCATTTGAAAAAATATTTTATTGTTGGATAGCTTATTTATCAAGGAAGTTTATGGGCTATCATCACGCTAAGACTAATAGGAGCGGGACACCAGTGAAGAATGTTTCAAAATCGGGGGATTTATTTTCCTTTTGAGAGCTACCGCGGCGTGCTCTGCGTAAACGGCTAAAGTTTAGTAAAATTCATGTATAACAGAATTGTTTCCCTTTAAAAGTTCTAATAAAAAGTCCGCGACAGCATATTTCTAACTTATGCAGTTACGTCACAACAACTACTGTTTGTATGTATCTATGTGAGATTCTTTATTCCACACCATATGTCAAGAACGGCTTATTGGATATAGACGTATGAGGTGTCTTTAGATTCCTTGCATTCTTCCGATTGTCATAGGGTATGTGACGTCATCTTAAACAAAATGGCGGACTATATACGCAATAAAGGACAGACTGGTAAAAACAATTCTGAGTAACCTAAACGAGTGGGGTATCAAAATAAAGAGGTTTAAAGGGAGATTTCAAAAATGTATTTAACTTGTATGTAATTCAATGTATTTTTGTGACAAAAAAAAATGAATTATAAGCCAGTTAGGCGTGTTTTTTTATTTTTAATAATTATCTTGTTCATGTTAAAATTTGCAATAGTAATGCCGGTGTACCGGCCATATTACAACAAGGCCATATTATTCGTTTCTCGCTATTGATCCTTAACCAAATAAATCATTCCATATTCAAGAATGGTAATACATGTAAATTACTATTTGAATGAAAGAAATCGAGCATTCAGTATAATTTTGCTTGAAATTTGAATATTTTTTTTTAAATTCTGGCATTCATTGTGAGATTTGTATCTGTCAATGTCAAAAGTGACATAAAAAAAAGCAAATTGCAGGGCAGTAATGGATTTCCATACAACGTTTTCTCTCGCATTTTTTGGCGGGAAGAATGACGTACTTTCTACCCAGTCCTTGAGTAAGTACGAGTATACTTTACAAGTGTAATATAAAAGTATATTATCTAATTAAAATTCGTAAGTTCTTCTACTAATAAAGTCTGAGGGAAATACAGTGTGTTAAGTACATTTGGGCTTATTTTGACGACATACTTCTCTGTCAAGAAAGTACCGGGAAAAGATCAATAATATACAAAATATGAATTATTCATCCAAAATTATTTTATTAACTACAAAGTATGCTCCTTCAGAAGCGATACACTTACGCCAATGAATAATCCAATCATCAAAACATTTTTTAAACGCTTTTTTTCGGAATTGAGTACAGTTCTCGCCGCGAATTCTCGTTTATGTCTTCTACGGAATGGAAACGGGTGCCACGAAGTGGTCATTTAAGTTTAGGAAAAAGAAAAAACATCGCGTGGAGCCATATCTGGTGAATAAAGTGGTTGGTCGATGATATTTGTGGAGTCAGCGACTTTTATGCGATTGAGTTTTTGGAAAAAATGCACATGTTTCATACCCAAGTGATTATTTAAAATGGCACGCATCGATTCGTGAGATGCAGAAAGTTCGACTTCTATCTCTCCCAAAGTTGAATGAGGATTTTCAGTCATTATTTCCTTCACTTTTGCGATGGTCTGGTCGAGACGTTGATGCCCTACTAGAGCGAGGCATATCTTGCATCACATCTCGACCGCTTTTGAACGCTTTGTACCACTCGTAAGCACGTGTTTTTGTTATATTCGATTCACCGCAAACCTTCTGCAAAATTTTCAGTGACTCCGAACACGAAATTCCATTGGCGGTGCAAAATTTAAGACAAACTCTTTGTTCAATGTTTTTGTCCATTATGAAAATCGCAATATACACTACATATGATACAACTAAAAACAGCACTGTATTGAATATAACTAACAGATGCAACTCAAACTCCGCGCCAAAATAGAAAAAAGTAGTGCCAATCCAACAACAACAACAACAACAACAACAACAAAAAAAAATTTATTGGGGACCATATACAAATCATCCATTCCCGATACTTTTTTAACTGAATGTATATTAAAATATGAAGATCAATTCAAATATGTTAAATATATAATCGGTACCTAACCTACATCAGTTCCAAGTGATTACAATATTTCTATTTTCATGTCACTAGAAGGAAAATCGCCCTACAATTGTCGAAATATTTGGCATTGATGTGGCAATCACCAGTCAAAGGGCGAATCCATAGCAAGTCGCAATGGGAAAGAAACCATGCAAAGAGCGTTGATGTTTATTTAGCTACCATTTGACCTCAAACGGTTTCGTAGAATTTCAGACGCAGTTTTCTTCCAACTTTACACAATGCCGCCAAAGTTTATGTAAGTAGGTATTTGTTTAGATTTTTTCTATTAGGCACGCATTTTATGCGACTTCTTTTTAACTTCAAAATAAGGAGAGAGAGCGACCATGTTCTGCGTGCGTCATGGCACTTATTCAAGTGTTGCAATAAGTTAGCTGCAATTTTCAGGCTTTATTAGAACATTAGACTTAAACATACATTCCCTTTTGGAATCATACTCTTGGTAGAGTTTTGATTAAACATTTTTGTAAAATATATTCGTTCTCAGTGTTTTAAATTTTTACAAGAACATAAGTAATATTTTTTAACATTACTTTTATTTTACGCAAAGGTGTCCACATACTCGTATATGGTAGGTATAACCGCAAACTCAATATGCATAAAACCGTGGTTCGGCGAGCGAACGGGGCGGTTCCATTAACGCGACATACGACAATTGTTGCCGTTTAAGGATCGGAAGTCGATCGCAATATCGAGATTATCGTTTAGTGTTATGCCCGGCGACAAGGAAAAGCTCTCTGGTAGCGCCCCCTGGCGGCGCCCGCGGTGAACGAGAGTGCCCACTTTTGTGCAGATATCGCGCTGCATTTCACAATGTGTGTGCACCTTTACGCGAAAGTACGGCTTACTTTGCACAAAATCTAGATTTCAATTCAAAATACAACGACTAAATTTAACCTTATACTTAATTTAGATAATATAGTATAACTGTGTCAGTGAAGTAATATATACAACAATCGTAACATTAGTAATAACCAATACTGCACATCTGTTCCTTTCATGATTTCCCAAAA
The DNA here is from genome assembly GCA_947363495.1 of Euzophera pinguis. Taxonomy (NCBI): domain Eukaryota; kingdom Metazoa; phylum Arthropoda; class Insecta; order Lepidoptera; family Pyralidae; genus Euzophera; species Euzophera pinguis. The sequence continues at coordinate 9,021,567 of OX376171.1, forward strand.
AACTGAAACATATCTCAGACTTTTTAATTCTCACATATCTCAGACATTTTAATTCTCGCATATCATCGAGTTTAGTATTGTACAATTCTGTTGTAAAAATTTTCAACAAGCTGAAGAAATTAATTAACATTTTCCACCGCGAACGCCGTTCGAATGTCTGACACACGTCCGCAGCATCCGACCAGCTGCACAACTTATATATCTTGATGGTTTCTTTTTAAAGTTCCTCATTTTCCCAACTCATTTGCCTTATTTAGATCGCGGCCCGAAATTCTGTCCCATTTTTATTACGTCCTCAATTTGGTGGTGGTTTCGTTTGACCAATTTTAATCCATACTGATATTATAAGTGCGAAAGTGTGTCTGTTTGTTACGCTTTCACGGCCAAACCGCTGAAATGGATTTTAAAGAAATTTGGTATGATTATAGTTGAAGATCTGGGGTCAAAGGCTACTTTTTGACGCAGATGGAGCGATCTGACATAAATCCCCAGCATCCGAATAGCCAATACAACTTAAATCTGAATAGTTTCCATAATTAGAACGTGGCCCAAATTCGGCCTCATTTTGCGTAAAACCCTTACGATTGAATCAGATTTTGACAAAAAATGATAATTATTGTTTTGATTCTTACATGCACGAGAGATCGGCAAGAAAATAGTTTCGACATGATGTGGGACAAGGCGTAAATATTCCTGTAGTTCGGGTATAAACAATAACATTGCAGAGCTCCAAGGCGCTCTCGGTTTCGTACTCATCATCATTATTTCGCATAGGTTACATTGTCTATGGACCATGTACATTGTACACCCTGGTGTCAGAGTTGTTCGAATCGCCTCTTGGCCTCTGTTCCTTTAACGACTACCAAATGGCAGCCGGGACCAACGGCTTAACGTGCCTTCCGAAGCACGGAATCATCTTTATTATCAGACAATCAGGTGATCCAAGCCTGCAAAGTCCTAACCAAATTGGAAACAACTAAAGAAAGTATGCTTCCGGTGGGAATCCAACCCACCACCCCCGGGTCGAAGGCGAACGCCTTAACCACTGGACCACGGAGGGGGTCCCGTACTCATTGTTTGTGTGTTGCGTTGTTTGTGTGCGGCGGCTTTAAAGTTATAACTATATAAACTATAGTTTCCGGGTGATAAGTCTTCCGGGACGGGTTGCTAGTCTTGCTGCTTAAGTTTCCCAGTTGTTGCACTGCGGTGCTTGATAGTGTAGTTGGTTTTGTTTGTTATTTTTGCAGTCAATTCTTCAATATCGCATTCGGTTTCTTGTAACTGATTATAATGAAATGGTAATATTCAATTCGCGGCGTATAATGTATACGTATGATAGATGTCATTGTGTTTCAAACACACTCAGGAAAATACATGTGCAATCCCATTCTTACTAGCTATATTCAAATCTCAAAACACATCATTTCTTATTTATTTCTAAAATATTATACATACTTAGACATCTACGAATTTTCCCAATTACTATGAAACACAATACAACCCTTTCATCTATTAATAAAAAAACAGTTCGTTACGGCGTCCACTCATACAGGATGGTGCAGCGACGTCACGACGCCCAGCCGCGCGCCGCCGCGGCGCCGACCCCCGCCAGCGATCATTGCTACCCATTATCCCTCCAGTATTAAGCCACTTAGCTCAATCATGATTAATGTTTCGTCGAACACGACCCGAGGCAAATAGAAAAGTTATTTACTCGACTCCGTAATTAGGCATTCAGGAACGGTACTCGCGCTGCGGGCTGTCTCCTTCGCTTTGTCGCCTAGACCGGCTGTCTGCTTGCCTTCTCCCCTCGTTGATGATTATGGCAAACAGTGGTGGTAAGGCAGGGTTTGAGCCAAGTCTGCCAAGAATTGAGTTTTACTGAATATGAAGTTATTCTCTGAAAACTATTTTTCAAAGGTTCGAATTATTAAATTTCTTCGATCAATGTGTAAGTTAGTTAAAGTTATTAATGTAAAGATGACATAAATTTTGATAAATTTAAAACTTAGGTTAGAATAAATAAAAGGACTTAAAACTCATGGCAATACATGAATTAAAAAACTTAAGTTTAAATATTTTTATTTTGTATATATTTCAAGAGACTTGGCTTCATGTTTACACTTGTTTCATAAGTTGCGTTTTTGTTGCCTCGTCTAGACTAGTCTAGCAACTATAAATTAAGGTATTTGTCAAACAGATTTCCAATAGCCCGCCCAATCAATTGGCTGTGTCGCATTAGCAACACGATTTAAATCAATGTCTATGAAAGGAAATATTAAGTAAATAAACAATTTAATTGCGAACTTACTTACTTTGTATATTATTTGTAAAAAAGCGTTGTGCTTACGTACTTAGTAAAAAATTAACAATACAACACAACTAACCAAACCAACCAACGTTTATTAAGTCCATTTTATCTAAGACATGTTCTGTGTCGTTCTCTCACATCAAAAATCGGTAAGAGTTAGGATGCGGCTTAAAAAACATTTATTAACTTTTATGAATGAATCTATTAATCTGTAATTGTAATGTAAGAAAATTGCTAAAATGTGCAACGTTTTTCATAGATTTCAAATTATAATTTCCAAAATTTGTCTCTGCAATGCGGATAACCATAATAAGAATGAATAAAAGTAATTAAAATATATTGAAAACCTATGTTTTTCAGAAAATTCCGCAATCACACATGTACTTACAATTAGATGGATTAACTGTACTAAAAGTAATTTGCTGCTAACAATACAAATAAAACAGCCTCAATGCAGTACATTTCATTGTGCTCTAAGCCCAGCTACAGAAGCAATAGTTACTCGAACATATTCTTCAGTCATTTCAAGATTTATCACTGCAAGAAATACTCAGTGATCCGTAAAAACGAGCAAAGGCGTTCCGGTATAGTTCCGTGAACGCCGTATCATCTTGCCAGCGCTAATTAAAGGATTTTGCGAGAGTGCGCCAGATAACAACATCTCTTATGGCCTAAACAGACGAGATACTTTTGTCTAAATTATGGACATAAAACTAACTCAAACTTAGCTTGTATTGAATTTTGTTAGATATAATTTTCCTAATAAGAGTTTAATTCGTAAGTGTTACTCCACTTACAAATTAAACTCTTATTGAAAAATTTGTCTATGCATATCTATCTATGTGTAATAATATTTAAACTGAATTTGTTCGTTGGCTTGTTTGAACGCTTATAACTTTAAAAAAAACTTATTTTTTCTGCACATGATAGATAGCCTGATTCTTGAGAATGGTTTTAGGCTATAGTACGTAAGTACCCGCCACGGCCGAGTGAGACCTCCAAGAGAGCCGCTTAAGATTATTATGTGGGGAACTTGTGTCTAGCCATGCCGCCCCCGGGGTAGAAGAGGCGCACCCAACGGAGGATATGCGTGCTACGTACGTAACTTACAACCAGGGATGCCGAAGACCGTGCGAAATGGAGAAGAAAAAGTAGGAAACTGGACCCTGGGCTTCGAGGCAATCAGCCAAAAATGCAACCGAAAAGGCGCTAGGATGAGTAGTATTATAAATGCAAAAGTCTGTCTGTATTTCTGTCTGTCTGTCTGTCAAGCTTTCACGGCCAAACCGCTGAACGAATTATGATGAAATTTGGTATGAATATAGTTGAAGGCCCGGGGTCAAAGGCTACTTTTTGACGTAGGCGGAGCTGCGGGAAACAGCTGGTCTAAAATAAAGGCCAATTTACTTTTCGTAGCTTAAAAGTATTTGCACCCTGTGTCGAACAATATTCTATAACCGTCTAGCTGTTTTACGCCGTGCATTATTTCATCATTTCCACCAGTGAATAGCAGCGGAGAAAAGAATATCGTCTTTGTTTCAAAATGTATTTTCTTTTTGGTATAAAGTGTTATTATTATCCAATTATGGAATTTTAAAAAATCGACCAAAAAAGTATTAAGTTTAGTTCTATAATTTCCGATACCGGCCTCCGGCTGCAGCGTAACTTTCTAATTGTGCCGGCATAAAGCCTGCGTTTAGTTGAAGGTAAACTGTAACTGGTATCGCTTACCGGTAACAGACACGGGATTAAGCTGTATGTGCTTACAATGGTTTTAGGTTCAAATGGTTTGCTTCTTTTTCCCGATGCTGATGATAATTTCAATATACACACATATTATGGTATAATTCGATGATATTTTTAAAATGATATTTAATTCAACAAATAAACTACGCTGTCTGACTATAATAGCAAACTGTTGAGTAAGGGATTTTTATAAATAAAACAAGCATTTTCAATTTTTTTATTTTTGTTCAGTACCTGTTAGGTACCTTGTATAAAATCCGGTTTTATGAATTAGACCGAATAAAGCGTTTATTTTTGGAACATCGATATTGCTAATTGGACTTCTTAATATTTTCGTAGTAATTGTTTTTATAATACGAAACAAGGTTTTTTTTTTCTTCGAAAGGAAGACAATACTTCTGATCGAACTTAATCCTCAATCTAAAAAGATGTTTATAAAAACATTTCTTACTACCATCTTTTCCAGTATCATATTATCTGTATTATTTTGTTTTGACTAATAATACCTGCTAATTGGTTTATTAGAGACGAGAAAAGAAAGCAACATTTCGATTCTGTGAAAACATAATTATCGGAGAAAAAATACTTGGCAATGTTCGTTTATCACAGTGGAAAATAATAAAGCATGAAAATGGATATTGTGTAGTTAGTAAAGTTATTTCTGTGGTTGTTGTCGTTGTTTGTCGGTTTTCGGTCTGGGCTATTCAGCGCGTCACGTGTACTGCAGACCAATTCAGGGCTTGGCACATGGGTAATTTAATTAATCGTGTAACTCTTTAACTTACCGTGACCACTGTGAGGTTGATAGCGGTTTTAATGTTGATTTTATTCGTTGTAATATAATATTTAACTTCAAAACGGTTAGATTTAAGTTTGTCTATGTTTTTAGACGTTACATTTTATGAAATCTAGGACTTGTAATTTCCTAAAAGACTTTAGAACCAATCTGCAATGCTCTACATTTCGGCTGTTCTGGTGTTTTCTGAGCAAGAGGTGAGGAAGAAAACTCTGGCTTATTTGGAAATAAAAACCAATTCTTTTTAAACTTTATTTTCTCATTATCCCTGAAATCTATTCAACATTCCAGTCAGTCAACATTTCTCATAAGTTTCAATGCGATCAGTGAAAATGTTTTAGAATTTGGCTTCGCCACTCTCGACACCAAGGCAGCACGCGTAGCTCGATTCACGTCACGAACACGGCCGTTTTGTTTGCGCTTCCACTCGCTTTAATACGTAATTTGTTGTGAATGCCGCGAAATTGGCACACTGACAGCCGGCTGCAATTGAAAACGTATCAACTGAGAAACAATCGCTGTTGCAGCGCGCCCCGGCTACATTGCGCTGAGCTTTTTTTGCTATTAAAATAAGCGGGATTATGTCGATTTTTTCGAAATGTAGAGCTTTACATTTAAGAAGTGGACCGATAATTTTCATGGGTATTCGAAATTCTGAACATTGTTTCTAATTTGTTAGTTTGTACGCTACGTACTGTAAACGTTTGTGGCTTAACACCGGTTTAAGTTTAAGCGATAATTGTTAGCTATATTGAGTAGAAAATCGACGCTCTATTTTTTAAATAAATTCTTGATTTGGAATAGCATAAGAGTTAGATTTCCAGTTTACTTTTCGGCTAAATATGAACATTTGACAAAATAAATAAGTGAGCTACTTTTACTTTTAATATAAATTAAGGTTATTGTTCCGAAATCTGCCCAAAAATAAAATAAATGTGTAAAAATAAATCGCGACCTCCCATCACAATTCACAACAACCCCGCTAAAGGAGCTGACATATTTTTTGATAGACTGCTCGTAACACAGCACCGTGGAGGTCACTATACTTGATAATAATATCGTAGACGGCCCTTTTGTGCGGGTCGGCTGGGAAGTAGCAATTTTTCCATGACATCCGGCTCCCGCTGCGCTGTCCCCGCCACTCGCCCCCTGACGCCCTGAGTACTAACATGAACTATAGAGATTACAGAAGTCTACACAACTATCTTATCCCTTACATTATATAACCTGAATACATACGGCTGAAATACATTTTTTTTTTATTTATTTTTTTTATAACCATTAAAATTCTAATGATTTCTTATGTTTTCGCGATTGTTATTTAATAAGTAATAAACGCGATAAAAACTGTATTAAAATAGTTTAATTTAATTCATTAAAATTCTGTTGTTATTGGCCGGATCCAGTTTGTAATCACTCGAAGGAATAAATTAACTTGCTGACATACTTTTAGGAACTTGATGCAACTATGAATCTGTGTTTTTCCATTGTGCACTATATGGATGTTGTAGTGGTTTGTATGAAAAATATTGGGTTTTGTCAAAATCTTACCTTTTCTAATAGTTTCCCGTTAAAACACCGATTATTACTACAGTCGTAATTTCAAATTTATGTAGTTAAATTCTAAGTACTGTTTTTTTCTTTCTTTTATTATCGCTCTGTGTGTGAGAGTTTGATAAAAACAAAGTTATATTACTGTACGAATATCAGACACTATGTTCAGCGCAACCTCCTGCCAGTCGGTTCTTTGGAGGGCTTCCAGGTCCTTCACGACTTCGTCTCTCTACCGGTACCTGAGACGACCGACTGGTCGCTTTCCACTTGTAACTTCTCCTCTAATTCGATCTTCTTCAAACATGCGACTACTCGTTGTGGAGAAGCGTATTTCATATGTGCAGCAAAAGTGTAAATTTTGTTTTATCGTTATTTTGCGACGCCGCCCTATGCCCGAACCGACGCGCTGCATAAAATATTGTTCCTCTAATGTTATTCAACAGAATGCTTGAACATTTGCTAAATGAATTGTCACATCGCATTTTTATTAAGTCGTTTAATTTTAATTTTGCTTTTGACTTTTAACGACTTTCATTTACAATTTGGACCCTTGTTTGTGACTATAAAAGATCTGCGAAAAAATATTCTGCTCGTATTGGTTTATTACGTTTATAATAATAAATATTTTTATTGTAAATTTAAATCGTTTTACTTGATGTAAAAAAAATTACAACCAATGAATGACTAGAATGACTTTTTCAAGCCCAATTAAAAAAATACTCCAGTGGAGCTATGTTGTAATACTCGACATTATTAGATTTATTTAATCAGTTGGTTCTATAAAAAAATAATCAACTTATTTTAACTGATAGCTAAGTTGATGACAAACGTAGATTAATAAATATTTTTATTGTAAATTTAAATCGTTTTACTTGATGTATAAATACACACATTACAACCAATGACTAGATTGACTTTTTCAAGTTCAATTAAAAAAAAAATACTCCAGCGGGAGCTATCTTGTAATACTTGACATTCGATTTATTTAATCAGTTGGTTCTATAGAAAAATAATCAACTAATTACAATAACTAAGTAATAGCCTAAATTGATGAGAAACCAAGATTTTCTTGCTCTCAACATCGATAATCCAATCCAACAGCTACAAGTGCCTTTCGGCTTCCGTTTACAATTCTAAGAGAATACTTTCGATTAATTTCGTTGTTCGACAGCTCGTTTTAATAATTTACCCCAAATTGTGTTGACTTTGCATCGCCAAGTGCCAAGTGGCGAGTATTAATTATATGCTTTACCCCCACAGCCTTAGGTCCATTTCTGCTTATCATAATCGACAGTTTTGTTCTATTTGGCCCCTTTCTGTTAGTTTTTGCGTAGGGTAGGCAGCGGTGTAAATAAACAAACGTACTGGCTGTTAAATAACTCTCAATGGACAAATTATTTTCAGTGTTTAGTGGCATTTGTAACTTCCGAAGTAGGCTCAATAAAGGCTTCTCGCAGAATATCCATTTACCCTTTAATGGATATTAATTCGCACATTAATTAAATAATTATTTTGATCGGGATTATTTTACCGGAATTAATTAATTTTCGAAGGATTTGCGTACTCCTTATCTGAATAAAATACTATAACTATCTCATAGTAGTACGAGTCAGTACGCAATTTTTAGATTCATTCGAAACTTACTTTATTTTTCCTTTTAATGTCAGCATCTCAGCAACCACATATTACCAACCACAAATTATAATAAAAAACGAAAGAGACTTTAGTTTATATGTCCACCCACGTCTATGTAAAACTAATAATATAACTATTCGTGTACAACACCTAAACCCAGGAGGAGTACATTCAAAGTTATTAATGAACATCGACTCTACTAGAACATGTTTTCGCGTAGCACGTATGTAAGTGGAAACTCGGGCGGGTATGGTTTGCGGCAGCGAGGATCAAGGGTAGTCATGGCGATGGCGCACGACATCTCGCCTCTGTTATTAAGCCGCTCTCAAACAATATGCCGCAAATTGAGTTAACTCACTAATAATGGTATCGTGGCTGCAGAACCCGACTCGCCCACTGAGGACTCAGCCAATCTTTCCTCACCCTCCGTTGTGAGCCTCTATTACCTTTTATTCGATTTGCTGAGATTAATAGCTACAGAGTGTGTGCTACCGCAAACGTCCCGTCATATTTTTTGCGAACGCCGATTGCGTTTTACTTTATGCCTAACAACCGTGACTTGTTTTTCAAAGAGGTAAAAGGGTTTTCCAAATAAAAAAGAAACTGATGAAAGAAACCTTAAAAAAGTAAAGTTTGTAAAGAGTGTGTTTCGAAACGTAGGCGGCAGGCAGGCGGCACGCAAGCGGCTTCAACGGCGCATTAGGGTCTCCCCGACGATGCGGAGCTATGATTTCAATTATTGTTTGATGTCGTTATTTCTCTTGTGTTTATTCGGGCCGCGTTTCTCATTTTTTACTTCACCCTTCTCCCTTATTTGCTCGTACAAACACGGCAGCGGAGGTGCGCCGCTGAGCCTCGGTAACTGATATGTTTGGCGCGTCGGTTGAGATGTTTGAACAAGACGAGGCTACCAGCCGAGTCGAATTGAGTGCAGTTACTTTGAGTAGGTGCCTGTCTGCCACCGCCAAAGATTTCCACGCAAACGTCTCGCGTTTTCCGTTTGCTAAAAGATTTCCTTAACTTTGAGGGATGCAAACACTTGATTCAATTGCCTTGCCACGTGAGCGTCTTTTATTATGTTCATAAAGTAGGTACTTATTTAAATAAGACATTATAAAGTTGATTCATGTACAAATGACAACACTGATTTTATATTTGGTATTTCATAGTATTTCAGTGAATAAATTCATGACATAGATAAATAATATAACTACATCCCATTATTAAAAATGACAAAATGTCTCTCTCTTCAGTCCGAACTATTGAACCGATTCAGATAAAACTTAGAAATAGATAGACTTTGGAGAAATCATAAAATTTTGTCGCGATATAACAGCCGGTTATACAGGATTTGTCTAAGCATGTTTGAAAACATTATATCTATTCACTGGTCAATTAGTGTCAAACATATTCTGTGATCGAAGATATCAAGTTCCATAGAGTGAAAAATAAAAAAAACACAGAATATGCGTGGACCCTTATAATAATGGGTGTTATCAATTTGAACCGATTTTCGGGTTATATTATTACAAAATCCCAAATAAATTTTCACAACCTATGGATGAATGATTAATGTTATGATAATGATTACAGTGAATTAAGGGAAAAGAGCCATACGGGCCATACCAATGATTGTTGAATAATCTAAGAATCGCCATTTTATTTATGAAATACTCGCTGTTTCTCGCGACAGCTCTGGGTTGCGCATGTATTAAAGTTTATATGTTTACTTTGATCATGATAACATCTGTTGATCGTATAGATGTTTTAAGGCTAGAATGTATGACTGTGAATGATCCAGCGAGTTCTATCTTGGACTGGATCTAAATTTACCATCAGGTGAGATTAAATTAAACTATTTTAATACGGTTTTTATCGCGTTTATTACTTATTTATTTACACCTGACGTTTCAAACACTACACCGTTCATGGTCGCAGGCAGACTAAGTTAACATTTGTCTTTGATGTCATAAGATTACAAACTACCGCCTGAAATTTTATTGGGAACTATTCCGATTCACGCAGTATTGGCTCACAGTATCTAAGGGTCTTGCAGTCTGCTTCCGAGTTTGCGATTTTATTAAGTTAATGACTGGTGTAAATAAATAAGTAATAAACGCGATAAAAACCGTATTAAAATAGTTTTAATTTAATGAATAACAATCGCGAAAACATAAGAAATCATCAGGTGGGATCATCAATCGCTAGACATTGCAACATTATTATATTGATTATTTCAACGCCTATACTCTAGGAACATATGATCTCTGTTTTTCCTAAAGGTTGACTAGTAGAGAATGCTTTTTCATTAAGTCCATCCAATGTATCATTTAAATAATGTATCATTTTAATAAATAAATCAAAATAAAAACTGGCATTAATGTAATACTCTTCCATTCTCTGATTATTTTATGGCATCGGACAGTCCATGATAGTGCATGGTGCTATTGTGTGTGACACTGAGATCTTAATGGACTGCCGCACTCCAGGCATGGTGTATCCAACGGCAACCCCGTTCATACACCTTTACTGAAGAATAGGTAAAGATTTCGCTCGATTCTTTGTAGTTAAAATACATTTTGTACGAAACTGATACGTCTCGGTATACGTAATTAAAATGTCTGGAAAATAATCCAGATAAAGACAAAAAAAGTTGAAGAATGGAGCTACTTAAAGATGGCAGACTAAAATTCATGTTCCCTACTAATACGATTAGTAGTTTTGTTAAAGTTTCGTGATCAATTATTTACTTTTTTAAATTTGATAAGAAGCTGCAACTGGTACCTACTGTGCCATGTTTCGAAAGATGTTTCTAGATTTTGTATTTTGTCTAGCAAGTAGTAAATACTAAGTGCATAAAATGAGTAACAAGATATGACAAGCTGAGTGAGCCAAGATATATGCGGCGGGATGCACTAGCGTGATTCACACCCGAGAATTGCCGACACCTGCGTCTCAAACCACGTGCCTAGCCAAACTAGCTTCTACATCCAATACACAAGTCATATTTTCATGCAACATTATAATCAAAAATGTGACATGAAATGGGAAACTCTTGTAATCCTTAATTTGAACGCGATAGAGAATATTTTTGTAGAGTTTGTGCATGGTTAAGAACAAGACAATATTTCAGCAGCAAGATATAACAATGGTCGACTAGGAAAGCACTATCATGAACTAGAACAACGTGAGAGACGCTTCATCATCGTAACCGCATGGAATCTGACGCGAAATAATCTTGGGAAAGATGCGGAACGCGATGCGAGCATGAATAATTTCTTCTAACATTGTCCTAACGCTATGGTTAGGATCAATTTATTTAGTGTTTTACCGACTACTTTTGAAACGGAACCTATCAAGTGCGAGTGCAACTCTTTTATATGTAAAAACATAGTCTACTTTCGGGGCTACCTTTCTTCCATTCATCCAATTCATCTTTAAAAGTATAGATATATACTCTCTATTTATGTTGCATAAAAGTATTTTTAAAACAGATCTACCATGGTGACAATTCAACCCGTCTTTATACTTAAGAATCAAACACGATTCAATTAAATTTTCTCGATAGAAATAATTCGCGAAAAATGGGAAACATGTAAAATTAAAACGGAAAACTCTTTTCATTTATTTAATCGATAATAATAAAACATGAAAATTGGTATTATAACATAAAAAGACATAAGGAACAGCTCTCAAAATTCATTATTATACAAATGTATAAATTTTTTATTTTTGAAAGATAACCTCAAAAAACACCCCCTGGACACCAGTCTCGCTGTGGCGGTCGAAGGAGTTACCCAGAGGCCCGTGTGGCTCTCGGTCATAAAATGTCAAAAAATAAAATTTCAAAACACGTCAATCACAAACTATGTATGACTAAAAATACAGAAAACAGGCTGGTACAACTTGTCAAATATTATTTTTTTACATCTTTATATCTACTATGAAACTTCGTTTGATTTTCAACCGGCTTCCAAAATTTAAAACCCAAGAGATTCTCGATTCGGCTGAAGTTTGAGAAAAATAAAAATCTAGGTATTATTGACTGAGCGTAAGCGAAGTCTCCATTTCGAGACAGGCCAAATTAGCTTTTGTACAGAAAATGTATGTTCCGGGCTAGAGGTCGCATTTCTCTACAGATCCTCACGAAACTTGATATACGTGTTCCTTGATTTAATTAAATATTTTTGTCGAGAGATTTTTTGTCTTGAGGACAGAAAGGGGGAAAATTTGGTGTAACAGTATTTATCGGATTTTAATCATTCTATAAAACGCTACTTCACGGTCTATTGAGATACTTACAAAAATAAAGATGGCAAAGATGGAAATTAGTGTTAGCGACACTGGTTTTAGCTATCTTATTTTATTGTAATTTAAGTATTACGCTTTAAATCTAAACCAATCACAACCATTTTGGGTACGGAAGTTGGCTACACTTTGTAGTGAGTTAGCAACACTAAAAGTCATTATGTTGACGGTTAAGATTCGAGAACGTTCGTTCACTTTGAATTGGGACGTGAGAGCGTGCACTCTGGAGAGTAGAACGATACAAATATCGTTACCAAATGGGCGTTGTGCCTGGATTTCAGAAAAGCGCTGAAATGCGCTAGTGATTGTGTACCCCTGACCCTTGTTTACCAATTGATATTGATGTTTCATGAGTTAGCATGAGAGGGATACAGATAGACTATTAGTTGTGGATCATCGTCTGTCTTTGCCATGAAAATAGGGATATGTCATCACCTTTTCACACCTACGCCCACACCTTGACACGCTGAGCACCGCTTCCCCCGCGGCAGTGATGGCGGCCTGAATGCTTTGAATAGAGCCGCTATCTATGATAGCGTACTCTTCTACTCGTACTTGACTACCATATAAATTGCTTATGCCGTTGTATTGATGCAGACCTACAAAGCTCATAGAATCTATCAATGCATGTTCATTGGTACTCGATACGTACGATTGGTACGCAGATTCGTAATAAAGCATTCCTCCTAAGAAATTCCACTTAATCGAAAGTAAATTGAAGTCGCCCATAATAATAAATTGATCTTGGCCATTAGCTAATATAACTTCTTGGATTTTATTTAAAAATTATCTAATTATTGTAAAATGTTGTTGCCTAGATTTTGGTCGCATAACTAGAGTATACATATGTGAACAGGTTTTGAGTGCATATTATTTGGAAATAAAGTAATCCAAAGGTGCTCAGCTGACGAAGACCACTCGGTGGCCTTGGTATCACCATCAGGTCTTGCGCGTAGCTAAGAACCCACCCCCGCCCCGTTCCTGCTGTAACATTGCGTAGTTACGGTCTCGTCTCCATACGACGTAGTTGCTGTTAAATATTTCAGCGTCATTTAAACCGTCCAATAACCATGACTCCGTAATTCCGAAACCATCATAAGTACAAAGCTCAATATTTCGGCGAAAAATAGACGTTTTGGTTCGCAAGCCACGCACATTTTGATAGTAAATCAATAATTTATCATTAACCATATATAAAAGCATTACTAATTAGTAGTAGCGTCGATGTACTATTTAAACAAAAATAGTGTAACCGTAGTAGCATAATATAATGTAATAATTAAATGTAGATCAAAATGCACTACTATAAACATAAAAGCGGCCCGAGAGGCTGGCCGGCAACGACGGCACTCGGCCGAGCATAAAACAGTAGGAAGATAGCAGTGCATCGATGAATGAGATCGGCACGTGCAGGATAATATTAGTTGAATCATACTGAGTGCGACAAAAATGAAAATAAAATGTACTATGTTCTTTGTGTACAATAAAGATTTTTACATACATACATACATACATGTAAAGTCTTCAAACAGAACAGCGCAATCTGTCGGGGCAAATAGCATATCAAAAGTTATGATTGTATATAGGCCTAAGCCAGGGGCACAGAACATTCTCACAGCCATATGTACTTTAAGTTTGTATTGTAAAAAGTTAATACGACATAAAACAAAAAAATATATATAAGAAATTAAATGAAAAACGAACAATATATGAAAATAAACTAACGTTATTTGTTTGAATCCAAACTTGAATTAATAACAATGGTATTGGACTTGTCATTTCGCCTTACATGTATTTTTGTAAATTTCACCCAGACATATTGAAAGCCTCGCTCCTTCGCAAGAAGTTTAGTCTCGTTAAGTAGCTTCTTGTAGTCAGGACACAGGTGACCATTCACATACAATTTTGCTATTCTTGGAGGGAAATCTAATATCCTGAGCAGATATTACCTTCTTCATCCGCGCTGCAGCGACGAAGTCCTTGGAGTATCTATTAACGTTACCGTGATGGTATCCTAGATACGTAGCTGAGAGAGGACTTTGGAACCGCATAGCCAACGAAGTCCCCAATTTTCGCGATTAAGTCAAACAGATTTTCGTTTTGCTTAGCTGGAACTCCTTTTATTTCAACATTATTTATCCTCGTCCATTGGTCCCGAGATATGGTTTGCTCCTGAATATTGGCAATTTGGGATGATAATGCTGACGTGGTGCCTTCCAGGTCAGAGACTCTTATGTCAACTTGATCAATCCTTACCCCAAGTGCCTCCAGCTTCTGATTGATCACCTTACACGTCGACTTGATGCCCCTTATGTCGGACTGTATGCGGTCAAACTAATTACACATACCGTCGAACCTTGATAGTAGACTGTCGATCAAATCAATTTTTAATGTTTTCTTATGTTTTCGCGATTGTTATTCATTAAATTAAACTATTTTAATACGGTTTTATCGCGTTTATTACTAATTTATTTACACCTGACGTTTCAAACACTTTACAGCGTTCATGGTCGCAGGCAGACTAAGTTAACATTTGTCTTTGATGTCATAAGATTACAAAACTACCGATTCACGCAGTATTGGCTCACAGTATCTAAGGGTCTTGCAGTCTGCTTCCGAGTTTGCGATATTATTAAGTTAATGACTGGGTCCCAAGCTGGCGGTACCTGCCATCCATCCTCTCTATTGAAATTAGGATGCTTTTTAATTTCAATAGCTTCACTGAGTTATTGTCCACACAGACAAATATCTCAACGGTAAATCTCACCATCATCCATGTCAGTTAGCTACCGTAGGCAAATCTTTGTTACAGAGAGCACACGGCATCTGTGACACCCACCATCTTAAGGAGGAGCTTCACCGAGTCAAGTCTGTCTTAAGAAGCAACAATCTCAGCCTCCCACACATATGTCACAGAAGTCGACCCAAGCCGCACACAGTTGATCGTTTTCCTGCCATCTTACCATACATAAAGGGAGTCACGGACAAGATTGGTAACATACTTAGGCGAGCTTCAATCAAGACCTATTACAAGCCGCATAAGCAAAATAAACCAATTTTTAAGACCTGTAAAATCCAATATCCCATTGCAAGATGCTGGAGTTTATAAAATTGACTGTGACTGTGGTTTATCATACATTGGGCAAACAAAGAGAAGCATTAATACTCGTATAAAAGAACATATTGCTGACATGAAAAATAGACGCTCAACCAAGTCTGCAGTCTGTGAACATGCTCTAGATAAACCCAACCACTATATGCGTTTTGATAATCCTCAAGTCCTTGCAAAGGAAAACAGATTCATTCCAAGGATGTTACGTGAAGCTATTAAAAAGCATCCTAATTTCAATAGAGAAGATGGATGGCAGGTACCGCCAGCTTGGGACCCAGTCATTAACTTAATAATATCGCAAACTCGGAAGCAGACTGCAAGACCCTTAGATACTGTGAGCCAATACTGCGTGAATCGGAATAGTTCCCAATAAAATTTTCAGGCGGTAGTTTTGTAATCTTATGACATCAAAGACAAATGTTAACTTCTGTCTGCCTGCGACCATGAACGCTGTAAAGTGTTTGAAACGTCAGGTGTAAATAAATAAGTAATAAACGCGATAAAACCGTATTAAAATAGTTTAATAAATCAATTTTTTCTTGCACAACATGGGGCACATTTCTAGTTTGAACGTCCTGAGCCTAATTAAAGCTTTATGGGCAGATTTGGAGATATCTGCGTATAGTCCAAAAAAGAGGTACACATGGAGCATTGAGCTCCGTCTACAGCTGGCTAATTGCATTTTGCACAGTCCATTTTCGTCTAGTAAGGAAAGTTGTTGGCTAGTGTATTCTTGCCGCTCGTAAAACACCTGGATATTTACGAGCGGCAAGAATACACTAGCTAAGATGTATGCGTGTCGACCCTTTCGCTGACCGGTCCGTACTGTGCGACTACTTAAAAAATTTTAGATCCCAAACGAACTTGATAATTCTATGTATGTTTCGTACACAAACATAAATTACCCGAGAGTTATCGTAGAACATATACATACAATAAATGTTTTTTCGCCTTAACTTGAATTGAAGCACGCGTTCGCTTCCACTGTATATTGATACAAACAGTCAAAAAAACGAAGGTTGAGGGTTAAAAAATCCTTTTGGTTTTGTACATAACGAGTCGCATCAAATGTTTTGGATCATATCATCTACAGGTTCTGAGGTCATGCAAATGCTTTACAGTACAGTTGTAAAGCTTTATTTCTGTTCTGTAATTGTCTCGCAATTATGTCAAGCGAGCTTACGCGACTGCAGCGCTTGCATTGTCACAACAACCGTGAGTTCGCGATTTCGTCTAGCATTCTATGGCCCCTTAAGAATTAAAAAATAAAACAGTTAAGTCGCACAATGCTCGGGCAAAAGTTGTAGGCGAAGTTGCGAATTCTTCCTGAGGACAAACATCCATAAGCCCTGGCAGGTGTGGACCAACTTTCCCTACAATATACAAGTAAATATGGACGTGAGAACTGGAACATACCTGTGGTCTCTCAGAGTTAGAAACACCGATCAAGTTGCCATTGTTCATAAATTCACATTTCGTTGGATTCATTAAAATTTTGTTGCGTATTAAAAAAAAAATCTGCTTTTATTCTTTACTTGTTTTTGCTTTCTTCTTATTCACGTAGGTATATTTTATTCGTAACTAAGCAGCCCGTCCCGACTTTGTCCGGGTTATATAAATTATGTTGGTACTAAGCTTTTAGTTTTAGCATCTTTAGCATCTCTTTCAAAACATAGATCTCCCTAAGGCCGAGTAGTCCTATTAATTGACCGATGAATAAGTACCCCACGTATTCATTCACCATTCATCTCATGATGTGGTGGTTAATACCGCCACCGAAAGTATTTCCAAGGAAGCTTAAACATAAAAGAATCGATCTTTGCGGCTCTATGGGCCTACGCCTCTACCATAACGGTAGGCATATTAAAATTAAAAAAAGTCAGTGTCAAAAGATAAACTATCAAAACGATTAACTGTTTGATAGGTACATCTACCGATGTGGCACAGGCCCATAGAACATTCAAGTTTGATTTTTCTTGCGGACTGGTCGCTTCCCTCTTGGTCTTCCCGTGTATCCCTCTTGGTCTTCCCGTGTACATTCTCTTAACGTCTGTCTACCCAGCCGACAGTATCAAAACGTCCCCTTTTAAAACATCCACGGGGAAAATACGCAAAATTATATCGTCAATATTTACTACAAAAATTGCGCATGCCTTCCGATTGCAACCATTCCTATTATTATCTTGGCATGTCTTTACGACTGGCCGCCCATTTAACGTCAACCCTCTCAACAGCGCAGAATGCGCCCACAACTCCCGTCTTCATGACACTTTCCCTTCTGGGTGTTTCCTTTCCTATTAATATTATTTTCGGCATGTTTTACGACTGGCCGTCAATCTTCCTTGGGAACGCAGAATGTACAGTTAGATTGATAGCTCTTGTTTTTCCCTTATCGTATTTGACGACACCTAAGCGCCACGGGAAAAAAGCGTGTACTTCGTACCGCTTCGTCCGGCCACTGCGGTCCGCGCCACAAAATCCGTAATATTTTTGGAAAAGAATGTTCTTCGATTTCATTCATTCAAATAGTAATCTACTCGTACAGATATTAAACCATTATTGAATTTGAAATGATTTATATGGTTAAGGATTAATACCGGGTAACAAATAATGTGGCCTAGTTTGTACCAGCGTGACTTTTGAAATTTTTAACATGAAAAAGTAGTTGTTGTGACGTAACTGCAATACTTAGACATATGGTACCGTGGAATTTTTTGTAGATCTTTTTAAGATGTATAATACTGTAGTACATTATTTTGATCTATCTCTTATGGTACAACCAGCGTTTACAATGCAAGCTCAAAAAATGTGTTAATTTACGACATCACATCAGAAAAGTGTGTATCTAAAATTGTCAGTGTTCCTCTACTATATTATAAATGTATTATACATATAAACCTTCCTCTTGAAACACTCAATCTATTAAAAAAACCCGCATCAAAATCCGTTGCGCAGTTTTAAAGATTTAAGCATACATAGGGGCAGCGGAAAGCGCCTTTGTATTATACTATGTAATGATAACCTGCTATAAAACTCATTTATTGAGATTCTATCACTCTCTGTCTCATCACAGCGCTCTCCTAAACTCGGTCAAACTCCTTTGTCTTTGATACAATTTGATTCATCTTCTCCTTCCTCCCTCTCTTCCTCTCGTTATCCTTTGATCGCCCATTGCGTCCTCCATAAGAAGGTATAAGAAGATATTTTCAAAAGCTATGACATAAAAAGAAACCATGATAACTGGTAAGGAACATTCTGCGTTCTGATCTTGGTACAAACGGACGTACTGTCGCGGCACGCCCCTTACCACAGACTCATAGTGCGGAAGTTGTTGTCCGATCTCGCTGACTCATCGTTCGTCGTTTCCGGATGTCCAAACTTCAGTGTGGGCATTAGTTTACTCTGCGGAGCGGATTCCGGTGACGACGAGCGCCGATTCAGTTATGCTCGTATAGTGCGATCAACGACCCGGTGTGCCCTTTTCAGGGAGCAAAGGAATCGTCCAACCTTTTCTCCACGCCTGCACGACGTCAGTGCGGTTGAGTCCCACATTTAGTTGGGCCGTTCGGAAAACAAATTTGCCTGCTTTCTTACGAACGCAGGCCGAGCTGGTTGTTCACCGAACATAGCGCGGACCCTGGCGCTAGCCCTTTGACCCCTTCAGGGTCTCAGGCAAACTCAGGTTGGACACTGGACCACTGGCCTTAGGGAATACCCTAGTCAACCCAGTATATCGGTTAGGTATTGTTAAGTTTTCCAATTTTGCGCGGATGGTGCCGAGAGTGATGGCGGCAGCTGGCGCGTTGACGCAACTTTTTCCCAATCGGGGAGGACCAGAGGCGTCCTGCAGGCGTCTTTTTATTGGGACGTGCAATCCATGGCCCTATACGGTGCCCCTGTGTGTGCAGAGGCCCTGAGTCGCCAAAATGTCGCCCTTTTGCTAAAACCGCAGAGGCTGATGGCGATAAGAGCCGCAAGAGGATATCGCACGACCTCATTTGAGGCAGCGTGTTTGCTGGCTGGTACATTGCCCTGGGACTTGGAAGCGGGAGGAGGCACTAGCCCGGGGCCACCGACCAGCACCGCGGGAAGTTGCGGGTCGCCGTGAAGAGTTACGTCAACGCGCCAACTTGAAATGGGCCCAAAGGCTGGAGCAGCCCACTGCTGGGCGTCGGACCGTCGAAGCGATCCGTCCAGTCTTGAGCCAATGGTTGGCAAGGCAGCACGGCATACTGACGTTTCGTTTGACGCAAATACTCTCCGGACATGGTTGTTTTGGAGGGTACCTGTGCCGTATAGCGGGTCGGGAGCCGTCTGCTATATGTCACCATTGTGACAGATGCCAGGACGTGGACGCCCAGCATACCCTGGAGGAATGCCCAGCCTGGGAGATAGATCGCGCGGAAATGCGCGCGATAGTGGGGAACGACCTTTCGTTGCCGACTGTCGTGAGACAAATGGTCGACAGTGAGACGTCGTGAAATGCGGTGCAGGCCTTTGCGGAAAGCATAATGCTCTGCAAAGAGGCGGCGGAGAGGGAGCGGGAGGAAACAACTGACCTTCCCATCCGCCAAAGACGCACAGGGCGCAGAAGGCGGGCCTACGGCCTGGACCTGCGACCCCCACAATAAGGCCGGCCGGGTAACGGAACAAACGGGATTTCGTTGCCGACCAAGGTCCTTGGGTTGAAAGGCGCGCCCGTGTCAAGTGCGCCATATGACATGGTACTCGTCGTTCTTGACCTTTCCCCAGAGGGCAAAAACATCTTCAAGATCGACAAAGTTAGCCGGGCTTCTCTGTCGAGCCTCCCCGCAAAAGCGGAGTCATCTTTAATGCTTGCTTAGCAAATTGCACGTTTCCAAACGCCTGGAAACAAGCAACAGTAATAGGCATCGCCAAACCAGGCAAAGACCTGATGAACCCGTCCTCTTATCGACCAATCAGTCTCTTATACTGCATTGGTAAGATATACGAGAGAATAATTTCAGTCACGCTCAAGGAAGGCGCAAAACACTCTTGCGTGAACCAATTGCACCTCCTTACCGAACCACCTTTGCGGAAATCCCACAGAAGCACTCTTCTTCGATGTAGCGAAAGCTTTCGACAAAGTCTGGCATGTTGGCTTGGTAGCCAAGGTGGCCATTATGGGCCTACCGGACAGTCTTGTAATCATCATACGAGACTTATTGTCGAACAGATCTTTCCGCTACAAAGTCGGGGTTACGCTCTCTAGTCCCAGACCCTTAAGAGCCGGAGTCCCGCAAGACTCCGTGCTGTCCCCGACCCCTATACTCATTGTACATCAACGATGTACTCCGCACGTGGAGTTGGCTCTATTCGCTGACGAACGTGTGCTGACTGGACGTTTACAGCGCAGTGGTGCTGTACACGTCCAGTTATGAAAAGGACATAATTTCCAAACGACTTCAACAAGCAGTCGATGCTCACGGCTCTTGGTTCAGGAAGTGGCGCATCGAGGTGAATCCAGAAAAAGCGCAGCAGTGTTCTTTTTCAAAGATTTACGCGGTGCAACACGTCCACCAGCATGGAGTACGTTCTTGCTCTTAAAAACTATACCTATCTATCTATGTTTGGTAAACCCATTCCATGGGTGAACCAAACTAAGTATCTTGTTTGGGCGTTATCTTTGACAGTAAGGTAACCTTTGGAGCACACATCCAAAGAGTTCGCAACAGAGCTGCATTCTATCTAGGCAGGCTCTCTCCCATGATCAGCAATGTTAAGTTGTCACTTAGAAATAAGCTGACACTTTACAAGCTAGCCATCCGTACTCTCATGACCTATGCGAGCGTGATCTTATCACATGCAGCTCTATCTCTCCTGAACAAGTTCCAATTCATCCAGAATAGGTTCGCACGCAGAGCCAGGGGTTCTCCCCCGTGCCTGCGCGACCACGCGACCTACACAGGGACCTTGAGCTTCTATCCATATCGAGATATCTCAAAGAAACGTCTCAACGTTACTTTGAGAAATGTCCAACCCATCCGAACCCGTTAGTTGTGCAGGCTGCCAACTACAGCCCAGCGAAAAAAAGTACCTCTGCGGCACAGACTGGAATGTTCTGTTTGATTCTGACAATCCCATTACGGTGGCGAACCTTCCCTTCGAAAACCCCCCGACTCACCGGAGTCCGGGTTTTTCAATAGGAACATATAACCGCACTCGCCGGCGAGTGCGAGGTAGTAGGAGCAGTAGACAGTTTACCAGGTACCAAAATGTACCAGAGCGCTTCACTTCACCGATAGGTTCTTAGTAGGCCCTTCAGGCACAATAGTGTCGGCACTTATGGCATCGAGCGTTTGCTACCGCTCGCGAGTTTGCATTGCTCGCTTGATCAAATGCTAAGCCCATGGCCGAGGTTCGTCCCAACTGGGAGCCCCTTGTGCATTTGCCGAAAAG
This sequence comes from Euzophera pinguis, assembly GCA_947363495.1. Lineage (NCBI taxonomy): Eukaryota > Metazoa > Arthropoda > Insecta > Lepidoptera > Pyralidae > Euzophera > Euzophera pinguis. Next base: position 9,043,449 of record OX376171.1, read on the forward strand.
GCTGAGTTGTGAATAGCCCTCGCCTCAAACTGTCCCGCTGTAAATTTGAAAACTCACAGGAGCTGAAGTTGTAGGCCCTTCAAAAAAAAATCTGGTAAGGAACTGTTGCGAACACAATAAGGGACCTATGCGGCGAAAGTAAACAAGGATTGTGTTTCATTCCATTAGCGCCTGACTTATGTCTGCTCACTTCATTAGCGATGCTTTTAATGAGATTAAATTATTTGCATGTTATCGCGGTCTCTATTCCAGATTATGGTCGATATAATAAAAATAGGACAGATTTATCTTGCGCTAATGAGTTCTATTCGCTTTGTAGTGGTAACGAATTGTGCTACCTGTATATTACGCTAAATACACATTTTATTATGCTTACTATGATGCTAATGTTAATTATATTGAGTTTCTAGTTTCAAAGGGCGTATAGAGCGCTAGACGAGTTTAAAACTGCCAGACAGAGAAATGTAAAAACGGATGCCAAGGAAATAGCTGAAATTTCTCAAACAACAGTTTTAGGGTGGCCGTAGGACTAGCGGGGTGTATCCGGTGACCGCTCCGGGGTGCTCCGGCCCGGTCGGGAAATAATGCCATTTCCGATGAGGGCCTGCGGGGCGTGTCGACAACGAGATTAGGGAAAAAGACGGGAATTTAATAACACCACAGACACACGTCTTACGGCAAACAAACAACGCTCCGCTGGTTCTCGCTCGCCATTCTTCGTATGTACTCCTTGATTGTACTCTTTGGGGCATGCGAAGTATTATTTTTCTTTTTGTTTTTATTGAAATTAATCTAAGCACAACAAACCGGACTTAACATGAGCTAATAAATCAATACCAAATGAAGGAAAAAAACCATCAACGTAGGGAAACCTCAAAATAAGCGATTCTTATGCTATACTACTATAAATATAATTACTAACTGAATGCTGTACAACTATTCTCTCTTTTACTCTTATACTCTACATACATTTTTTTATTTATCTGATTAACATAGTAACATTAAGCTCTCAGGACAACAAGAATTACAAAGCTCTAATGTTCGCAATAAACTTGATTTAGCCAAATTGTTCCATAAATATCTCGAATAGTTCACAAAGTTGAATCACCTCCCCACGAAAAGATGTAATGGCGCTGTGGAAATTCAAAGTGGCTTAACAATTTAAAAGCGGTGAGGTTTAAAATTTGCGACGGAGATCGCACGTGAGCACTTGAAAAAGCGGAAATGCGGTAAAAACGTTTCGTGATCGCCGGGCACGTGACCAGTTCAACATTCCGCCACTCAAGCTCCGATAACTTAATTGTAGGGAACCGCTCGCACGTAGATTGGTAGCATATTGATAACATATAGTTTTATCAGAGGTAGTCTTTGCCAACTACCTCTGTGGTCCAGTGGTTAAGGCGTTAGCTTTACGACCCAGAGATCGCGGGTTCAATTCCCACGGGAAGCATACTTTGTCAAGTTGCTTCCAGTTTGGTTAGTACATTGTTGGCTTGAATCACCTGATTGTCTGATAATAAAGATGATTCCCTGCTTCGGAAGGAACGCTAAGCCGTTGGTTCCGACCGCCATTAAAACTCTGACATCAGGGTGCGCATAGTTGATTGACTATTTAAGACGCTGTATCCTTCAACCTTTCGGTATTTGATATCGCGATATTTGATATAGTACGTACTCGTAATGAAATAAGGTTAAATACCGGTTGGCCCGTCACCAGTCTCAGTTAAAACCCGTGTCTGCCATTTCGGTTGTTATTTTTCAGTTTTAATTTAATAATTCAACCAAATATTGTATTTTTTTTAGGTATCCCTCTTGCTCATTAAGTTATACTTTTTATAGACGCAATAAAGTTGGTAGTTGTCGCTGAAAATATCAAGTCGCGACGAAACTTTTTCTGGATATAGCTTTTTTGCTATTTTATTTTGCTAGGTATTAAATACTTTTTTGAAAATATTTTGATGTAATCATTTATTTTGATCTTTGAACTGTACTTCATATTTTTCTCATGCTAGTATTCCATGGAAAATAAGGCTTACTGCGCGACGAAAACATAGACGTTTTACGGTATTCCTCTGATGCACAGCGCCTTAACGCCCTCGAAATGAATGAATCAGGGGTAGTATGTTCATTGCACATAGACCACCTGCTTAGATATACGGCCAAACAGCGGAGCTTGCATAGTGTGAAGGGTAATAGAAGCAGTTCAAGCCTTTGGGCTGTCATCTGGTGATCATTAAAGTGAGATGCGGTTTCTAAAAACTGCCATCAGCGTTCAATAGATATATTGTCTAATCAAGCACATATAAAGTAAAGCATATTGAAAGAAGCTTCGCCGATACGTCATGAGTCTTCTTATTTATTTCCTAATTGCACATTTTACCATTTTGTAATTACCTTTTAAATTTTTATTACGCAGACTGATAGCCTTAATCTTAATACTAGTATGTTTATAAAATAATATGGGCAATAATCCGTAAATCTTAGTGAGTAAAGTCTAAACCTTACATTAAAAATAGTTGAAACACGATTAGGTGTGAAAGTTAACATGTATAATTTAGTACGCGATAAATCTCATTCGGTCCACACCTCTTTGCTACGCTAATATCCATAATTTATTACAATTTCCTGTTTCACCGATAATAGATATCCCTTTAGCGTGATCGTCTACATTTTCATTTACGAATCCGAAGAAGGCAACAACTTGTCATCATCTTTCTAGCGTGTTTCCTAGTTATATCGTCAGGTTATGCTCCCTGAACCCATGTTATTATTAATGTTGGTCCAAGACATGGCGGCAACAAGTGTACATATATATATGATTTACTCGTAGTAAAATGTAATCATTATAAAATTTGCTATAATAATTTAATTAGGATGTTACTTTACATTAAAAAAATATATATATTTTTTTTCCAGCCATCATGACCATCCCAGGAATTTCCTAAAACAGTGAATTGGAACTCTTCTTTAAAAGAGTACTTTCAAAAAAACAAAGAGTAATTTATCAAGAAATATTTACAATAAACCGGTGCGTGTTCAACTCGCGTGAATAGGCCCCCCCTATCCCGTACGTTGAATGCAATTTCTTTATTGCAAATAAAAATATTTGTTTTATAAAAAGTAATTCATCTTACGATTCGGAACATGCATTGTTAAAATGCACACATAATTATATCCGCCAAAACCTTTAAAGTATATTTTTGAAATATTATCATCATTTATTCATTTAATAACCTACCTATAACGAAATTATACCGGCAGAGGTAAAACATTCTCTAGTAGTAAAATTTTACGAAAAATAAATATTCCGTATATTGTACGTGTTTTTTAGAAAAAAAAAAAATTAGTTAAAAGTATTACAAGTGCTTAACTTGATATGGGGTACTTGGAATGTACAGGCAGTTTGTCATAGAGCGTCGTCGTCGCCGGGCAACTTGGGCAAACTCACGAGAATGGAATCGGCTCTACCGCCAAAGTTTACTGTCTTTGTGCTGCCCGAGATTTCCTTTAGGCAAGTCTAGCGGAAACCGCCACGATTTCCACAGTTCCTTCCCAATTTACAATAAGCTGTGCCACTTTATCTTGTCAGACTAAATCATCATTTCGTGTATGATGTGGTTACTTTAACGACCACCAGATGGCAGCCGGGACCAACGGCTTAACGTGCCTTCCGAACACATAATCATCTTCATTATCAGACAATCAGGTGAAAAGATCAGGCTAAATGAAAGGTACATTTGTATGCCTTTTCATATTTTTTTGTGTACTACGTATTTTCCACTATTTAAGTATTTATTAAACTTCATTGCCACAACATGTAAATGGCGGACTAACAGCAATCTGCTTTTTCTACCAGTCAGTGATGTTAAGAAATTAGTTCATGTGAATTCACTATTGTTTAAATCAGGCCTGTCTAATATTTTTTCTTTTTAAATATAGCTTCCTTGTTTATTTATTATTATATCCAGAACACGCACTAAACTAATGCAATTTTATTTCTAATTTGAGAGCTTGCATCTACGTTGCCTTGCTTTAATATTCTTATTGCAAATAAGAAGTTAAGTTTACTTATTTAAAGATGCCGAGTGACTGATATACCTCTGGGAAATTACTCCTCATGACTAGCACTTTATTTTTCTTATCTTCACAATATTTTAAAATAATCCTGATATTTTAATCACAGCGTTTTATTATATTTTGAATATATTTCTGAAATCGTTCTTAGTTCTTTACGGAAATATGTCAACTTTCAGAAATGTAGTAGAGAGTAAATGTAAATGTAGAGATACTTAGTAACAGCATTAAGGCCGCTGCTTTAAATCCTGGTACCCCGCTAATAGCAAATTTCTTTTTTACGAGGGTTCATACCTGGTTTAAAATAGCCACTTTTTGTAATATAGGCCACGGTAACCGATTTCAATCTGGTTGGTCGTCGTACGCCTGTTTGTACGAAATAGTATTAAAAAAAAAATATAAAAAAAAATTCCAAAGGACTAAGGGTTATCCTTTTCAAGACATTGTTTAGTTCTTCAGCCAGAAACCTCACAGCCAACTTGTATCCGTACGCCTAAATATATCTAACTTTTGCACACAACACATTTAGCAATTTAACATCAACTATATTGAGATTGGGCGGTAGAAGTTGGGCGTCGAAGGAGCAAGTTTGTGCGTTGAACCGCATTTGTCGGAGTGGATCGCAACTTCTCGCCTCGATTAGCATCGACACCAACTCGCTCTCAAAATATCGATACTAGAAATTCATCGGGCGTGTGCAAACAGACGTGTAGAAAACTAATTTGTCAGCTGTATGCAGCGGTAAATTTAGTACCTTATTACGTTGATTAGTTTTGCACAAAAACGGGCTTAATGTTTTCTTGAAGTTAATAAGTATATTTCAGTAGTGCTAATTAGTCAGGAATGAGAAGGACATGAGGGCTAGGGTTAGGAGTTGATAAAACTCTGCATTGGAAAAAATATGATGATGTTCTTTAGCCTTATAGTAAATGTCAACTACGAATTTATAAATCAATACATAATAACACAATATATCTATAAAAACACGAACATAATAATGAGCTAGCTAGCTTTAATTAGGAATTCCCCAAAACTACTGACGCATTTGCGCGTAGCATTTCGATGAATGTTAATTCGGGCATACTGAATCGATTTATTAATACACTTTACATACGACAACCTTTTTAGAATCGATATGGATTATTCGATAGTCGGTATTGTCACCAGTCGACAGTCATAGTCACAGGCAGCAGCCGCGGAATGCGCGAGGAATTTCATTTCGTTAGTGGCGGGTCCCAACTGGGCTTGCGGATTCCAGTGGTCGCTAAATCCTAGGGCGCTCGCGGAATCTGCACGCGGCTGACTGTTTTCAATCTTGTCATACATAAAATTTATATGGACCTTTTATTTTCTTAAATAATAAAGTTCAGTAAAATTTTGAAATATGTTTTTTGGAATGATGTGGTCTACCAACAAGTACAGATTTTTTTTTCCATTCTAATTTGTTTGCTTTTGCTTCTTAACTGGGGTTTTTTTTGTTAAACCTCCTGCTCAGACATATTTTACCATTAATACGTAACTTTTATTCTCACAATAATACATAACTTTTATTTTTTATTTGTACTTTAAATATATTCAGCTGTTGCTTAAAATGTCTGTCCTTTTTTTTTTAGCCGCTCTCATGAGTTGACAGCTCCATTTCAAAATCGCGTAAAATATGCGTACCATATTATGTTAAGCAGATACAGAAAACGCAATTTGCGTTAAAAGGAAGACTATGTAATCTAATTGCGCTTTACTTTTACATTTTTCAACGGCACATTACAGGTTAAGTTGAAGTCTTGTAATATTCAGAAACCGGTTTAATAGAAGACCTCTCGTAATTTCGTTTTATAATATAAACCTTCCTCCCGTGGACCAACACGCGTTTCTCAATGTTCTATAGAGAATCAACTGTGCCTTATCCATCAACTTGCAAAAACTTAGGCTATCGGAATCGTTTTAGAAAAACGAGATAATATTGGGGTCTACCAAAAAATTATTTCAGCTCTATATTTACATAAGTTGTCAATGTCGTCAGTCGTTATTGCTCTTGGTGTTGCCGCCCCTCAAAATGTTAATCTCACATTGAACTTCACTACTTTTACGTTAAAGCCTTTCTTCGCGTTATCCCGGCACTCTGTTAAAATGATATTGAAAGCGTCCTCCGATGCTCTCGAAGTATTGTGCGCGTCGCGCCGCGCCGACCGGCACAAGCTTCCATAATATTGTGTTATACTTTATCGAATTTGCATGTTTTTACTGAATAACATTCCTTTGGCGCACTCGAGATCAAAGGCCGAGGCGAAAGTGATTTCGCACTGAGTTAGTTCAACAAGATTCAGTTTCCCCCGACCCCCTATCCGGCTTCTGAATAATTTTGATGTAATAAGGAAAATTGTAAATGGGCATTCGACTCTTGATATTTTATACGGGCTCCGGGCCAAACTTCACTCTTCTGTTTACACGTTATTATAATGATGTGAATCAGAACACGTGACCGGTGTTTTACTACGACCACATAAATGGAGTCTTGTAAAATTGCTTGTTTCAAAATTTTCTTGATATAAATTATTCTGAATTCCATTAGTATTTGTTTAATTAATGTTACAATTAAATAAGAATAAGTATTATTTTTATAAATATAATAACACCAATAATATTATTAACATTAACATCGATTTATTTTCTAATTAAATGAGGGTGTGGAAAATAAATTCTTTATTTGTCGACAACTGTAATGCGAATGATATGACAAACTATAGCTTTGGTAAGATAAAAATCGTCCTGTGTTAAATATAATAATTTTTCATTAGAGATTTGATTTTATTTGAACATTTTTGTAACATCATAACATATTCTGTCAGTAACAGGTAAATCTCTTTAAGCGCCACACGTTTCATATATACAAACTAAACCTATGATGTATTTTACATTTTCCATTACCGACATTATCAAATATTTATAAGCGAAATAACATTAAGAAAACGCCGTTTGTTTCCTTTTTCTTACATGTATGTTTAATGTGTAGGTAATCTTTTGATCACGGCTCCTAGCTAGTCGGACACCGGTCGCCGTCCCCCTCTTGCTAAATTATTCCCGGACTGCCGTGAAATTGCTCAAGAACTTAATCGATGCATCACGTTTTTTGCTCACTGTACGAGTACCAGATGTTCTTGTTGACGCTTATGTCTGTTTTTTTTCTTTTCGAGGGAATGAAAGGGATTCTACTACAGATTTTGTTTTTAAAGAAGTGCATCCGTAGTCTAGAGGTTAAAGCGTTTGCCTCAGACCCGGAGATCATGAGTTTGATTCCCATGGGAAGCATACTTTGTTTAGTTGTTTCCAGTTTGATTAGGACTTGGCAGGCTTGAATTACCTGATTGTCTGATAATAATGAAGATTCCGTGCTACGAAAGGCACGTTAAGGTGTTGGTCCCGTCTACCATTTGTGTCGTTAAAGAAACCACGTCAGAGGCCGAAAGGTTGTTCTGAACAAACTGTGACACCATACACGAGTAAAATGTCACCAGTGGCGTGCATTGAAAAAAATCTTTAAAGCCCACTTTCTGAATAATCGTAATGAGAAATATACAGAAACGTAAGTATTTCTTTGTAAACAAACAAAATGGCGTCAAAAGATGCGTTCAAATCAAACAAACAATAAATGCCATTAATGTTTACTAAGATGAAATAAAAGTAATAAGATAATTACATTGTTATTAATTATTAATTATTTTGTTCGATTACAATTTTAGGGAATGATGTAGAGAAAAATAAAGATTATTTTTATTTATTGTTTTATATACGGACTTCTATAACACTCCAACATTTGTGTACATTTTTAATCGTTGATTTTGAATGCACCTGAAGACAGTGTAGTGTCTTCTAATACGGATTTCGGCCAATCGGATTCATTTAGCCTCACTACTACATGGAAGCGCAGGCGTGTGTGTAGGTTTCAAGTATAGACACATAGATAAAAACTTGCTGCCTATATTTGAAATCGAAGGCAAAACGTCGGACTGCCTAACCTGGCCTCGACGACGCGATCGCCGCTTCACTAAGTGATACCTATGTACGTAGCGAGCGATGTCTGTATGGCTGATAAGCGCTTGGCGCGCGAAAATGTATCGGGCGTTTAGCGGCGCGTTAACTGATTGATGAAAACTAAAAGTAGACACAGTCCTTAGTTTGCAGTAAACTGTTGAAATACTAGTATTCTGGAATTCTGCTATTATGATATAATGAATAAGATCAGTCTCCTATAGCACACAATTGGCTGCATTAGTATAATTAGATCATATCTACGGTTGATTCGGTTGCCTTGTGTCTCTTTCCACACTATGTGTAATTAATCTGTACATATGCACGGGTTCGGGTTTAATCTTGAGCAACTAATTAGCGTGTGTTATGTTCATACATATTAACATATTAATCGTATTTGCTGCCTAGACGTTTGTTTGGTATCTCCAAACCTCGTAAAAAGTTGTTGTTTCTTAAAACATGTCATTTGATGTTAATACATATTTAATCGACATTTTAAAGAAAGTATTTTATTTTGTGTAATAGCATCTAGAGTAAATTATCCTTATTTAAACTATGCTATTTTACACCACTACCACAAATTTAATATCATAAATATACATATACAACTTTCTATCAGTTAGGAAAAAGCAAGTTTCTTTAAACCAAAACTGAACATTTTTATTATTTAACTATCCAAATAAGTATAACTGTAAAACTGGTGTTTTTTCATTTTTATACTGCATACTATTAACATAGGTATAGGATAGTGAATTAAGTAAATACTATATGTAAGAAATCGTGTCACATATGCAAGAACAAAACTTACACGAAACAGCATCTCCTTACACGCCGCAAAATAAAAACGTATTTCTCAGTGAATATCGATTTCAAATAAAATTGCAACCTTTTCAGATAACGAGGTGACATTTCCCCTTTTCCGGGGCCCATACACCCTCTTCGCACATTCGGAATTTATCCACCGAAATAAGCAGATAACGAACCTAATAGTACCTATAGATGAATAAAGGCGCTTGTGTATTGCTACGCTAGAAACTGTTTATAGCTACGCTATGCGGAAATTTGCGTAGGCCTGAATTTCAAGGGACACGTCTCATGATGTGAGGTCTGACACAAAATTTCCACACGTTGTTTACGTTCAATAATGCTTTTAGCATTAGTCCGCCTATTGCCTATTGTCCTTTAATGTTTGTAATATGTACAATAAAATAAAATGAAAGTTCACACTGTAACACAAGTTGTTAATTACATAAGTACATATTTTTATTTAATGTACTTAGACATGTATTTAAATTTATAAATTCAACAACTGTCATTATTATCAACGCTAAATGCAAATGAAGGAAGTCTAGCCTTTGATTTTATTCACTTGAACATTTTCGGAATAAAAATTTCGTAGACATTTTTAATAATACTTAGTGAAGAAATAGTCAGAATGCTAGTTTTATATAGCTCAAAGCATAGCATACCGTGGAATTGTGGCCTAATTATGCGATTGGCCGTCTATAGACGAATAATATATACGATTGGCCCCGCGCGGCGGCTATTGTCGACACTCTGCTACGCTATTTTGTCATGTTGCATTTGAAATATTATACGAGCTACGTGGAGCAACGCCAATTTCATATTTCTGCAGTCTAAAAATGACGACCTATTGTTAAAAACATAATTGTTTTAATATTCACTTTAAACTCTTTTTTTTTTTTTTACTCAACACATGATTGATTATAACTAGAATTTTTTTATAAAAGTTCTTGATCTAAGTTTATGGAATATAAAAGTTTTAAGTAATAATATTTTTTCCTATAGTTCTTACCATATATATGTAGGTATTATAATAAATCTGCAAATGTAGAGTAAGCTTTCTTCGAATCATTTTCGTTTAGAACATCAACTGTTTTAAAATTTCATATTATGAAGTTCTCAACTTCAAATAAAAAATTGATACTATTTACTACTCAATAATATTCGGAATATTTGTAATTTCTAGTTAAAATTACAAGTATTCCCCGTCATACACAAATGCAGTTGTTATACCGTCCGTATACCTACTGGGAACGTTTGTCGGCACTAGTTGCTATTTTGTCAGGTTTCACTTGAAATTGACGTCGTTGTTGTCGAAATGAATTGTAAGGAACTCGTATTTTCAAGGTTTGAGCATTTTTCCTTCGAATTTTACTTAAATGTTATGACGATTTATTTGTATTTTGTAGTTGAAATCAAAATTACTGCAAAATGTTTGTCTTTAACGTTTCTGTTGTTATTTTTATCAGAAAAAACATTTTTGAATACGTATCTTTATTTATTAAGTATCTCAACGTTAGATTTTTTAGTTTTACTAGAGTAATGTCTATCTATAGCAATATTCTTCACTATGTATTTGTGGCCATATTTTTCCAATACCATGCCTAAGACCGGGCTAAGTGAACGTGAAAGTGATCGTTGGTCCCGGCTGCCATTTGGTAGTCGTTAAAGGAACCATGTCAGAGGCCGAGAGGCGATTCCGAACAACTCTGACACCAGGGTGCACATGGTCGATAGACAATGTAACCTACACAAAATGATGATGATCCATCTCTATATTGTGAATAAACCTTTAATAAAAACAATAAAAGACAACTACGAAAAAAATTATAGAAAAAAATATCACAAAGAAAGTTGGCAAGCATGAAAAGCTGCAATAAGTCGAAGAGATATCGGAACATCGTCGTTTGCTTTCAATAAGCCCCTAATGATGTCCGTCGGGCTACTTGTTGCGTCTGTAACTAGATAGCTCTAGACGGAGGTTTACGCGGTATCCCGGTTTGCACTGAGTTTATGTCCCACGTCGTCATACTGTCAGGTTTATCTACTACCCAACCACTATGACTTCTAGTAGGATTTAACGCGTTCTCTACTTCCATTTTTATGTTGAAGTACGTTGTAATAGATTGTAGTATTATCTTTTTACTGTGTATACAGGGATATTTCGAGACGATGGGCCAATTTTTTCTTTAGGTTAAGTTCATGGCTAGCTCCTAAAGAAAAATTTGGCTATCAATACTTTAAAAAAAAGATTTGATTACCCACATAAATCTAGTTCATTCATTTGTATGTAGGTGGAAATTTTTATCACGGTTTTTAGTCGTTAGTTTTTTCGGTTTTTCATTCTTTTTTTTATTAAAATTATTGTAGTTGCATATGTACTAACACTCTGTGAACATTTGGCCAATAATTTCAAAATAACCCTGTATAGATGACTCTGTTACTTGACTGTTTGTTTATTTTCATTACTACTGAAAAATTGAAAGTATTTGCCCGACTGCGCCAGAAGAAGGGTTATGTTTTTCGAGAGTATGCATGTATGTTTGTATATATAATTGTTTGGCACGCCCTGCAGCCTGAACGGCTCGATGGATTTTAGCTTGAGAGTTGTTGTTAGATTCATATTTACTGTGGGACACTGGATATATAAGAAAAATGGCGGATATTTTTTGGGTTTTTCATTTCCAAATTACACAGAAAGGCAGTCGGGGGTTTAGTTTTTTAAATTACCGTTATCTTGTTATATTAAACTAAAGTTATGTATGTTTAAGTATACAAAACACTGTCACACAATATTTATAATTTTCGGATTTCTGTCAAAGAAAAACCATAAAAACAAGACCCTTTGGAGGTTAAAACAGTTCATTAAAATATTTTGTTTCATTGTTCACAGATTCTTCTACTTGTATCACTTCTCCTTCTACGCGTACCACTACCGGTTCAACGGACAATACAGCAGCCTCGCCCTTGTCACCTCCTGGCTCTTTATACAGGTGAACATTTTTATAGGCATATTCAATTTTGGCATGAGAAGCAAAAATAATTTTAATATCGGTCCACAATTGACGTTGTAATCGGTCATTTCACTTAGATCAACCAGTGGATCTAAGGATACTTTTTTCTCTTCTTTGATCCACGCCCTATGAAGAAAAAAAATATAGACGAACGTAAATCCTCCTCCTTTCATGAAGACGGTTAAAAAAAACAAGACATGGTTTGGACATTTCTGTTTCTTAAACTGATGTTTCTTCTTTCATTTGAGGATTCTACCTACGTGTTTTTGGTTTTAGAGTTTAACAAACCTGTTTGAATATGATACGTAAACGTGCGCGAGTCTTTATCGCACTTAACTTGGTTTATTTTATCCGTTTCACATTGTTTTCAAGACTATCCCAAATTAATCTCATGCCCGAGCATCGTTTTTGACAAGTCATTACATCCACATTCAAAATGCACGTCTGTTTGTATGAACTAAGCCACTTTGATCTGCGGCCGCGGGCGACTCTGTCCACTTTAATGGATAAACTGTTTGCACAGAACGATATATTAACTTTCCAGTGCCGTGCTCCAGTTATTAATAACACACGAGTCGAGTTTTCGGAGTTAGATGCAGGCGAAACTGTTGGATTTGCGAATTCAGTGCGTTATTAAAATTGTTGACGCAAGTTATTTCCTAGTAGATTTTTGCTCTGTTGCTTTTAAATTTGATGTGAGACAAATAAACGGTTTTACTACATACAAAACAAAACTACGTTTGTAGAAAGTGTTAGTTAATTATTTTATGCCACAGGTTAATTGTTAAACATCTTTGCGGAATGTGATTAACCCTCTCTAATTCCCTCCACTTTGATCCACTTTTGGATCCCAGGATAAAAATCAAAAATAAATAAAATAATTTATTTGCATAAAATACGTTTAACATATTTTTTTGGTAACTAATATGAATTGTTAGTAAGAACTATTCCTTTGATTAAATTATTCCTAACATAACCCGATAGCGGTCATTAGTAACGGGAGAGAGGGGTACTTCTTAGGACAGAAGCTACAATGTACGAAAATTAATTTAATACTACATTTCATCAAAATTATTAAAAATATACCAAATCCTTGTCATGATTACTTTAAGAATGGTATTGAATGGGTTGTTGGATGTAATCTTCTTCTTAGTTGAAATAAAACACTAAATTACATTCATTTAACGTCAATAAAATCCTTCGTAGCCCTTATAATTATATACTAACAACAGAATTACTGGCATAATTGTAATAATATGTCTTTTAGATAAATTCCGAACATTCCTCATTGGATCGATACGAAAGCGGTATCGCCAGAGGCTGTTTCGGACATTGAAACTCTACTTCCTAAACATATGAGATATTGAATTATAATATGACAATAATAATGTAACATTAATATTAATAAAACTGTTATTCATAAAATAATAAATTATTTATATTATCTTTAGTATCGAAAGGCTAAAAATTGCATTCGGCGTTAATTTTTTCAGAAGTAGTTATTAAGAACTAACCAATTAGGTATTCTACTAAATTTATTTTTATCATTCATATGAAACATTTTACTACCAGAAACGGAAAAAAGAAAGATTTTTTAATTCCGTTCTTAAATAAATAAGCAAGTTCTTAAATAACAGCCTTTGAAATTCGGTGGAAGGGGAAACTGTCAAAAAACAAGAAAAGGATGCACTGTGTGTGCAGTGACGTCACTGCCACTTGGTTTCGTGCGTACATAAGAGATAGCAAGACGTCCCCAACACGCTCCCACTTTTAATAATAATAATAAAGGCGTAGGGATGTGACGACCCCATCGCCCACTGGGTTCCCTTCCCAGTGGAGTCAGTCTCCGCAGGGCAGCTTGTGGCGAGCTGTTGGTGAGTGGCGACACCGCGGACCTGAGTGCTCCCAGGGGAGGCCTCCGTCCCTCGCCTCCGGCGTTCCTTCGCCAAGGTCGAAGTGCACACCGATGAGGGATAAGAACCCCTACCTCTGGCTTGCCTTAGCCGGCCGGCCAGAGTGGAGTCGCAAGAGCTATATGCTCGAGGGTGGAAGTGTATTGCACGTAATGGCGTAATAACGGGGAAACCCGCTCACGAGGCAACTCGCAATGGCGTAACCGGAGCCGCAACTCTCGGCACCCTGCACGCACTGGAATGAACGGCTAATCATTCCAATGTTGCCCCTCTGTTGCCAAACGCGGCGACTATTTGGGGGGCCTATTCACTAAGTGGCGAGTCACCGCCTGCCACTAATAGTCAGTAATCATGATTATGGCAGGTGTCCGAATCTCTATTAGGTACAATAACCCAGTTTCATCTCCACTCTCCACCCAAACTTTATCACTATATCCCATTTATCCTTCTCATCTATAGAAATAGTTCCTGTACTCCTGCCAAGACCTGTTCATGCACATGTCATCTATTGATATAGCCGACGGGTTTTGGCAGGAGCACCACATGACATCAACTTCTCCAAAGGGCCTCTACGCGTTAGATCAATATCGCCGCGCAAGCCTTTCAAAGGACCGGGGCAATTATTATTTATTATTATTATTATAATTTTCACAATATAACATAGACACAATAATGTACTTTATCTAAAATAACACTGTTGTAAACCACTGAGGTTTGTCTACAATCCCAAGCGGAATAATAATAAAAACTCTTTATTGCACCAAGAACTAAAATACACTTATCTTCTTAAAATCCATATACTGCCTTAATTAACAAACAAATTTGTTGCTGTTTTCAGAATCGGTTACTTTCTAGTGTACTTATTGTTTCGTATGCAAATATTGCCCAAATACAGGCAAGTAGCCTATTGTAAGAAAGAGAAAATATCCTTTCCAAAAACATAAATATTATATTTATTTATTCATAGTCAACAATAGTCGTTGTGTGTAAAATAGATAGTTAAAGCTTGTTTTTCGTGTAGGACAATTAAATATTAAAATTAAAAAATAAACCATAGCTAATAACGAACGAACGGTGATTTATCCATTTAAACGGCGTATCTCAAACGAGAATACTTGATACTTAGGCTGCCAGAAATTTTATAACAGTTGTTATTGGGACGGATCCGTGCGAAGGTGGCTGAAGGGTTAATACAAATAATTCATACAATAAATTTGAAAGCCCCATGTCCAGCAGTGAACTTGTGGCTTTAACAAAATTGATAAATATTATTTTATCCGATCGATATAATGAACCAACTAGACACACTCAGTGTCGTCGCCGGAAACTTAGGGTCGCGGCATTTATCAACAAATCACGTCCCCATACGTTATTGTGACCGGAGTCGTACACTTGACGGTAATCACCCCACAAACTCTACGTTACTGTCTTTGATATAAAATATAACATACGCCACAAAGGACAGTGAACGGACCACGGGGACGCGCTTTTAGTTATATCTGAGGCTTGATACGCATTGTTTTTTTTTTCAGGATTTGAAACATCAATTCAAAGATTGCCATTAAGTAACACATTTAATCAAAAAAAATGTGTTTCTTTTATTTGATACTACCTGTTTCACGCCGCTCCGCCTGAGTCAAAAAGGAGCCGACATTTGACCCCAGGTCTTCAACCATATTCATACCAAATTTCATTATAGTATGGAGCACAACATTTTAAAATTAAGTATTGTATTAAGTCTTCATACACAACAATAAGTCGAAAACTTTCAGAAACTTTCAAGATTTTGACAATACGCAACAACTCGTAAGTTTTTCGAACGTCCCGGGACAATCTAAACAACATCCATGCGTGTAATATTTTTCCGGTTTGCCTCGGGCCCTTCCCCTCGTATCATATGTAACCTTTGGACAGAGTTCGTTCATACAATAACAGCATGTCAGTGGTGACCTGTAAATCCGGGTTAGTTTGATTTGCGATGCAATATGGCTAGTTATTTTTGTCGGCCCTTTGGCAAATTATGTCTGAAGTTATTTGCGACTATGTTGGGGACATTTGGGTAGATTGTGGTCTTCTTTAGAGGAATACTAATTCTCAGCACGGAAAGTTATTTTTTAAACTGTAATATATATATAACGTTTAATATCAGGATGTAGGTGGAAAAACTGCCAAATTAAAATGGGTCTGGGCTGGACACGAATGACGTAGACAGCTTGAATGGTGGGTAAAATTAGCAATCTTTTGTAAAGAGGTCGCCGACGTATTAGAGGAATACCGAGGAGATGTCCTGACGAATTGGACAGCTTCCTACAGGAATAGAAACAAAAGAGCCCTTTATAATAATTAATAGTAATAATTGATTGCTATGCTAGAGCCCTATTTTTGAAAAGTGTGTCGAATAGAATTCGTTCGATATCGAACAAAAATTATTCGACTCGTCGATTTGAAAAATATGGCTTCTTATTTGAATTGTGCTGCTCTTTAGTTATATAAAATTTTATACAATCTCTATTATACGTCTATTTTTCTTCAACATGCTTCCTACATTTAAGCCTTATATTACGGAACAATGATGAAGTAGAGATTGTGTCGAAGTTGATCTGAATATTTCTCCAACAAACAGAATTACCTGGCGAATTTCACTTTGCCCCGGGCTTCCTGCCCCACATACCGGACGGAATGCCGGTCATTCCCGGGGAACCCCGAGCTTATAGCATTTGTGGTCACTTTTGTTATAATTGAAATGCAGAAGGCGTTACGAATTCAATTAATACGTAATTAAGCTAAACAAAAACAAACTTGAATCTTCTCGTTTTCACGGTACATTTTTTTACAATTCTTTTCTGTGTCGCTCTGCTTTCGCTGTTTGCTAAAATATTTTAGAATCTATTCTATTAATTTGCTTTAGAAAATGTGATGTATTTCATGAATACATTGAATGCCGAAAATATCAAGTTGCTAAGTGATAATTCTATTCATTTGCAAAATGATAAAATGAACGGGCAGACAGATGATATAATGCACGCAGATCGATTTGTGGGAAATGCTAATAAAAAAGAGTTTTCACGAACGAAAACGATTAGTGAAAAGGCACACTAGCCACACTATGTCGCTATACGAATGTTAGGGGCGACGGAGACGTACAGAGCGCCGGAGTCGCGTCGATTTCCGGCTGCGGAAGTTAACAACACGCCGCGCGGACCAGGATACGGAGCGAGGGTCGGTGCCGGAAAATGCTACCTAGCTAGTATAGGCTATTGGATTTTATAGTTTTGATATTTCACGGTTTCAATAGTGGGTTATTATGACAGTTTTTCTTCTTATTATGGTAGTGATTGTTACTTTGCAGAAGTCAATAACACGCGTCGCGAATCAGGATCCAGGGCGGAAGTCAGCTGCCAGAAAATACTATCTTGATACTATATGCTGGGAAGCAATTGGATTGTTAGGCTTTTGAGCTTTCGTGGTCATAGTATTGTACTAGTTGTAACCGTGGTTGTTATTCGAGTTTCAAAAATATATACTTAAAACTACTTGTTATTTGCGTAAAAAACTGAAAGCTGTCACACTCTAGCTTTATTTTCTTGTCCATAAAAAAATATCACGTCGAAATCCGTAGCAACACAGGAAACATAGTCCACAATTTCTGAATTAAATTCGCCTATAACATATGTAATACATTAAAAACTAAGCCTGCAAACAGAAGCAACAGCAACAGAATAATGAAAACGGGATTGTTAGATTAAAATACAAAAAGCATTCTGCGCCGAGGAAGAAGCGCCTGAAGCGGGGCGTAGGCTCCGGATTACAGAGCTGCCAGGCGGCGAAAAACAAGAGGCCCCTTCGGAATGCAAAGTGGGGGCTTATCTTATAATCATCGAGCGTGTCAACTTATTAATAAAAATCATATTTCACGAGGTGGCCCGGAGCGGCGACGCGGCGCGCATAACGTTGCCGCCCAACGTGACGCTCGCCTTACATTAATTTTAAACGGAACTTGTTGACAAGGCTTAAACTAGGATTCAACGTTCAATTAATTGACTAACTTACCTTCTCGTCCTCTTTATTACTTCTAATATAATACGCACAAGTATAGCTAGAGCTCCATTATTACGAGGCTTATATTGCGTACTTCGGCTAATTTCTGTCAAGTCCTAAATCAACAGGAAAGGCCCGCCATCATGGAAACGCGGTAGTGTTGTAATCTTCTAGATCTCTTGCAAATTATAGTTAAACTTTAGTTAAACACACACAGCTGCTTACTTTGTGGTGTATTCAGCGTGCAAAATTATATTATATCGGAATCGGATATTCTCGGTAGGTATTTTCATATAATTTGCTCATCCATATCCATACTTCCATACTGCCATACTTATATTATAAATGCGAAAGTCTGTCTGTCTATCTGTCTGTTACGCTTTCACGGCCAAACAGCTAAACGGATTTTGATGAAATTTGGTATGAATATAGTTGAAGACCCAGGGTCAAACATAGGCTACTTTTTGACGCAGGCGGAGGGAAAAAGCTAGTTTGTCTATAATTATAGGCTTAATAATAGAAAATGCAAGTTGTTTAAATTTCTAACATCTGTTACTTCTCAATTTTCTTAAAGGTTAACCCGTTTAAAGTAAGAAGAAAATTTTGGGAGAAAACCCAAATCCAAATAAATATATTCAAAGTATGTCGTTGGAACATATATAAGTCAATATGAGAATTTAGTCTTATGACTTCAATATTGATTTTATTTGACAGTATTTCAGCACTAACAGAATCCTATGGGCCAAGAAACTTTGCAAAACAAACATGACAAGCTATGCAATTTAACTCTATATTTGTTTAAAAGAGCAATGTTTTTCCATCTAATTCGTTAGTACCCTCCGTGTCTACCTCGGGATTAGTTAAATGAAAAGGGAGTCCTTTAAAAAAATCAGCCAGCGAATGCTCGCCGACGTCCACTGCCTTTGCATTTTAAATCAAAATAACTTTATTTTCGTCAGAGTTTCTCTACCGTCTTGGCATAATCAAGGCCCCGCAAAGTGTTTAAGACAATTTTGCGGCTAAAAAATTTACCATCACAAAGAGTTCTCGCCCTTTGAAGTGTTAGGTACTCGCCGTGTTTTCCTCTGTTCTTGTGGTTCTTTCACCTGCTATTGACCTTTGCCATTTGTTTAAACGTACTTGTCTTCTTCTTCTTTGCGAGTCGACTCTGGCTGTTATCAAACTTCAGAGGACCAAAACTCCGCCACCGACAAGACACAAGTTATGTCTTGGCACGACTCAATGGCAAGACGTAACTTAAATTTTTAGATGTTTTTTGTACATTTTTATTAAATATGTATGTCAAAAAGTTTGTTTATTTTATAAGAGTTTCAAGCTAGTTTCAATAGCTCAAGTTTTTTTCTTTATAAGAAAGATGAAAGATTAACTATTTAAATAAAACCAAAGTTATTCTTAACATAGGATCTCAAAGAAGTTTTTACCAAAATCTGTGTTATCTACAAACAAATAACAACCCTTAACTTTGATTTAAAAACGACGTATATTTCTAACAGAAATCTCCAACTTCGTATTCACGTCGACCAACGTAATCTGCTACAAACGATTTAAAATTTGATAAAAATTCTCCCGTTTTCCATTCACACACATAGCTATCCAGCAGCGGCTGTAAATCTCAAAGCGACCGATTTAATGGACGTATAAAAGGGCATCATCTCTGTCCATTAAATACCTTTTAAACGTTTGATCCTTTTTTATATTTACAGTGGTGATGATCCGCGGACGGAATCGGGTCGCCTTAATTAAAACATACGATGTGTGCATCTTTTTTTTAGAAGTCATGCAAGGATTTGGGCGCTATTACTTTACTGAGCAAATAACAAAGTAAACATGATAAATTAAAAAAATATATATTATTCTACATTAATTATTACGACTATACGTGTATTCTATTCGTTCTCAAATACGTATCCCGCATATAAAAATATTGCATATTGATTGCTTCGTATCTTGAGCGACATCAAAACATAAATGTAAAATTCTTTCAATTTTGTGGGGCGACGCTTGCGCTGAATAATAAATCATAGAGGTGTCGCAACTTGTCCTCGCGGCAACCCGTTACACCAGCACTCGGAAAAAATCTAAACGAGGGGATGACAAAATATAATTTCAAATAAAAGTTGAGTCCGGAGCGGTCACAAGTTTCTTAATTAAAACTTACGTCGAACGTCCTACGTCGAGAGGGGAGGGAACTTTGACCTAGAAATAAATAAATAAAGACGGGGCTCGTCGTCACGAGGTGCTCATTTATTTGTCTAAAGGAGTTTTGCTCAGTTCGGTGGACGTGTCTCATAATCTTCGCGCGTCTGTGTCCATATAGCAGCCGCTCCGCCTTCGCCCCACCTATTGGCAGCTTAACTTGTTACCGTTTATTTATTACCATACGTTTGCCTCGTGGATAACACACGTTCCTCTTGTCTGTCGCAATTTTGTTTCAAATATTTAATATGAATTATCTTGTTACAGCACTCCATGCTCTACTTCTTCCATCATTATGAGCTGCCCGTAATACTACAGCAGGCACAGTTACAGCAACTTCTGCTTCGATCACACCGAGGTATGGGCATGATGGGATTAGCAGGCATCGCAGCATTAGCAAGCGGCGCAGCTTACCACGAAGCGCCTGGAACCGGCACTGGCACGCAAGCTACTCCGCCGACAACTCAGTCAACGACCCAAACTGTACAGAACACTGCGCAGTCAACAACACAAACCTCACCCTCCGTATCCACTGTACAGACCAATACAACTCACACAGGGGATGTAGTACCGACGAGAATCGACCCTCCAGAAACTAATGTAGTGGGAACCAACACCCCTATAGCTAATGAACAAGACGAAGTCGCTTTAGTTACACCTTTATCAATGGCGAGAAACGCTGACAAAGAAATATCTGCAGCTCTAGGTAGCAACCGAAACATTAAAATAGAAGAAATCGCCAGACGAAATTTTAAGACTGAGAATAGCATTCAGTCTAATGATAATTTAATACATAATGTTGCTAATCTGAGCAATGTAGTGTTGCCAAATGCAGCTAACGAGCGGTTTGGCAACAGCGAAGTGGGAGCTTCGACATTAGACCGCAGACGGAGTACTTCTGCTGAAGTGACAGAGGGAAGTCAATCCTTCAACAACGAATCCTCGGTGGTGATCCTCGCTCCAAGAGCTTCCCCAGAGGCTGACGATCTAGACTAGTACATATTACCAAGTGAAAATACTGTCATAGTTTCATCTAGTACTATGTATTTAGTTCCATTGTTAATCGAAGCTTATTTGGAGGTTATACGAGTCCCTGTAGATACTAAATAAATACATTACATAGATGATGATAATTAAAGAAAAGAACATATTTATGTTTAAGTTACTATGATGATAAAGCTCGGTAATAGGCACGACTTCGGAATAATTTATAAAGTCCATCAGTATTCATATGTTCATGCTTTCAGAATTGTCAGGTTTATAAAATATACGAATGCTGCTTATATATTTCATATACTTTTTCATACTTTTGGATATCCGATTGTCTGACTCATAAATACCAAGTATTTATTCACCAACGATTACAAATAAATAGTACTCCAAAAACTTCTTAATAAACATAAGTATCAATGAATGCAGAACAGTGTAGATGTCAATAAATGTACTTTTATGTGTGGCAGATGCCAGTTTGTATTATGCAAAACTTATTCGTATATTTTGTTAATTTTTCCTTTTATGAACATGAGATACAATATCTCATGTTTTTAAATAAAAAAATTGTTCTATAACTAGAAAATGTTTCCTAACGATGTGTTAGTTACTCAACTACAATTAAGACATCAGAGTAAAATTATTATAGAACAATTCAACCACATTATTACCGATTATTAGTGTTATCTAGATGATTTTTCTGTAACAGATTTGAAGGAACATCTAAAAAAACCTGCTTATTATTCCGAAGTTATTTATAGTATTGTTTAATTTTAGTTGCAACTAAAATAAGGCCCAAAGTAGACACGATCATACGCCAGCTAAACTGCAGTTGAAAGCTGCCTGCCTGACTTTTACTCTGTGGTTTTATATGACTCGATATGGTAGGCTAGGTAGGTTACTATAGTGGGAATAATATGGTGATGTATCCAGTAAGATATACTGGTTGTAATGACAGCTTACAGCCAACCTTTAGTGGTTTTTACGTAAATAATCACTTTGAGCAAAAATACAACCCGGCTGTGCTATGAAATATAATTTAGGATTTCACATCCCTACAGAGGTGATTAAAATTTTAAAACAGAAGTTGTAATCGCCTTTGAAAACCCTTTGTTTTCATACAACATAGGTTTAGGAGAAAAAAAATGTTTAAAAAGCCTAAAATTTGAGTTAATTCGGATGACTTAATTATCATTCTCTGATTTTTCCAGTCATTTTGATTTTATGTTTTTTATATGTAATGTCACTCGCGCTGCTAAGGCGGATCTAAAGATATCTTATATGTGAAAGCCCTTTAGGCCGTAACAGAGTTATGGTAATCTACATACACTCACACACAAACAATAACCCTCTTTCTATCGCAGTCGGGTAAAAAGAAAAGTCCTGTGCCTGCTCTTATCCAGATGCTTCTTGATACAAGTCAGATATCTTGACATCTGCGAAGGATGCCTTATGAAAATCTCTGGACGTCGTCACAAAACGTGTGTGCTTTAGGGCCCAAGAACGTTCCAATTTTAATGAGGGATTTGCACACATAACTCCGGAGTTAAAAAAATGAGTGTCGCCATAGGCTGAAACCGCATATTGATGGAAAATCCTTTAGTCGTATATAGTATAAAACAGTTTCAATTTGTAATTTCCCAGATGTGGGCAATAATGTTATATTGTGTACATTAGTCAAGGTTATTTTGGTAGGTTTATTTTTATCAACTGTTTAAGATCATTTGCGGTTCATATAATTTCTAGAAATTCATTTAATTATTACTGAATTTGCTTACCTAAACATATTAAATATACTTGTATATTCAAATGTATCTCAGACTAATATACTAAATTGTGTTTAAAATATATAGTATTGATTAATTATAGAACCCTTACAAAATCTGTAAATTTAGATATCTGGTGTTATAAGTGCAAATCTAAATAAAATATAGTAAATTTGATTTGAGAGGTGATTGTAGCATTAAGTCCATTTGCTGTGCTCACAAGCGGCAGTATGTAAATATTTATATGTCAAAATAGGTTCATTAGGATTATTATTGTGTAACATAAAGATAGTAATTTGTTACTTTGATTATGCTTGGACAACGCAGGAAAATGGCATACTCTTTTCAGTGATTTAATTTAATGCAATTAAATATTTTTCGTTCATGTGCTTGTTTTATTTGTATGTTCATATTTAATATACTAGTACTTTATTACGTGATAACCAACTTCCCTTCTCATGATGTCACACAACATTCTCACATCCTGAAAAGAAGAAAAAAACTGTCTTATACTTAGCCCTAGTTTACTGAAAAAAACGTTTTTGGAATATCCTACATTTTGAGATATTAACTTTACGCGAAATCAACTTGGTTCAACGAAAAGCTTTTGTCAGATTCTTTTATATCAGCACCTCGAGGAGCTCGATTTTGAATTTCAATAATAAACAAACCATCGAGATGTATGAACTAACCGCACGTTCTTACTTTGTCCAGTTCAACTGCGGTGATCGCGCTGCACCTTACTTAGTCGCTTGCTAGTTGTTTCGGGCCTTATACTCCCGACAATTAAAAATCAAAAATACTGTGAAAATCTTAAAAAATGCCTTGGTGTGTGTTGAGGTATTGTAGCAATAACTCAAGGAACACGGCACAGTGCAAAGGAATAACTTTTCATCGGCAATTTCACTGTTTTAAATGTAAATACAACCAATATAATTGCCGCGCGCCATTTTAAATCATTCGTCATAGACTAAGTAATTCACAGTGAAATGTATGTAGATCATAGGTAGAAAAGTTTGACTGACATAATGCCTTCAATCACGCCTTTTTCCCGTAGGGGTAGGCAGAGACTACTTTCTCTTTTTAATGTAATAAATATTAAGTGAATATAAATATTAAGTGATGAAAAGAGAAAACTAATTAGGTACTAAAGACAAAGTTAGACCGATAGAGAAAACTGTATTTATCTAGCATGTTCCTAATATAGGTACATCTCCTAATCCAATTTCAAATTGTACATTTTAGTTTTTTATTTTGAGTACCATATTTCATGAATAGTTCCCCGCATATATGTATTCATCAAAATCGGTTTAGTAGTTTTAAAAATAGAGGGTTCAATGTGTTTCAGTGACTTAGAAAACGAGTTTATTATTAACTATAGGCGTAGGCAGCGTAATTCTAAAATATACCATTAAATGCATGTTGTTTGATTTGTAAATAAGAGATTGTTATTAAACCAAGATGGATAGAAAATAAATTGCCAGTTACTGATAAATCTTAATAAACTCCAAACAAAAATGGTCTCAGTTTTGCCAACAAACTTACACCACGTCAAATAGACAAAAGTTAACTAAACTCAAATCGTTTAATAATTGAAGGAAACAAAGAAAAATAATCACAAAAAGCTATTTGTCTTTTTTTATTATTTTGGAACCACATAGGTAAAATAACTACATTGTCCATTCTGTAGGTACCGTACCTGCCATTATCTATAGGGGCAGACATCTTTGAAATAAATACACGTTTGTAGCAAATGTAGCGCTGCATTTTTGAATGATGTTTTGAGATGTATTATTGTTTTAGCGCTGCAGCGGCTAAAATGATAAATTACCAAAAATGGAACAATGCAAATGTTCTACGTAGCTTCTCTTACTAGAGAACTCGTTAGTACATATATCTCGATGTAAGAAACAAATTCTAAAGGTAGCTTATACGTTCGTCACATTGTCAGGGTCAAGTGACGACAAACGCTGCTTAACTTGGATTGGCTACCACTAGTGCGATTTGTATTTAGGGCTGGCAACTAATTTCGGAAGGCACTTAAGCCATTGGTCCCAGCTGTTATCAGTAGATGGCAGTTTTTAGGCTCCCTGAAAACACATGGGATGCAACCGGTAAAATGCTAGGATGATGATTTTGAAATTCAGAATGTTAAAAATACTCGCGACACAGTAATAGGCTGACGTGCGGGAAATCGAACCCTTTATTCTTTTGGACTTTAGGATCAAACCAAACTTCATACAGCCTTTTGGCCTATAGGTACTACTTGTCAATGCGATCTTTGTGTTATCATATTTTCTTTATTTAGGACAATCAAATACTTACACATCCTTGAAGCTATTATCTGCCACAGAAGTTCACTGCTGTTAAAAAAAAACAAAATATTGCAGCTGGTCCTAGTTGACCACACGGTAGGTAAATATGTTTCTTGTCGTAGATTAGTTCAGTAATTAATTAAACTATTATTTATATTTTATTGCGTTTATCACTTATTTATTTTCTAATCGTATTAAAATAGTTTAGTTTAATGTGTAACAATCGTTGTTTTTTCATTTTGTGATTATTCGTAATCCTGCAAATTATGTATTATCAGGGCGAATTCTTTTCTATGAAAACTCTTAAAATATTTCAGTTCTAAACAAGGTTTAGGCATATTGTTACAACCAGTTAGTACCTCTAAAGCTAAGACCATGGTCAAAGCGTACCCTGGGCTCTAAATTCCCTTCTGAAGATGCATCCTACAAACATTTCAAGGCCAGGTGTGGTTTATATCACTTAAGTATAGTCTTCAATAAAAGTTTCAGCATTCTAAACCATGCATTCTAATAAACCGATCGAAATGGCGAAACACTGGACGCTCTTCTGCCCCACGTTAGACCACTAAATCAAGTCATTCTAATACAACTTAATATTCTAAGCGCTTTTTATCTAATCTCATTCTAAAATGTAAAGATTAATTAGTAAATTAAAAACGGAGCTTCAATGTCAGTCATTATACACATGTCATCGAAATAAAATTAAAATAAAAGTTTGTGAAACTGTTGCATAATAAGTGTTATGCTGTTTTTCTACATTGCAAACTCCTTGGTTCTGTAAAATCTGGATGCTACCCGTGGATGCTACCAACAAGCGTGCGCGATCAGAATCAGCAAAGGATTCCATTTTCAAATTTGTTTCTATTTTTTTTTAAATGTCTGAAAACGTAGCGTAGCTATTTTTTTTGTGATTAGATAAAGTAGTGTATGATACTGCACATAATTAATTAGGTCTAACAATACTCGTGTATTAACTATACAAAAAGGAGCCGTAGGCATCATATAAACTTGTAAGAACCCTTATGATGCAACAGTTTTATAAACTACTTACTATTTTCCTACTACTCAACTAAAACTGTGAATTATGGTATGTTCTACAATATGTGTTATGTACATAAATGAATATTAATTAAAAGGCAATGATGATGTTTCATAACTTTATTTTATGTATTACAGCTTCTTGCATTCAACAACAAACACGTGTTTGCCTTTCGTAACAACCATTACTTTTACTGACAAAAGAAATATTATTTAGTCACAAGTAAGTAGTAACAATTAGTGGGTAGTACAATAAATATCATAACATAAGTGATATTCTGCAGTGTGTTAAGCAAATATTGTTTATCAGGTTATCAAATAAATCTTTTAAGGGCTATAATTGAGGAGAATCAATAACAGAGATTTTTATTGACGTAGTAAAAAAAATCTTAGTTAGTACTTAAATGGTTTTAACAATCGCGAAAACATACGACATCATTAATCATACTGTTTATAAAAGTGGTAATTATTTTAGTTTTATAGTCTAAAATGAGCAGAAGATGTGAGTTCTTGGTGATATGAATATTTCGTTAGCTTTCCGTGGACAGTGGAGTCGGCCGCTTTCTTCCTGAAATACAAATGTGAGTAACATCCTTGGAATGAATCTGTTTTATTTGTTGCGATAAAACCGTATTAAAATAGTTTAATTTAATTATAACATCCCTCTTTGGGGTCGGGAGTTAAAAAACAAAATATCCAAATAATTAAAATCGAAAACTCGGGGAATTTGAGATTTTTTCAACACACGGCAACATTGAGCACTGAGTGGTACTTCGCGCAATATTTAAGGGTTTTATTATTTTCATGAGTAATTTATGTCCATATTTCGAAATTATACAATACTTACTGATGGTATGTAATACCAGTACCATCTTTCTTATTTCTTTTAGTACTATTCATACACAGTTTGACTACGCAATCTGCCATTTTGCTTCTGCATTAGGATTAAATATTAAATTTATCTAGACGTCCAACTTACTCATCAGTTGCGGCGTGACTGAAGCGGGTATGCCGCGAGTGCGCCGAATTCGGCGTAGTTTTAGTTGCCGCATTTTTCTAGTACGCCGATAGTATCTGGTCGAGCGCGAGAGACCAATTATTAATCTATGTTAGAAACTATGTTTCGTAACATTTTTACCAGTGAAAAATCAATATATCAATCAGTCTCAATGCAACGGAGGGCCGGAATTATTTACCTACCTACTTACTGTATATTTTGTGAATTACTGTCAGAAATAAAAATAAAAATAAACGAGGTGCATTAAAAAAAAATCTTTAATTTTTGTTACTATTTGGGGCATGCAAGGAACGTTTTATATTCCCCATCTACCTCCACATTGCTATTTTAAAATGTTCTAGTCGCATTTAGATAGTAATAAGTATAGTGAATTCACAGAATCTAAAGTTCATAAAAAATCTTCTAGAGAAAAAGCATTAAAAAAATCAATCATCATATAAAATGTTGAGTAACACTGACTTTTTATTACAAAAGAATATTCTTGAATTGTGTAGTAGTTTTGACTATGTTACGAAACACAGTAGGTACACATTGCACACATTTACTAAGTCACTATTCATACACAAAGTTCACAAGTACACCATTCTGGTAACAAAAATGTAGTCTCAGTGTATTAATTTTTGGGTACCTTTGTTCCTGGTTACATATGTAGTAACATAATAAGAATAATTACGAAACATTCTAACCAAAACCTGATCTAACACATTTTGGTCGCGAAGTGTACACTATGTTACAATATTTTGTGGCTAATCCTCACACAGACACATAGCGTAGTAATAATTACGATACAGTGGCCAGTAGATTGTTTTGTTACCGAAATTCAAGTCGCAGCGACCGGAATTGGCTGTATGGGATGTCAACTTTACTGTCGATAGGGTATTTTGATATAAATGTTTACGAATGATTTACTATCTACGACATATATAATAATATGTTAACTTCCGTGGTTAACTTAATACTTAACAGAAAAACTGAAGCTAAAAAATCCATGCATCTGTCATATAAACTTACCTAAAAACTGAAGTATGGAGACCTATATTGAAACGAAAATGTCCATAAACTTAAAACTAAGTTTCTGCAGCTTCGAAAGTCTATCAAGACGCCGTGGGATGACGGCGATTCGATAGGCCCGATAGATCTGTTCAACACTGTCGCCTCGACCGATGAGTTACTCCTTGTCAGCTACGTGTATTCTCAAGCAATAACATCTCATAATGTGTGTTAATTCCCCAAGAATACGCGTGACCTCCAAGTCAATCTGTTCTTCTTTAAGCTTCTGTCTTCTTTCTTCGTTCTTCCTCATCGTCTACTTACATGACTGCATCCTAGATTGAGGCTCCACGCAAACCTAGCACGACGAAATGGCTCATGCTTGGGTTGTATGTTTCAATAATCTTTTGTTTACAGAGTAAACAATAGTATGCAGTTAAGTATGTAGTATATATGTTGAACACATCGGTACATTATCTTTGCAAATATAAAGTACCAACTGTCAGTGTGACCGTTTTTCGTTCGTTGTATGAATTTACATGACTTCAAATCTATAGCGCCTGTTTTGTAGACCGAATGATGATGTATCTAAAACGGGAACACTACTAGTTGCAGGTACTCACAACCTATGTGACCTTCGTGCATTACTTTTTGAAAAAGGGTAAGTCAATAAGGAATACTTTTTGATTTTTTTTTATTTAGCTCATGTGAAGTCACAAACGTTGTATCTAAATTAAATAGTATCAAACACAAGTCATTAAGTACAGTGTTCTACAGTTAGTTTCTGTATTCATAAAAATATATTTTCTAAAGTTACAATATTCAATTGGTATATTTTATGAACATACGTACGAAGTACGTGTAGTATATCATATTACTCGTAATATATTAATTACAGAAACTTTTATAACAATAAACAGTGGTTTAGGATCACATTCATTACCAAGGTGTCTTACAGGGTTCATAAAATTAACTACATATAACTGTGAATCACTTAAAACGTTTATTATACCATACTCCTAGTTCAAATTTTGGGTCCAATTTTCTGATATTAACAAAGTAAGGTAGTATATGGTTTCAACAAAGATTCAACTTTTATTTTGACGTTTCAAAGTCATAAATCGATTATTTTAGATTCTTGTAAATAAATGTATATAAACGCTTTAAAACATAAAACAAACTACGCTAATTTTGTTTTCTCCAGGTAGATAAAGTATATTACTTCAAAAACATGCATATGACATAATACATCAATCAAATCTACATAAGTTAAAAACAACAATTTACACATAAATTAACTTTTAAACTAACGCACTGCATATTTAAAACATAAAATTACAGGATTAAGTGCGTATAATACCCTTATACTTCCGACGTTTCAACCGTGTTACAAAGGAAGTATAAAGGTATTATAAGCACTTAACCCTGTAATTTAATCTTTTAATTTACATACACATAAATTTAACTCAATTTTCTAAATGTATTTCTTTTAATTTTAATTTTGTAATTGGTACAATAAAGTGTATATCTATCTCTGAAAAAATAAAATTTAAGCCCTCTGAAACTTTAAATATCTACACCGTGAAATTTTAGTCGTTTTGGACCCATCGTCTTGTGACTCCATTAATGCAACTGCACAACTTTCCCCAAGATACATGGGTCGAAATATGGAGTAAATTTTTGGACCTCCCATACAAAATGTCTCATCACGTGACCTAACTTACTATGGGAAGTCCAAATTTGTTTTTCATGTTTCGAGCTATTTTCCTTGGGGAAATTTGTTCAGTTGCATGAATGGAGTCACTGGACGATCCAAAGCGACTAAAATTTCACGGTGTATATTCATAGTGCTCATCAAAATTAGCGTTCAAATTTCAGACGATCTGTACTAGACAATGACTTAAAAGGAACTTATAAATTGCGTAAAATTAGAAAAAACTATTACAATATAATTAACACATACTATCTCATCTAAACATGAAACACTTACGTAACAAAAACCACATAGGGGCACAGTCAATATTTGTTTATACTTATCTATTTCCGTACATCCGATGACCCGGGAATGCGCCCAGAAGGGCAGTAGGACTAATCGCCTCGCCCGTTGCGCCGGCACGATCCCGGCTGTCGGCACATCCGTCCGGATCCGGTAATCCGGCCCGGACACACTGGATTTGCTGGAACGATACAGACAGACTGATTGTCGAGATTAAATATCGTGCTCGGTTTTGGAGCTGGATTTCTAATGGTGATAAGAAAGCCTTTTATCCGTTTGATAACAAACAAATTCCATTCCTGTATTAGACCAACGAGAATTTCTTACTCCATGTTATTTTTATTATTATTATTTTTTGAAAAATCATATCTTGTCTCTTGTTTTATAGTTTTTAAAGTTTGTAATTTCGTGTCCCTAAATTTAAATACACTGTTCCCAGACCTAACTCCCGGAGAAGACTATTCAGGACGTTTCTTATTCCTCGATCTAGAACTAACCTCGGTAGACACGCGCCTTTAACAAGAATGCTTAGTAGTTATAACAAGGTAAACGAAAAGTGTGACTTGGACATTCATCACGATTCTCTCTCCAAATTTAAACTTGCAATACAGTCATCTACATAACATTGTACCATATATATTCTGCATAAGTGTGCATATGTTGTTTTGCGAACATTATGTTACAATAATTATACTTGTAGCGATAAAATAACATAGCGATACCTACCTGCTTTCCATATTGTCAATTATTCAAACTGTTTGTGAATGTGTTATTATGAAAATGTTGTGTTCACCTATAATTGGGTTGCATGCTAGTATAAGTACTAATTTAGAATGTATACGGTAATGTGAACATGTAATCTGTTGGTGTACCTTAAATAAATAAATTTATTGACACAGAATATTTCATAAATAATTGATGAATATGACTAATTTCGTATATGTGAATGCGAGAAGTGAGCAATCCAATAATACTATTTATCACTTACATTCGAATTCATCCGCATTTTAATTAACAGATTTTGTTGGTTTTATGAGGGAATGTGATAAAATTGTTTTTTGTTTATTGCCCTACTGCCTAAAGGTGGGTTATGCATTTATTCCAAATGTATGTAGGAATGTGTTCTATCTCTAATTGATTTTCGTCATCTGTAGTCTACGTATATCAATTATACCCGACCGCCCATACAAATTCCTGTCGGCGTCCTTACGTCATTTGTATGGGAGTACGAGAATTTTTTCTCGGTTTTCACTTGTTTTTACTGAATGTTTGTTTAGTTCCCGTATCTCACCCATACTGTAAAAATATTTCCTGGTGTTTAAAAAGTCATCCTATGTATACCATAAATATATTAATTGTTTGTTTGGCATTTGGGCTTACTTATATTCAGATTAAATGTTTGACTTGATATTTTTCTATAAAGGTTTAAATGTTTTGAATAAATATTTAAGAATAAGACTATATCTTTTCATGCGTAAATCGTGAAATGAATAAGAAAATATTTTTAAGAAAGACTAACACTTTCGGCTTTGGCTAAAATCGCCACATTCGGTGATACAAAATAATAATAGTGCAGAATTGTGGACCACCTAGTAACTCTGTACATGGTCGATTGACAATGTTACCTACTAGAAATGATGATGATGACCTACTAGTATTTTGTTCATAAAAGGAAAATATTCTTCAATCCCATTTAATCTAGACATTTATTAATAATTTATATTATCATTTCTTAACACTTTTTTTGAATATAACTTAGTTATCACGAGATCTCTGCATTTGGTAGACTAACACCCGTATTCTTAAACATAACCTTAAGAACGTCCTTCACTTAAACTCATTAGAGGGCGCCTCAAGGAAGTCCTCGAACTTTCCTTAAAAACGAGATTCTTAGTTGGTTGCTTGAGCAAACTCCAATGAGGAACGTTACAGGTTAATAATAACAATTCTAAACACAAACATTAAAAATTATGTAATTTTCAATGTTTGTGTTTAGATTTGTTGTAATGAATGTAACAATAGAGTAAAAATAAAATAAAGTAAATAGATACCTAGGCCAAAAGTGGCAAAAACCCGATTTATATCCACTTTATTTCATTTCAAGGACGCCTCAAGGTACCTCTCAATCAACCTTATATTTGACAGTTCAATCTCTAATAAGAAATCATCTCAAGTCAAGGAAGCTAGTATCGACTAAAAATACCAATGAGGTAAGGTAACGTTGAGTCGAGTTTGAGTGAAGATTTAACAGAAGCGTTAAAAACTTGTTTTTAAAAGTAGCTCTATTCTGTACTTCCAATTCATATAATAGTTTAAATAACTCAATTCCACCATCATCATCATCCTAGCGTTATCCCGGTCGCATCCTCATCTGTTTGCTTCGTAGCCCAGGGTCCACTCCTCAGGTAAATTCAATGTCAGCGAATACAAAACTATATTATTCAATTATCTGCTTTTCTTTCCTTTCAATTGTCTGATTTGATTTTGATGAAATTTGGTATGAATATAGTTGAAGACCCGGAGTCAAACATAGGCTACTTTTTGACGCAAGCAGAGCTGCAGAAAACAACTAGTACTTATATAAATTGAACAAAATACTTACGATGATACTGTTCTGTAGCTTCGTTATTTCTCGACAACGGTCTTACCCTGCCTCCGTTATCTGTCGGTCTTTGATCCGCGGCTCGCTTTGAACTCCCGCCCTTTGTGCTCCTGGTAACCTGCACAGACGATTGAGATACTTTGAGGACACTATTAACAACAAAAGCCGGTTAAAATTGAAAGATTGCGAGTTTCGATTTCATGCGTCTTTTTGTTACATTACTATTTTTCATTGGAACCCTTCATGTTCATACATAAAGTTGAAAATTATTAAAAATTTTCATTGATACTACGCTTGTCTGATAACAACCAAGATTTGGAATTTATAATAGTCCTTGGGGTAAATTCCTCCACTTCTTTCGTATCAATGGCACAAAACTACACTAATTAGATAGTAAGATAACATGGAAAGGACGTCTGATATGTAGTAGCTATATATGTTAGTACAATATCAACAGGAAGAGACGAAGTGGTTTATTTTTAGACCAGATACAGTACTGAGCCATAAATATTTCATCCTAATGTAATAGCTAAAAATAATTGATTAGTTTCGGCTTCAAACAAAGTCTTCTTATTCGTATTTATCTCTTACTTTATTTCTAGAAAAAATAGTAAGTGCAAAAGGGCATTCCTTCCAATTTAAAATTACAAAACATTACAATGAATGAATGAATAACAAGCAGCGCTTGACTAGCGTGAAACGGTTCACAGCAGACGGGGCGAGCAAAAAGTGAACAACTCTCATAAATATGAACGACAATTAGATAGTGCTGTCTGGTGGCCACCTGTTGAGCGAATGGAATTCTAACACTATGATAATACCCTCGCTAAAAAGTTTAATCATAAACTAACTTGGTCATGCAAAGGTATTTAGTGGTTGACGCCCCTATTATGTACATCAAACTTGTTCCGCGAGGTTTGGCAAAGGAAAATTTCCACAGACTACGAACATAACACCTCTATTGTTTCTTCCATATCTCATACACGCTTGGCGAATTTGGGTTCTTACAATTTTTTTTTATCAAATGCATACATTTTCTTTATTAAGTGAACTTAATTCTGAATTTAAGTAATTTACACCAGATTTTCTTTATGCGTCTAAATATCGCCTAATGAGTGAGTATATTTATCCATTTCAGGTTAACTGAAAAGGCAACAAGAAAACACTAAGATGAGAGCTTCACATATTTATTATCTATTTAAATCTAGTACTCAGCTTTTTATCTTCTTAATAAATACAAATGAGGGGTTAACAACCACTCTATTGAGATCCTCAACATTTCACTGCACTGTACACGCGAGTTTAGCAGTCTATTTACATAATGCTACATACTGGCAACATGTACAGACATAATGTTACCCAGAATCAGGGCCTTCATTCAAAGATCAAGTTCCATTGGAATTTATACCAAAACACTTAGGAACAAAGTTTCAAATAGCTTGATAGGTAATGGGTTACTCGCATTGTGGCAGTAGAGCATGAATAGCAGTTCAGTGAAATGGGGTTACAATAAAATAAAAAGCCTTCCATGATTTTTCACTTTTATTTATATGTTTCAAAATACTTTTGTGTGTTATTTTGTGCTTTGGCATAATATGTTTGGTTTATTCAATCACATTATTGATATTTGATATACATTTAATGCTCTATATTATTATAGTATGAATTGCAGCAAACTTTGTTAAGCTGGTAGAATGTACAATAACAAATCCATCTCTGCAAAATTTCATGAACTCTTTCTTATGAATATAAATGTTAGTGAATTTTATTCACAAAATTTATGTTCATAAGTAGAAAAACTGAAATGTAATCAACAAAAGTTATCAGTTGCAAGCAAATAATAAGTCACCTTACAACAAAGCCATTTATCCCGTAAAGCGTGGAAATTAGTTAAAACTACACTTCTACTACGCTAAAATATTTATAAAGCAATGTAATTTTTTTATGCTACAGAAAATAAAACCCGAATACGACATACGTAACGCATTCAAGTGCAGTTTTGTGCATCGGAGCTACATTTATAGTATTTTATTGTGCTAGTAATACGCTATGACAGTCACAGCATGGCTTTAACGACTATTAAAATGTACTGCCTCTTTTTACACTATTCAACTACCTATTAGTATTGAAAATATAGCGAGTGAAAATGTTAGTGTGATGTGTATGTTCATGTGTCTCTTATCAATGGGCTGCTAGATATTTTATTAGATTTCAGATCTATTTATAAGGGGGAAAATATCTAAAACACAAAATTTATATTTTGGTATTATAAATATGTAACTGTTATTGTAACTGTTATTGTACACCCACATTAAAGCTGCTTGACCCAAAGGTTGGCTGTTAGATAATGCTTTCAGCATTAAATCCGCCTATTGTGATATACAATTGTATATTTGTACAACACATAATTTTTCCTTTTTCAAATTTGTAAAAAAATTAAAATTCTGTGGCGAAACGAATCTATTCAAATTCTCCATTACAGGAATATTTCTATTTAAGCGTATTTTTTCCTTTTAAGTAATACTTGTAAGTTCAATGTGTATTGCAGTAAATACTTTGGTATATTACTGTAGTAAAACTATGTCCTTACACAAACAAAAATAGGTCCGCAATAGAAGTGTTTACCTTACGTAACTGCTATATATAATAGTACATTATTGCAAAGGCAGCGAAATAGGCAATTGCAAGTCGAGTTTGAGTCCGAGCCGCAGGCGAGGACTTCAATGATACGAGACAGGCAATTGCCATTTCGGCCGAGGCATATATAGTGCTTTTCTTAAAAAACTGCAAGGAAATAAAAAAGGGCCTTTTACATAATAAATTTAATTTATTTTACAGTTTGTGCCAGGTAAACGCATCTGTGGCTGTACAGCCACGAGAACGCAATGTGTACGAAAGATAAAAGAGTTCTAAATTCAAACAGCACACCGTTTCATACAACACTGCCGGCGCGCTCTTCGTTCCAAATTCAAAGATCGCGCCGGGAAGTGATTTTGGTTTTTCAGATACAGCCATGAGAACGCAATGTGTACGATAGATGAAAAAGTTCTAAATTCAAACAGCACACAGTTTCATACAACATTGCCGGCGCGCTCTTCGTTCCAAATTCAAAGAACGCGCCGGGAAGTGAATTTGATTTTCAGTCTACGTAAATATGTTACTTCGCGTGTTCTTTATTCAAAAGTAATGACAATATTTTCGCACATGTTTAAGAAAAATAATTTTTCAACACGTGAGCTCATAAAGTGCCTTTTATTTAATTGTAATTAGGCCATTAATGGGGGTTGTAAGCAACACGTTGTTTATATTATAATCGCACTTGTAAAGTAATAGTTTTCATGGTTACGGTAGATTTTTTTTAAATGCACGCCAAGAGGATATTAAGTCTCAAACCAATTTATTGTTTTTGCAAACATTATAAACTATTTTAGCTTCCAAATGGTAAATCAACACTAAATTTCATATTTATATTCATTTTACTGAACATTAGCCGTATTGGACTACAAATATTAATTTGTGTAGAAAAATTAGATAGGGCTATAGTAAAACCCATTGCTAAAAAAAATTACTATCAAGGTCTGCTCAGTCTGTATCTGTGGCGCCATTTTTAAATCTGTTTTGTGTTTAATTTAGTATTAACTAGCTGGTGCCCGCGACT
Source organism: Euzophera pinguis (assembly GCA_947363495.1). Taxonomy (NCBI): domain Eukaryota; kingdom Metazoa; phylum Arthropoda; class Insecta; order Lepidoptera; family Pyralidae; genus Euzophera; species Euzophera pinguis. The sequence continues at coordinate 9,079,908 of OX376171.1, forward strand.
TCGTCTGCGCAGGATTAGTATTTCGAGTAGCTTATATTAGCGTGGCGTAGAAAAGAACTAACATTATGTAAAAATTATATAAATAGTTTTTGGGTCGCATTTGAAAAATATAACAGCCTGACAATATTGAGATGTTACAGTCGCACTATAATAACTAAACAATATTGTCAACATAAGAAATACGGTAACTAAGCACTGCAGAGCCCTAATCATAGGTCTATAGGTAGCTACTGCAGTATGCTCCTATAAACTATATTTAACGATTTTTTTCCTTCAGCAAACATGCAGATTTTTCGCTTTGGAAACACGTGAGCAAGCCACATAGAGCTGACATTGAAAATGAGACTTTTAATGGGAACTGCAGGCATTTAAAATTGAATGGCAAGTTGTTGGGTATGATTAGGATGCGCGGTATAAGAACTTGGCTTCTCCAGTTAAAATTGTGGCCTTCATAATGTGCCTTCCCAGTTCGTTCGCCCGCCACCGCCGGCGCCGGCGGGCGGCGCCGTGCCGCTGGACCGCATCGTAGTATCGCTCATTCGGTTTGTCATCGTCATAACTATTAAAATAAAATTTACTATTTATCTACTTTAAATACCAGAAGCGATAAAAGTATCTATTTTCATTTAGGAATCAATTTATTACTACCAAATGTGCATTTGAAATAAATTATCAATTTTTATTGTAGTTTTAGTTCACTATTTTGACTATAATAGCTTACACATAAGATATATACTGTGGCGGGTTTTTTGTAGGACTATTTAAGATAAACATTTCCATCATACATTACATATGTGTAACTCTAGCGGTTTTGGCAGCGCACGCCAGAATAGCTCGCAGATGGTAGATTTTTTCCTACTTACTTGAAACTTATCGTCATACTTTGGACAAATCACACAATATCTTTCTAAATTGTAGCCTATGTATTATTCTGATTTATAAGCTATATATTGTAAAGTTTTATTAAAATCCATTCAGTAGTTTTTACGTGAAAGAGTAACAAACATCCATCCATACTTACAAACTTTCGCGTTTATAATATTAGTAAAAGTAGGATAACAAATGTCAATTTAATTTAGGGAAGATACCTAAATTTGACTCCGCCAGATATACTAATCCAGGCGAAAATCTAATGTTGATAACTAAGTAGGCTGACTATAGATAACTTAAATCTTCAAATGAAGAAATAAAGACGAAACGTGGACGAAGCTTTAAAACAGAATCTAGAAGTACATAAATATGTATTTGGAGTTACCTATGAATGCATTAACAAACACACAAATCCAATTTTACTCTAATGGTGTATCTAATTGTGAAGTGTTCAAAGTGTAACAGCAAAAGTCGGTGTGAAGAAATGTTTTGATATCGCTTGAGAACTATTATTTATTGTGTAAATAAGAAAAAGTTTATAATTTATGTGTGTTTTTCCTCGCAAATGTCTTGAAAATCGTAGTATGACAAGTGAGTGAATTTTTTTTTTTTTTTTTTAAATCATTTATTCAGTAAATATCAAATGTACACATAAAACAGTTACCGAACCGCGGAAACCTCGATGGGTTTATCTGTGTTCGGTGAGTCGCTATTACATTCAGAAAGTACTCAAGTATTTTTTCAAACTCAATTTAAATTTTTTAAAGTTATTATTATACAACTCCTGAAGTTCTGAGGGAAGCTTATTTAGATAGTTTGGTATCATATAATTAGGAATTCTTGTCCCATACTGATTATTAAATTTTGGAAGACTATATTTATTTAAATAACAAAGTGTTCTTAGGTAGCTAGGTCGCATTTTTTCCATTAAACAATTTTTTTGACATGATTCAGTTAAAATAAGATATTGAATTTTATCATAGACACTCATTATATTGCAATATTTAAATAACTCCGCATCATCCTTAGCTAGCTTTTTTAAGATTTTATTTGGAACAATTATTTTTAACATTTTTAGTTGTAATTTATAAATAGATTCAATGTATGTCGAATACGTTCTTCCATAACTACTTAGGCCATAATTGACAACAGAGTCCGCCAAGGCAAAATATAATAATCTCAAGATCTTAAAAGGTAATTTATATTTGAGTATGTAAAGCTTGCTAATTACTGACCTCAGCTTGTTGCAAACATGATCTTTATGTGGTCCCCAGCAAAAACGGCTATCAATCCAGACACCAACGTATTTATGTTTATCTACTATTTCTAGTATGGGACATTGACAATCAGATAAGTTATTCGAATGTAAGCAGGCGTGTTCATGGGCCTTAACAGCTGGTGCGGTTTTTGTTTTATTATGTGATGAGCGTATATGAACTTGAATTGGTCATTTACTCGGCTTCTATAGGCATTCGCCTTCGGCTCACGCTTATATATACCGCCTCGTAAATAATGACCAACTTCTTCTTCTTCTTCATCCTAGTGTGTATTCCTAGTTGCATCGTCAGCTTACGCTTCGGAGCCCAGCACGGGCAGCATGGTTAGCGCGACAACTGTTTTAACCTATGATTTTATCGCACTTCCCGCGTTATCTAACGTTGCGAGCATGGGTTCTAAACATTGGTTTAAATTTTGCAATCGACCTGTCATTTTATCTAAGACCGCGATAATTTGTCTCAAGTGCGAGCATGGCTACAAGATGGCTGCCGTGTTTTGAAGATAAATTGTCGACTTTTGACAGTTTAGTGGCTTAAATTTATCTGCGATTTTCGAGACCCAGATAAAAGGTAAGTTTATTAAAAATATCGTTTTTACTTATTAAATTGAGCGGTTTTATGTAAATGATCAATAGAATTACTTTAAACTTACTGTCAATTAGTTCAAAGTAAGTAAAGAATACATATTTATTAAAATTTAATTACAGTTTGCAATTTGTAATCTTTGGCCCTTTCTATAAATGTTTGTTTTTGTTATAGATGTCAAGAGGCTATATTAGACATATTTTGTCCTTTTGGAAGAAAAGGAGGCAAGGAAGCGTCAAAGGACGGAAGTAAGGGAGCTTGCCCATATTTGGAGTCTACCTAGGGAAGAATTTTTAGAAAATTATAAAATCAGCCCGGTAATGGTGCAATATTTATGCGAGGAACTGGAGGAAGACTTGGCTCCCCGTACTGTCGAAGGATATCCAGTACTTATCAAAGTAAAGAAGAGTTACAGATATATGATATTCAAAAAATGATTTATGATAGTAAAACAAAAACTCGTATTTATCGAAGCTTTATCTTACTTTTTTCAGGTACTCACTTCACTAAGAATTTTAATAAATGGCCATTATCAGCGTGGTTAATGGTCAAGACCTTATGTCGCGTCGTTAAAAATCTATCTAGGGGAGATACTATATCGCGCTGTCAACCCATGCTCGCATAATAGATAGAAATAGCGTGGAGTTTAAGAAGTTTATGCGCCGCGACTCTTATCTATCGCGCGAGCCATGCTACGGCTGGGTACGCTTTAAACATGGTCCTAGGTTTGGCACTACGTTTGGCAGATTGGAGCGACTGCCGTCTGACCTCCGTAACCCTTTTTTTTAGTAGGGAAACCAGACCAATAGGATCATGATGTTCTTTAACGACCACTAAATGACCTACTTCGCACCCTTGTATCATAATCTACTATTATGAGTAGACTAACTGCCTACTTATAAACTTAAAGTTGTAAAATATTCCATATGCAAATCAACGTATCCACGTCACGAAAAATAGTCCATAAATCATCCATTCGCCGTCCAAGATACAAATGGAATCGTCGCTTGGCCTCTTTATTATTTTTATTCTCCCTCCGAAACTTTCACTCTCGGACTGAAAGTTAATTTCTTTTGGTCTACATTAAAATTAATTTAGCTTTTGTGGCAACCGCACGCCTCGGGTCGAATTCTGAGCTCGAAAGCTTTCTGCAATAATAGCGCGGAAAAAAGGGGATCCGCTTTGAAAATTTTATAGCCTTTGTATTTAAACCGTTGTTTGATTACTTTTCTCCACGTAAGGTCACTTGTTTCAAGTTAATTTGTATCTATAACATACATATATATTACAATACAATATCTTTATTGCCCATATTACAATAAATACAAACATTACATTAGTACTACTTAAAAACTATGGAGCAAAGGCGGTCATATATATATGGATATATTTTAGGTTATGTTCTGAAATTTCGGGAATATTTTACATGACAGCTTTTTGAAGATTATAATTTAATTTTCTGAGCAAATATAATAATTTAATGAGGATATTTGATAACATTACTACTAAACTTGAACTCATTTGACCAGAAGAAAAATTCATATCAAAAAATGTCTGTCTATTAAATGCTAAACTTTGCATAATTAAGGTCATAAGTTAAACTATTAGTTTTTTCCAATTTTTAATGATGATGTTTAATAAATAAATAACCAAGGAAAGTAACCACGAACATGCTAAGATACACGTACATTAAATGTCATAATAAAGATCATTTTCCAGACTAACTAAATAGCTTATTCCCGGAGCAAAATTTCCTCTTTTCCCGGCGGGGCGCTTAAGCAGTCTGAGATGCACAGGCTAATTTTTATATGCCTTTTTACAAGAGTCTAGATAATCGAAATGTCAATCTTGTACGGACAAAGGAGAAAGGAACTATTGGGAACTATATCATTTGCAAGGGCTGCTCTGAGCGGCTCTCAGTTGCCATGTTTTAGATATTTTCTTGACAGATTTATTATTATTATATCTCAGTCTTGAAGAGAGTCAGAAGAGCTTATTTATAAACAAATGTGGAATAGCCAGGAAATTGGCATGAAATTTGGTTTTTATATTATTTGCTTTTCCAGTGTTTAAAATGTAATATGTATGTGATGTTTTTTGTATGTTTTATGATGTCATTTAATTAATTTGAACCTGGCCACGAAATAATGATTAAGAACAAATTAACTTAGAAATAGAATAAAAGTTAAATGTTAATAATACTCTTAAAATAATAATATTGGGTGTGTAGGAAGGCAAAAAATAACGCTATAGCATATTGATAACTGGAGGAAAAAATTCACGAATCAATAGAAGTTTTTATTTCGTTTGACATTACGAATTTGAACCCGAAATCGCAATTTCTACTGTCTCTTAATTTTTCGCAGAACTTTTCGAATTAACAATAAACAAAATATGCTTTAATGTAGACAAAAGTGTCAGCCCTTTGGCCGCTGGGCGCAGGTGGCGCGTCTGGCGCACGACAGGTAATTAAAATGGTAATGAGCCGAGAGACAACCCTAGCGATGTTCCTGCGACCGCGCGCGATCTCTTGCTGGATTAAGGCTACGACACATAACCGTATTCGGATACGCTTTATATGAAAACTTCGCTTTGCATGCTGGATTCGTTCCCTAAAATCGGGATATGTAAGACGATTACGTGTTTGGGAAGCCACGTTCAGTGTCGCAACCATGAGATTTCATAAACGCAGACGCTAGCGACTACGTAAACAAAATTATTAAATACTACGGCGTTGCATAAGTAAATCTGTACTAATAAGAACAAAATTTAAAATTCTCTCTCTCTAACGCAGTTTTTATTTGAGTTTAAAGAATTTACTTTAATTTTCATTTTACAGACTCTTTAGTGCGGCTATAAGTCACATGCACTATATAATAAAGTTTTGTAAAAAAAATATTTAGTCATATTCAGAGTCAGTTTAAAACTTTGTTTGTACTACATAACTAAAACAACTATGCGAGCAGAGCACATTTATTTTTGTATTTCCAATGTCGGTAGAAATTATTTGAAAGTGTGGTCCGAACGCAGCCAACGTTTACTAATAGCTAGAGTAAATTTTGAGAGCAAATCTAATTTACCATATATTATTGGAAAACCATTCTAAATTGATGTAAATGTCACCATTACCTTCGCATTTCGCAACATTGTCTCATTTCGCTAACGCTGCTCGACATCAAAGCGCGTCAAAATAATCTCCTGAACTTTAAATGAATTCTGTAATTACACTAGTGTTGATTCACTAAGAAATACACCCGGGGGAAGCCGGGAAATTACCTATCAACAAATTAAAGCCTGTATCGGCTTACTCGAAACCCCCATATGTTATTAAGTTGGTCCCAAACGTAGATGATTAACAGAGTTCAAACTTCATTAATTTTAAAGGTAATCTATTTGACGCACTGTTTTGTGAGAACAGAATGTAGCAAGGCAGGAATGAGTTTAGATTCTCATTAGCTATTTTGTTATTTAAAACGTCGCATAATATTATAGAAGTTCAAAAGTTAAAGTCCGGTCTCTATTGAAAATTCTACACGCTCCAAGCCTTTTTAGCAATGTATGCATATGATCAGAGAAAATATGCACATAGGGCCCATACACTACGCTGTTACCTTTTTTTTTTCTAAATAAGTAACATTTTTTCTAAAGAATGACATAAAATATTGTTATGATCAGATGCTTAAAATAAATGAAAATCTCCCCGCCGTCAACTAATCCCCACGCGTGTTGACACTGCCCTATAACTAACTTCAAACATAATTATGTTCGATTTCCCCCAATTCGGGATTCTCTGAGACCGGGATATCGCTCAAATTCCTTGTGCCAACACCGGCGCGATATTATTAGGGTCATTGTTTGATTATATCATTATAGCTTGATTGATTTCATCAGACAGTCATTATGTCTTGGCGCTCGCGAAGATTTTCGGATTTAATTTGATTTTCGCATCTTGATTTTGTTTTGATTATATTTGCGAGTATTAGAGATAAATAATTTCTTATTTTGATCTTTATTTGGAGCCTTAAAGAGTACAGTATCTGCCATGGTTTGTTTTATATATTAGAATATAAATCACGTTTGAACAATTATGAGACCAAAACTGTCTATAGAAATTACTCGTACCTAATAGTATATAAAAATTATGAACACGACAATTTTGCCGATCTTAGTTGGTGTTTTGAATTTATCTTGCTAGTAAGGCGTTTTCTATCTACTATCGTGTGTATCCGAAGTAATAGTATAAATTAAGGAGAATAAGAAATAGCCCTTTGTAGAAAAATAATTAGACTTAGCTCGGGAATGAGCGTTATCACACCATACAATTATTTATTGTTTGACTAGTACTTATTTTTATTATTTCAGTCATATATTTGTAAGAAATACGTAAGTGATAGAGATTTTTATGTAACAAATATAATCGTTTAGATTTCTATTAGTAAAATTAATCCATTCAGCCCAGAAACAAATTAATGATTACAATGAATCATTAAAATAATATAGGTTCTTCTGCTAGTATATGTGTTTTATAAAATGAATTCACATACTAGTTATTCATCTATACTGTTCAATATTATCACATAGTGTTTAGTACAAGCGTGCGTGCATGAGGGCTATGCAATTTCGCCTCGTTCGTCTAGTAATAAATTTAAAATATGTGCGTCGAGAGGCGGCCATCTCCTGAATACCAATGGGACCAACTTACAAATGATTTTAAAAACCCCCTTCGCCCCTAACTCGTTTACTGCCTTTTATATTCATTATTTCACCGCTGTGAGGTTTTATAGCGAATTTGTAATCTTGCTCAGGCTCAATCTAACGTTCTTATAAATATATTAGAGGCAATATCGTTGTAAGGATGTTCCGTGGTATAAGCATTTTCTAGTTACGTTTTTTAGTAAAGTTTGCAGAGAATGATAGTTTTTTTTTTTAAATTTGGTTTCAAATGCTAGGTACTGTACTTCGACCATGAGATTTTTTTGCTAATGATCCTTCTAGAATTTTGAATACTGTTATATTTAAATGCTCATCAAATTAACACTTAACTTCATAATTACTTATAATTTCACACTGTCAAAAGTTTTGTAAGCGTTACTCATAATAACGAAAGTATTTTAATTATTTGGAATAATGACAAGCTTAACTCAGACTTGAATCTCCTAAAATAAAGGTCGCATAATAATCTCTGTTGACATTTTATATTAAACCAAATTAAATTAATAGAAATACGTGATTCTGAAACACTTTTAGAAAAGTTGGAAATTCAAACCTGTGTGCGTCAAATGTTCAAAATGATACAAAGTTTGCCATTGTTTATACGGATAGGTGTGAAAATTTCTAAATTGTAATGTCTGTTACGTTAATTTGAGGGGATCTCGATGAAATTTAACAACGATACGGCCAAGTTGGTTATCCATCGGTATACGCCAGTCGGGACAGATCAGCCGGCAAATTTTAATTCTGAACCCCCCGTTAGATAGGGTGCGGTGCAAGGAAGTAGCGGGTTGATGTGATCTTTTAATTTAAGAGATTATCTTTTTATTAGGTTAAAATTAAATAATTATCTCGCTATCTCCGTTTCACGGGTCTATTTACTGTGGTATTTAGAGAAGATTGCGCGGGAATGCTAAACTATCAAATATATAAATGCAATGAATGTGATGTTGTAGTATTTTTTTGAAAGGAAAACATAAATAATAACGATTACAATTTGCGATAATCATATCCTTCAGAATCCCTGCATTTGCATACTACCTACTAATCCATTGCCTCACTAACCGCTCCCCGCCCCGCTCGAAACGCATGTCTGAAGACGCAGTTTAAGTCTGAACTTAATGTTTCACGTGACTCGAATTCTGAAGCAGCATTTTAATTTCGTGCCCCTTGCCTTGCTACCGAGGTGTCTGGCACCGACTTTACATATTTTTGAGAATAAATCCCGTTTGATGAAAAAAGAATTCCGCTGTAAATAGATCCGGTTAATGGAAATTTGTGTTTAGTATTCAACGAGGTTAAATTAAAAGATGTTGCTTATTATGCCGTAGCGTCGTGTGAATCGAATAGATAATTTGACAAGTATCGTTATGATAAATCAAAAAATTCGACACGTTTTTGATATGGACGTAATTTTTAAATAAATATTTATGAAATTTCTTACTAAAATGTAGATCTTAAAATGAATGAATATTTTCCAAAATTTATTATTTTTTCAATAACTTACTGCCAATATATACATTAGTACAATCCTGATCAGCTTAGTATAGTATTAAGATTATTTTACGAATACGAAAAACTATCTACATATTATTTTTTATTTTTTTGCGATCGATTATGATATTTCTTCGCGATGAAATCTATCTAATTAATTTTTAATGTTCACGACAAGTATTGCATTAAACTAAAAATCAATCGACTTTTTAATTTAAAATGCAACAGGCAGCGTGTGACACCACGCGTGCACTCTCGTGCGCCTAACTTTGAGACTTATACCACTAACAATATAATAATATATAATTTGTGTCGCGTAATATGATGTATACAGATTGCATCGTTGTGTGCCGCGGCATCAACTTATTAGATTCTGGTACTAAACTTTCAAGTTAGGGAACTATACAAACTTGTGCCACCTATTTGTGAAATATTGTGGTATCGAATATAATTATTCGGTACAAAAATTACCACGTTAAATTATTAGTAAATGTAGGTTACTAAGATATTTATTAATGCAGTTTCTCGTTAGTTATAATAATGTAAATATGAACTATAGGTTATTTTTTGCCATTAAAGCGAAACTCTAAAAACGTAAATGTAGTTAGTATGTTGACCGGATTTTTTTTTTCAATCCTATGTGTCTAAATACGACAAGAGATGGAGTAATAGCTTAATAAACTCAAATGGCGGAGTACAATAAGAATCGGGCAAGTCATACCCTAACCTAAAAGATATAAACCATAACCCCCATAATTTTAAAGTCACAATACCTAAAAGCTCATCTTACATATTTTGAACTAGTAGCCCGTCTCAACTTCGTCCTAGCCTTATAGCCTTCCTCGATAAATAGGCTATCCAATACTGAAAGAATTTTTCAAATCGGACCAGTGGTTCCTAAAATTAGCGCGTTCAAAAAAAAAACTCTTCAGCTTTATAATATTAGTATAGATTTTAAAAGTAGAAGAAAATGTAAAAGAACTTCAATCCATTGACTCTTTTAACCAGAGTTCAACTCGAACAACACGAACTTTCCCTCAATCTATGTACACTTTCAGTTTACCATAAAGATGTGTTTTTAGTCTATGCCACGCGGAAAGGGAGTCTGGGACACCACAAAACGTCTTCATATGTCGCGGTATTCGAACAAGATACCAAAATATCGAAAGAACAGATATGCGTGTAGCATTTATATTTGATATGAGAAATTAGAATATTATCTATGATAATAAGAAATTGGGAAGTACGTTAGTAAAAACAATTGCACCGTAGAAGTTTATATACAAAGACGTCTGCCTCTTCGAGGCTACCTCTAGAAAAGGAAACTGGATTTATATCCATATCCATACTATCCACTCATACTAATATTATAAATGCGAAAGTCTGTCTGTCTGACCGTCTGTCTGTTACGCTTTCACGGCCAAACCGCATGGTATGAATATAGTTGAAGACCTGGGGTCAAACATCCTTTTTGGCGCAGGCGGGAAACAGCTAGTAAGAAAATCTTCTCTTGTATTTCACGTTTGTTAATCAATTACATGGTTGCGAAAATGTTATGATTAGTTGCTGTAACTTTTACTCAAATTATTCGAAGTTGTCGTATTAAAATCAATAATATTGAAAAATTTTGAAATTAGAATTGCATGAGTAATCGCCAAATCCAAGCAGTTTTAAATATATTTATATCTATATTTATCTATTTATAATAAACTATAAATTTAATTAAATAGTTATATACACTAAAAAACAAAAGTATTACATATATATACATAAAAAAGAAAGCCCATGTAATTTAGGCGTCGTAGAATTCATCCACATCGATGTCTACCGGAAAAGTGCCCAGAAGGCTGGCAGCATTGCCACGCTGTATGGCAATGCTGATTCTTTGAGCCAAGTATAGTCCAGCCTTCCGGTCACTTGAGTTGAGGCGTCGATTATACGCTTTGCTAAATCTCTGTACAGAGAACGAGCACTCGGACCCCATGGCCCCAGAGTCTCCACCCCAAACGGCTCAAATAAGTAATTTCCGATGAAATTACTGTGTTTACGCCGTTTGAGGGCTTAGGCTGATGCAGCAGCAGCGCCGGCGCATCCCGCAGTGCTTGGAACATGCGATGGCGCAAGGGTGTCGACGCATGTGGCGTCCCACACCAAAGGCCGACCCATATTCCAAGGCATCAAGAACATACCGTCTGGTCTCTTTCCATCGTCACGTGCCAGGCCACTAGGTTCAAGTACGGCGGGCACGCCGGCGGTGGTCAGAGCTCGACGGATTATGTCGTTAAGATGTGCGTGCCGCGGTATAAGGCCTGCGCTCCTGCTGCATGATAGACCATGATGTCCGAAGGCGTCGACTGCCTCCACAGTGACAACGGTGTGGAGAAACACACATTGTCACAAGCAGTTTTTGATTAATAAGCTAAGCTATTGAGTATAAATAATCTGAATCTGAATCTTGTGTTATCCTTTAATTAGTTGAACTAGGCCATTTAACGCAGTTTCCCATCTATGTCATATGTAATTTGCGTCTAGACGCTCGCAATCTCCGACGGTGACCGCATCCCATTCTGCAGCTTACCGAGCAGGAAATAACAATTATACTTAATACTATTGGAGAACCATGTTCCGATTTAGTTTTACTCGTAAGATCATGTTATTGCGTAAGCATTTGTGTTTGTTAAATCTTTTGCATCTTATAAAATAAGAGTAAGTTAATTAGTTCATAAAAGTTTAATGTTTTTAATGAAACTTTTTTGTTTTAGCATGCGAGTTGCTTTTTCAAAAGTATTTGAACAATTTCAAACAAAGCACTTACTTGGTTATTTAGATAAGGCAGCCCGATTCTTAAAAAATATGGACATTACGGGCAGACGACACTAAAGTAAATAATAGATTTTTCAAAGCCTTATTTGCGACATCAGCCGAGATCCAACTAAGCTCGAGCTAATTATTTTTGGATTATGCCCCGATTTAGGAGAAGAAATTGTTTCTTTTAATAGTTTGCCATCGTGGACAAAGTCGCGGGCTACAGCTATAGCAATGTGGTCAGCTCGGCTGATCTCTGCAAAGTAATGAGTTAGGAGAAGTACATATTACGGTGTCCCTTGCGGGGCGAACTAAGCTTGCGTGTTAGGAGCAGTTCACAATGGATATTCCTTACATTTTACGTAAGCGTAGAGTTTAATTGGAATTTGTTTTTTCCCCCTTGTCATAAGGTGTCAACTTTAAAAGAAATATAGTTATCTAAATTATTATTTTTTTTTCTTGACTTCATCTTTGATCACTATTTACAACAAAAAGATCTAAATAAAATGTGTTCTAGTATTCTTTAACTTAAATCAGTACAAATAAAAAATGACAAGTAATTTCAGTATTCTGATCAAAAACCTCCAAATGAAAAAATCTTAGAATTTCTACAAACAAAAAAATATATATTTCGTCAAAGAAAACCAAGGATTTCCAAAGGTCACTGACCTACACACCTACGCGCTTCATTGAGTGTACATTATCTCCGTCAATATGAACAGTCCCTAACCGCTAGATTGCGATCACCTACTAGCCTGTGGTGCTAAGTGGATTGGAGTGGGACCTCATCTGTTCCCCGTCAGACGGGGAGACCCCCTCCCCTCCCCCCCCACCCTGCGAATTGCGTTAAATAAAGTCAAATTGAGCAATAAAGGCGCCGGCGGAATAGAATCGCGGTACAACTATACCACTAATTTGAAGCTTTGATACGGTTCCGTCTGTCTTTTGATACGTTGGTAGTAGATTTGCGAGCTCTTTCCATAGAGAAGTTTATGACTTATAATTTACTCAGTATTTTCATTTGTAAGAATTTTTGTGATTTTACTTACAACGTGTATATTTCGTAGCTTTCGTTCGTAGAAGCTACGATTGGTGCTACGACAGTCGTAGCTTTTCGTAGCAGTTAGTTGATTTCGTAGCATTGATGGCGGTACGTAGCAACACTCGAATGAGTTTGGATGAAATTAATTAAAAGTTGATATACAATCACGTAATTAACTTTTTATTATTAGAATTTTCATTTTATTTTTTTCTCACAAAATATTATATTTGTTATGGATTTGATTTGGTGCAATAAAGAGTTTTTACTTACTTACTTACTTAATATTCACAGATTACAATTTGGGCGTAAATTCTCTTATTACATTAACATAGTGCACAATTGAATCGTAATTGGATCGCAATGACAACTTTTGACGTTTCTGGTATTCTGTTACTAATTTTAAGACCAATCGTATTCCTTTGGCATGCCATTGAACTGTAACTGAAAAATTTTGCTTATCAAAAAAATCATCAATTTTTAAAATAATCGGTTCTCTGTTATTTATTATATTTACATTTTTCTACTATTACCATTGAAATACGTTTTAGTTGCAATTAAATTGAGATTCAAAATGTGTTAGCAGGATACCGATATTGAGCATATCAAAAATACATCGTAATTGAGTCGTAATTGAAATCAGTTGCATGGTCTTTTAAAGTTTACTAGCGGATATTGACCCCCAGGGCTAAGAATATTATTCTTTTAATTAAGGGAATAAAGAAAATTAAACGTTTAAAATTCGTAGACAAATAATAACATATAAGCATCAATTTAATAACAGCAATCTTGTTGGGGTTGAGAAGAGTGACAGGCGACGATTACCCGCTTGACGAACATCATCGTGGCATTACGACTGACTTAACAGGGCTGCCAAAATAAATACAGTACCTAACATGGACTTAATATATTTAACAGGACTGAGCTCTTTGACCTAAAACCCAAGCAGAAAAAGATAGAAATAGTGGAGGAATCTTGTCTCTTTTTAATAGGGTAACCATGATAATGTTCTTAATTGGGACAATACAAGAAACAATTTTAAACTTCGTAAATACTGCACGTAAGTAGATAGCTAGCGGGACGTGATTGTTGGTGGCGATTACAAGAGTTAGGCAACAGCAGGTGCGACCTAACTTGGAGTGAACAACACTTGGCGTATTACGTTCAGCCAGCCTTTAGTACTGCTTGTCTAGTGAAGCCAAGGACACTAGTAAAGTTTGTCTTCCCCAAGGAAGCCAATAGGGGGGGCATGTCTACAAAACGTTATTTTCGACTCCAATTTCCGTAAAGTCTGCACAGAACAATTACTTGTGAGGTTAGCTAGCACCTCCGCACTCGGAACATTTTAATGTGTCTGTAAAAAAATCTGCATAAAGCATGTACCACCTTTTCCCTTTTTCCCCAGAGGAGCGTGGTCACCCTATTTTGCACAAGTATCAACGTGATAAAGCTTGTATTTGCTAGAAAGAGACAGGTTCCACCACTATTTCTATCTCGCTTGGCTCGGTCCTCTATGCAAATTTGCAGAAGATTTGTTTAAAATACTAAGTCCATGGTACCTAACAACATACTCGTATTAAACAAAAATTAAGTCTTAATATTATAAGTGCGAAAGTTTATCTATCTGTCTGTGTATCTGTTACGCTATCACGATCAAACCGCTGAACGGATTTTGATGAAATTTGGTATGAATATACTTGAACATAGGCTCGTTTTCGACGCAGGCGGAGCTGCGGAAAACTGCTAGTTTTTTTTTATATATGTAAATACAAACATGTAGGATAAAATGCAAACGATCCATAGGTATGGCAATTTTTTTTAATTTTATCAAGGAGATTGGATTAGCGATAAGTTTGCCCTTGTAATTAACCTAGTTTTAAAAGATTGTATATTGTAATCTATTTGTTCAGTGTTTATTTACTTATGTACACATTTTTAAGTGAAAAGTAATTTAATAGACTTATTTTGACCAATAACTAAAATATATTTTGTATTTATCCTTACTCATGAAGTTTTTCTTCAAGAGCATATATTTACTATCTATATTACTTAGTCTAAAGTAACTTTGAAAAAACGAATGTAATATGCTAAGATGATATTTCAAGTATTCACAATCATATTTCGTAAATTCTTTTTTCGCTTTTGCAAACTTCAAATTTTTTTGAAAATTAGATTGATAAAGACTCACGAGTCCCTTCGATGTATTTTTCATAAAGTAAATCAGGAAAATCGGTCAAACTAAATACATAATTATTATTAAACTGATCAGCATCAGCCCTAAGCAACACAAATAACCCGACCGCATCTCCGAGATACAGCAGTGGCTTTAAAATTCAATTTATATCAATTTGTGTGTAATCACCGGGGGAGCCCACACAAAAATACGCACAACGCCTAACCGAGTCACTTGTGGTATGAGATATGGTAATGAAATCTGCAAGTATTTATGGGTAAATAGTATAGGGGTATAAGTGCTATTAACACTCAACAATTTACATTAAAAGGCTACATATAGAGGATCATTAAAAGGCTACATATGAGGTCTCAAGCCAATACTGCGTGAATCGGAATAGATCCCAATAAAAATTTCAGGCGGTAGTTTGTAATCTTATGACATCAAAGACAAATGTTAACTTAGTCTGCCTGCGACCATGAACGCTGTAAAGTGTTTGAAACGTCAGGTGTAAATAAATAAGTAATAAACGCGATAAAACCGTATTAAAATAGTTTAATTTAATAAAAGGCTACATATTTTACTGCCTTGCAAAAGCGAGTATAGGGTTTTAGGAGATATTACGTCTTATGTATCAATCAAATCAATGTATGAAATTATAGGGTAGGTATTATTTAATGTTAGAGGGATCATGAACTTACTTATTCAATACAACCAATCGAAATTCGATGATTGAGAAATGGAAAATGAAAAAATAGTAGTAATCTAATCTCATTTATTTGTAATAAGCTGTTTCCCGCAGCTCCGACTGCGTCAAAAGTAGCCTTTGTTTATCCCCGGTTCTTCGTTACGTTTGACAAATTAATAAATGGAATAGGCATGTTTAAATGTCAGTAACGCCTAGATATTTTACTCCTTAAGTTATGTAATCTGAAATCTGAAAATTCTCATTCTTTCTTTATAAGAAAACAGGGAAACAAAGCACAAGGGAATAAAGTAGCTCGAATCAAATTCTCACTTATATAACAATAAAACGAACTTGCACTGTTGCTTTTTAAAACGTTTTTAATATTCCTCAAACGTCTTCGCCGGGCCATAGCAATTTCGCTGTTTTAAAGCAGACAAATTGAGCTTTTTTGTTTGTACAAGTTGAAAGCAGCCCGAGCGTGGGTAATCTCTTTTGCCTTGTTGAATTTGAGAGATGCATTCCTTTTCATTCTTTTCGTCAACGTTCCTATTTGTCCAAGTTATTTTTCTATTTTGTTTCAGTAGCTTCATCCCGGGCGAGCGCTCGCTTGAAATGCGTGTAAATTTTTAAGCTGAGTAATTAATTTTTCTTGCATTTTTTTTTTGTTTGTCCGTCTGTTACTCTGGTCGCAATTCAGTCAGAGCCGTTATTTGCTCCGTCTGAAAAGAGCAGCGCTTTGCAGTTCATAAGGTTTCATAATGCGGGATTTGTGCAGATGTTAGTTAATAGAAAACAAACGTGACTGCACGTATATTTTTCATAAGATTTTTAAAATATATCACGAATAGTTTAACAGAATTTTGATCATCACATTTACGGCGTTTTTGAAATTCAGAATAGTTTTTTAAATTAATCTTATGTTGTAATTCCTGAGAGCAATTTGTTTAACTTTAAACTTTGACTTAAAATTAAATTGGAACACTTGTTCCAATTTAATTTAAAGTCAAAGTTTTACTTAAATATTAAACGTTTTCATATGTTTTCGCGATTCTTACACATTAAACATCAGTAATAAACTCGATTAAAACCGTATTAAAATAGTTTAATTTAAGTAAATATTTATTTAATTAATAGTTGTACGAACCAAACTATATATTTACTTCAATAACAATTTGGTTCGTACCACCGGCAAAATTTCCACCAAAATGCCACCATTCAAGTATATAATCAGGCAATTAATGGTTTCACTCACTGCCAATTAGACACGTACTGAACTAGCTAATAACCCGGCTCTGACACAAGACGCAGTGAAGCCAGACGGTCGTATTAACATGACAAGCGTGTAATAAGCTATGCCAAACAAATTTAAACTGCTAATTTCAACCCAGTCATTGAAAAATATGCTTATTAGTTTACGTGATTGAAATGTGGGTGTTTTGTTTGATTATTTAAATTGGTTCTGGAATGACTCGTGCGCAGTTTGAATTTTGAACTAATGTCAAAAAGAGTATCATTTGCGTGATTGGGAATAAACAGCAATCTTGTATAAGTCGTGTCATGTAAAAAAAACGCTAGTGTTTTTGTGCAGCGGAATTTTTCCTTGATATATGAAACGAGTGCATAAATTTAGTAAATACAATAAATTATATAGTTTATTTACATATTTAAATAAAGACCTTTCACACCCTTCAAAGACCCCATGTCGAGAATAAATTGAAATATTTCATAAGAACTGAAAGTCCTCAGTAGAAAGACAAACGAGCCCGGGGCATCCGAATTATCTTTTTGCGATGTCCTTAAGGAGTCTTTTTAAATTGTGTTCAGGATTTAGTCTTTTTGTGTCGTGGCCTTTGCCCGGTCGTCGTCTGAATTAATACCGGAGACTGTGAAGCTCAATATTTATAAAGTTTGCTTTTGAAATCGTACTGTGTTATAGTGAGTTTGAGAGAAATTGTCTAAAATTTGATTTCTTATTTAATGCTCGTGACGTTACCTGTTTAAGCATCTGCTGAGAATGTCAATGTGGATTGATCTTTAATTTTTTTTACACCAAAGTAAAGATGATTGCAGTGATTTGATTTCATAATTAATATTAGAGAGCTCAGGGGCGCTCTACGTACTACGAAAAAGGCGTGTTTCTCTTCCACAATAATTTGATTCTACAAGAAAATAGACCCAGCCATATAATAACTGGTAAAATTACCTAAAATATCCCACCTCATTTCACTGTAAGCATCTCCACAGAAATAGGTAACACACAAACATAAATACACAAAAGTACATAAACTACTCAGTAAAAATCTTGTAACATTACATACAATTTCATTTCGCTATAAGCATCTTAGTATATCTATAAACATGTAGGCACAAATAAAAGCAACTCGGAAACAACGGGTTCGCAAAATCGTAACCCTTCAGCGGGGTCTCGGGGTCGCGCCGACCTTATCAAATTCTACCACGCGTTCCGTTCCGCCGATTGGGCGCGAACGATCTATTATTTTTATTCTTACACGTCACTCCGCGTCATGCTCCGTTTATACAATGTTGCACTTTCAGATTTGTTTTATTGCACAATAACTTTGATGGGCGAAACTTATTTCTTCTGTTTTAAAGGTGTTGTTGGTTAAGTGAAGTCCAAATGATGTTAATTTCTTTTAAGTCCATTTTATTTATTTAATCTGTGGCTTATTTTGCCACGGAAAATTTAAATACATTATGTAATAGTTATTTTTTTTTAATTTTGTATTTAACTTTATTATTGATATTGTTTTAACTATATTTTAAGTGTGTGGTTTATCTATTTCTCAAGACGCATTTTTATTATCTGGTATAATTATTGATAAGTACCAAACAGATTTACTTTCGTATAATAGTGAGTAGTAAAATAGAAAATCAAAAGGGAGGTAAGGTAATTCAAACAAAAATAACACAATAGCGTTAAATACTCGTTAACTGCAATTTATTCAATAATTTTGTTTACATGATCATTTTTTTACTCTACACCGTATTAAATACAACAAATTTTGTTGTATAATATCGTTTTTATATAGTGATATTAAGGTGCAAGGTATCATATCCTGTTTATATCGGTCGTAACGCGCTGTTAGCGGGCCCTAAGAACCACAGATGCCGATGTAGGGTTGCTAGCAAAAGTAATATAAAATAATCAAAGAAACCTACACGAAACATATTTTGGCAACTCATTTACTTTTAGTCAGTGTCAAACTCTATGCGGTAATAATATTTGCGCATAGTTTTTGCATCAGCAGAATATTAACTAATTATTATGTACGTAAAGCTTATATAAATATCAGCCATTTACAAAAAATCAGAGTGACAAGTGTCGATGTGATTTCTTCAAAGAGATCTCTCCCCGTCTGATCTCCGCCGCCGGTGACATGAAGGCTGACTGCTACTTTGCCCAGCGGATCAGCATCGCTATCCAGCGGGGCAACGCAGCCAGCGTTCTTGGCACCATGCCGCACGTGCACGACGATGAATATTAATTATTATTTTTTCTTTATTTTGTTTTAGTATTACGTAGGATAGTTTTTATTTTCTATTATGGTGTATTTAATATGATATTAAACAAATGAGTCCATCTATGATAAGTGTTAACTTTTAATTACAACAACAATATCTCCATATATTCCTCATGGAACCATATATCCATCTCAATTTTAACACATGCCAGCCCTAGTGTCGATGTGGGCCCGTAAAAAAGTAATAAAAAGCAAATAAATCCGGAACCCCACTCCCTTGTGTCGCCTCCTTATTATTATGAACACCAAAATGTAACGCCGCGGCCTCTCGCCCGATACACAAAATCAATCTCGACCAATATTTATATAGGCGCTAGGTCTCATAAAATTCACGTGTATGAGTTTACGAACTCTAGGTAAACCGAACATTAGTAGACGGAAAATTGTTGAATATAAATAAAATTTGATACTTTTTTTAACCGGCTGCAAGAATTTTATAACAATTCATATTTCATTGTTATTGGGGCGTATCCGTGACAAGGCGGTCGGCATGGGCATCTTAAGTAATGTAGAAGCCAATTAATGCAATTTGAACTAAAAAGCCTTTATGAGTAAATGATTTTGTCTATTAGATAATTCTGTTCCAAGTCTAATTATTTTTTATAAAACAATTTTATAATCTATAAATATCTTAAGCGAAGCCATAAACTCAAATGCGCATCTATTTAAGTTACGGAACGTCTACCAATTACAAGATTTGAGTTAAAAATAAAATTTCTGAAGGTAAGTGTACACAAGGTTAATGAAAATTTCAGAAGCGATAAATCAAAGTCATCCCGTGCCGTCGGGAGTGGCGGGACCCAGGAATCGCGGGGCTTGTTAAATTCATTCAGAAATTGATAATAGACGGTGCGTAGTTTGCGTAAACTGTTTTAGACTGTGAAGACGGCGGCGGGTAAAGTTTGTCGGCAGTCAAGAATATACATCTATAGAAAAGTCTATAGAGATTCTAATATTTTAATACACTGTCGAAAATTTTCCTTCTCGTATTTAATAGGTCCGCTTTGTGTTATTGGTTATTGTGTTTTAAAATATTCTTACAAGGAATATGTGTAGTGTCTTATTTTTCCATTTGGTTGGAAAGTTTCATTACTATGATTATGAATGAATGAACACTTTATTGCACCATTAACAATAATGATGAATCACAGAAGAAATTTCTTTATAAATAAGTAGAACCCTTGTACCGAGATTTGCTAATATAAAGTTTCCAATATACTTATTGCAGTGTGTGCGTGAAATAAATACATAAGAAATGTTAAAAAGATTTTCTGTAACGCATACAGTTATGTATTTTTTGCAACAACTTTTTAAGTTATTTTTGTAAGGCTGCATCTAGACTTTCAAGACTGAAATATTCACCAACATAATAGAGGACGTCGAAGTTTGGCGGTTTACTAAACTCCACTAAACTGTTTTATTTGATAAGATTGCGGAGGCTTCGCGGAACTTGCCTGGAGTGGGAGCCTCCTTATTCGGATGCGGCATTTTAATTTCATAAAAAATTTCGTTTGAGAAAACTTCAATGAATTTAGTACCTTCCTTTATTCAGACCGTTTAAATTTCAATTTTAATTTCATACCTTCTTAAGTTTAAATAAAACCTCTATTCTTATTTAAAATGCCATTTATTATTTAAATTTTATTGTATAACATTCAATTGTGTATCTCAATAGGGCGGACTTATGTAAAAAGCGTTATCTACCAGCTAAGCTGTGTTAACCAGGAAACTGATATGTTTTTTTAGAAATATATTACATTGGTCGTGACGTAAAATTATTATGATACCAGGAAAACCCCTGGTATCTGGTTAGTTAAAACTTACCTTTTAACGCACACGACATGGATGAATTCTTTTAAGTACACAACCTTACAAGAGATCCCAGGTCTGCCAACTTTTTGTCCAATGCATTTGTTTGATACGCGGGGAAATGTTGCTGGTGGGTACATTACTTCTGTGCTGTTTGTAGGAAGATTTTTTTTTCATATTTAATACTAGCAACTAGTCGCCTATAGCCTTACTCGATCAATAGGCTATCCAACACTGAAAGAATATATCAAATCGGACCAGTAGTTCCTGAGATTAGCGCGTTTAAACATACAAACAAACTCTATATATATATATATATATATATATATATATATATATATACATATTTATTACTCTATATATATATTTAGTGTACAGTATAGAAGTATAGATTTGTTTGAATAGTAATTTCTTATATAGTAATAAAAAAATATTTTTAGATATTAAATTCTTAAACTATTAATCCTGCAAACATGGGGCCACCGTGGCCAAAATAAAATGTTATATTTAATTCCTTTAAGTGCTTGTAAAAGAGAGGGTCTTCCAGATTTAGCCGAAATATTTCGGCGTTAGTAGCTATCCGCAGTATTGTGTTTCGCCAGAGCCGCCAGTATACAATTTTATTTTCCGCTTTTTGGGTAATCAATAGGGGGACCCAACGCCCCTTAGCAGTTGGACACAAAAATAATGGAGCAGAAATTACTACTGTTTAAAATAGGACGTTATATTTGAATCAATTTGGACTTCTCAAGCGAGATTGAGGACAGGGGAACGATTAATTAAAAATATACTTTTGATAAATTCATTATTCCTTATTTTAACTGGCAGTGGTAAGAAAATAATAAATTTTGGTTCTACCTCAAATCACATAAGTTTTGTTGGTTTATTTTGGGGCTTTATAAATATGCAATTGCTGTCATGCACTTTCACAGATGTATGAGAACCGGGAGATTTGTGAAACTGAAAACACATCCATATTGTATATAATTGTATTTCTTTTGTTTTCATCTTGGAACTTTTATTTATAAGTCAACCACCTCTCCACAGTTTTTCTTGTTCTTCTAGTGAAATCTAATATTCATTCCAATGATAGGTATTTATGCCAAGAGATCTCTTCGAGTTCCGCGAATAAAATTTGAGTAGTTTTAATCATATCAGATTTTGTTCTTATTTAGTTTGTTAATTAGAAAGCTGATATTTGGTTTAAATCCTTTAACAGTATGTATTAATTAGGCTACAGGATTGTACAAACTTTTATGTTGAAGCAATAGCTTTGCTACGAAGTGCTACGAAATGCTACTATTCGTAGCCAGCCTACGAATGCGCAAATCGTAGAAGACCACATTATAGGTGAATGCAGTTCGTAGCGGACATGAAAACGTCTCAAGTGGATGATTGGGTCGGAAAATAGGTCCCCTTGTTTGCTACAGTTTCTTAGAAATGGTTGAAAAAAATAGCAAGCAATGTTTTTTATTCGGCCGTCTAAATAGATCGCACAAATATATTTGAATAGTATGCAAATAATACCAAAGATTTATTTATTTATGGTCATTACATAGCGTGAAGTAGGCTTTAGTAATTATTTTGCGCTGAAATAAAATTACAAATTGCGACTGTTGTTTTTGATATGACTAATATTCAAAATCATACTAATATAATGTAAAAATGCTCGTATCATCAAAATTTTATTAAAACATATTTAAAGAAGCTGGTTCGCAATACGTGTCATCTACTTTACCTTATTATTTCTAATATCAATACTAATTTACTTTTAAAATTCTTCATAAACTTTTAAACAACATTAAAATTTAAAAGTAATGTATCAATAAGGTTTGCGGAGACAAGGAACGCCTGGAGTGGATGATTGAGCCGGAAAATGGGGACTCTTCGCTTCGTTCCTGCGTATTTTTGAGCTGAGTCGTGTGCAAATAGTCTGGTGGCTTCTTTAGGTATTAGGTGTACATATGCTACTGACTTTATGTACATTGGAGTGCAAATAACTCAACTGTAACTCTCGGGTCGGTTCGATATATACTCGATAGTTAATTATACTCTTTAGTTAGTTGTACTTAATACTTCTTACATACTTGTGTTACTTAAGTTCTGTGGCAGAAAATTGTAAAGTATAACACCTCACGCTTAGAATGAAAAATTCCTGAAAAGATGTGTTCATAATAAGTCTATAGCAAAAATTACAAATTCCTGTAATGACAAATGTCGAAAATTAAAAATTAAAAAACAAAAACAAATTCCGAAAACTTCTCAGTTTTTGATAACTGTTTATATAGAAAGAGAAATTCTAAGCCGTGTGTTATATTGTACCAAAAATACATTACGTTTTGCGTAGAAATTAACATATTGTAAGTTTTTTTCACTCAGATACCGAATTAAAAAAATATTTTTACAAATAGCAAAAAAATACATAAATGTAATAAATTTACTACAAAAAAGGCACTATAATTCACCTCAATTAATTCGACTGAAAACCGCAATAGACTAATGAGTCGCCAAACTAAACTTATTCAAAAAACACTAGTACAAATTATCACGCTTCCAAGTTTATTTGCAAAAGACACTCAATTGTTACCACATAAGGTGTAAATTACAGTGAGAGGTTAATAATGGGATAGCGATGGTATGATAAATGCGAGGGCGAGGCTAAAGTGGATTGACTCAATGTTACTGCAAACTTATGCCACGCCAGATGGTTTTCCGATGCAGATTCGAGGTTTTTGGAATTAAATTGGATGAATTTCGCTTTTATGGAGATATTGGAAAGATTGTTTGTTTTATTTTTGGCTGTTATAAAAATAAATGTAATGTCAATATATTTTCTGAATGTTTTTTATTCCATGTACGCTAAAGTGTCGTAGTTGGTCTAAAATTTAAAAATACAGAAAGTTATTAAATTCTAATGACATATTTCCAGCGAAACCTGCTTATGTTACCACTTCGGTAGAATGAACCATGCATGGCCGGCTTAATATAAACTACAACGCTCTAGAAGACTAGCTATAAAATAATGCATTCCAAGTAGTATCAGCAAACCTACAATAACACACTTCATGTTATATAAACACCGAAATACAACAAGTTAACTTTTAATAGGTGCTAACGGTCTGTTTAACTGCATGTTGCGTCGAGAATATTTTACTACTAACTAGTTTATACCGAGCTATAAAAATTCATTACTTTTAAGTCAGCGCCATGTTAAAGACAAATAGTTTTAATAAAAGCTCGCGTGGCGCCGCGCCCGCACTAAATGTAAAGCATACATTTAAGTGCTAATTTAATTAATTGTTCCATTTCCCCATATACGCTGAAAACACGCACCCCCGCCCGCGCCCCACCGCGCCACCTGCCTGCAACTACCCCACAACAATATTTTTCACTTATGTGCAAACCCCAACAAATTGCCCCTATTACGGCTCAGCTCTCGCAAAACGCTCCCCGTGAAAAAATACCGCAGAATTACACAAAAGTAACTCACGGCGGAGTAAAGTTGTATCCTAACGACCGTATATCTAATTTATTCCTACGAAATTATTTTGAAGAATCGTAATAGATGTCACCTGTGCTGTATCGGGCAACTTTGCCAATTTAACTTTATTTGTATCGACCCAATATTCGAGACTTAAATAAGTTTTCGTGCGTACTTTATCGTCGTTCAACTTGGAAGTGAAAAAATAAGATAACTGATTACATAAGAATGATATCTACAGGGGCTCCGGAATCCGGGGGCGAAGCGACAAGAGCCGTGAAAGAGATCCGCCCGAGGCGAGATTATTGAATTATCAACAAAACATCGTACGCTTGAAAGCCTACGCGCTTCTAATTACTTTCTACTCTACGGTATCATCTCAAAATCGGATGAAATTTGATGAGTAATCGATCGGGTCTTAATTGCGGGTTCGATTTGTTAGTACTGTAAATAAAATGGATTTTAAGGGGAAATTTACACACGCAATAAAAATAAGCGTATCGAAAACAGTGAATCTGGCGGGAGGTTTTGCGAGTGGTTTAAAACGGGCCCGATACCGGGAAAATTAAAATCAGGCGATGCGTTGCGGCATTGTGAAGGAGGGCATCGTGTTATTGTGAGCGATTCCTCTGCTTGGAAAAACACAAATGGGACGGCAGGGTTAAGCTCTTTGTTAATCGAACGATATGCCTGTACCCATTTCATTGAGTGAAAGGTATCGAGTGTTTACACAATAACCACTTATGTACATCAAATTTGTTTCCCTGTAAAATATACTTACACATATTTTGTCACTTCGAAATTTAAAAGCCGCTGTTTTAGATGGGTCGGCGATTTTAGATTTTAAATAGGCTGAATAAAGCTTATTTTTGGTTGAATATAAAGGGTAATTTTCAGTAAGCTTTTATTTTTTATTGTGCTGCCAAATTGAAGCATGTTTGGGCAAAGAGAAATGTGAGATTATTTGCGTGTGGAAGAATAATACTAAGAGATATTGTCATAAGTTTATTATATTGTCAGAAGTATTAAATTTACATATTATATAAGCAAAATTATTACATACTTTCATTTTAAATTATATGAAATAGAACGATTCATTGTCTCTATCTCTAGAATTATTTTGAGACTGCGGTGAGAGTTCATTCCATTCGATTCGTTGATTACAAAAGAGAAAACATGCTGGACATTTGAAACAATTTGTTATCGAGATTCAAAAACTTCACAAAAATTAAAAGTCTTTTCGTGACTTTTGTTAAGTTATACCAGTCTGTCAAGACTCGGATGTAAACTTTGCTACCGCACTGACCTGGTTTGAATGGTTTGATGGTAGGTGGTGAACCGAAAACCGTAGGCCCACCCGCGCCCCCTAGCGGTCAGGGCCGGCATTCCAGTCGCCCTAAGTTACAACAATTACAAAATTTGTCTGAAAACAGTTGAAAATATATGTCATAGTTTTAGCGATGACACTGTGGATGACACAGTTATTAAATTACTAATGACGACTTTAAAAGTAGCTTTTTATAGTTTTATCGCTAACTCCTCAACGAATACTGAAATAAGGACAAATATGGTAAAATATGATGCGAGAATGTCATTTGAACCAAAGCCTTGCGCCACAATATTTAAAATGAATGAATTTCAAAAATACACAACAAACAAGGACAGGACATGTTTCACTTTCCATGAAATCATCATTTCGTGTAGGTTACATTGTCTATCGACCATGTACACCCTGGTGTCTTGTTGTCTGACGTAGTTCCTTTAACGACTACCTAATGGCAGCCGGGACCAACTTCTTTACGTGCCTTCCGAAGCACGGAATCATTTTTATTATCAGACAATCAGGTGATTCAAACCTGCAAAGTCCTACCCAAATTGGAAACAACTGAACAAAGTATGCTTCAGGTGGGAATCGAACCCACCATCCCCGGGTCGAAGGACGCCTGAACCACTGGACCACGGAGGCAGTTATCAAAAAAGCAAGCGAAGTAAATTACATGAAATTCATATAAAAAACGTTTGCAGTAATCCAACTAGTATTTTGTGTAACAAGACACGAATTCACTTTTTATACTTAAATATTTAAAAAACGCTGGAGGTGTTCATGTGAAAAATAGCGTCGAATATCTTCCTACTATCCGGGATTCCTGTCCTTATTTCGAGGGATCGCGCCGAAATGACAACAGATTTAGGTAAAGCGTGAAGCGAGGTGTGAAATGTATCCGAGCGTTACGCTCCTATATGACATTCTTCGGTACTGTATGTACGCTTATAGCTTTTATTAAAAAGAACCATACAACTACAATTTAATATACACGATATGAATATGCCAAAATAGTTATTGTGTATGATTTTCCCTTTTCACAACCATCAAAAACAGCTTCGATATTATGTGAAATATACTACACGTTACAATGAGTTTCTGGTAAATAACAAGTTTCAATATTTAATACTTTCTGAAAGCCTATTTTTGTTGGGCAGAATAATTATTGTGATGCGCAGCCAAGCCTTTGTCCATGTAAATTTTAATACATGGTTACAATTATCATTATGATTAAAAGAGAAAAGGTGAAATAATGTTCATTTAATTGTATGTAAATAGATATAAGTCCGTACTGTTTGCTATAAAATGCTAGGAAATTTATAATTAAATAAATAAAATATAATTAAATTGCATATTTCAGCATATGTTAGACCTAACTAAATAAGCAAGACTAAATTTTTTCCTACTTATCTTTTTCTCCGTACCAAAAAATTTATTATAAAAGAGGCAAATAAAATACCATAAAACCCCAGAGATGCGAGTGCTGAAGCAGTAAAAGCTAACGTGAAAAATGCTCATAATCGTCTTAAAAGGCCAAAAGATGTCCCCCATTGACGGCGCGTCTCCAAGATTTGCATTCATCGAGAATTGACTGCTGTTTGAATATGTGATTTCGTTCGCAATCCTACCGACTTCGAAAGAGCAATTTGATTCTGTCAAACATTCGCTGTGAATAGGTTTTTTAGATTGCCGATCAAATGTGTAAAGAGGCACTTACAATGCGTATCATTTTTATATAATTATTGTGATTGGAAAGTTTAAAGCTATTGTCGTATAAACATCTATGGTATAAACATATAACTTAATTTTGATTGTACAAGCATTTTAAAACATCGGGTATCAACCTACTGCACAGACAACAACATAATTCCTAGTCCTTTATTTTCACATGTGGAAAAGGCCTTCGCCTAACACCCAGCCATGACCGGGAAGTTGGGTGGAAATAAACTGTAAATAAATGAAAGTAAAACTTAAAATTTCAAATCTATCGACCCTTTTTCTAAAAATTTCCTCCTACCGCGTAACATCAATGACGAACAACTTTCCCTATTTCCCTATAAAGGGTCCCTTGGAAGGGATCGCTTAACGAACGACACGACACTTGTAATTAGCTTTGTAACCGGATCCCGATACGAACTTGCCGACGGAACCCTAATTAGAAATTAGCGATTCTATTGTTACCTCGCCGTGGCCTAATAAAGTGATTTTATATTTTTGAATGTCCTTTGTTAAAATGGTGTTACATTTTTATGTAGCGAACTTGATATTTAGTAGAGTCGTAAGATTTTATGGTATGTTTTCTTTTTAATAATTGTTATTGCTTTGCAATATTTAGCTTTTGGTATAACTGCTATGTGGTGTCTTAATGAGAAGACAAACGCGCTCAGTTACATTTTTTTATGAATAACAAAAGTACCATTTAACTATATAAAGAAAAAGATACGACAGTTTTTTTTATAAATTTTGAAGATATTTTTCTCATTTAAAACAAATGTTAAAAAATATATCAAATAATGATTAAGCTAAAGTCAAACCTCGCATACAAACACTCTTTATTACACTAAAAACAGTAAGTAAGTAAGGCACAAAGGCGGACTTATCGCACTTAAGTACATCTTATATTGAAATTCCTTCTTAAAAGTAAACCTTCGCGTTTCGATCTCCACGTATAAAACTTTCAAACTCCAAAATTAATTCACCCTTCTGTATTTCAAACTCAAAACTGTAAATTGTATATTTGCCCCAATTATTATAACATTCATTCTTTATGGGATAAACAGAGCCCTATTTATTAGGGTTCATTATTAGAATTAATTTGTTTGTGTTATGTTGCGGGATGTAGATAGACAAACCGGGTGGAAAGAGGCTGTTTTGATATTTAAATGAAGGGTATAACCTCGATTGTAACCTTTGCGGGTAAGCAGAGGGTCAAACTGATACCACATTTCAAGTTCTTTACGATAAGGTAGTTTATTTATTAAACTTTGTTGTACCACAAGAAAACATACTTATACAATACTTAATGCTAAAAGCATTTTCTACCAGCCAACCATATGGAGAAACAAAAAATTTGTGCGGCGCAAAAAGTACACTAACATGAAAATAAAGAATAAAGCTAGATGTAATTAATTTTAGGAAACTACTCTACACATACATAAACCTACATAATAAAATATATAATATAATAGTTATACTTATATTTTTTTAAATATTCAGCAAATAAAATATGAGTAAAATGTCAGTGATATATTAACATTATATAATTTACAAATTTAAAGTGTACAAAAATTAGAGTAAAATATTGATCCCACCAAAAACATACCTGTTAAAAAGTGGGCCAAGTTCCTATCGGCTAATTGTTCGCCTTAAAAAAGGGTTGAAATCCAATTCAATGCCAAGTTTAGATGCACCTTAAAATCGATCATAATCATCTTCATCAACAGCCTGATTTACTGGTAAACATTTGCCATTCCCAAGACTCGCCACCACACCCAGTCCTCCGCCTTCCGCATCCAGCCACTACCCGCCACCTTATTAACGTCAACGGTCCATCTGGGCGAAATTCTTTTTACCATACACCCAACTTAAAAAATATTAAATATGGTATAGTTGTGAAAATACGTAGGTACTTAATGATTTCTTATGTTTTTGCGATTGTTATTCATTAAATTAAACTATTTTAATACAGTTTTATCGCGTTTATTACTTATTTATTTACACCTGACGTTTCAAACACTTTATACAGCGTTCATGGTCGCAGGCAGACTAAGTTAACATTTGTCTTTGATGTCATAAGATTACAAACTACCGCCTGAAATTTTTATTGGGAAGTATTCCGATTCACGCAGTATTGGCTCACAGTATCTAAGGGTCTTGCAGTCTGCTTCCGAGTTTGCGATTTTATTTAGTTAATGACTGGGTCCCAAGCTGGCGGTACCTGCCATCCATCCTCTCTATTGAAATTAGGATGTTTTTTGATTTCAATAGCTTCACGTAACATCCTTGGAATGAATCTGTTTTCCTTTGCCCCTTGAGGATTATAAAAACGCATATAGTGGTTGGGTTTGTCTAGAGCATGTTCACAGACTGCAGACTTGGTTGAGCGTCTATTTTTCATGTCAGCAATGTGTTCTTTTATACGAAAAAAACCGTATTAAAATAGTTTAATTTAACGTAACCGTATTAAAATAGTTCAAATTTAGAAATATTATAATTTTAGATATTTTTAACCAAGTATCACTGTTTCATAAATATTTTTATTAAAAATTCGATATTCGATTAAGCCAACTCACGATGGACCGATTTTTTAAATTTCTTATGACATATTTTCTACCTTTTTTAAGAGTTTTTTATTCTTTATTTTAAGTCTAGTCTCGTTAATTCGGTGTCTATAAAAGGTCAGATTCAACGCAAACAGAGTCCGATAAACCGACCCAGATAATTATTTAGGGAAAATTAACTGCCCTCATCCTTTGATATGAATATAGAGTGCATTAATGGAGCGGTTCAGCTTACGGCCAATTGATAAACAGCATATTATTACTTCTATTCAAAAGATTGTTCTTATTTATTATTTCCAAAAAAAAATCGGTTTTCTCTACAAATTTTATGAAAGTATTCGTCATTTACCTAAAAACATGCTAATATTGAGAACCTTCACTTATGAAAACATTTCCTAATAAAACTACAATCAGTTTTTTTTTTTGGTTAACGGACGTTGAATGTTTTTTCTTTTTTCATAGTAGTTTTAAAAACTTATTCCATTGTCCATATATTTGAGCGATATTGTTAACTTAATTTATTTTTAGTTTACAAATTTTGTGTAGCATGATGTATTATATTTTGAAAAATAATTACCTGTAATTTATATAATTAAAAAACATGTAGTGTCGTTAAGTTAGGTAAAATATCATGATAGAGTCAGACGTTATACCTAATAACTATGCTTAATACTCGAAAAACATTATTTAGGGTTAGCATGGGTTAGCTATGCAATAGATAGTCAAATTTACATTTATCTTAGAAAAATATTGGTGAAATTCAAATGGAAGAGAAAAATATTTGAAATGGAACGGAAAGTCGCTTCTGAGAACAGAAATAGTAAATCAAACGCTTCCTCCCAATCCCCTTTACATCCGTTGTGTCCTTCGTGGGAAATAAACATTTTTACGCTGTTCTAGAAAACTTTTACTCGATTTTTTTTTGTATTGTTTTATTACGATCTTGATTGATAAATACTATCTTTAATAAGATCTGTCTCTCTCTCTTAATATGGGCCCGCTGTTTATCATTCATTATCTTTTTTTTCTATTTCGTCTTTATAACAAATAATGAAAAACCTTATCCAAGCAGTTTGAAACAGCTTTGGTGACTTTTCCCATCAGCATAAAATATGCAAGTAAAACAATGGCGACACCTTATTGAGACAAAACTGTTAACAGAGTATAAAACTGCGAAGCCTTTTCAATTAAAAGTTCCTGCGCTACTCTAATTATGCCGCTAGCGACATCTATTTGCGTAAAATAAAGCAACCAAGCCGATGGCCGGCGCATCCCCTCGCTTAAGTGAATTCCGTTAATTAAACCATAAAAACTTCGATAAATTAAGATCCCAGCCAATTCCCCCCCTAATATAGTCCACCTCGAAAGATTTCAGATGCAAACGACACGATACACCCGGTCGCGGTCATAAATTGTTCCCCACATTTTTGTTCCGATTTACACTCAACATTTTAGTAAATAGTATTTATTTTTATGAAGTTATAATCATTAGAAGATACAAAATGCTTTAATAGCTAAATTAAGGTGTCCGCGTGAAAAGAGGGACATCGAAGGTAGAGACCCGATTAGGTATTACAAATGTACCTCAGTAGTTAATAACGTATGTGTAACCTTGAGAACCGATGTTACATCTGAAAATAGTAATATTGGACAAAATGACATTGTATTGTAGCCACTCTATACTTGCAAATTGGCAATGCAATGCAACGCGACCGCGGAAACGCATAATGACGCAAAGTCATTAAGTCGACCTTTGATACCTTATCTTTAAAAGTGCAATAATTAAAAAAAAAAAAAAAACAAGTAAATATATGTGGCCTACCTAAGAATTGAGTAAAAGTAATAATCATGATGTATAAAATAAATAGTGATGTCCCAGCTCTTGTTGCAGTTTACAGCCCAGTATTGTTAATTATAGTTATTGTAACGTGGGCATCACTTCCATAAAGATATTACTGCTAATAAAGCGTTTAACGGTCGCGGTTTCATTTACAATGGATGTTAATAATGGACTTTTAAGCTGCTATTTTTAATGTTATGACCTGTTTATTTAAATATTATTATATTTTATAATACATAATTTACGAATTTAATTTTAAGATTGGTTTTAGTGCTCTGGAGTTTCATTGTATTCGCTCTTTTCCTGTTTATAGTCTGTTCTGTATCTCTTTAAATTTTTTTTTCTATATCAATGATAGCCTACTAAGTATAAAGTTTAAAGTGTAAGTTTGACAAATGGCATACATAACACATTCTTACAGTAAATGGGTACAGACAAAAAAGTGCTTGATATAGATGCATTAGGTGTAACAGCTGCTTGTACAGTTATTTTTATTATTTGTAAAATAAAATAAATATTAACAATTAAATACTCTTATCTACTACTTCCTATACCTACTTATATTATATGACTATAGATAAGCTATACTTAATACAAAGGCACTCTCCAACAGCGCAGCATTTTTCCCAACATGGAAACTCCATACGTTAATTACTGTCGGACAAAGCAATAAGCCACTAATAGACGATAAGGTGTGTCGCAACTTGTGGAAATTTTCATTAGCGAATTTGAGGTTAACAGCTTGTGTGTTTTAGGTAATTGGAGCGTGTATGCGGGCCGTGCATTTGGCTTACGTCGACTTTTTGTGTGCTTTGCGTATCAATTTCCTGGGGGTGTTCGATATTAGCATTTTATTTTAACCCGTTGGCTGTGTCTTGGTCTTATTTTAATGTTTTGTAATTATATTTTTTTTAAATTGATTTGATAACTTCATAATTTGTTTCGACTAAGTATTTAGGTTTTTAGTTGTTTTCTATTTTATGGTAGTATTCACAGAACACTATATTAGTAGAATGTTTGCGCTTAACATTGCGCTTGATAATTCGGATAATTATCCCAAGATTTAACTCGTAAATATATGTTTGTACTTACCATGTTCCAATTCAACATTAGCGTTTACTAATAAATAAAACAAATAAATATAAAAAAAAGCTCAAACAACCCAACAGATTTACTTCTACATATTACCCGCGACTTCGATCGCGTAGTAATTCATTATATTGTTGAATCTATCTCTGTTACAAATTTCATTCGGATTCATTCAACTGCTCTGGCATGATCCAGTAACAAGCATCCATCCATTCAACAATTTACATATAAATATTACTTGCTTGTGCTGAAACCGCACAATCTGTTTGTGTGTCCTACAACTTTCCCAATGCAAGAATGAGGTCTTCAAATCCGTCCAGTTTAAGAGTTCAAACAAAGTCTTTAGCTTCTTTACATTGATATATATATATCTTTATCAAATTCGCAGTATATACTTACATGTTCACGTTTGAATCTATTACCATTTAACCTCACAAAAGTACAGCGATAAAACCGTCTTACAGTTCGTGAATGGCTGTTTAGAATTGTAATGCAAATAAAAATCGGAAGGCCGGATATTCGACGGAAACTCCTTGGCGTCTGTAAGAGGATAACACGAACGACAAATAACCATTTATTGCTTGAGAATACACGATATTTCATTCAGATTTTTACTCACTGCATTGATTTTGGTTTCTATGAATAGTTAATAAATCTGTGTTCGTAAATGTACCTAAATAAGATTGATTATATAAGCTTTTAAGTAATTAACAATGCCGTGGTGGGGTTTGGTCCTCACGAATATAATGCTAGATTCGACGGGCTAAGAAGAAAATAATAAGAATGTTAAAATATTTTTTAAATCACATGCTACGTATAAGCAGCTGCCGTGCAGATGAATACGAAACAATCTTAAATTCAATACCAAAGAAAACAATTTTTGGTTGGAATCCGGTCACCAATCGAGAGATTTTAGACAATGGTACTGTTCATATTAGACTTTTTCTACACCTCGAAAATAGAAATAGAGCCTATTCTTAAGTCGTAAAACTTAACACACATTACAAGTAGAACACATATCCACATAAGTACCTAGATATTTTAAGAAGTTCAAAAACGATAGAAAGTATCTCCAGATTCCTCAAACAGAAAATATAATATACAACCAAATCCGATAGAACTCCCAAATACACTAAAAGTTAAAGCTTTTAAAAGTATTTCACTGAGGCAGCATTCAGAAATCCAAAAGGCGCTACAAGTTGAAAATCTGCAGAACATCTGTTGAGCGAGTCTTGCCAATAGAATCTTTTTCGAGAACGTTCTTTGAGCCAACAGGTGGTTTCTCATTGGATGTAATTGCCGCCTTTTCAGAACTCATCAGTTGAAGTGAGATATGGTTTTATTAAATCTATTGGAGATGTTTTTACAAACCACCTTTTTATGTTTCTTGTGTTGAACAATAGAAAGGTTGGTGTGAAGTGTCTTTTGAAATTATTGGACTTTGAAAACTGAAGCTTTATTATTTTATTTATAGATGCGAGTTATAATGTAGCTTAGTTCAGTAAATAAAGAAATAAAGGAATCTTACATCAACACTCGCCATTTCAATCGTCTCTACAAGATTATAACAATCAAATTACTGAATTCAGAACTAAATATGACCATGTCAAAAAGACATTACTATGGTTTGAATTATTACAAATTGTAGTGATAAGCCAAATAATAATGTAATAGCGATGTTTGTTAACATTATGCTTTTTGTACGGATCCAATCTTCCTGAAATAGGACAGTTGGGAGTTCCGAAAAGAAGATGAAACATATTCTTCCTTACCTTTTTTATCTCTAAAAAAGAGTTTCTGTGGAATTTAATTCGAAACAAAAATCTTACTTACTCCGCTGGCTCAGCGATCCAAAGTGGATCTTGGCCTCCGAAACGAGAGAGCGCCAGAGTGTGAACAAACACCTTGTAAAATTATAATTTTATGTAGAGCATAATGCACTAAAATCACAATAAAGATGATCGAGTTGAGTGCAGTTTGCAAGTAATATCGTTACTGCAACCGCCGCGCCGCGCCGGATCGGCGAGCGGCCTCTCGGTAACTTTTCATATTAACCGTACGGGGCGTTATGCAAACCAATGGAGATCATATTATTATTGGCATGTTACCGTTTACTGGTTATGGACTTGGACAATGTGGTAGGTACAAGTGAACCTTAGGAATAAAGGTATTTTTAGGATCTGCTATTAATTGTAACAAAATCTCATTCTTTATTCTGATTAACACTAACGGGAATAATAATTGCTTTAAAATTTATGATTCCAGACATCTTAATGTAGCATAAATAAACTAATTATCACAATAATATTTTACCCCCTTTTTTCGTTTGTGTAATCGTGATTGAATATATTTTAAAGTTGTTCTAGAAAGTATACATGGCATGAAAAGTATTTATATAGAATAGTATTTACAGAACCCCGTCTTTTTTTTTTTTTTGCTTGACTTGTCCCAGCGTATCAGATGTTTAATGTTGATTTACGCCTTATTTACAGATTAGGTTCTGTCTAGCAGTCTAAGCGATTGCTTACATCAATTCAGATTTATTATACCCTTTTATTTCTAATGGTACCTTGGTAATATTGTCTTTTTAATATTACAACTATAAAATTTACAATTTTCGTAAATGCCAATTTAAAGATAAATATAAATCTGAATTTAATAGTTGGCCTGATAACGCTTGTCCTGCCTTCTAGGTCTTCCATTACGTCATCAGATCAGCTGACACGCCTAAAGGCCACTATAGCATATTCTGTAATCTGCCGTGGAACGGACTGCAGTCACTTCAAAGATTTCTTCAAAGTTATTTAAAATCCACAACACAAGTGGCAAGTTTCCAAACAAAAGGCAACCGAAAACAAAAGCTTTCGACTTGTTGCTGTGAGAGAGTAAACTAATAAATGTTTCCCTTGCGGACCGGAAGCGAGTAACATTAAAGTTGGTGAAGTGAGCGTGCAATATCGAGTGAAGGTGCAGCCAAACAGACATCGGACTTCTGATGCCTCGGCGTAAACTACTTAAATCTTGACGCGGAAAACTCGTCAGTTACCAGTAAGCTTGAGCTATATTTAGTTTACAGAGTTTTCATATGTCTCTAGCAGAACCTGTCGATGATGTTCGAGTATTTTCAATTTGATTACGTCAATACTGCTCGCATTCATGCTGTGACTCTAGAAACTTGAAGTTCTTATCTTTTAATTCATAGAAAATATAATTTTTAATATCCCTTCTTAAAAAGTCATATTATTACAAAATACAAAGATTTAGACATTTGTTTATATGAAATCGAAAATGACTAACTATCGGCGCCGTACGAAATCGCAGAGATCCGAGAAGACAACTATTTTTTTTTTTTGTTTCACCACTATGATGTATAAGCTCTTTAATAAAACGGAAAATTCAGCGAACACAAAGACGAAAATTGAACATATTAAAGCTTTATAAACCGCGAACAAAGTCTAGAGTTCTGGAGATATCTGGAATCCTTACAAACGAGAAGCCGCAGTTGGCACTGATCTCAACCTGTAGTTGTCTTAACGGACATAACCGTGCACGTGATGCGATACGATCTCACTAGGGTTGGCACAACCTTACCAATTTAGTTTAAGAAATAAAAAAAAGTTAAGATTAGAAATGTGTTACTGTTGTAAAAGCATATGTACATATTATCCATACTAAATAAAATTATGAATGCGAAAGTCTGTCTGTCTGTTGCGGTTTCATGGCCAAACCGCTGATTTTGATGAAATTTAGTATGAATATTGTTGAAGATATGGTCAAACAAATCTATAAATTTAAGGAAGTCGAGCTTATAATAAGTATTTCGTATTGATAATTAAACTTACCAATATATTTGTAACAATGTAGGTGTGTCTACGTCAATTATAGCTTTTTATTAATGGAACTTCAGATCTATTTCTTCATCATTATTCTTTTAGAAATTAATGTACAGGAGAAAGAAATATTTCAGTTATTTTTAAGTTCCACTAGCTGAATCTCCTCCAACTCACTTATCTCTTATCACACATTACAATATAAGAAAAATGGAAAAAATAATTGATTTATTTATTAATAAATCTATTAAATTTTCAAGTACTTTGTACTCAAATCCTCCTGCCATAGCTAGACACAATATATCAAATCTCTTAATACCAGCAATTGTCATCCCTACAGGCAGTACGTACGCGAGTTGCCAGACAAATATTTTTCCATTTCCACACAGACCCTCCCAAATCGAGGATTAAGAGCATTGTGTTGCGCTACCGACTATTCTGTTTTGTTGGTTATTGCTCGGAGCCTCTACTGCACTCTGAATGGATATTATCAATTTGTTCAATGAAACGGATTTTTTCAGTATTCGGTTTTCGATAAAAACTAAATATTTATTTTTAAATGTATTACAAATGCTTTTGTTAATATTGAGGGTTTAAATGGTTTTAGAATTACACTTACTAGAAAATTAAGTAGATGTGACTGAATAAAAAAGGTTTTCTTTGATTTTTGAAAGTATCAATTTATTTCATGTCATCTGAAATGCTTCATTGAGCTTTATATTTTTTCGGTACTTACAAGAAAACTTTTCAAATCACCTTACTTCCCACTTATGTTACAAGTTCCAACTTACCAATGTTACGTAACAGTCGTCCAACAAGAGCCACATCAATCAAAGCAAACTTCGCCGAATCCAGTTTGGAAATTAGTATAACTTTGGGAGGTCCGAAATGGAGTCGAAAAATATCCGAGTGCATTACCGTGGTCTCAAAACGATATCGATCAGCAAACATCCTCAGCCTGAAGTAGCCAGGTGTCCCCTACAAACACCCCACGCGGGCCCATTCTGCCCCGAGCATCTACCCTACATCAAAATGACGGAAATCCCATATTGGGTACTTCGGGGACGGAAGCGCGATTTTATAAGTTAAGGGATTTGTGTCAATATTTTACTAGGATACCGTATACCTAAATGGCAACATTTCCGTCGCCTATTGAGAGCCAAACTTTATTAATTTGAGAATCACACATTGTAATCGCCGGAGTTGCCGACAAGTCGTTAAGTAAGTATTTTTGTTGGCTTTCTTGTTCGAAATTCATAAGTGTATCAAGATTCATGGAATACATTTTAACGCTTCGCGGCGCAGGTTAAAATATACGAAAATGTTATCGGAAGTTCAGGTTACGTGGTTGCTCCTAAAAATAAGTTTTCTCATATTTTATTTTATAAAAAATATTTGTGAAAAAATATTGGTAGGAATATGTATCTGAACTCTACAGCTCTATCTAATTAATAAATATTAATACTTATAATATTTTTAATTTTTATATTATTTTGAAAATTAATTAAAAAAGGTAATGTTATATTTCCTTATGTGCAAGTGCCTTGTGAAAGAGTATTTATTAATCGATAAGTTTTTACTCAACTGATTGCATTTGGTTTCTGATATGTTCCTCGAATCATACCTACCTATTTTACTTATAAGAATAGAATTAATTATTTAAAAACAATGTTACTCGTTATGTTTGCAACCCCGCACCTGCTCATTTTACGTATTTATGCATCGCAGTAAATACAGGGGTAGTGGTTAATTAAATATGTTAGGGTGCTTAAGACAAAGAAATCGAGGCTGAGCGTAGCCGGCGGCGTGCCACGTCGCTGGCAACCCTAGCGTATACAGGATGTTCATGGTAGTGGCATACTAGAAAAATAATTATCTTTTATAATTAAACACTATGGTACAGTCAGGAAATTTATCCTGATTTACCTTATAACAAAGCTGTTTAAATGGAAAATCTTCTCGGCATTTATTTTTATAAAACAATATATAGGTAAAATGTTAA
Source organism: Euzophera pinguis (assembly GCA_947363495.1). Taxonomy (NCBI): domain Eukaryota; kingdom Metazoa; phylum Arthropoda; class Insecta; order Lepidoptera; family Pyralidae; genus Euzophera; species Euzophera pinguis. The sequence goes on from OX376171.1 coordinate 9,118,746, forward strand.
GTTACCGTAAATTGTACTTATTATACTTAGTTAAAAAAACACTACCTATTAAATATATTTCTGTGCTAGAACTGTACAGGAGTACTTCGTTAAGTTCGTATAAGATTGAGAAAATACTAAAATTCTACACTACTGTCCCTTCTGTATTTTATGTTAATGCTACGCAATAGACATATGGTTACAACAATTACAACTTGAATTGCTCCAATCAAACAACTAACAGAAGCTACTAAACATTTCAATCAATTTTCTGGTAATCCAAGCTAGTTACGCTTTAATCTTGTCAATTTGCGACTCCAGTGCACTTCCAAATTAGACGACTTAAAATGGCCGTTTACAAGGCTTTGATCACCCTGTAGCGGGAGACGAAACAAAGTTAACTCCACAACCGCACTGGGCTTACTTCTTAAATTATTCTGCAAAAGATTTCTAATTTGCGCGTCTGAGACTGCTTTTACGAGAAAGCGGCAGCCGCAAATACGAACACATGGTTCCGTATCCGTAACGTAAGAGCCCATTATAGGCCTACAGACAAACCCTTAAAGCATCTTATAGATCGACGTGCGAACTCTTGCCTTTTACCGCCTCACACTTTCACACAAAAATGAGCTTTAACACTGATATAAATACGTTTTGGAATACCACATTATGAGATGACATTATTCGGGACGCGTTCGTCCTTTGGGTGATGTTTCGTAATAGGCAGTCGTGATTTTGTCAAAGGTAAGAAAATTGGTTACATCAATGGTTAATTTCGGAGACTGTGGTAAATATGTTACATAATTATGTGAGGATTAGCTTAGGGATTTTATTTGATGGTTCTTGTAATTAAGAAAGTTAGTACAGACACATAATAGATAATATTATGGTACAGAATGAAATGTCTATCGTCTAAGGGTTCAGCTATTAGATATTCACTCAGATGTGCTCTAGAAACTACATGTGATTAAATAGGTTATTTTACTACTTAGGTTTATATTTATAGAATATAATACAGATATGTTTGTAACCAACTGATACATTGAATATTAAGTAATCATACTAGAAGGGTACTTATTTTCCAGCAACGTCACAATTGGAAGAATTTCATACCATTAATTCAAATTTTCAACAAAATACAATAAAAACCTAAATTATAAAATGAACCTTAAAATTTAAACCCGTTTAAATAAGATGAGATTTATATCCCAAAACCATAGATTTTAAACGAATTACCAGCCTTTTATCCGGGCGAAGTAAAAAGTAGATGGTTTTAAAAATTCAAAATTTAATTACATTAGCGATGGTTGGTGCCGCGGCTCCGCTTGCGACCCAATTCGGGGAACCTTATTTTGCTCACTTAATTTACCTCACTCGTGTTTGTTCTGCGAATGAGGAACCGCGGAGAATTTTATTTTTCTTCCGCATAAACTTAATTGAGTGAGGGGAGCTAAGAGTGTGATGCTATCACTCACTCACTCGGGTCTGTGCTGGCACGCTTTGAGTGATTGTTGCTACGTTTTGTTTTTATTAAGCTGCGAATTTCATTTTTAATTTTTGGATTTGATGACGATTAGGTACGGGAGGATCGTGATTAATAACATTTTACTGCTACGGTATTTGCAAAACATAAACCAATGGAATGAAATTTGTCAATAGAATGCTATTCAACATTATTTAGACTAAACTACTACTGGTCTCGTAGATTCCTAATATGACTGATTTGAATCCTTCCATGTAGGAAGACGATTCAAATCAGTCTTTGATCATAGTACATTTTTAAATGTTCTTAAGAACATAAAATACAAATTTAATTTTGCCTATACGTAGGTTGATCAACATAAGCCGTATAAAAAAACAATATGTTTATTACCAATTACAACAAATTAATTGTAATTTTCCTAAAATAAAATTCAACCAGTAACATAAAACATCTATTTCAAAACATCACCAATCTCAAATACCAAGACAAATAAAACTGTGAAGGTATTAAGGTAGTCCCGCAATTGCAATCCTGTCCTGCAACACTGTCCCGTCCCAGACCCTTCCAATAAACATTTATCGTCGCTGTACATCTCACTAACTTTACTTTTACAGAGTTTTATGTCCGAAAAATTTACGCGAAGAGCGTTCCTGTGGCCTTTATTGCACGGGCGGAATGCTGCGCGCACAGTAATTGAATGTAATTTCGTTAGCTTTCGCTTACTGCTGTAAAATAAAATTTTACCGCGTATTTATTGTCACGAACAATATCTTGAGATCTCTGAACACTCGTAACATCCCTAATAACCAATAAACCCACTAGATTTTTACTCAGAAAATAACGTTCCGTTTAATATTTTATTGCGTCGAATAACGTTTTATTTGCTATAAAATATAACGGGCTGTAACTAAATGTAATGCAAGTTTAATTAATTTGTACTATGTTTACAGATGGGAACAGTTAAATCAATTATTCAGTTCTGTGCCTAAAATACCCTTCTGACAAAATAAACACCTCTCTCGAGTCTTGGGGATTACTTGAGGATAAAAAGACATGGCTTCTTGAAAATTTCTTGGAACATTTGACGAATGTAGAGATTTTAAAATTGGAACCAAAATCTGTAAAAACTAAAAAGAGTTAAAGCCTTTTTATGACTAATTTGAACAAAATTATTTTCTAAAAAGGCTTAACAACAGACAGGCTACCATCTGGTGGGCCGTATGACTTTATGCCTACTTAATTGTATATATAAAAAAAAACAATATAAACAAAATAGTAATGTAAGTTTTATTTCATACCTTAAATTTTAAATATGAAAGGAAAATAAGGAGACATTGCTAACGCAATTGCTTTAACAAGCAGGCTTCGGGTTCCGAAAATGCCAAAATGATTAATAGTAAACATTTCCTCTAGAGTCTAAGAGTCTAAGCATATCAACAACCGGCTATAAATCGTCATAGACCTAATATCAAGTACATCACAGAAGTGAAAATCGATACGTTGTTATCGGCAAAGCACTATCTGATATCTCGCATGGAGTCGACACGGTAATAAGGCCTTTAAAATGCGCCCATACATTATGTAAACGAGTTCAGGATATTTATTTGCTCGTTGTTGTAATCGAATTTCGGTACTTGTAATCAATTTAATATTTTCATTGAGCCTATTAATTAATTTTTATATTATGCCCAGCAACCTTTATGTTTATACATGTTGCAAAATGTTGTTTTACTAAAACGGAACAAAATCTGTCAAATATTTAGTCTGGCTGAACATATTTAACACTAAGTACCACCATATTGAACTATTCAATTTGTACATGAAATGTTACTGTTTGCCATTGCTCCGGAATGCACAAATTTAAGGTAAAATTAAGTCAGGAGTTAATTTATGATTCTAAAAATAAGTATATTATTATTCAAAGACTTGTTTAAAACTTATTTTTTTTCGATTTAGATCAGGTAATAAATTCGAAAAGTAACGACATTTACTAGAAGAAACAAAAGAAAATCAAATATATGCCATAAATTTACTTAAAGATAGCAATCTCAGCTTCTCACGTCATTTAGGTTAGATTTAATACTTTTATAATGGCTCGTAAATTCTGCAAACTAAGTAAAATATAATTATTGTTTCTTTTTTATCTCATAAAATAGGTAATACATTTGCTATTAAATTTCATATTGCTTACAAACCGTAGTTTTGAAACATATCACCGAAAAGAAAATCATAAATAAGCGGCACGCGTACAGTCAGCTGTACAATATTTCATCTCATCATTATTTCGCATTACTTTGACTCTTCAGTGGGGTTTGAGGGCCGTCGCTATGGCAACACCATCCTCTCGGATTTGCCGAAAATGCGACTGAAGCACAGATTATCCTGTTTTAATGTAATGCGCTGGTGGCACGCGGCATCCTAAACTTGACAAGGTAAATAGTTGAAGTTCGGTGTTGATGCGGCACAAAGTCATAGTGTTGTATGCAAACGTTTGGTGCTAGTTTTGTAATTAATTTTCAGAGGATTTTTATTCGTATGAATCACAAGATCTATTAAACCAACCTATTATATAAAACCTGCTCCTGGTGTCGGGATGGATACGGCTTTTACAATATTCCCTACATTCAGCAAAAAAAATATGTAAAATGGCATATTTTTTTATTATTCTAAGGATTAGAAAGATAATGAGCTTGCCATAATTTCTTAATAGTTTTGATTATTGCAGAAATATGCAAAAAGACAGAATGGAGAAAAATATCGTAAATTTGAATTAAATCACAGCTTAATTTATTCTCTCAACTAACCTAATAAAAAGCAAGAAAAAACTCCAGTTAATCCAGCCTAAAAAGCAATTCGGCCGCACTTAAACAATACTAATAAAACCTTTAACCTGGCACAAAAGACCGAAAAAGAAGCAATTAATTCTTCACCGCAAGTTGCAATATGTAGGGCCATTAATTTAATTCAGTACGTGCACGACTCGAGACACGGTTTTAACCGTAATTGAGATTTAAGAACATGGGTTTTTGCGTTCGGTACGAAGGGCGCCCCCAGCTGTCTCTAAAGGAGGTTTTCCACTGAAGTTTACATGATTTACTATTTTCTTCTTATATTTATATGATTAAAAGCTAAATATCACTCTATGCATTCTCTAAAATTACTGGACTTATAAAGCAGAAATTTCGCCAGCCTCGCGAATTTCCCGCGGGAACTGAAGCGAAACTACGGGCGTCTAGTCGCTAATGTAAGATTGCCAAAAGTGAACTGAAGATATTAATTAAAAAAACCTAATCCACATTAGCAGAAAATTCCTGTGAGTTAATCGTTTCATCGTAATTTCAACCGCTAGTCCATTATTATAGAGTTCTTTACATCAAATTATTTTTTAAGTCTTTAACCTACACGGAGTAGACTATTTGATATTAAAACTTTACAAGCACTTAATAAATTATTTTGCGTGCTTCCGCCACCAGTTAGTTCATGCAAACTATTGCCGGCCGGCACCCACCCACTACTATTAGTCCCAACATGCCCGCCACCACTAGCTTGCACATGCAACACGTGTTTCGCCTCTACGCGAGGCAAACGCTATGTCGTTTATACGTCGGACTATTAACAGCTTGGTCTAGTGCCTGAAGATGCCTCGCGTTTTCACTTTTAACATTTAATATAATTTAATTTTTGAAGATTTATGAGAAATGCCCACTCACAGACAGACGAACAGTAGTGTCCCATTTTTTTAGCATGAAAACCAAAAACATACCTCTATTCCTCTGTATTTCAAGACTCAACAGATACAAAAGACTAATTTTTATTTTCCCTAGCTCTACCCACGCCGCCTGAGGACCTTCGCGAGTTTCGCAAAACATGCGGCTTCTTTTGTTTTACTGTTATTTGCAACAACGCGAAAGGTAACAATATAAGTATCTACCTACCTACTTACTTTGTTACCTACATAATTTTATCAAAATTTTTGACTTACGGTAAAAAAAACAGAAAAAGCGATGGGGAAAAGTCTTTTTTTTTCTGTCAACTAGAAATGGCTGACAAGTGGTCAACAGCAGCAACTTTAAATGCTAAAGTTTATTTTTTCTTAGTTTAGTTCAACAACTGCGATCTAGCATCGTGCCGGTTTTAACTTTTTTGCTATAGGTATGCCTGTTTTGGCGGCGACCAATCCAGACGCGACAGTATTTGGTTTCTTTGTTTTATCTTTAACAATAATTTCAACCTAATTAATAAACAGTCTCGTATTTAAATACTATACAACTATAACATTTTTAACCTTAATCAATATCTAAGTAGAATATAATCTCCAAAAATTCCATAATGAAATGAATTGTACTACACAAACAAGGCCCGATTCTTAAAAGATCCCTAATACCTCGCTTAAAAGGTTTTTGTAAAATAAACTTAATATTTTATTCTCAAAGTAAAGATCGAAACAAGGCGCTTAATATCTTTACATCATACGAAATTCGCTGTATCTAATTCGAGGCTTATCTTGGCATCTGTAATCTCGCTTGCGCCCCTGCCTCTGTATCTAAATAGGGTTGCCAGGTAATGTAAAGCCTAACCTGCATTTTAAATAATATATTATATTTATTACAAATTAATTTGAAAGATATAATCATTTATTTAGAACAATCATGTCACTATAAAAATAAAAAATAAAGTATACACAGTCACACACGACAGTTAACTAAATATAAATAAAAAATTCCGCCCTGAACGTATCGTATCGGATGAAATCATTAATGTGAAAGTGTGCTTGGATGCTGGTTGTGTTTGATAATTTTTATTTTACTCTTTGCAACAGCAACACAACAAAATATTGGTTTCTTTGTGTGTCAAGAGGTATAATCTACTCAATTTATTTTTATCATTCAGTACCAGAAACATAAAACGAAAAGTTTTTTTAATCCATTAAAAAATAATTAAGTTTGCCTTTGAAATTCGGTGAAAGGAGAAACTATCAAAAAACAGGAAAAGGACGCACATAGAGATGGGATTACGTCATGAAAGGAGATAGCGAGACATTCCCCACCACGCTCTCACTTTTGTTTATGAGAAAATTTTAAATGGCAATTACTGTTTTAATTGTCAATCAATTTTGTTCTTGTTTTCGGAATGGGCTCCTTTTTAAAAGAAAATATAAAAAATATTTAATAAAAAATCATTACATAATAAAAAGCCGAAAATGTCCTTCTACGATTAAAAAATTGGTAACCCTGTACCGTCGCCCTAGCCACCCTTCTGGTACCCCTCAAGAACCCTTAGGTAGTTCTTAGCCGAACTTCATAATACCCTATTAGTGACGCGGTGAAACTTGTCTTCAAGTCAATGATACATTGCGTAAGTATCCAATTAAACCCAATAATTTTAACAATAAAAAATACATAGTAAGTCAGGGGTGTTGTTAAGTCTGGGGTGTTATTTCAGAGCATCTGTCCGATGGCTTGGATACATAACACACGGGTACGCGAACCCGACTTACCCAAGCTGCTACTAAGTCAGCCCATGCCCATCCGAGTCAGCAGCATTCTAGTACCTCATCTTTTCCCCAAACCTAACTACATCCCACACTTCACTAACATAAGAATACTTCTGATGGGCAGCAGCGTCGGAAGTACAATAAGCCGTTGAAACTGCGCTCGCCAACCCGCCTGCCAAGCGTGGCGAGTATGCCAATAAACCCCTCCATCTGGGGAGGCTTAAGTCCAGCAGTGGACCGCTTGCGGCTGAAACCGATAAAAAAATACTATTGTTGTTCTATATCGCGCAGAATAAAACACTCTGGCGGCGCTCTATTGTTTCGGAGCCCAAGATCCACTTCGGGATCCCTATTATTGAAATGTATGACACATACAATATATATGTCGAAAAAATCTTTCATAATCGAACAAATATTATTCGACTCGCCGATTTTGCGTAGGTAGGTAAGTATTGTTATTCTCACGATATGATAACCACGTATATACAGTTTACATATAAGTATTATGCTGTGGCAAACGCGTTTTACCCACAATATTTGTGTGAATTTTCCGTTAATAATTTGAATGATTTTTATTACCAGCCGCAACGTTTAAAATAATTATGTTTTAACAATTTTAATTGATTTACCTTTAATCCGCCTGAATAACTCATTTTGTATAACTAATAGTTAGATATAAAAATAATGAAGAAATTTAAATTAAGTAGGTACCTAATAATGGAAAGACCCGTATTTTTTCATTTATTATTTATTACCACTTTACAATTTATTATAAAAATATTCAATAAAGCTGAATATACCCAAAATATAGTAAAGGAAAAAATCCTCTGATAAATTATTTTAAAAGTTGCCATTTTCCCAAACACCTGTCAGAAATTTTGAAAACAGCATAGGAATCAGCTTTTCTTATTTATTTATAAATACGCGTTTCACCCGAGGGAAACCGAGTTCACTGGAGCGAGTAATAAATCTGCTGACAATCTTTGATTCGTCGCTTCGTCAACACACAAAACAACGACAGTATGGATTTAAACTTCATTAACTTGAAAACGACTGAATCCAAAAAAACATTGAAAATACTCCGGAGTTTTTCTTCAAAGTCGATATAATTTTCTTTTTTTGATCGTGAAAAAGTTTAGTGTAATTTAATATTGCTTATACGATGGAATACATTTACATGTAAACATAATGTAATCAAAACGGTTTTTTATTTCTGTAATTTAAGTATTTTATGTCAGGAAATTCATGATGTCTCTTAATGAAAATGAAATCCCTTCAAAATATCCATATTTTGATCACATTGTTTGTCTCGTTATATTTCTTTGAAAGTGTTGTGCAAAAGTTAATTATAAAATCCTGACCAATTAATTACCTAACGAAGATTTTTCTGTTTGTTTGATAGATAGCTCTCCTTTTTTATTTAGTAAGTTAATCTATGTTGTTTTCATATTTTTTTTTGTTAAAGTAAAATTTACAATTTTGCACTTGTATATATTATATGTAGCTATACCTACAGCATTATTTTAATCAAGATTCATCCTAATAGTACTTAAAATAAACACAAAACGCAGTGACTATCTATTACACAGGCAACTAGACCATCACATAAAATACAGAGCGTTGTAAAACACACGTGTTGCTCTTACAGCAGTCAGTTTTCGAATGAGCGCGTCCGGTGCAAATTGTTGCGCACAAAATGCGGGTAGGCGAATGCCCAAATTACGGGAAATGGGACGCTGTAATTTGCACATTGCCAAGCGATGTCGCTCTCTCATTCACGGAACATTAAGTGGATCGCAGTAGCATTTGAAACTTACTTTCGAAAGGTGGAGTATTTATTAGCTTTAGACTGATAGACCATAAGTGCAATAACAAGTTTATCTTTATTTTCTTCTTAGCGAGTCCACTCTGGGGGCTTACCATAAACTTTAACAAAACCATGATGGTTTTCGCCCATCTTGTTTTAAGCTTAAAATAATATTGTTCCAAATCGTACCATGAACTTTCAAAACAAGATTGTTGTATTCCTGCGTAGAGTTGTGAAAGAACGAATGATTTGTCTATTCCCTGGCGATTGTGAGAGCGAGACTCCGCTATATAATTCGTATAGCTGCATCACTTTTACGCAGTGTTCCGATTGACTCTCGTTACGAAATATTGAATTATACATTTAATATATTGAATTATGTGTTTTTAAAGTTGACTATGTGTTCAAAATATATAATATACATTTATATTATTAAATTTAAATTACAACAAATAAAAAATGAAATTTGGGTTATGATTACAAACGAAGCTGTGCACGTAAATGAGATTTGGAACATTTTTTTACTTTTTTTATAGACAACTGACAGTTCACGCGCAGCCACTCAAAAGGTCTCGCACTGAATTTGTTTATATAAAAATATTTTAATAATAGCTTTGGCTAATTCCAAGTAAGTTAAATGCGGGGCCCAGATTCACAGGTTTTTCTCGAGAGAGAACTGTAAATGGGGACAGCGTTCTCGTACTCTTCTCCTTCCTTTGTTGAACGAGGGTCCAGCAGTAACAGAGGAGCCGGCATTGTCGCTAGCCTAGCCTATCATGTCTTGTGGAAAAAATAGTAAAATGTCTATTATTATTATTTTACATTCATCATCATCATTTCAGCCGCAGTCAGTCCACTGCTGGACATAGGCCTCTCCCAATGATTTCCAAAATGATCGGTTGGCAGCAGTCTGCATCCAGCGTTTACCTGCGACCTTTTTCAGGTCATCTGACCATCTGGTCGGTGGATGTCCAACGCTGCGCTTACCGGTACGTGGTTGCCATTCGAGAACCTTTCTGCCCCATCGGCCATCGGTTCTCCGCGCTATGTGCCCCGCCCACTGCCACTTTTTTATATTAAGTTACTAAAATAATTAAGATGTTTTTATTTTTAGGTTTCTGTCTAACGGCTTGCTCTAAACGACACGGCGACATTGAGTCTCTTAAAAAATCTCTGGAGCAAGCAATGGCGAAATTTCCCATGGCAACAGTGCGTGAATCCATAGATTCATGGCCAGACAGATTAAAGCCAAAGGTGGCCACTTTGAACAGAATATTGTTTTTATTTTTTACTGAGGCTAATAAATATGTTCATATAAGTTTTAGTAATATTACATTACTTCATAAAAAATGCATTTTTATTTGTAACAGAACTTATGGCCGGACGAGGTATACTTAAACAACATCACGTAACTACCACAAAACAAATCTAACACATATTAATGAAAGATTCAACACACACAGTCGCACACTAATGGTTTTTTGCACAAAGTTAGAATTTACCTTGTTATTTGTAACACAAGATCATTGAAAGAATCACACTCAACATGAAAAAAGTTTTGTTGTCATCACATCCGACCAACTTTTTCAAGATCGCTAAATTTGACGTAAAAACAACATTGCTAACTGTCAAATACTGCTCATGGTACGAAATTGAATGAACAATTTACTGTGACGTCATCAAAACTGCTAGGAAATGCAAGCTTAAAGTAATATTGTTTTTTATGTGTCATGGTACGAATTTCGAGAGTAATATTAAAATAATACTGCTATAAGACATTATGGTAAGCCCCCTGGCTAAGTTTTTTTTGCCATTGAATTTTTAATTAGCTAAATTATTTGTCATTGGAAGAATGTTTATATCTCTTTAATATATATCTAAATAATTAAATCATTATTCTATATATACCATATAATACATGTTAATTGAATAATAAAAAATCGTTTAATTAGGAACTGTCACTATTAAAAACCTACGCTAACCTATCTACAGCGCAGTTTCTAAAAATTTGATAAACTGATACGTAAAATTAAGGTTTATTTATTAACCTACGATTCAGTTACGTGTTTAAAAACTCAATAAAGATCTTTAAACCTAACAAAATTTTGTATTTTAATTGTAATACCTACGAAATACAGGTTAATCCAGTAACCTACAAACGAATTTAAATTCAAGTCAAATTTGAAACCCGTTAACATTGCCCTGCTCTGCGAGTAATTTTCGTTATTCAATGGATAGATGCGGACTTACAAAGAGGACAATGACCATTAGCGGGGGATCTGCCGGACTTAGGTGGCATCACGGTGGCATTCAATAGGGCTTTGCATCAAATGTTCGCGACCGCGTCCGGATTATATATGCGTATGTATACTACGATCGGCCGTTCCAATTTGGGCTTTTGCATTCAATTTGTAATACTATTAATGTATTAGTATAAGTTTTGAATGGTTGGCTGGTAATTGCTCATTGCCATAATTGAGAGGTATTTTAAAAAGATTTTATACAGGTTGACTTTTTAAGTAGGTACTAAACTGCCTGTAAAAATTTGGCTGGTGTTTAAAATGTCATGTACTATGTGTAACGTAACCCAATTATCGTGTGACGTAGTCAAAAAATGCAAAATCCATGGTAAATATTGTGGATGATTATGAATTTACATATTACTTATTATATTTGCATAGAGTAATGAACGGGCAATAGTACTTTATTCTTCAGAAATTCGTGGTAGCAACTAGCTAATGCAATTAAATTAATGAAATAATCCAAATAACATTTTGATGAAATACCTCATCTTGAATTTAGATTTTGATGTTTCACAGTTTGGCGAAATTGTTAAAAGTTAAAACTTGTTATTATTTTTGTGGATATTTTTTTAAAAAAAGAACCTCTTTGTGGCTTGGCCTGGTAAAAACCAACACATTCCAAAAATTAACTTCAAAACAATACGAACTAAAGTCACTGGAGCGTCTGGATCAAACAAACACGTAGTTTTGCAGTTCGGGCGTTAGAAAATTTAATATTTCCACAATAAAGTCCCTGCGGGCTACTGGCAGCCAATAACGACTTAAATGTGGAAGTTTCTGAAGCGCTATTTTTAAAATGTATGAAATATATGTCGAATGAAAATTGTTCGATATCGAACAAAAGTACTTCGTTATCGAAAGAAAATCATTCGATATCGACCAAAAATTATTCGATTCACCACCATTTTAGGGTGAGTCACACTTCAAAAATAGCACTCCTGATCGCTACACCGGACTTTTACAAAAATATTTGATAGTTATTTTCCTGACTACTGCAGGGAACCCTCATCGAAGCTATTTTATTGGAATTCCCTTGAGCATAAAAAAGTTATACAGGGCAAAGACATCTGTCTAAAGATCTTGTCGAGACGTGCCATCTCATTCATATAAATTAATAATGATGTCGTGTATGTATTTACTTTAAATAATTATAAATCTATTATATTGATTTGGTTTTCCGCTAAATCTGCAAAATCTATTTTCTGTTGTAAATTGATGCATTAATTAATTAACTCACTCATGAAATAGTCACAAAGGTTTACAAAGTATATTGACAGAAACATTTCAGATTCAGGTTTTAGTTAGGAGACATCAGCTAAGAACGGTTTTTCTAAACTTCGACGTCCTATACGGCGACTAATTGCTTTATAAGTATGAAATTATAAGTATCATGAATCGGGAACTGTCAAAGGAAAAGACATATTGCGTCCAAAAAAAACAAAAACTACTTATTCATCTTTTAATAAGTGAAATGACATCATCAAAGTATAGATAGGTAGGGAGCTATTTCCAGAGTGCAAGAGCTCGCAAGCTCCCGACCGGCTCTGACGTATTTATTATTTATTTGGGAATTCAGCGGGCGCGCCATTCCGTCGGAATTATGGAAAAATAAATCATCTCCCGCGACATATTGACTTCAGGGAAATTGGTACCTGCGCGTCCTTTCGGGGAATTGCGGAAGGTATCCTGGCTTGCCGCTGTTTGCATATGATTCTTCAGTTTAGAAACTCTGGTCACAAACAAGTTAGAGTTTCATTTGAATGTTTTAAACTGACTTAATTTTTATCAAATCTTGAATAATGTCAATATGAATGTTTTAAACTATTTGTTTTTAAATCTTGAATAATGTCAATGTTACATCGAAATACCTATAATAGTGCGCACCTTCGAGCTAAAAATCAATTTTACACTGAGCAGGCACTGAACATGAACAAGAACATGAATGAATGTTTTAAACTGACTTAATTTTTTTCACTTATCAATATTAAATTGACATTAACCTACTTATTTTAAAATAAACGGGTGCTCATGAAACAAGTCAACTAGCTGTTTCCCGCAGCTCCGCCTGAGTCAAGAAGCCTTTGTTTGACCCCGAGTCAACTATATTCACACCAAATGTCATCAAAACCCGTTCAGCGGTTTAGACGTGAAAGCGTTATAGACAGAGAGACTTTCGCACTTATAATTTTAGTATGGATTTTTACTATATTTTTGTCATAAAACAACTTAGTATCATATGATTAATTTAGATGTCTTGTTTATAATTTAAATCAAAACAATATAAATATTACTTGCAATAAAAACTCGTCTAAAGAGCTTAGGAAAATTCAGCATACCGCATCTCCCCCATTGTGGTCCGTTTAAAAACATAAAAGCAATCAGAGGGGCAACAAAGGATGCAGACAAAACTCCCTTACTTTTCCCGCTCCATAAGAAAGGCTACTTTACCAAAACGCCGATTTCAATAACCAACCCTGTTCATTGAATACAGTTAGCTCATAACATTTTTATTGTACAATAAGAGTATTTCTAGGGGAGGAGAACGTCGATATTGCCGATTTTATCGATATTTCGCTACTCGTATCGAGCAGAGATATGCAAAATACAGAATTGACTAGTACTCGGTGTAGCACAAGTGTTGTGATTGTGAATCGAGTCGAAAAGATATAAAACTCGATGCTACATATAGATTTAGTCGATTTGGATTAACACAAAGACTGATTTCTAAGCTTTAATTTAATACATAATGAGAGTAAAATCCAGAGAGAGCTGTTACGTCATTGTTTGTTTGGTCTGTACAAATCATAGCCAATGGAAATCTGTAGTCTCTGCTTACGTCTTCGGGAAACAGGCGTGATGATATATATATGTTTTTTTACATGTGTTGGTGATGAAGCCTTTTCAAATAAGCTGATGGAATACATAGGATGTAAAGACTTGAATTCTGGACATTAGACTTTTCAGAATTTCTAATAAGTAGGTTGCGGTTATTCCAACGCCTTTTAAATGCTTTAGCTACAGCGTATTCGCTAAAATAAATGATTACCTACTATAGTTTACTCACTTCGATCTTTTCACCTATAAAAGAGATGTCTGATCCATAACAATAAGCTGTTTGGTGAAGTTATTGAGGTTAAGTGAGTTAGAAAGTGCGATTATTGAGTTTCGTTGAAGGGAATAAACTCATATCGGTATTCAGGATGCAAAGATTTAATCAAGTACGTGGGAGAGCCAAAGGTTTTCAGGGACCTCACGAGCGAAGCTGTAGACTACTTAAATAAATATAATTTTAGGTTATAAATATAGGTGTGGACAGCGAACAAAATCGCCATACGATAAATAAATAAATAAAACAAAGCTTTTTTTTTGCCATTTACAAAATCCCAAATACGAGTATAATTTACATTATGCAGAACTGTTTATTTACAAATACATTGGTCTAATTAATCGAAGCTTTTTTTCATAATTTTAAGACCATACAATATTGTAATTTACCCTTTAGCAAAAAAATAAAACCCAACTATTTAATCCTTTTTATTAAACGATAGAGTGATACGTGGTAGAGTAAGTATAATAATTTTCTACATAACTAAATTTATCGATAATTAAGATCGAAAACAAACTAATGCAGACAGGTCGTCGCAACCATAAACCATCCTATCATTGCATGAGCACGGCAATCAATGCAAAAAGCTCACAACTTTTAATTGCTATTCTCATTAAACAAAAGTTTTCGAGAAACGATCCCATAAAGACACCCCGAAATAAAGTTTTATCCTTCAGATTTGTGGAGTGCTATCTAGCAGTTAAAGTGGAGATAAACAGTGTCTGTAACGCATAGACAGCCTCTAAACTATTTTCTATGTCAGCGGAAGTACGCGTTTATGAAGACAGTTTACGATGGCTGGCATTCCCCAGATCTGCTATAAACAGGCTGAGTTCAGGTGATAAAGCGCGGAGAATTCCCGCGGTTTAACGGGAGCTCTTTTGAATTATTTCACAGCTTTTAAACTTGGCAGATTGACGTTTGATTTTACGAGGTAAATTTAAATTTTGAATAAGTCGAGTCACCCTTGTTGGGTGTTTATTTTAATAAACCTGGTTTAGAAATTCATTGATTTATCAGATTACGAGCATAGATGAAGCAAGGGCTTTGTACGATTCTCAGTGAAAGGATATATTATCTCTGTCTTCAGCCATAACATTATTCGATACTACTTTCTGCATAGATCGCGCGTCTGATGCCGTCTCTCTTTGAAAATGTGGTTGGTGGAATTAATGAAACTTATTTATTATTAATTACTTATGCCATAACTTTGGCTGCTGTATTAAAATAAATATCCGTGGTCCGTGGATATTAACGACTTTATTAACTGCTTGTTTTTTCGCTATATAAGTGTTAAGTGGAAGACATTGCTTAGCAGTAAATACGCCTTTGTTCCATTAGAATAATGCCTGAGATAAAAAATTATGCTGTTGTTTTGTATTAATATTAATAGTACAATCTGATTACAAATGTTGTGGGCTTTTTGCCTGAAAAATAAAGAATTTTTATTTTTTATTTTTTATTTTTATTTTTATTTACAATCTGTTAGGTAAGTTCTCAAACTTACAGAAACAATCAAAACACATTCGTTTGTCCGTCGTTTATATCAGACACGGCTCACTGCCAGACGACTTCCGTTCCGGGGTCTATTTCCGGTCCTCCGCGAGACCCGGATGTGTAGGCTTCTACTCGGTTGACTACGAATGGCTACTCTGTGGCTATAATTGTTTTTGGTAACAGTATTTTTATTTATATAAAATAAAAATCTTTATTTCAGGCCATGCTACTACGACAAATATTTGAAGCTTTCTCTCTCATCTGAACGCCTTCCCGGTTTAGTTCTCAGCTGGTTACTTCGGAGCCAATAGTTGCTTTCCTTTTCCTGCCTATATGAGAAATATTTCGTTGTTATGATTTATTGAAATTCTACAACTTAAAGTCAAAATTATTTTTAATTTCATTTCGTGTAAAACGAACATTATGGTAATCTTTGTAGATTTTTTTATTACTTCCTACCAACATTACATAATCTACTGCTTAAATACAAAATATGATGTAACATATGTTTTATAGGAGCTGTGCGCGGAGATACAAAATAGGTTTAGCCCCTTGACTTTTTTCAAGTAGTTGTCATAAGTGGGTAGGCAGACTCTCCCGAGCGAACGTAAGTTTACCCCACTTTTCGGGTAAAAACCTATTGTTCCTACCGCATTATGAGGATGGCATTCTTCACATAATATACTGGTTTTAGTTCGGGGGACTGGTTTATTAAATGTAATTGGGTACTTGGATGTTGAGATATTTAATAAAGGGATGGGTTTTTTATGATAGGAAATAATGGTTTATTTTGTTAATAAATAATGGTGCTTTATGTTATAGCTCTTATAGTATATGAGAATTATTAAACATATTAATCCAACTGTTCGTTTCGTTAGTTATTAAAACTCGCAATTTTACAGAGACTATTTCTTCTTTTAAGGGTTCCGTACCTCAAAAGGTAAAATGGAACTTTTATAGTCTAACTCGTGTTCTCCGTCTCATCATGTCTGTCTGTCCGTAAATCTAAAATTATAACTTCACATGTTTTGACAGATGGCGTCACAATGACTTTGTATAAGAGTGCCCAGGAAAGTTGCCGCGTTTTAATGTATGACGGTTGAATATTTGTATAGAATATATTCTGTAATCTGTTCTATTATATAGTACTAAGACTTCGCTGTCCGTCTTTCTGTCACCGGGCTTTGTATTTCATGAACGTAATAATTAGATAGTTGAAACTATCACAAATGATGAATTTCTGTTATAACTATAACAAAAAATAAGTACAAGAAAACAGAATAAAATAAATATTTAAGTGGACTCCCATACCACACATAAGATTTTTTGAGGTTTTATGGATAATGATACGGAACCCTTACACCGCGAGTCCGACTCGCACTTTACCGGTATTTTTTACTTGTACTTGTTATAGTTAATTTGTTATTTTTTTTAATAATGGGTACAACAGGATACCTTACATGTAATGATATAATAAAAAATATGGCATGACATAAAACGTTAACATTATTTAGTTTTTACACTCTGTAATTATCTGGCTTACACATAGGATATATGAATTTTTGTCTTATAACTTTTCGCAAGACTAAACAAAACGTGTTTCGATAAATTAAAAATATTTACTGCTATCTTCATCCTCTTCAAAGGAACAACCTAACATAGATTTTGAATTATGCACCCACATCTGTTTTACTTACTCCTAGCACAGCGGATTTGTTATATTATTTCATACACAAGATACTCTACTATGCAGGTAGAGTGCTCACCCTTCCGAAGCACCTTGATGTTCCCTTTCCACATCCAAGAAAAATATGAATGTTTTTGAAGTGCCCCCGGCGACATGGCACGTGATGTGATGCCATGTCGATTTCCTTGAACATCTCGTAAATAAGGCGAAGGAGCCTGAATACGGTGGCCGAACCAGCTGACTATTTCGATATGCCTAATTGGTTGCGAACGAGGACTAAAGAGAATTTGTGAACTTGTACTTTATAAATTATGAAAAGTGTCCTTTTTAGAGTTCCGTAACCAAAGTGTAAAACGGGATTACTATTACTTAAGACTTCATTGTCTGTCTGGCCGTCTGTCACTAGGCAGTATCTCATGTACCGCGATAGTTAGACAGTTGAATAAATATTTAAGGGTCTGCCATACAACAAACGTGATTTTTTGCGGTTTTTACAGATAATGGTACGCGAGTCATACTCGCACTTGACCATTTTATTTTATGCTTTGTCAATATTTTTTGTAGACCGTTTTAAAACATGTAATCCCAGATCAATTTCATATTATTGTTGTTTGTGTATCTAAAATAAATAGTTCGAAATCTGAATAACAATATGGAAATTGAAACGAAAGTTTTAAAATAAGAATTTATTCGAAAAAGAGAAGCGCACTGATAGGTTGACAATGAGTGGCCACTGAAACAACCGACCAATTAAAAGCCGGCTCTCAGGTGGGGTGATCCCGCGGAAGTGGGTCAGTAGGTCGCACGGAGAATCGTTTAAAATAGCGCGGGATTTTAAATTTCGAATAGTTTGTATAGAGTGATTTTTAGTGCATGTAATGGCTTTTTAATTTGTAGCAGTGTAGGGACTGATGGCATTTTACGATTAAAAGTTTATTAAAAAAATATGGTCGGATACATTTTTGATAGTAGTAAAAAATAATCAATGATTTCAATAATTGCTAATGATGGAGAAGAATACTCGTACAAATAAAACAACGTGTCCTTTGCACAGCAGCAGGTTAGAAAGAAAGGAAAAAGACATTAATTGCATTTTACCTTAGAAATAAACGTAAGGCCGACCCTTTTCTACAACTTTATTATTTGATTCTCCATCTAAACTCTACCGTAAAAAAGCCTCCTTGAAATTTCACAGCGCATGGATTAAAAAAAAAGAAAACGAGAAAAACCCAATCAAATTGACACGACACCCGAAACCTCACGACTAATTTATTACTCCCATATATCGCGTCGCAACTCAAACATACTCGACGTAAGTGAATAAATGGGTAATTCGACACCGACTCGCGCCGATATTTTCTTATGAGCAAGTTCCCCCTCAATCGAGTCGGCAAACTCGATCAATCATCGATACCGTCTGACCATAAAATAATGAGAAAACAGACTTGCAACTCTGAGTTCAAACGTGCAACTCTGTTTTCTTAAGTTTTAGAAGCTATTAAAACTCTATGACAAAACATATTTCGATAATTTTATATGTACTAAATCGTGGTATGACTCGTTTTTACTTTTCATTAAGTTTAAATAAGTTAAAATAAATATACCAATTGCAACTACTCTATAATAGTATCTACAGGAAAAAGGGTAAAATTTATAATATTAAGGATCAATAAACCAGAGGTATCCAGTCAAACGTAAAATCTATCTCAACATTTACGAATAAAATAAAAATGATTTCATGTGTAAGCAAACTGTATTCCGTCTAAACCTATAAATGAGAATAAAGGCAGAAACATCAATGGCTTATTTATCGAAGCCATATATATTCGAAGATATTAGGAATGTTTGGAGATCAAGCCTGACGAGATTGATAAGTATAGAGTAAGATATAGAAATAAAGTCTATTCTACACTAGGTATACGACGACGGAGGTCGTCATGGACCGTAGCAACCAGAAATATTTAATCTCTACCTGCGAATCCTACGAGATAATGATACTGGAAACAACTAATCAAAGTATGCTTCCAACATTAAACACTAATCACAGTTAATATATTTAGTACTTAATACTTACACAAGTTACTCATCTATAAAATTTATATTGTACTTTCTCGCTCGACCGATCCGCTGTTTTCTAAACTCGTCATTTATCTAATGAGTTTACGTTGTATGTTTGCTGGGCGGGTCGCGATACTTCGACAACTCTTGATGAATTAATCGCGCGGAATCGAGAACTGTTGTTTCGCCTTTATTATTTCCCCCATGGTTACCGTTATTTCACCTTATCATGAAAATATGTAGGGGTTATACGTCAAATAAATGTAATGTATAATCTATATTTGAATGGATAGACTCTTCAGTTATGTATAGTTGACATTAAATTTAAGATTCTACTTAAAAAGTAGAGTTTTAATTAAGGGTTTAATTTGTTTATTTGCTAAATATTATTGAACTACAGAATATTTTTTTGAGATATCATATAAATACAGAAACAAGTTAAATTAATATACGTAATAAAAATAAGATGTTAGGGTTTATAAAACAGAACTATTTGCAAAATCTTTATAAAAGTTATTTCATTTCATACAACTGCCAGCAAGACGAGCGGAAAATATGACATTTTATTTAAGTGCTCATAAAATCTGATAGAAAAAATAACAAGTAGTAAGAAGCTACAAACTGCAGCCGAGTAAGCCCCGTCAGTCGTAATGGTGGGTCTAGATTAAGAACTGAAATGGCCCTAATCCACTTAGAATAACAGCAATGTCTGCTGAACCTTTCTTATTGTTTTGCGGGGATTTCGCCGATTTATAATAAGCTCGGAATTATTAATTTAGTTGGAACAAAATGCTCCTTGGAAATAGAGCGGCAGTTTAAGCATAGTTTTACCGCCGAGTACCTAATTAAACGCATCTTAAGTAATGGTTAAGTTCTTCTCATTGTTTTTCTTACTAAATGTCTCAAATCTTTGTCACAGATTTTATTGTTTTGTAATTGTGTTATTTTTGTTTAATATGTTTTAAACATTATATTATATTATTTATCTCCCTTGTTATTTTTTGTTTTCCATTTAGTACGGAACTTTTGTGGCAACTAACTAAAGCATAAGTTATGTGCTTTAATATTACTTCCTTATATTTCCAGGATGTACAAGGTCGATTGATAATGTAACTTTCACGAAATGATGATGATAATTTCCTTATAAACTATTAATCTCTTACAAATCAATTTACAAAGAATCTAAAAACTTACAAATCTATTGTAATATACCTAAAAGCCAAGTTAAGCGTAAATTGCAAACTCTTTCCAACTTTATTATTTCGAGAGCGTTCAGTGTTTACCAAAAACGTATTTGGGCGGGTTTTCCACTGAAATTAGTTTCAAGTGGTTCCAGCCGGAGTTAGACAAGTCCTAGGGGAGTGCGTCGTGCACACATCTCCTTTCGGGGATTTAAACTTCAAACTTTAATTGAATTTAATTTCCTACTTTTTGAGCGATTTGGTGAAACTCGTGAGCATTTTATCGATCAATTATTTATGACGTATAAAATACGCATTTTTCCACTACTAAATGTTTAGTAGAATGGAAATCTGCTGGGGTACCTCTGACTCTACCTTACCTCAGTCGTTGTTAGTCTATCAGAATGCTGCAGTTTGATTTGCAGTTTTTTGAACATGATGTGAAAATTTAAAATAAACTTACATGAAAAACTATTTTTTTTTAAGTAAAATAACCTTGATCTTTCCTATATTAACATTTTCACACTAACTACTATAGTAGTTAAAAATTGTACAGAAAATGATGCATGGAAATTTGAATTCGCCAATTAACAGAGTTACTAGCCGTGTTGCTTTGCGTGTTGTTGGGCATCAATAAGAAAAGAAAGAATGGTTCTATTATCTAACGAAACAATCACATTTTTCCCTTCTATCTACTAATCGCTTAGTTTAGATTATATTTCATTATTCATTTTCTGATACAAACCTTCATAGAGTATTTCGTCATAGAAAGGGTTGCGTATGAGAGCGATACCGCTCAACTTTACCGCCCGGTGTTCATTAGAACTTAGACTTGTATGAATTTTACCAACTTTCCGCAGTAATGAACACTAAAAGGCGGCAAGTTTGAGCGCTTCAAAATTTTAATACTGCTACGGTTCGCTTGGAACGGCCAAAGTTATGCTTAGACTATACTGCCAGCTACGCTTTGCTATACTAAGTTCACAGTTAAACAACAAATTTGCTTCTTATTTTTCAAGAGATAGAAGTGTTAAGTTGAGTCTACATGAATGAATATTTTGGCTAATAATTTTTTTGCAAGTTACCTCAACTCGATTCTGTTCATATTTTTAACCGATTTAATTTAATTAATTTTAATTTAATTCATATGTGGCATACAGTCATTTTAGCGATTGTTTCACTTAGAGTATACCACAGTAGTTCCAAAGTAAAATACCAATGCGCAATGGTGAAATAAGTAATTTTAGAAAATCGACTAAATGTATTGATTGCTTGCTGAATAGGCACAATATCAAATGCATGTCCTAATTTTTCCATCGTCATTTCATGACAGCATAGCAAAGCTTAGCTCGCAGTATAACCTAAGCTTTAATACTAAATTGGCCGTGTGGAATTTGTAGGTGCTTCAGAGTTAGAAATCCAATATCCTCTAACTTCATTTAAAATGAACTTGCTGTTTGTCTGGCCTCTGAACTTCAGGTTTTGGCTCGTGAATTCGCTGTGTCACAATCTTTTGTTACCAGCTTTGATTATTTACCAGAATATTATGGTTTTTTTTTCGTATGATATTTGACTTGACTCTCTTGTCTTGGTATTTAATTCATTCAGGCGTTACTTTGCGAAAGTTAAAGTTACAAGCACTTACCAAATTATTTTGCGTGCTCTGTCTTGGTTCAAAGGAGAGAAAATCTCTCCATACACACGTGGCCTTAGACTTATCAAAATCCATTTTACTTCCTTCAAAGATCGCCTATTTAATAAAGAGAGCTTACTAACCATTTTATAAAATTTAGCTCCAAGTGTTAGTTAAAACATAAACAAAGGCTGTCTAAACAAGAACTTAGAGAGCGTAATAAACTATTAACTTTTATGGTGTTGTATGAAAATTATATTTTAATATCAATGTGAAGAATATAAGTGAATCATAAATGATTAAAACTTATCGCAGTTTATATTAATATCAAACCCCGGGCCCTTTGAAGTATATCTCAGGAAAGGGTCGGCAGGTAACCCACCTATTGTAACTTCTCGAATTAAATTCCTAACCAACAAGCTCGGTTCGAATATTGTTCGGTATGTTTACTTCCTGATAATTTAACATGAACAAATGTTTTAATAACTGAAACTCCTAAAATGCATTTTTATGTTTTTTATTAGAATTAGAATTTCGAAATAATAAACCTCTGGAAGCTTGTCAATTGAAACCAACTAGCAAGTAAGGATTGAAGCATTACGTTCATTGCTTTTCTCTCTCTCTTATCAATTTAATTACTTTTTAAATATAAGTCAATCTTAAATGCCTGCATATATGGCTTGTGAATAAAAAGGCATGTAGTATTATAAAATATGGTAAATTCAGAAAATTTATTTGCTTTCTTCAGATCGTAATTTTAATATAAAATAATCAAAATCCTATCCTTTTCTATTGAAATTTGATTGTTTAAGTTAAGAGTTATTTTGAGCAATGCCCAAAAAAATAGTACTGTTTAATGTTATAAGTGTTATGTCGTCGTAATTCTGCTCTTAAAAGATTATACTTGATTAAGATTAAATTACTTCTTTATTAAGTGATTTGTTGTTTGTTTTATAAGTATAAAATAAGAAAAATGTTGTGAAAATTTTAAATTTTCAGTGGACTAACAATTTTGGCTTAAGCTTGACGAAGCAAGAGCTGGTTTAAAATATCAACTATTAATTTTTTATTTTGTTAAAACTATTTTGTTCCACAAGTAAAAAATGCTAAGAGCCAGACAACCATTAGGAGAAATAAATTTTCATATAAATGAATTCATTGTCCGTACACTTTTAGGTAAAGAGTCTTATTATGTGGGTGTTTTGAGGGGTAATCACCCGCATGCCGCGCTATCGCAGGTGATACGGTCTCCTGCAATGGGCACGATCGATATTGTTATCTATCACTTCAAACTTTTGCCTACACAAATTTCCTATCTGATGCTATTGTTGTGCGTATGAATTTCGGTATTAAAAAGTACTGGTTGCCCAGTCCGAATTTTATAAAACTAAATAGGCAAACAGGCATACGGCCTACCTGATGGTAGATGGTTACCGTAGCCTTTGGACGCCTGCAACACCAAGGGTATCTCGAGCGCAGTGCCGACCCTAAATGAATTTTTTCACGCCCATTTTGAAGGATCCCATGTTGTAATAAATTCGGAAAACTATGGCATAATCGCAGTTTCTATTTTCTTAAATGTGTGTACAGCGCACGGCAATCAGTGTAATTTCTTTTTTGTTTAACGTTGGCGAAATCCTGTACTATATATTAGTGAAAAGGCTGTATGGCTGTTTATAAATTTTAGAACTACCTTAGATACTTCCATATTATCCATACTAATATTATAAGTGCGAAAGTATCAGATTGTCTGTCTGTCTGTTACGCTTTTACGGCCAAACCGCTGAACGGATTTTGACGAAATTTGGTATGAATATAGTTAAAGCCCTGGGCTCAGCATAGGCTACTTTTTGACGCAGGCCGAGCTGCGGGAAACAGCTAGTAATTTAAAGATCTACGATGATGCCATACAGATAGCCACATAGACAGCTGTACTTTAAAAAACGGAATATGTATACAGGATGACATTTTAAACTTTTATAAATTTTCGACCTCCTATACAAATCTAGTGAACAGCTGACAGGATTTTTTATGAGAGATATTGTTTTCACTTATTTTTTTATCGATGAGAGGGGTCTACCACGTTATCTGGTTGAAAATGATAACCTATTGATTTTCGTGTCTAGCTTAGGAATGCTCGTTTTTATTACCTATGGAGAATAGGCTCTACTTAAATGTATTTCCGTTTTGTATCAATAGAAGCAACATATAACGTACGGATACGGGTACGGATCTATCTGTCCCAATTAAAGTTCTGATAACACACGCTCCCGTCATCTACCCAGTAATATTACGTGCAATAATTTAAAACGTATTAAAATTTTAAAAAAATGCATGTTCTTGCCCTAATTTAAATTTTCAGACCCGAAGCAACCTACTGACAGAAGAAACCGGCAAAACGCTAAAATAAAAGGACGAGAGGTAAAGACACTCTTTTCGTTTTTATTAAATCCCGACGAAAGAAATAATTTATTCCCTTGTCCAGTAACACTGACTTCAGGCTCTGCAAAAGATGCCAAGTCAAGAGGAGTCATTCCGTGACCTCAACCTACATGGCACACAAAAATCCTCACAGTTCATATTGCACGCGAAGAGAGTTTTACATTTTTTACATTTATATATTAATAATTAATTAACGGTTGATTTCATGATGTTTTATATGTGAAATTTATTATTTGTCAATAGTTTTTACCTTAAGTACTCGTTTTTAATAAGTTCTGAAACATTATTTTGTACTATTTGTTTTTATGTAAATTTAAATATGTTCAAGTTTTTTCTTTAATGTGTGAGTGAATATATTTTTTATGAAAAATTAGAAAGTAAGAAATCATCATGGTTGCAAGTATTTATTAGGCAAGATTACTAGGACGAAAAATATGATACCATACAATTAATCTAACGCCAAAAAAGCAGTTTCCTTTATTCCTCCCTCGTTTCGGGCTGCAGAATAGCAATATTTCAGTGGAACTCTGCTGAACGAAGCGAGAAATTTAATATTAAAAGTCCCTCGTTGGTAATTAGTGAGAAAGGCTGCTATCTGGGGTGTTTATTAGCAGTTAATAGAATTGAGCTCGAGGCGGGCTCCGAACGCCTGCAACCTGTTGCCGCCGGGTCCGCCTTCCGCCCATCGAACTGTTCCCGATCCAGGCGACACGAACTCTACCATGCACTACCCACCACCGGCTCGGCTCATTCAGCAACCAACATTCTGCAATAAGTTTCTTTTAAATTCACTTACCTTCCCGAAGCAACTCGCACGCTGACAACGACGAAAACGACGAATTTTTTGATACACAAAATTAATGACAAAAAACAATTCAAAACATTTTTATATTTTCCATTTTTTCTTTTATTTTAAAAACCAACTCAAAAATATAAACTCACTAGAAAATAATCGTCAACAGGAAATCAAAGTCGTAATCGAAAAGAAGTAACGAAGGAAATAAATGTGTTCGTATTTTACCGCGAGTGGCGGTCGAGTTATCGGAGGGTACTAGGAAGACAGAAGCAAGGAGAGGCGCTGAGCGCTAGGCGCGGCGCCGCCACTGCGGCCGACTACAGAGTGGCAGCGGGCTGAACGGCCACGGGCCCCACCCCTAGCGCAGGCGCCCTCACGCACCACCAGGGCGCATGACCGACACCCTACCGAAAAGTAGAAAAGTGACTCCTCCAACGTAGATATACCATTATGTACTAAATAAATATGGTATCGTTATAGATGCCGTCGGCATTGGTACACAATTTTGACCCATTTTTTATAGTCACTCGTAATTGAAACTACAGCATCGATCTACTCACGCGATTGGCAATGAGACACATCTGTATCGTTAAACACATCATTTATTTTTGCTGTACTGTTTTTCTTTATGCACGATGTTGTAAAGTTCCCTAATACCATTGTAGTACCCGTTTCTGAGCGTGTTTTCGTAACCCCGAGGCAGGGTTTGGAACTTGGACAAGATGCGAGTTTCAGAGCCAAGGAACACCCGCATCTCGAAAGACAGAGGTGTTCCCAAACTGTGTGCGAAGTCCACGCTATGTCCGCATCTAGGCTTAGCTTCGTACTCGTAGATGCTGGTGTTAGCGAAGATATGGACAGTGCCAGCCCTCTGGTTTACTTTGGTGGTTATATCTGCGGCTGCTCCTTCAAGCTGAGCGTCTTTATGACGATTTTGAACGTGTGCAAACGGGTACAGTATAGCGTGTCCATCGCGCCGTATAGACACATAAGCTTTCAAGTTCTTTTTGTACTTTTCCAAAACATGCTTGATGAAAATCGTCTCGTTTTCTGAACTTGCAGCTGGCCCTGGGTAAATTCCGGAGCATCCGTTTTCTACTTTTGGACACGCTCCCCAGTTCGTGTCAAAGTTTCTACTAACGTCAACCCCGATGCAACCACGAGCTTCTATTTTTCGCCTGTTCTTCCTCCATACTCTCATCTTTGTCAATTCTGACTGTGAATAAAAAAAATATTTAAGTTAAACGAGTCGCATTCTTCCACATTGTAACTGTGAGGACCAAAACTCCTCCACCAGCCAGGCATTGTAAGAGCCTTCATATAGGTCCCTGAGCTACTGAGCTACTGAGCGGACATGTGGCTGGACACGCAATAAAATATAGTACGTTCCTAAAAATGCCGATAAAAAGATAAAGTACTCGTGGAACCATATTGGAATAAAAAAACTGTAACAACTGGAGTACAATGGCACGTTAAGCCGTTGGTCCTGGTTAAAGGAACCACATCTAATGTCAATTGACCATGTAACCCACTCGATATGCTTGAATACCTACTAAACATGATCGAGCTAGCCCATTAGAAATAAGATTAGGTAGAAGTACCATATGGGCGTTTCCTGCATATCACAATTAAGCCTCGCCATATTGCTGAGAGAGCTGAGCTAGCCCAAAGTATGTTTTTAAACTTGTATATGTGTGGCCGATGCTTACTACTTAATACGTAATAACTCAACGATGTTGGTGCAATTATTAGCAATTACGCAGAAGTAAGGTCGGTTAGCATATTATTTATGGCTATTGCCCTATTCTCAACTTGGTTTAATTACTGTTTGGGATGGAGAGGTCAAATACTAATCGATATACATATCCATTTTGATTTCCAAAGAAGAAATAAAAATAAAAAGCAATATTCATACTAATATTATAAATGCGAAAGTCTGTCTGTCTGTCTTTCTGTCTATCCGTCTGTCTGTTACGCTTTCACAGCCATACTTCTGAACGGATTTTGATGGAATTTGGTATGAATATAGTTACTTTTTGAGGCAGGCGGAGCTGCGGGA
This sequence comes from Euzophera pinguis, assembly GCA_947363495.1. Lineage (NCBI taxonomy): Eukaryota > Metazoa > Arthropoda > Insecta > Lepidoptera > Pyralidae > Euzophera > Euzophera pinguis. The sequence goes on from OX376171.1 coordinate 9,146,271, forward strand.
AGCAGCTAGTATTTTATATTTTTGGAGATTATGTTAGGCTTAGTGCATTGAGCTACACTGTCACAGATATATTCTTCTTAATTAGGTCGATGTCTGATGCAAAGGGGTTTGCAACTTATACTATTTCGGGCCGGAATCTGCAACTCTTATTGCATTGCACCACGAGGTCCTAAAGGGTGCACTATACAATACTCGTATATTATACTATACACAGATATATTCAAGCAAAATTATTTAAGGACCATACAGTTGAATAGTTTACTTATTTGGTGAAATCCTGTGGACCGATCACCAAAAACTAAGACACAGTCAAGTTAGCTTTCACACGACACACAAACAGATTAAATATAAAACATATTTTGATAGGCCAGAGTAGAATACATACAGCCACTGCTGTAAATAATTAAAAATTCAACGTTCCAATGAAATACAGTAGAGAGAAAAAGTAGAAACAAATCAAATAATGGATTAGTTCAATGGATAAGAGGTTCTGTTCAGGGTTTAATGAAAAGGAGTGATTAATGATAAAAGTGGGTGTTTAAGAAAGTGGAAATTTTGTGAATTTTAATCACAAGATGTAGGACACATGTGCCGTAGCGACTTCTCCTGTCTTGGCCTGCATGTCCAGCCACCTGCACGCTCAGGGACCTATACGAAGCCACCGACAATACCTTGTTGGTGGCGGAGTTTTGGTCCTCAGAAGTGTGATAACTGCCAGAGGCGACTCGCTAAGAAGTAGAATGATAAAAATAAGAACTATGCTTGACACAACATCTTATATTTACTTACCCATCTGCCATACTCCAGTGCATCAGGGTTAGTACATGGCAAGATGACAAATTTTACTGCTTTCAACATGTCATGGTTTTCCCTGCAGGCAAGCAGCTGTTCTATGAGATATAAAGCAAAGCCGACCGGCTCGACGCCACCTTCTTGGCCTGCTTCTATGACAATCACTGGCTTATGGTCCTCCTTTTTATCTTCGCTAGGCACGTTCAGAATTACCTATGAAAATTGAACTTTATTGTCAATGATTTAATAAAAAGCTATTGCTAGGAGTGCTATTTCGTGCTTGGTTCGTTTGAGAATTGTTTTCAATGGAATTTTTTTCGACTCCTCGCCGACCTGCTATATAAAGAATTCTTGCCAACAGCCTATTACTACTTAAAAAGGCACCATCAGAAGGAGCCTTTTAAAAGACCTTAAATAAATTTAAAAAAATAATTGTCGTGTGGACGACTTGGCGGAGCTAAAGGAGTGCCCCCTCTCTGGACTTATCACGTTTAACCTTTTCACCCTTGACACAAAAAGAAGAATAAGATTAAAATGTTTTACCTCGTGAAGATATCGGCCCTCGTAAGTCATGTGTTCACTGTTTATGGTTACTAGATGACCACAGTATTGCTTTAGAGCTGCCAGGTATACCCATACCTGAAACATAATATTTATCTAACTGCCATCAACATTGACAATATTAGGTAATTCTGGCATAAATAATTGTCATAAACAAACAATTCCTTTTTATATTACTTCCTTTTGTTTTCAAATTCATCTTTTCCTTCAACTTATCGACCCACTGCCTCCTTACGCATAACTCAAACGACATCGGGCTGCCGCGTAATTAATTATATTCTACGAGCTGTTTCCCGCAGCTCCGTCTGCGTCCTAAAGTAGACTTTATTTGACCCAAGGTCTTTAACTATATTCTTACCAAATTTCATTAAATTCCGTTTAGCGGTTTAGCCGTGAAAGCAGAACAGAAATACAGACAGACTTTTATAATATTAAGTCGTCGTCGTCGTCGTTTCAGCCGCAATCAGTTCACTGCTGGACTTGGGCCTCCCCATTAATAATATTAAGTATGGATATGGAAGAATAGATAGTATGGAAGTGGATATGGATGGATGGGAGTATATGGATATGGAAGTATGGATTGTCCTCTGCGGACAGCTGAACCTTTCATATTTGTAAAATCAAAAATATGTAACCGTGCTCGTTCCCATTGAAGCGTCTGATACGCATTCGACTTCCTCTTCCTCAGTCAATTCGTTTAACATTTTCTGGTAACTTTCCCGTACAGCTTTGCAACTGGAATCAATAATGATATTAGTCACAATTTGAAGTATCTTTTACTAATGTAGATATGTAGGATAATATATGCAAAATAAAGATTTATTTATTATGAATTAGGTAAGTTGCAAACATGATTAGGATAGCCGCATAACGGTAAGTGGCGAATACACAGAAAAAGAAAATATTCAAGAAGTTATTGATTTAGTGCTAATGAAGCTATGAGAACAAGCAAAGCTAGCTAGAAGTTTTCTACTGGATATTAAATTCCTTCCTGTTTAAATGTTTATGTCGCCAGCGTCTTGTTTGTAGTTTATCTATATTCTATATTATTATGTTTATTCATTTATTATATGTATTATAATATTATAAAGCTGAAGAGTTTGTTTGAACGCGCTAATCTCAGGAACTACTGGTCCGATTTGAAAAAAATGTCAGTGTTGGATAGCCTATTTATCGAGGCTTGGACGAAGATGGGATGGACTGCTAGTTCTATATAAACTTATTTATTAGTAAAACATTTGATATATCTTATCAACTTTTATTGTCCCACTGCTGGGCAAACGTCTCCATGTACCTCCAATCGTCTCGCTTTGATGCTTATGTCTTTAATTTAATATAATTTTATGCAAAGCATCGCTTTACGCATCACCATCATTGTCAATTCAGCCGCAGTCAGTCCACTGCTAGACTGGGGCCTCCCTCAAGAATGACCGGACTATTTTTATGCAAACTTGGTCTATCTCTTTTGGGTCGCCAGTGTACCTTGGTTTAAGCGTACCCTGGGCAATAAAGTGTAAGTTAAGGATACAGTAGGGAGACACACTCGCATGAAACAGCTGATAAGTGTCCTATTTATTATGGCTGTTTTCCATTGCATATACTGAATACTCACCCACAGTATGTTGCATCGTTGTTATAGATAATCACTAAAAATAAATTAATTTAATTTAATCATTCCTGCTTAATTTCTGTTTTTTATTTTTTATATCGCAATAAAGAAGTCTATTCCTTAGTGTGATCAAGTGTGATGCTACAATATTATACATCGATCACTAGCTCTCGTTTTTAAAAGTTTGTGGAGATAAGGTGTAGTGTGACTGAAGATATTCCTTTCATTTTATAAAAAAAATATGCAAGTATGATAAATCAGTATTTACTAAAGCCTACAGACAATATACGGTTACATAAATATAATTGACTGTGTAAGCGAAGTCTCCATTTCGATTCGTTGAGAGATTTTTTAATAGGAGGTAAAAAGGTCAAAATGGAGGAAGGTTTGCTGTGTAACATTAATTAACGAATTTCAATCGTACTTAATTGATAACAGCATCGTATGTCGTTTCTCTACAAGTGCTGTAAAAAAACTAACTAAAGGGGGGTAAATGGGGGAAGTACATAGCAGAGTTTATGATTAATTCTCATATTTGAAGGTAGTTCGCGAAGTCTTTTCACAGAAATACTAGTAATAATTTATCCAGTAGGTATAGAAATTATAAATGTTGAATATAATCTCACATAATTAATAACGAATCTATTCTGAGCACTTGCTGCCTTTATTTTTCATTGAGCATTATTTTAACCATAATTACCATTGGCTGTTTATGTAACTACTAGCTGTTTCCCGCAGCTCCGCCTGCGTCTAAAAGTAGTCTATGTTTGACCTCGGGTCTTAAACTATATTCATACCAAATTTCATCAAAATCCGTTCAGCGGTTTGGCCTTGTAAGCGTAACAGACAGACAGACAGACTTTTGCATTTATAATATTAGTATGGAAGTATGGATTCCTAATACGTTAAAAACGTATCCATGAATGAAAGTTAATTTCATACTGTTTTCACAATCTTACCGTTTACAAATAGGAATAGCACGGAGAAGAATTGCATAATCGACTAGGATTGCTAAAAAATATTAAACTTGCTTTAACTTTATACCTACGTAACTTAAAATAGAATTCAAACATTTTGCGAATATAAAAAATAAATAAAACAATAAAATGCGTTATCATAATTCGATTTTACTTTATAAAATTCTCTATGATGTTATTTCAAGTAAGTATACAAAAAACATTCAACCTTCTAGCACTACGCGCCGAATTCCTTCTTTATGTTTTGCCCAAAAACTTTGAAACCTTCGTAAAATTGTGGTAGAGCTGTTTTGAGTAATCTCTCAGGGAACGTGAATTCGTATCCTTCTGTCAGTTCCATGGTGTAGGAGTAAGGGACGCCGACTGCGCCAAAAGCGAAATCATCGCTGCCTCCAGCCGCTGGATACCATTTTCCAGCACTTAAAACCTTAAACGGCCTGCCACCTGCACCTTGAACAGCATCTGACACTGATCTCGCTAAAGAATCAAGTTTTTCCCATTCTTTCGGTAAGAAATCTCCAGTGTAACCCCAGGGGTAGACGAGATAATTGCCGTAAGTGTGCAAGGATACGTATAATTTCATGCGTTTAGCGTTATGCATCATGATATTACGAACAATCTTTGTCTCTGGTTCAGAAAAAGGCTGGGGTCCCGCGTAGGTTTCGCCATCGCAAGGGTTTTTGGAAACCCCGCTGACTGCCCATTTGAATCCATAGTTTCTATTTCCATCGACACCGAAGCATGAGAAAGCGGTATGTGACCTTGTTTTCCTCCACAGCCGATGCTGAAAATAATGAAAATACTAATATGAAGGTTTCGCTTATGTTTAGCAATTAAGATAACAGCGCGCATGTTAAAGCGCGCGAGTGGAAATTGATTTAACGTAACGCATAACAATGCGAATACATAAATATTTTATGAATACGCATTTGTTTTGGCAAATGACCATATCTTATACTTTAGGTATAAAGATAGATAGCTAGTTTAGTTTATTGCAAAACATGAAATGCGAAATGTCTGCTGTCCTTTACAAAATATTGTCCAAATGTCGACGTTTGTATCTTAATCAGTAATAAAGAATGCTAGTTATTCAAACTTATATGGAATATATTGATGTATATAATCACTCATTAATAAATTCTATTTCTAAACACAAGGCAAAACCTAATTCTTTAGAAACAATTTGCTAAATCAGGTACAGAACTAGTTAAACAAGTTTCTTTTGGGACAACTTTTTTTAATTATTTTTATTTCTAATAAAATCTTAAGACTCGTATTCTTAAGAATAATTATGTTATATTTAAAATTAAAATGTACAAAATCCCTCGAAAAGTCTCTCGGAGCCTTAACATCATCATCATAAGGATTTGTATGTTCTGCAGTTCCTCATGTCATGTCAGTATCAGTTTAAAGATGATCACGCTATGAAAATCTTTAAATAACTGCAAACTAAGGATCCATGAATGTTGCGTGAGACTCTGTAATCGAGAAAGAAAAAACTAGATTGTCTTCAAACGGAAAACAGATCTCCATAAAGTATATAGTTAAGATCCATCTCGAGAGTCAGTAGCAGTCATTGAAAACTACCTACATTATAAAAGAAAACCGTATCAAAATAGACTCCTGTAGCCGCTACATGCTCCAGACGGATAGGGTACATAAAGGTTAATCTTATGACATCTTCGTATTTGTTAGGGATTTAAAAAATTACAGCCCAACTGGATCGGGTGAACTCAAAACCATCAGAGTTGACCACGAGCAGAATGTACCTGGTCCAATTCATTACTTAGAAAGGGCAGCTGGGGCAACAGTAGATGAAAGATCGATAACATATCGCCGTCGTTGTCGGATAGATCCTACCTCTTCCTGTTCTCCATACATCCAGTGCTCTAAATATATATATATATGCATTATGTCAATGACTCAAATCTTTTGTGCCCTGTATGATGCCACCTGAGCCGCACCCATTGTAGTCCTCGTAAGATTGCTTCTACTACACTTAGTAGGGCACATGGGGCACTCCAACAAGTGCGACATCGCTTGGACCGGCTCTCCTCACTGATAGCAGGTATCTTCTGTGTACCCCCATTTTCGGGGTTTAACCTGGACGCTGGGATTTCCAGATTGGCCAGGGTAGCGTACCTATGCTTCGGGAGAAGGCGCTCCCAAATGGGGACATACTCACTGGAGTGAGGGTTTTATAATATCCATCCTCTGATCCTCGCATCTGATGAGTGTGTATTTTAATGTGCATCTGAGAAAGCTTGTTTGTAATATCTTTATTGTAAAAAGGAAAGCAAATAATTGACATACACAAGCATGGAAAAACAAAAGTGCAATGGCGGACTTGCCCCACTCAGGGATCTCTTACAGTCAACCAGCGAGTGACAGGAGAGGATATGCTTACCAGAAGGGTAGAAGCGTGTACAATATAATATTATTATGAATATAATACATTAAATTAAACTATTTTAATACGAATAATATAATTATAATAATATAATTATAATTTAATGAATAACAATCGCGAAAACATAAGAAAACATTATGAATATAATACATTTAATAAACCTACATATTATATAGAATAATTATAAATAAATACACATACATACACTCAAAAGGCTTTTCAGATATATAATTATCCTTATCCTATAAGTGCTAAATGACTAATAAAACTTACAGAGGAACTGGATCGCGTGTACTCATATCCGTCAGGGTTGACTACGGGCAGGATGTACCAGTCAACTCCATCCAATTCACTAGTCCTGGCTCCAGGGTCGTTGCTCAGCCGATGTATGAGGTACAAGGTCATGGCAGGCGCTACCCATTCTCTGGCGTGTATACCTATCAACATACATGGTCTATGAAGTTAACACCTGATGGTGTCTCGTTAATTAGAATTTACAGGCCTTGTTGTTGCTAAAAATTATGAAATCGCTGATATGTAAAACTTAGGTACCCTATATGCCCGGTTGCTTCGTCAGCTGCTTAGTTGGAAGCCCAGAGATCGAAATCCTACTTTTTACAACGATATGAAAAATCTCATCAAGAAAATTAAAAGTAAAACCAGATTGTACTTTGTAATGTATTGTCTCGTATCCAAATGCAAGTGAGTAACGAGATATTGCCTTACTTCTCGTATTGCTCCATCTAACTTACTCACTCGCATTTTGATGAAATTATGAGATAATAGTAATCGTCCAGACCTGCGTCAATAAAAATGATGGGGTTCCCAGCGTGAGGGTTTGTGGATATCTTCACCAGCCTCATGCGGCGACCCTGGTAGCTGGTGCCCACGTCTTCCAGCTGAATTAGCTCAGGACGCCTTCTTGCCACTGTATCTTCGAAGTCCAGAATCTGGTATGCATGGAATAAATTAATATTAATAAAAGAATTATAAGTAATTCATTAATTCGAGTTAATAAATTCAGTTGGTAACTGTAAACCCTAGTGGTGGACCACCAAGTGGCAGCCGAGCCATTACTATGTGACAATCAGGTATTTCAAGCTTTCAATGTCCTTACCAACGTGATTATAACTAAACAAAGTATGCTTCCCGTGGGTACTGGTCTAAGACAAATGCCTCACCCCTAATATTCCTTAACTACTAGACTACGGAGGTTGATTCAAGTTGATTCAAGTTAAGTTTTAAATTCAGGTGTGGTCGGACTATGAGAGGGTGAGCACAGTCGCCGAGAGAAGTTTATCTTAATTTTACAGTTGGCTACTGATAGCAGTTAGCAACTGAGTATAAGATACTCTAAACACGACTCTCTTAACATCTTCCCAGCCCGAAGCACAAAAATATTGATCTAGCGTACCCGGCGACGGCGTCATTTAGTATCTGTAGTATCTGCCAGATTGTTCAACGAAAGTCACGGGTCGGTGTAGACAAGTAAGAAAAGTATACTTCTGTAACTGAAACGATAATAATGAATTACATACTTACAGACTGATACGAGTTATATTCAAATATATTGAAAGTCTTTTGGTAACGTCGTCTCGCTGTGCGCACCGTACGATTCAAATCCTCGTGTCCTGGCTCAGGAGGCCCTAATTCTTGGAATTTTCTAGAAAGAAAGGATACAGCTGTACATGTTTTGCCAAAAATGTTGGTTATGAACTATCAAAAAAAACCCTTGAAATAAGTTTTGTAAAGTGCTATAATGAGATATAAAATTATGACAAACTAAAATAACCGTATTATAAGCGTTTAATGTTTATCAATCGCGACAACATAAGAAATACATTATAACAAACTATCTTATGCCCGGAGCTTCGCACACTAAGCTTTTTAGTTAGAAAAATGTAGCTTAGACGTTATTCCCGTCATAGCCTATTCATATACAAATTAATAACCGATTTTGTTAAGCTATTCTTGAGTTATAAATGATGGAGGTAACTAACCCGACTTTGTTTTATGTATTTAGATTACAAGATTTTTCCATTTCTTGATTACATTAATTAATCGCCCGATTCATATTTATTATGTCAATCAATACAGATATTTATATTTAATATTTTTAATTGTTTTTCAACGACACGATGTCCTAGATTTCCCGATACTGATTAATAATGGAGCTACTTCCTTTCGACAATTATCCTGTTTATAGAGAAATTAGACTGAACACGATCCGAGTTTTGATAATAGTCAATATCATGGAGTAATTACAAAGAGGAGATGCCGTAATAAGCGTTTTGTAAGAAAGTGTTTGTGAGGCTACACGGGGCGGAAGGTAGACGTGCGGGGTGCTTGGTTTCGGCCGTCGCTCCAATAATTGAGCACGAGCAATGACAAGCTCCGCCCACTTTTGTGTCGGCGAGGCGCCAATGATCATATTACTGCGCCATTTCAAACGGCATCTCCTCTTTGTAATTACTCCATGGTCAATACTTTCATATTTTTCAGACTGCTATAAGGAATCAGACAAAGCCATAATTACGACTGCCATCTGTATGTTTAATATATTTAAGTGAAAATTCCTGATATGCAAAATTGAAGAATTGAATTGTCTTTAATAGGTTCAAAAATAAAAAAAACTAGTCAGCTACCATGTAATAAGATTGTTTATTGTGTGATTTAATTTATGCAATGAATTTTTGACAGATCATTATGATGTTTGCTTATCAAATAATTTATCGATACAAAATGGAAGTGAAACGCATGACATTAGTTACGTTACGATACGGCATAGTTTATGATCTTAGAGCTCGATAGCCGAGCGCCGCGCGCGTATTGCATGCGTCAAGCAACTGCAAAGCGTGGCCTATTGGATTGGTCGCTATTGGCATTTACTATCTTGAGCTCCATTGTGCTTCGGATAACACGTTACTGTATCAAAAATCTAGCAGTGTTAGCCACTCACACCTTGAAATATAACTCAAATGACAAGTGTAGCAGTCGAAGTTAGTAACATAGAAATAAATAGTCAAAAAGTCTAACCTGCCATAGTTTTCCGTTTTAACTTCAAATCCCAGATTATTTTGTTCGGCAAAAGACCTGGCATAGTTCAAGCGGTGTGGTGCCACAAGCAAATCGACAGTATCGTTCGACCCTCTGCTACCCTTCAAAACTTCTGCTTCTGTGTCATTGAAACCATTCGCTGTATGTACTTGTTCGTCATTATAAGGATTGAGTTTTACAAGGGTGTAGCTGAAAATAAGAAATGTTTAAAAAGAATCATTAATTTATACTGGAAGAACATTCGAAATTTGCATGGAATAATGCAATGATATTAGTCTCGTTTTCGAATGATTTTCACTCGACTTGGTACAGGATTCAAAAATAGGTCTCCAGACCTATTCCATTGTGCGGTTCCTTGTTGGTTTAAACTTACCATCAAACTTTTATTGACAATTAGACAAAATTTTATTTTGTTGTTTTGAGTATTGTTTCGATCAAATTGTACCTTAAATTCTTAAATACAACTCAATATAACTAAAAACTAATACTATACTATATTTAGTGTTTTATTATTTGAAATCTCGTAACTTTTACGTACTTATGATAATCTTTGTCTCCTTTACAGCCGGCTTCCAAAAGTAGCAAAATACCTGAAAATTTTAAAACTATGTAAACTATATAAACATTTAATTAATTCTTTTTTCCGGGTTAATGATATTAGGGATTTCATTTACCTATCCATGCTTAATTCCAAAATGGTTTTGGTCAACATTATATAACTTTATACTCAATCGTTTCATTTTACTGTTAATCTATTTCCTTGACTATATTTCCAAATTATTAACTAGTTGTAACTTGTTTTCGCTTGTGTAATATTATTAGCTGTAAAACGTTATTGCGACTAGCTATATTCGAATCTAGTATATAATATTAATATATTTTTTAAATGTGACATCAATAAAACATACAATTAAAAATAGACAAAACCAAAGGCAAAAGCGATGGCTAGTCGCGATCATTTGCTTGGAAAGATTCTTTAATTTGCGGCGACATTTCGTCCCGCCATGGCTTCCTAATTGAATGTTCTTTATGGAGACTCTGTGGGGTTTCATCGAACCAATTTCTTAGCAATTGATGTCATCAAGAACCCGCTGTAATCGGCCCGATGTAAGATAATTTTAATTTAATAAAAAGTCCAACAAGTGCGAGTGCAAACGGATTCTGAGTGTTCCGTATAATATGGCGGATTTTGGCAGAAAATTTCGAGTATATAATCACGCGATTTATTTATGCAATGCAACTAACAGTAGATATAAATAGCATTTGACTTTATTATTGATATCAATTGAATGCCGATTACGGACGGAAATACACGAATCTACGCGGTGATACCTATCGGATTGAATAATAACTTAATTGAATTATAATGTGACTAAAACAATTAGCGATCACATTGTCATTTATACAACTCTGTCAAGAACTGCCTCAATATGCGATTCATATCATTCATATCAATATCTGCTTTCTAAAAAAATTTCAAGAGTGCGTCTGCATCTTGATGATGTTCTGTCTTAAATTTCTTATCAATGTATAACTTATTACCTACTTTAATAATTTAAAAAGCACTGCGGCGACTCTGTTGGAATCTTCCATTGATCTGGTTTCAGATGCGGTTGGTATAAACGAGGCTTAATTATAAAGTTACTAGCTGTTGCCCGTGGCTTCGCTCGCCTGATCAAAAGGGATTTCCTTAGATTATTAATTGGCCATCGTAGCGCCGCGGAAACCAATTATTAATCTAAGGGGATTTCCAATGAGGTTTGAATCATTTAGATTATGTGTACATGGCAGGTGTCTTAATAGGGATTGATAGTATATCACATCCGGCACGTCAGATTTTAACATGGTTGTTATTTTCGTAGTCAGCAACCCGATAAACCATACAAATAATACGAATTCTAAAAATCTTAAATCAGGTAACAAATCATTTATCAAAACAAATAATCTTGTGAAGTTTCGACTGCAACGGACTAACTAATCTCCTTCCGCCGTACATACTTTGAACATCAGTTTCCCTTAGAGGGGTCAATTTTGAAAAATTCTATCTTAGTGCACCCCCTGGTTACAAAAGAAACCCACTTGCTAAAATTAAATGTCAGATTAATTATAGTTTAATTAGAGTTGCCCCCCTTTTAGAACTGGAATTCTAAAAATACTGATAAAGGTATTTATTCATTCATCAAAAGAAATAATTTTGCGAAATTTCGAATAAAACGGTCTAACTAATCTCTCTCCCCCTTACCTATACGTACTTCAGAACCCATTATACCCCCTTAGGTGGTGCGTTTTGACAACTCCTGCTTAGTGCACCCGCTGATTACAAAAGGCCCCCTTGCTAAAATAAAGACAATTAATGATACACAACATTTTCCCCCTCTTAGGGGTTAATACAAAACATCCTTAAATATGAGTTAACTCATTCATCATAAGAAATAATTTTGTAAAGTTTTGAATAAAAAGGTCATATTTCCCCATACATGTTTGGACCCCATTTCACCCTCTTAGCAGGTGAGTTTGGAAAAATATTTATTAAAATTCATTGACGATCAATTAAAGTTTTTATAGTTTTTCTTTTTTCAGACTTTGTCCCTTTCAGGAGATAATTAAAAAAAAGCCAAGATTTAGCTATTTAGATTTTATAAATCCCCATAAGATGTACATTTAGAAAAAACTTGCTTAGTGAGCCCCCTGATCTTAAAAGAACCCACATGCCAAAAGTCATGATATCAGTGATCGTTAAGTTTTTGCTCTTTCGGACTACATAGTCCAGGAAAAGGGGGATGTCCCCCTTTTCCACCCTTTAGATGGTGAATTCTGAAAAATCATAAAACAGGTTTTTTGGTATCTATCAAAATAAATAATCTTGTGAAGTTTCAAATAAACCGGACTAACTAATCTTCTTCCCCCATGCTTTGCGATTGTGGTGAATTTAGAATAAAACTTAAAACCTATATAAATATATATGTGTGTGTGTGTGTATAGATCTTCTATATAGATAACCTTCTCCAATAAATGTACAAAATATCAAACGCAAATATATTTTATCAAATCGGCACATGCAAACTGCGTCTACTTTATTGAATTAGTAAATGTCAAATTACAGATCCCTAAATCTGAAATTAATGCATTTGTAGCGTCTTATAAATTACTTTGATCGTTTATTAAGTAGGTAGGTACCTATATTAATTCAGCTTCATTTGGTATTTTGATATTTCCGATAATTATATTTACTTTGAAATTCATTTTCATTTGTAAAGTTCAGATATCTACTAAGTATTTCTCTCAATAATTTAATGTTTTTATGAGATGTTTTATATTTATATTTAAGTGTGCTTCTTGTTTAATTGTACTATATGTAAAAAAATATGAACGTCACAAACAAATTAGTTTCTAGATATTTACTATAATACTTTTAGACAGTTCTGTCACAAAATTTGCATTTGTTTGTTTAACATAGTAACACACACAAAAATGCAACAAAAAATATATTCTCACCGCACACTAACACTGACCGACGCGCCATAACCAAGATAACAAATCACACAAGTTGGAAACGAAATAAAAAGTTAAATATTCGTACAAATAATCATAAAAAAAAAATGTAATTAAGAATGCGCGCGCGCCAAAAGACGAAACTAAACGCGCGCACTTTTTAAAAGTCTACCGAGCACTGGCTGGTTTCCTCGAGATTGCGTACATCCAGGCCAGAGGATTAACGGTACACAGCCACCCTGCACGCAAGGACGATGAAAGAAACAAGTTTATTATGCCATATTTTATGTCACGAGACCGTTAGTACTTTCTTCGCAGTTCGCAGTTACTGTTTTTTTTTTTAATTTATTTTACTTTACGACATTTCTAACAGTTTTTAACCTAGATTTAGTAATTTAAGCTGCAATAGTGAGTAATGTTGTTTGTTTATTTACACAAAGTCTTCAATTTAAATAAATCACATTTGGGCCGTATTGGGACCTCCACCCACCTAGATGATAGCCGGGTGACGTCAATAAACCCTAATCATAGCGTCAATTTAATTCAAAATTTTCCAATACACATAACCTTTCCCTAAATTAGTTGACTGGTAGAACTTCGAGCGTTTACCGTACGCTAATTAATGTTAAAAATTTTAGCCCCTCATAGATTTTACGATCAGTTCTGAATAAGCAGGAGTTAATGTTTTATTTTCTTCTTTATCTTTCAGACTTGCATGGAAAGGTCTCCTTAAGATGAATTAAAAGCATATTGAGTTTAATGAACCACGGTAGTATAATGGAGCAGTACCGGTGTCACCCACGCATGCTAACGGAACGACATTGTCCACAGATAACTGCTTTCTTGTTCTGCTCGGACAATGTGTCTAAAAATAAATACAACCCATTGTTTGATTTGTCACGATCAACCTGATTAAAGAAGATAGGTACTTAAAAGTGTAACATCTAGTTCATGTACCTAAGAACCATTTCAGTACCAATAAGCAAAGAAACAGCGGGAAAATAAATATTGTCAAAAGTTGTATTCTACATGCAAACAAGCATGCTGATGATATGATACCTGATGAAAAGCGGTTACCGCAGTCTATGGACGATCGCAACACCACAGGTATCACAGGCGCGTTGCCGACCCTGAACATATTTTTCACATCCTTTTTAAAAGCCCTCGTTGGCAACCTGTAGGTGTAGTCATTAGTAAAATCATAGTGAATTTTGTTCAATCATAAATAATCATTTTTATGATCACATTTTTCCGAGACAAAATATCCTATGTACATTTATATCAAACTACAATGGGTTTAACTTAATGCTAAAGCATTCTCTATCAGTCAACAGTCAAAAAAGTAATACTGTTAACATGAATATACTATTTAAACAAATATAACAATTTCAAATCCATACTATCCATACTAATATTATAAATGCGAAAATCTGTCTGTCTTTCTTTCTGTCTGTTACGCTTTCACGGCCAAATCGCTGAACGGATTGTATTGAAATTTGGTATGAACATAGTTGAACACCCGGAGTCAAATATAGGCTACTTTTTGACGCAGGCGGAGCTGCGGGAAAAAGCTAGTAATATATATGTAAGTATGACTAGACGCACACATGATTTGTCCCAAATTTTGGAATGACAACAGACGGTTAGTAAACCTTAAAAACAAAGCACTTTCTTTATTCATTCCATGCTTCTTTGTATGCACAATACACAAACCACAAAACGTGGTTGACACACTTGCCCAGCTAACACGTTTATCAAATTTATCGCTTAATTTTAGTTACATTAATTGTTAACATTGCTTTGATATTTTTTCGATTATTACAACACGCGCAATGTATGCTAAATAGAGAGTTTTGTTAGTTACAGAATTGATGATCATCAACGTGCATTATTGTGTTGTATTCGGTAATCGGTGACCCAACATAAAGTGAGGACAGAGAAAGTTTGTTGTATTGACACCATGGAATCTGGTGTTGAAGACAGAAGTGTCTTTTAGCAATAATACATTACTGTCGAGGCCAGGAATGAAGTAATTTACGGACAAGTAATATTGGAAGGCCGAAGCGCAACTGAGGCCTCACCAAGTGATTTTAGAATGACGAGGCGAAGCCCAAGGCCGGACACGGCGGCGGGAAGCCTACCACTAAAGTTGTAAGAAAATTTATTTACTAGCAGCCCATCTCGACTTCGCCTAGGCCTATAATAGCCTTCCTCGATAAAAAGGCTATCCAACACCAAAATATTTTTTTGGTTTTTGGTTTGCCAGTAGGTCCTGAGATTAGCGCGACGACATTTGAAATCATTTATCAAAACCAGGTCCTAGAATTATTAATAACCGAAAAAATAAAACAAAGGATGATTACAACTAAGTTTAATTTTAGTATCATGTTGCATTAATCCATTATGTGTTAATGGCAAAAATTATAGGAAGACATTTTATCTTTTTTGACCGTCGGCTGCATCTTTCTTTTTGTGTATGAAATTAAACACAGCATCGATCACTTTCTTCCAAATAGCTGCGAGGGCGGCGTTTTGCAACCTGCTGTCAGCCGATAAGTCATACGTTTCCATCACAAATTCCATAGCGAATGGTATTCCAAAAACCTGAAATTCAATCATATTACGTTCAATCGAAGTATGTTGAAATTACTGAGCGTAAGCGAAGTCTCTATTTCGAGGCTGGCCAATTTTGTTTTTGTATGGAAATCTTTCGGGCTAGAGGTCGTGTTCCTGATTTATAAAATTTTTAAGAGATTTTTTGATTGGGAATAAAATTAGGACAAAAAGGGGAGAATTTCCTTTATAATTATTTCTTCTAAACGGATCCTTACAAAACTTGGCACGTATGTTCCTTCATTTACTTATTTAGAATTTTTTCGTCGAGAGTTTTTTTTGATTGGGGAAAAAAATGAGGGCGAGAAGGGGAAAAGTTGTCATTGTCATAGTATTTTAAGGTGGTTCGCGAAGTCTGCTGTTCACAGAATTACTACTTGTATGACATTTGAAAAATGTTTTTGTTGTGCCTTCTTAATATAAAATAGAAACAGTTGTTTGAAAATTACTTCATTTTGACCTTGAAAAAGTAATTTATTATAAAAACTTACAGTGGACGCGTAATCGACGCTCGTGCCTGTCACTTTCCCGTACCAATGGAACAGAGAGTCTGTAGTTACGGTCACCCTTTGGAAACTAGCGTTACGCATCGTTTCATCTATTTCACCTTTCATGTCCATGTATCTGTCATCATCTGTTTGGGCTTCTGTGTAACCTTTCGGATACAATACTGCTTCTCCCTGTGTCGTGTTAAACATTATTTTATTATAATAACTAGGGAATTGCGTGATTTGCAATTAGCGCGACTGGCCTTCAGGTGAAAAGGCTAGTGGAAAATACTCGTACTTCTAAACATCCCAATACGGTTTTTATCGCGCTTTTCGTTTTTTTTTTTTATTTGTTGAAACGAATAATAAACGCGATAAAAACCGTATTGGGATAGTATAATTTAATATGTAACAATAGCGAAAACATGAGAAATCATTTTTACCATACTAACCTTATAAGTCTTTTCGTTGTATGATCCAGCATGGACATTTATATAAGCCACGATTTTGTGGCCGTAGCGATGGAAAACATCCCTGATGGCTCTGGTCTCCGGCTCAGAGAACGCTGAAGGTCCAGGGTAGTTCTGACTGCAAGACCCCACCGTACTTGATCCGCCCCATGCCACGTCAAAATTTCTGTCAAGGTTTACCCCATTGCAAGGGTTTTGTGGAGACAAGTTTTTGTTCCAAGTGCTGTCCTAAATAATATTTTTATAATCATTTATTATTTAATATGATCAAGATAAGTATAACTAATAGCAATAGTAAGTTATGCATTTGTAGCCTTTGTTGTTGCCTTTGTGTATTCTGTTACCATATAGTAAAAAAGAACATTCTTTGTGTACAATTAAAAAAATTACATACGAGTACATACATACTAATATTTTTAACTAGCAGCCTGTCCCGACTTCGCCCAGGCCTATAACCATCCTCGATTAATAGGCTATCCAACACTGAAAAATTTTTTCAAATCGGACCAGTAATCCTTGAGATATCTCCTTTTGGATTTCACGGCTCCTTTGAGAGACTTGCACGGGGATATTGATCCAGAAAGACCCCTTTGGAAAAGTTGATGTTATCTATTACTTCTGCCAAAACCAGTTCTCGGCTATATAGATATATACTGATATAAATAATTGACATTTTCATGAACAGGTCTCGGCAGGAGGAGGAACTATTTCTAATGAGTGAAAGAATATATGGGCTAGGGTGAGGAAGTTTGAGTGGTTTTAATATGGGTTATTGCCGTAGAAATTTGAGCACCTGCCATAATCATGATTATTAATTATTAGGGGCAGACAAGTATTTGTACTTGTGGAACAATAAATTTTTAATAAATTAATTAATATAAACAAACTGCAAACAGACTTACATAAAAAGCTTTAGTATAACCATCGGGATTGGCCACTGGTATCAGATATATATCAAATTGGTCCAAATGATCCACATAATAGTTAAGTAACTGAAGAAACCTCTTGCGTGATGACAAACAAGGCAGGTCGTGAATACTCTTCGTGGTAAGACCATGAACAATAAACATTATTGGTTTCTCTGGCACCTCATCGATATACTTTTCATCATCAGCTCTAAAATATTTACTTATGGCACTTTTCTTTTCCGCCATTTTAAGAATAACTATGTCGTTATATTCGAATGTGCGGCCTAGTACTTCAACGGATATGTTGGTTTCTTTTCCAAGGTCCTTTGATATTTGTTCCATCATCTTTTTAATCTAAAATGTTAGCCTTTAGTATCTTGTTCCATAAAACAAAAATGGACTATCTTGTTCCATAAAACAAAAATGGACTTACGTTCGTTTACTCATCGCCATTTTAGCGCCTTCCCGGTTGCATCCTCAGCTGTTTCCTTCTGAGCCTAGGGTCCGCTTACTTACTATTGTTTACAGGACCAGCTTAAAGTTATTCTATCCTGTAACCGACAGTTTCATACTCCAGGGAGGCGAGCATCAGGAGTTGTTTAGTGCCAATGTGTAGTGGCTCATATAGCCGATAATTATATTGTATAAATTGTTTTTTAACCAAATTGAAAGTATACCTATGCTTTCAAAAAAAAATAGAATTTTCAGTTATGCCTGAAGAACAAAAAATAAAAAACGTTCAGCAGAATTGTGAACTTTCTGCTATTTGAAAGTCGGTTCAAAATAAAAACAAACAAATAATTTTAATACACTTACTGAAAACGTAGAAAGTTGCTCTAAAGATGAATCGACTTCTCTTTCATCTTTTTGCTTTTTGTCCTGCTGAGCTCTAAACAAAACATTATGTAATTAAACTTCATGTTATTGTTACTCGCAAAGCATCTTTTATTCGGATTTTGAGGAGGATAAGCAACTTAGCTGACTCTTCTTAGGACTTTATAGTACCAAAGGTAAAAATTCCTTTGTTCACCGGTAACTAACCTCCAATCCTCAATTGACAATTTACTATTATAACAGTTGCACAAATGTTACAAAAAACAACCTGTCTGTCTGTTGTGTGTGTTGTCTTCTTAGGTATAAAAATGTGCTGAAGCAGCATCAGAGGTAGGATGGTCCAAAAGAGCAGAAGTGCTATTTTGAAAAGTGACCCCGCAAAATCGCCGAGTCGAATTTTTTTCGACATTGACCCAACGATTTTCATTCGACATGTGACTTATAATTTTTAACAATAGGGTTTTGGATTGCATCCCAAAGCAGAATACGTTGCCGAACCGTAAGAGAATAGGGATAGGAACTCAATATGCTACTACTCACAGATATCTACTTAAAATCCTAATCCTAATCCATCCACCAGCCTAATCTAGTTGTTGCATTTAGTTTAAATGTAACAACACTAGTCAAAGTTTTACAGTGTATTGTACGTGAAATTAAACCACTTTCATCATCATCATCATATCGAGTGAGTCACATGGTTTTTAACCTGATGGTAAGTGGTTACCGTAACCTATGAATGCCTGCAACACCGGAGATGTCACGAACGCGTTGCCGACCGTGAAAATTGACAATCCTTGTTACCACTTTCATTTAAAACATAAGTGAGAACCGAGACAAAAATTCGACCACCCTTACAAACTCCTGTCAGTTGATCACTAGATTTGTGTTGAAAAAGTCATCCATAATAGAACTTAGAGTATTTTTTCATTTATTTTGTGAATAAACAAAGAAGAATTAATGTCAGACTTAGGTGGTGAATGTGATGGACTAACCCTTGATCCTTCTTTTCAGGATTTTCAGAAGACTTTTCTACCAAGTGCACAGCAGGGGTCGATATATCGATTTTTGTAGACCTGAAATAAAATTTTATATAATACGCTTTCCTTTCAAATAGTTATTCAAAGTCAAAGAAATTAATGTCTGAAATACTCATATCGAGTAGGTTACATGGTCAATCGGCCTAATACATCCGGCTCCGCATCCCTTCCGAAGCACGGGATCGTCTTTATTATAAACTAGCGCGGCTCGCCCCAGCTTTGCAAGGAGGCTCTTGAACAACTGGATGTTTTCCGACTTCTAGTAAAATTAAATTTATGAAAAACCTCAATGTATTATGTACTAAAACCATCCCCGAGAATCACTCTATTTAATAGTGAAAACCTCAAGAGAAACATTTCGGTACTACATTCGATACAAACTTATGGATGCCGTCTTCTGGTTCTGGCGGGTCTTTGTCACGCAGTGGTCTTCGAATCCTTCGTATTAGACTTGAATTTCTGTAATAAAAAACATTCAATAATTTTTTTCCTTACAACTAACTAGTACTGAAATAGTAGTTATTCTCTGCTCACCAATGGCTAAAGCTAAAGATCTAATCAAAAGGTTTTATAATTTGCTGCAATAATTAATTAATTAAAGCTCATAAACATAGAATTCTTAAATCAATTAAAAATGGTACCCAAGTCGTAGCCATCGTAAGGCAAAGTGTCCAAAAAGTTTGGCGGCATTTCCTTTTTGGATCGCCAAATTGGCCATGCAATATACGCGTCTGAAAGATATTGGGTTATTGGACACATTGACAGTGCGAAAATCTCGAAACAAAAGTTTGCCATTCTCACCCCATGGCCTTATAGTTTCTACGATCATCCTAGCGCCTTCCCGGTTGCATCCTCAACTGTTTGCTAGGCCCAGGGTCCGCTTTCCTGTTTTTACGTTTTCACTTTGCCCGGTCTTCAGCAAAAGATTTTTACGCTAAAAGAGCGCATACTGCTTGACCTAAAGATTGTCTGTTAGATTATTTCATTCCTATTCGTCATATACAATGGCAATAATATAAAGTATAAATAAAATTAATGAATTATTTATTTATTAAAAAAAACTTGGACTTGAAGACGATAAAAGCTCTATCTTTCATTCAATTTTGTTATGTCTAATCCTTACAAAATGAAATTAATATAAAGAAACAAGACGATAAAAATATATATCTACATATGTGAATTACACAATATATACCGCTGATCTTCCTGAGGTCGCTAATGTCACCGCTGCCACATTTGCAGACGATACTGCTATACTGGCAAACAGCAAAAACCCGGACGATGCATCTGCCACCCTACAACTGCCTTGACAAAATAAGTAACTGGCTCCAAAAATGGCGAATAAAAGCAAATGCCACCAAATCGACCCACGATACTTTTGCCCTAAGAAGGAGATACTGTCCATCAGTTAAATTGGGAAACAGTGTCGGCATGCACCTAGACCGCAAATTGACTTGGGGGAAACACATAAAAGCAAAAAGAGACGAAATCAATTTGAAATACAGATCCTTATATTGGTTATTGTCACGCAACTTCGTCTTGTCCACGGACAATAAACTCCTGATATATAAAACTATTCTCCGACCTATATGGACTTACGGACTCCAGTTGTGGAACGAATGCCGAAATTCACGATGGGCTAAAACGCCTACAAAGACACGACAGAAGTTGCTGTCACTGGGGAACGACTTCTTCCTGCCATCCCTTCAACAAATCCGCTAAAAGTCGAAGAACTGATTGCAGATATTAAAAAATAAATATGTAAACTACGTACTATATTTTAGGAAGATTGATAAAGTAAAAACAGTTTTTAATATACCCTTTTAATATCTTTTTACGAAATCTGAAGGTCGGTCTAGCATTCATAGATCTTCTGTTGCTGAATTTCGGTTGCCTAGACCTGAAATACAAATTTCAGGAAGTCAACCAAAAAATCATCCGTACTTATTTTAGTTTACATCTTCAATGTCAAGGTGCCCTTTTATCATAATCTTTTTTAGAGCTTCTAGTGATACAATATTCCGCACGGAGCACGGAGGAGTTGAAAACAGAAATGCCACTAGGGACAACCAATCCAAGTGAGGTCACACTCATTAGAGCTTGACAAGCTCGATTATTACAAACAAGCTAGGCCATCGAGCTCTTTCAGATTTATCATAATTAATCATTACGGATTAAAAACCCCTTTCTTTATTAATCATCATTCATTAATATATTTTTATGTCTTTTATACAAATGACCAAATATTGAACACGAAAGTTATACTTTAAACAATTGCAATTGATTTAGCAGTCGCTTTAGTTTAAGTGCTACGAACAAGACTTAACAAAAGTCAAAATATTCATGAATATATAAAATTCTCAATTTTTTATTTTTCACCACAGTTAAATGTATGTAATACCTATGTAAATTTAAGTCTAATATAATTTTTAAATAGTAACATTAATTATTCATTTATAAGATATCTTACCAAAACTCCAATTCGTATATATCCTTTTTATTTTCACCACTAGCTATAAAATTTAAAGAGATATAGTATTTATGTAAAGTTTGTATATTTGTTTATCTATTACCCCTTCATGGCACAAATTTTTCTGAAATTTCGCTTATAGTTGGGAGAAGGTATATAGGATATCATAAATCCCGGAAAAAGTACCTACAGGGGTGTTACTATGGTCTCCTTAAATCACGCTATCTCGCTTACTCAATCGCTTTTGTATAGAATTAATGACCACGGTAACCCACCAAGGGTACAAGTAAGTTTTATTTATAATTTATTAAAGAGTAATTAAACAAACACAATACTTAAGATTTTGACCCCGCCAAAGCAGAGATAAAAATTGTAAAGAAGTGGAGATAAAAAACAATGACACTGTATTAAATTATCTAATTGGTTTAAACACAAAATAGTTCATTTTATGTATACACGCACCAAAATGTAAATCAGTACAAATAATACTTAACACTAGCAACTTTAGAAACATAGTTTCAATCCGATTAATCACATTTAGAAACAAAAATTAAAGTTTCAGTTTTTCATATCATATATTTTTTATTAATTTTTTTAGTTTAAAAGCCTATTTATAAACAAATCCCACAATTTTATACACAACAAATAAAAATTGAGTGTAAATGTTATTTTAATTTAACGACCATGCATTGCAGTTAGTTTTATTGAAATAGGAAATATTATATTTTTCAGTTATTGGTAGATACATAAATAATCCAAAAAAAGTGAGTCCAGTACTCCAGTCTTGCTTGATATATATTATTTATTTATTTCATATTCATTTATTTATGAAAAAATAAATCGCTCCAATAAATGTCGGATTCACTCGCCAAGTTAATCTATTTTAGTTTAAGCCTAAAAAAAGACTATAATTAATAAAAACATAGAAAAAAAGACTCCTTTCCCCTGGTATGACTGAAAATAAGTCGCTTGCTATGGGAGAGTAGGTCTAATCTAAAGATTGACATAAAAAATTTCATGGCCCCCTAAAAGTAATGCTTTACCTGTTATACTATGTGCCCGGATTCTGCGGTAGTGTGTGGTCTAACAGGTAGAATCGTAAACTCCTTAAGATTTACGCCTACACAAAAAAACTGTTAGGCCTATCTAAATCTTCATTTTAACGTCTGAAAACTTCGTTAAATTGATCAGGTTGTGGCTATAAAATTAAATGGCTTAAAGACCGATGTAGAGCAGAAGAAAGTTTTTTTACGATTAAATGTAAATCCTAGAATTGCCGATGACTGGCAAGAGGTGGCGCCCGATAGATCTAAGTGGGGATCCTTATTATCTGAGGCCAATACTCACTTTTGATCACTGCGGTATCTTAGTTGGTTAGAAATGCTTCCATCTATAACTGTGCTTCTACCATGAGTTTTATAAACGTAGGCGCTAAGTAACAGCTCTATTTATAGGTCAATCTGTTTTTCGCCTCTAGGTAAGTAAGGACGTACAATGTATGGTAGAATCCAAAAGTTTTGTGAGTGTTGTTCAAGTTGTATTTATTTGGTCAGAAGAAAAACTATTTTCATTCGACATTAGTCAAACATTCAAAAATAGGACTTTTACTTTTGTTAGACCACATAATATTTTCATTACGTTCATTTGGATTAAAACAATTGTTTTCTATGTATAAAATGAAGTGGTTTCCCACATTTTCGACAAATTTGTTTATCTATCTGGAACTTTGAATATTACTCGAACTTTTGAATATACTGGTATGGTTTGAGCCCAATAAGATACATTAAACGTGTAAGAATACCTAAGTATATTTGGGTAATATAACGTGCTAGTAACGATCATATAGCTAATTTCTCTTAGATTCTGCTGATACCATTGTACAATTAACAAAGTAAATCCACTTTATAAAAGAAAATGGAGGGTCATAAAAAGTGTTTGTTAATTTAAATCGCAACAAAAAGGCTTGTGTGTCGGTTAACTGGACAACCTTTGAAAAATAGAGAAGAAATAACATATTATATTTTGTTGTGTTTTTGTTTTAAAATCAAAATAATCTTATCTAAAAGCTTACTAAACTGCTTGCAAATAACTTTTATTTACGAGTAATTTTTTATCAATTAAAAAATCATGTTATGTTAAAATCATGGACTTAATATATTAAACAGGACTGAGTTATTTGACATAAAACCCGAGCAGAAAAATATAGCTATAGTGGAGGAATCTATCTCTTTTTAATAGGGTAACCATGATAATGTTTTTAATTGGGACAAACTATTTTAAACTTCGTAAAAACTGCACATAAGTAGCTAGCTAGATTGCTTAGCGGGACTTGATTGTTGGTGACGATTACGCGAGTTAAGAAACAGCAGGTGCGATCTAACTTATTATACGTTATTTTCGACTAGGCTCAAACTTCCTTAAAGTCTGCACAGAACTATTTAGGAGGAGGTTAGCACCTCCTTACTCGGAACATTTGATTGCGTCTGAAAAAATATCTGCATAAAGTAAGTACCAACATGATAAAGCTTATATTTGCTAGAAAGAGACAAGTTCCTCCACTATTTCTATCTCGCTTGGCTCGGCCTTGCCTCTATGCAAATTTGCAGAAGTACTCAGTCCTGTTTAATATACTAAGTCTATTGTTAAAATTCGTTGAATAAGCGACTAACGTCACGCTTCAAAACAAATTGACATTTGCCTATTGATAGATGATATTGCCGGTATCTAGATGGCGCTATCTAAATTTGATACACGCTATGGTTTCGTTTTAGACTTGTTTTAATATGTAAAGGTAATTTTACCTTTTCCCGGTGAAAATCCCAGTAAAAATCACGGTGATTACCCAACGATGGCGAACCGCTTCTTACTTTTCCTTTTTCTCTGCTCACAGAACGAAGTTGAACTTTCTCAATATAAAATAAACAATATTTTGTAATTATCCAAACTAACGGTAGCTATAATGTTTAGCTGTAACTTATTGACCAAAAAACACCTTAGTTTGTCATTCTGTTACGGCAGCTATAATATTTAGTAAGACTCCTGCTTTTTAAACTTGTAATTAAGCAAGTTAGAAGTTGGTACGACAGAACCAAAATTCATATCCAAAAATACCTATTGCAGACTTGCTTTACGTAATTAATTATCTATTTGTATTATGTCTATGGTTTCAGGGTGCCCAAACAGGCCGGCTACATTGTATTTTTATACCAAGATTTACAATGTGCTAAAACCTTACTACGTGTTGCGGTCACGCACGCTTGTATTTGAACAGCTTTAAATTAAACTTCAATTTTATTAGTAAGCTTGTTTGTAACCTATTGAAATATTATTGTTGTACTAAGTATGATCTGTATTAGTTTTGATGAATTTTATCGCCATGTTCATAGTACTGGCGCAAAACACGTCAACGTATTTAACAAAACCAAACCAAAAACCCGCGATGGCTACTTTTGAGTGTGTAAAATCGGTGAGTCGATTGAAATTAACTCGAGTGAAAATAATAAAATCTCGGACGAAAATCGTAGAAGACTATGTCACCTAGCTGACGTTATCGATCCATATTTATTTTCAAATGCGTAACCGTAATAGATGTCATACGTTTGCAGTTCCTGTATGTTGTACAAATGCTGGTAAACGTTCACCTATTTACCGTTTAACTAAATCTTTTAATGATTATTTTAATAGTATAGATATTACATTCGTGACTGTAGGTGCCTTTAAAAAAAAGATTAGAGACCTTTTAAAATAAATTGTAACACTGTCAAAGTTGGTTAATTTAATGTTAAAATTAATTAGTAATATGTGGTAAGCGGTGCTGAAAGCACAATAATTTATAAGTTAGCATAAGATTGTTAAAATAATGTTGTATTGTGTTTTTGTTTGCTTGCCCCAATAAAAAGAAAAAAAAAATCAATCTTTAAACTTTCTTTTCAATTTGGGTTCGAAATGTTCTTCCCATTAGGGCAGTGACCCGAGCTTCAATCTTACTTGAAATTTCAGCTCGCACACCCCACATTTACAACCCCCTCAATACCACAGTGACATAACGCGAATAATATTACATAACAGCCGCTTAGCCGACAAACTACCCGACACATTAACATCAAATTCCTCTAATAATAAAATAAATCATTAAGCAACTGAAGGGCACTCCTCATAAAGACGAATGGGGGCGTTGACACAGTTATTGTCAAACTAGTTTTGGTCCTGACTTCGCCTACGAGGAGCAAGCTATCTATGCTATATTTTATTGTAGGTAGTTCAAGTAGAATAATATTTAACTGATAAAATAAAGCTGCATTTGGTTGTTGTTTCCTTTAACGACCACTACGTCAGAGGCCGAAAGGCTTTTCCGAAAATCTCTAACACCAGGATCCTGTTTACAGGGTCTATTGGCCATGTTACCCACTCGATATGATAATGAATAAAATAAAAAAAATATCCTACTACCTTATATTTTATAGCCAATACAGGGCCATAGATTAACATTTTTTTAGTTTGTTCATATTATACATATATATATATATATATATAGTATTCTGTAATCTGTGTTTATATGTTATTTTAAAAATATTTATCTTCATAGAAATAATGGAATATTGTAGCACCTTTTTCTCTGAATAATTTTGATTCTAAATTATGAGATCAGAAATTTGAAATGTTTTTCTTAGTAGACATTATCTATGAATGAATTATGTGCTTAAATATAGATATATAACACACAACTCACAACGGTTTTACTTGACGACACGACAATCAACCCTAACTCAAAATATATTACACAATTAACTTAACACGCTCGCGGTTGACTGAGTTTAATTCATTTTTTCCCTTTATTTCACGAGAAGGAATTTATTTTCATAACTGATAATAAATGTCGGGTCATTGCAGTAATAAACTAAATGGGAGTTCACCCTTCTGTGCTTGTCGTGAAACTGCGCTAAATCCCAATTTGAATATATTTAATCTCGTCTTGGCGAATTTCATCCCTAATTTCCTGAAACTGACGAAATGAATTGGCGAATATTTTAAGGTTATAAAGATATCTTAACATCTGTGAAACTTTTCACGGAATAGTTACAGTATTATTTAATAATTTATTGAGTAGAAGAGGCAATATGAGACGTACCAAAATCCTATCCATCTTAGATTAGTATCTATATCGTGTTTCATAGACAAAAGTAGTACCTACATATGTCATTGTAAGTATGCGTAAGTCTATGATTATGTAGATTAATCAATAAAATTTTCACGGTGAGCTACATAAAATACTTCCTATCTTATTCTTTGGAAATTCACATAAATAATTGAAAGGGTTTGAAACGTTAGTTGTAAATAAATAAGTAATAAACACGATACAGCCCTTATTAAAATAGTTTAATTTAATGTATAACAATCGCGAAAAAATTAAGAAATTATTAATTAATTCAAGCACATTGTGAACCGCATTTTTACAGAAAATAATGTGTAGAATAGATATAGGCCGCTTCTTCACATGCACTTGGAAAATTAGTATGAGGCGTAACGTCAGTCAGTACTATAATTAGACAAGACTAAGTATTATATAAATAAGTATTATTATTTTAATAAAAGGCCCAAATGTGTTTTTAGTCTAGTTTTTAATCTAGTTAATACTTGTTAAACTAGAATTATCAGACACTAAATTAGAGAGAACTGCTAGCCTGACCAACAATCAACAGGATTACTTACGCGATCACTAAACAAATATCTAACTAAAAGGCCGATATCATTCGATAAACGTGTCGGCGATGCAGCTGATGTGACGATAAGCATGTGTCATTTGTTTTTATTAGCCCCACCCTGTGTTATGGTGGTAGACATCGTTTTTTGATTAAGTTCACATATGAGATATTAATTATTTAAGTTTTTTACACGACTTAGTTTAGTAATTAATTAAACGAGCCTAATCTCTTAATGAAGGTACTTAATTAGACTTTTGTGGACATACAATACTATATCTTTATTGCCCATTTTATAATATCGTTAACATTAATAAAATAATAAAATCCTTAATAAGCGTAAATATTGCTAAGCATTACGCTGGAAGAGATTATGGTCAATCTTTGGGTAATGTCCAAAATAGATGATCTATGAGAATGTCGAATGAAAATCATTCGATATCGTACAAAAAATATTCGACTGGTTGATTTTGAGCGGGCCGCACTTTTCAAAAATAGCACTCCTGTGGCCGAAGTCACGCGCGTTGCCGACTCTTGAAAAATATTTTCACAACCTTCCGATTTTGTAGATTTGACCTTTGTTTTATTGTAAACAAGTAGGTATATTTTAGAAACGGATACCAATTTGATGGAAACTCCAGATTAAGACCACAATATTTGTTGTTGTTTCATACCTAAAATAATAAATCATACTTAGTTTGAATTGAATCACTTAAGTTACATTAATTGATAACTCTATTATATATTCATTTTATTGTTCAATACAAAACATATTTTGATTTGAAAATTAATGCAATTTTTTTCAAATAATTTATAAAAAATAAAATAAACCATACGGTACCTACCGTATGGTTATCTCATTTAATTTTCTGCGGTGTAGAAAATCTTGTACAAATAGTCAATATTATTTCAGTGACATCGATGTAATGTAAATTTGAATCATAAGATTTTTAGAATTATCTGATAACACCATACCTATTCAAGCGGTCACAGCAATTGTTCATAAATAACATACCAAATATAAGTAAGGTATTGTTAACCATTTTTTTTTTTAAAAACAACACCTTTTGAAGACTTCAATCAAAAACATAATTTTCAAAATTTAATTATTTTCAGTAAATGTTTTCATATCACATCAATCAGTGTTTGAACACAGATCGCCGCTGAGTAAACTATAAAAGCAGTTCAATGGAGTGATGTGGAGTGCCCCGCATTTTACGGTCACCCTGACGACCATCCAATCTGCTAATACGATGGAGTGGAACTAAATCTCTGAGGACGACTGTCTTCGCCACTCGACCGTATTGGAATGCTGGGAGCTATTCCCAGATGTTTGTGAAATCGTCAAGAAAAACGAAGGATACTTCGTTTATTGGATTCAGTTGTATATGAGTGGTTTTCAAAAGAAAAGTATCTACAGCTTTGGGCATAGGTTCTGCTATAAATATTATAGAAAATTTGATCTACACGCCGTTGGCCGCGAGACCTATGACCGACATAACTTTTGACCGACACCACAATTGCACAACATCAATTTTTCGATATTACAAGTTATTTTTTTTTTTAACTTATATCTTTTCCGCAAGTATTTTATTGTACAAATTCCTCCAAAGCATGATAGAAGACGAAACAATCTAATTTTCTGTCAATTACATTAGAAATCTCACTCAGGGCAAGTGCATTTACATATCTACATGCACTTTTGCTGATTGCTGCGGACCAAGTCCAAGACCACTATCCAATATCCCTTGACACACGGCAATATAAGAGTAGATGAGAAAACATAGCCCAAACATGTAGCTACATCCCGAAGGTTTCAATTTATTGGACCCGCGTGGCCTCAAAATGAACACTTTACTTCAGCTTACTTGTAGGGAAATTTATTTTCTAAGTAATGATTTTGGTTTCTAGAAAGAGATGCTTGTTGCATGTTACAGAATTTTTTAGGTACATGGTTGCAGACTGATTTTCCTTAGCATAACGCTTCCTCTTTTGCATAGGTATAGTTAAATACTTATCTAAATTGCTTGGGAATCCGGGATGTGCCAAATTATTATCTTTTTTTCTCCATAACTTATGAGAACAACCCCTCCCTGACGTCAACCCTTTTCTATTGTCCTTTTTGTTCCTTAGAAATATTTAGCGATATTTAAAGTGGCAGGAACTGACATACTGTGCGAATCCCACATAACGAAGTGGGATAAGATAAAAGAGAAGAAGACTGGTAACAGGCATGTAAAGAAACTTACTTCGTACCTATTCAAAACCGATTTAAACTAGGTCATCAAACGGTTTCATTATACAAAACAATATCGTATACATTGCATTTCCTTGCCACCCTGGCAAACGTAAATCATCACTACTCTATGAAACAACTCCAACATCCCAGAAATTATAAGAGAAAATGGCTCGGAAATACATTTTAAGTTACACCGTTGCGTAACTAAAGCGAAATAATAGCCATGTCAGGAGCAGAGCAGCGTTAGAGTGACGCGAATTCTTTCCGACTGTTTGGCTTTATTTTATTGCGCATGTTTTAATATTAATTGTAAGTTTTCAGCTCCGCTGAGCCGATAATGTCATGCAAATGTACCTATAAGCCTGTCAAATCGTTTAGCAGAGAAATTCAGGGCTGTTTATTTGCGCGCACAATTTGTGAATTTATAAATAAGTTTTGCACGCGGCTTAGCACGCGCGATTGCTATCATTTGATAGACATATCTAAATAGAATATGCTAGCTTTTCAATATGCGAAAACCTATTAATTGTGTTATTAGATATTTAAGGCTGATATGTATGTAGTTATAATTAACTGTATGGTTTTCCGAATAAAATAAAATAAAATAGATCTGGTGCCTTACTATCATCTCTAATGAGCAGGGCAGAAACGAGTGAGCAAGCGAGATGTCGCCTTACACCTTGTATTGCGCCATCTCGTTCACTCACTCGTTTCTGCCCTGCGTCTAGAGGTGGATAGTAAGGACCCTGAAGTTTATTATTATTCGTCAGCTCATCTTCGTTAACAATAACCTAAGTATGCACGCTATTCCCTACGCAAAATGTTATTTGCTATAAGCTAATTTAATCTGAAAAATTGTTTGATAAGATTGTTTTTAGGGTTACAAACTTAAATGTACCTATCGCTACCGTTGACCGCGGCACGTGTTTCAGTCACGTGAAAACTGAAATGGAAATTTAAGGATTGTGAAATTATTCTAACAAATCTTTAAGAATCTTACTTATTACATGATACAACCATTGGAATGTTATGGGGCCCGATAGCCGAGCGCGGCGCACGATTTCGTGCGTCAAGCGGCAGTGAAACGCGACCCATGTTGGATTGGTCGTCACCCGAGCCGTTAGTCTCGATGGTTGTTATGGTGTCGTAAGATATTTATAAAAATCGCAAAAAATACACCATTGTTGTTGTATAGCCCCCCTATACATTTGTTTCGCAACGGCAACAGAAATAGGTAGATCATCTGTGAAAATTTTAACTGTCTAACATTCCCGGTTCTTGAGATACAGCCTGATGACAGACGGACAGCGAAGTCTCAGTAATAGAGTCCCGTTTTACCCTTCGGATACTAAACCATTAAATAAACTAGCAGCCCGTCCCGACTTCGCTCGGCACGATAAATAGGCTATCCAATACTGAAAGAATTTTTCAAATCGGACCAGTAGCTCCTGATATTAGCGCGTTCAAACAAACAAACTCTTCAGCTTTATAATTAGTATTATTATATATAGTATATTATATAGAGTACCTACCTAGTTCTAAAGAGATCATGTTTACAGTGCAGGTAGGTAAGCATTGAAGACTCAAAAACCAAGAATGAAATGTCGGTAATGATGTATAGGAACGACACGATAATTAAATACAAAACACGAAGTTAATAAAATCACGAGTGACTTGAAATCACGAAACAAAAATAACAAGGGTTCCATCAAAGAGATGGAACATAGAGATACGTCTGCTAACGTCCATCGTGACATTGTAGGTATGACAGTTCGTTATAACCACAAGCAGCCCGGAGTGCCATGGGAATCGGCATGTGTGAAGGGACCTGTTATCAAAAAGTAAAAACACAACCCCATTAAGTACCACAGATGGAAGAGATAACGAATGTTGTTTACACTGCGCTATTTGTACTATGTACAATATTTATTTAA
The DNA here is from genome assembly GCA_947363495.1 of Euzophera pinguis. Lineage (NCBI taxonomy): Eukaryota > Metazoa > Arthropoda > Insecta > Lepidoptera > Pyralidae > Euzophera > Euzophera pinguis. The sequence goes on from OX376171.1 coordinate 9,177,861, forward strand.
CTTTAAAACTAACGCACTGCATATTTAAAACATAAAAGTAGTCGGAAGCATGAAGGTATTAAATACGCGCGTAATCCTGTAATTTTATGTTTTAAATAAGTATTGTTTTTATTTATTAGTCACTGGCCGCATCGTATTTATTGCAAACAAGCGTGCGGCCCAATGGAAAGCGGTTACCGCAGCCTATAGGCGCCGAGCGCCTGCAATACCAAATATCACGAAAATCATCAATCACGACCTCCTGGGTTCACTAGTTAGGTACTAATCAATACTACCACAGATTACAGAATATATGCTATACAGATATTCAATCGCCATACATTGAAACGCGCTAACTTTCCTGTGCCTCTACTATGAGATTTTATTGACGCAGATGCTAGTAACCGCATTAAGATTTTATTTGGAATTTCTTAGTTACCCTACCATCTGCCAAGAGCGCTTTACAGGTTTGCCATACAAAATTGTTAACGCTAGCGACTGCGTTTGCGTCAATAAAATCTCATGGTAAAGGCACTGGTTATTCCTGGTTACTCTCAATACAAAGTCATTGTTGCGCCATCTATCGAAAATATATGAAGTTACAAATTAAGATTTATAACTTTTCAAATACAGCACTCAACTTATTATAGAATTTAAGTAAAAAAAAATAGTGTTATAAAAAGTCAGTTCTTTTTTTCGTCAAAAATAAGCGGGATCAGTACTTAATTATTTTTCTTTTTGAAGCACCATCTTACATTAAATAGCAGAACAAATTCTATTCATTAGGCCGCATGGATACTAATAGTTACTGCGATGGCTCAGCGATCCAAAGAGATCTCCACTGTTCAGCGGTTCACCTGCCGGTCGGCAGGATTAATTTTCATTATAACCTGGATCAAGAAGATGGCGGGACGATTTGGACAGTTTCCAGCCGGATGGAATGCAGAAAGCTCTATTATGAAACGAATGGAGATGAAAGGGGAAGGCCTTTGCTAACACAACATTAGGTTAAGGTTAGGGGAAAAAATAACCTGCGACATTTTCAAATGAATTGACGATAGAAAGTTTAATTTCCTTTATTTGTAACAACTTCAAAAAATGAGGAGGTTCTACGTTCAGGAGTATTGTATTTTTAATAAACCTACACAGCGACATCTCTTAGAATAATAATGAACTAAAAAACTTATAACTAAATAGAAGTTACTCGACGCTAGATGGCGTAACATAGTTTTGCTTTTCAAGAATAGATGGCCTTAAATTTTATTTTGTTTAATTGGTCAAACGATAGATGGCGTTAACGTCTGACCATAGATAATAAACGCAAGATTTCTTATTTCTGGGAAGTGTTGCCAGTGTAACTAATCTGACAAGCTGTCAAGGTATGAGGGGCACTGCAGTTGTCGCTACCTACCTAGTGCTTTGGTTGGTTGTTGATTCCCGTTCCCGGCGTTTGAGGCGCTTCCATCGCTTCTCTCCCAGCCGTTCGCGGGCGGGTGCCGACTGTTTGCCGTGGATTGTGAATTGAGTTCGTCGTGACGGGATTGTGTTTGTGTAGTGTTTTGTTTATGAATTAAAACTGCCTATTTATTTTATTTCCTTTCGTTTACATCTCGATACAAAAGAAGAACAAGGTGAGTGATAATATAAAAATATATCGTGTCACTATGATCTTTTAAGTTATGTTCTGCTGATTGTGTTTAGTCAAGCGAAAATCTTGATATCTTTGTATTAAATTTAACTACTTTCTCCCCAAATCCACTTTGAAATACTATAATATCTTGTTTCCTGCAGTGCTTGAAATGCCTTGAACATTATTTTAGAAATGAGGTCATTATCATCTGATATCATCAGATACTTTCTGACCACATCGACAATGTAAACATGTAAGTACATCGGCCTCGTAGACAAATACAGATGTAAGTAGATAGGTAGGTAATTAAATAAGGTGATAATGATTGCTTCAATTCAAAATAACATTATTCCCTGTAATTCTGTAACTATGTAGGTACTTACTTAATAAATAAGAGCCACCCATCAATGTTTCACATAAGCACAAACATATACCTCTTAAAAATAAATCATTCCTGCCATGCATGAAAAACAGAAAAAAATCTGAAAGGCGTGCCTATTTTTCTTCCACACATATAAATTCTTCGTTGAATAGGTTATTCTACTTAAAAAAAAATATTTTATATAACAAATTTGAGTCCCTGAAATCGAAAACAGAAAGAATTATTTAAATCCATTCAATATAAGTTATAACTTATAAGCCTTTGAAATCCTGTGGAATAGGAAACTGTCAAGAAACAAGAAAAGGACGCACTTAATGGTGGAATGACGTCACTGCCATTTGATTTAGTGCGTATAAAAGAGATAGCGAGACGTCCCCACCATGCTCGCACTTTTCTACATTAGAAAACTTTAAATGCTAATTACTGCTTTAATGAATTACCAATTTCGCTGTTGTTTTGGGAATCGGTTACTTTTTAGTGTATGTATTGTTCCGTATAAAAATCTTGTCAAATGTAGCCTATTTATTCTCTTTTCTCATAGCTAATAATTGTGTAATTTGACTGTTAGTTACTTTCTCGCATATCAATATTCGGCCTGATGTGATCATCATCATCCTAGCGTTATCCCGGTTGCATCCTCCGCTGTTTGTTTCGGAGTCTGCTCGGCCTGATGTATGATGAATGGGTTGAATTTGTTTAGGTAACATTTTTTTTTAAACTGCAGTGTCAGTGCTGTTTGTTTGCTCCTAAATATTTTACCTACAATACCACCATCAATAATAAATTTCAAGAATTGAAAAATATTATGTTCTTTTACAATTTCTGCTTCAATACTTAGACTGCCGCTGTGTTTAACAAAGTCGAATTACAGAGAAGAATAAAAAATTTACACTGAGCTGTTAGAAGGTTGTCACTAATTAGAATAAAAAGGATTGACAATTTGAAAGTTCTAAAGTTGAACCTATCTTAATAAAAAAAAAATATTTTAACATGTAACTTTCAGCAATCAAACTGTTAAATTCACAACAGGGTATTCTACTCAATAATTCACAACCAAATGTTTTATTAATTCATTAAAAAAATAAATAAGTTATAAGCGTTTGAAAGGGAAACTGTCCCAAAACAAGAAAAAGATGCACTTAGTGACGTCACTGAGACTTGGATTGTGCATACACTCCAACTTATATTCATCAGAATACAATACACTACTTATTAGTGTTCAAAGTTATTACTGCTTTAATGAATTACCAATTTTCTTTTTGTTTTTGGAATCTATAACTTTTATTAGTGTATGTTTTGTTCGGTATAAAAATATTGTCTAAATGTGAACACAGTTAAATAGTAATCTTTATGTCCTTAATTGTTCCAACAGCAATATGAAAATATGATGATAGGGTTTATCTCCAATAATTAAAGTATCCAATTGACTTTGTCACAGACTCACAGATTAAAGCAGTTGTTTCCACGGATTCTTTTCCTCTTCCATTAGATTTTATTATTTAGGACATTTCAGGCTTGAATCACCTGATTGTCTGAAAATAAAGAAGATTCCGTGCTTTAGAGGACATGTAAAGCCGTTGATTCCAGCTGCCTTCTGGTGTTCGTTGTAGGGACCATGTCAGAAGCCGTTCCCCGCAACTCTGATACCAGAGTGTACATGCTCGATTGACAATGTAACCTACTTGAAATGATGATGATGAGATTTTATGAACACAGATGCTAATAATGGATACTTAAGGTATCTAAGAAGTTCCATATTAATGATATTTCATGGTACAGCCAATGTTACGGTCAATTACTTATTTGTTTACCCACTGGACCATGTTTGTGAATACAACAAACACAAAGAGACATATTAGTGAAGTGGTTAAATGAAAGGAATAGTTATTTGTTACTAGCATTGCTTACTTGGTTTTGTAACCAAGTATTTTACATGATTGGTTAGTACTGGTTAGTTTTGATTTGTCTCTATATTTTTTTTATTTTTCACTTTTGGAAGACTATACTATTTATACATGATTGGTAAAATATAGTTCTAAATTATTCGACTATTTAGCTGTGAGGCTCTACAATATATAATCTATAAATAAAACTAGTCAAGTGCGAGTCGGACTCACACACCAAGGGTTCCGTAAATATTCATTTAATTCTGTTTTTTTCATAGATTTAGAAATTTTTTTGACTACAGTTTTTTTAGTATCTGTTGTTGTGCCCGCAACAGAAATACATATGACATAATATTTGACGAAAATTACGCTATCTGGAGCAAGTTTATCGCTACTTAATGAAAAACTACTATTTAGCGTTAGCGTAGATAATTTACAAATTATTAGGGATGGGCCGAAGTTCGTTTCTTCTAAAGTACTTGTATTTATAGTTTACCAAGGGTAAGTTATAGTGCAGATACACTAAAGATTTGCCTGTATATGGGCGGAGTCTGTTACGTTTTTTTTCGTAAACATGCCCCTGAGAAGGTCGCTCAGAATATACTGAGCTTCCGAAAGACGATAAACATTCGCGCGAATAATGAATCCTTATATGAGTTATTAGGATTTTGTCCTTGTTTAGGCAGCAAAACATAATTTAAATATCGGTCAAGTTCAGATGCCATTGGGCTTCTGGTTTCTTCTACAATCGGCAGCTTTCTTCTACATCGAAACCAGAAGCCCCCCGTAAACAACCGAAGTTCGGCAGAACTTTATATTTTCACCGAATGTTTGGCCGAAGTTCGTATTCGGCCCACGTCTACAAATTATTTGTCATAAAAAGGACCTAAACTAATAATATTTACGGTTTCAAATGTATTCTTGGCACTAGTTGCGCTGTTTTATTGTAGTTAGCCGAGGATTATGCGGTCAATGACTGCACCTGAAAATTAGTTTTATTGCGATTGTATGTCACTCACGAGAATAGCTGCTTGCATGTCCGCCAACTTACAATCGTTAAACTGGCCATTTTATTTTAGTTACAGTTAATCATTTAAGTTTATGTATAACATGTCGGCTCAAATAGTTATTAGCGTGCGGTTTAATCAACAAACTATATCAATTAATTAATTTCAGATTGAGTGGGTTACATGATCAATCGACCCTGTACGGTGTCAGAGGCCAAGACAGTTTCGAAACAAAAACTCAGTAACGGTAGGAGTGCAGGGTCGAGTGTTAGGGTTTCTAAGATGTTGACTGAATTTAAGCGGAACCTATCTTATCTTGCATAAGGGGTCCTATACCAAGAAAGCACGTCGAACCTCTGGGTTCTTTTATACTTACCCCATGCCTTACTCACCCACAGCAGGGTTTCTGAAGAAGGACTGCATGAGCTTCAGAACATCACCTGGTGCGAAGTGGCTGTAGTCCTCTAGTTCCAGATACGCTGTTCCGAAAAGGTCCATTCGCTTGCTAGCCAATGAGTCACAATGACACAAAATGTGGCCTATGGACTCCTCTGCCTCGGCACCTGCCCTACACTCAGGGCTTTCGACAAGTTTCAGTTTAAAAAGATGACTGTGGTTTTCAAAGTGTCCTGTCAGTGCTCCTGTTGTTACAATCCTTGTCTGTCTCCTATTGTACTTACAGATCTTTTTGTGCAAACCGGTGATTTCAGCACCAATCATCGCCTTTGAGTGTGTAAGACCACTCTGTAAGTGCCTTTCGGCTTTGTGTCTTGCTCTGACATTTGCTTCAATAGCTGTGATTGCAGTTCCATATGCCAGCCCAACGAAGGGTTCAGGACCTGTGAGTGGAGCGCCAGACCCTTCTCTTGCCAGTTCGTCAGCTTTCTCATTTTCTTTAATCCCAGCGTGACAAACCAGTTTTAGCTTGTTGGACCTACCCAGTATATTAAGTGAGGTCACACAGTCCAAGACAAGCCCGGAACAGATCCTGCTGTAGCCGATAGCAGCAAGAGCCGACTGACTGTCAGTAAGAATATAGATTGTGTGGTTTTTTAGCCCTTCTTCTAGATTCAGTTTAGCACAAACAGCAATCGCATATGTTTCTGATTGAAATACAGTAGACAATTGCCCCATGCTTTGATACAGTTTCCTGTTCTTGGAATAGATGCCTGCACCTGATCCGTGATTGGTTTTGGACCCATCCGTGTATCAGATCCCTACGGAAACCTATAATTCAATCTCATCTCATCTGAGCATTTTGCTAGTTTGTCGACCTCAACCGGTTACTTCGGAGTGCAGAGTGCCCTTTCCAACTTTTTCTTCTCCACTCCGCACGACTTATCCTTATTGACGATAATCAATTCTTATACTAGAGAAATGCATGTACATCCACCGTATCTAATGCTTGTGGGTGGTCACTGGGACCGAGAGTGAAAGTCTCAACCCATCCGAAGACTACAACGAGAAAAATTATAAAAATCAACACTTCACTGCAGTTTATGGGTTTATTATGTGTGGTAATTTCACTCTGTCACGCACGATAGCTTTAACTGTGTATAAAAATTTGCGAATATATTGTATCAGCAACACATTCATTCCATTTTTGTGTTTTTTACTGAATCAAAGTCATTCTGTTCCTTATATGGCGAGAGTATTACTGGAAAGATGTGTGGTCATATAAAGAGGCGGGGACCTCCTGCTATCTCTCTCACAAAACCAAGTGGCAGTGACGTCACTGCACCCTAAGTGCGTCCATTTCTTGTTTCTTGTCAATTTCTCCTTGCACAGTATTTCAAAGGCATATTTATTTTTGAGAAAGGATTAAAAAACAATTATAATAAAAGTATAATACCGTATTGCCCCTTTATGTAAAGCACAAAACTTTTCTATCTGATACTTCCGTCTGATATTCTTTATAGAAAGCGAACTAACTAATGGACGTTGCTCAAGTTACTAAACTCTAACTTGTCGCATAATTAGTTTCAAAGTTATCTTATAAAATGAGCGTTTATCTGCTCATCTATAAAATGTCGTTTATATGTTCCTCGTCAATTTGATTATACACGATATTTTTCGTAGAGCTATCTTTACATAACTCTATGCGTGGGAAGATTTTATAGTTTTATTGATATCTGTGGCCATTTCTTTAGATTTTGTTGGTAGGGAAAATTACAACGACAGGCTTAATTCAAAAAGTTTTCAGCCGACAATTCATCTCTATCTGATTATTTGACCCGGAAAGTGAAGGTGGATTTTTATTAAAGAAAGAAAATACGTTGTCACAACTTATATGCTGAAACACAAAATATATAATTTCGTATTTACTTTGCTTCAATAAAATTAGAAAAAAAATGATCGCGTCATTGTATGTGTTATGCAGAATCAGCTGTTTATACGAGATGTAACTATTTTTATTCTTTTTACTGAGGCATTACATAGAACGCAAGATCATGAATCCAGTTATTAGGTCACTGGTTTTTTGCGATCTGTAGCTGTTCTTTTTTTGTCTATGGTACGGAGGCGCGGCTTGAGTACCTATCAATTTCATTTAATTCATATTACAATGCATATTTCAATTTAGATGACGAGCTTTTAAAGCGGTTTAAACTGTTAATTCTGCAATATTAGCATAGTCTCAACTGTGAGATCTACGAGCAACATTTGTCTTTTTTTTTTGGACAAAAAGCAACAATATAACTATCTTCCTTAGATTAATAATTGGTCGCGCGCCGTCGCGAAGACTAAGATATCTTCATTATTTGTAAGTCGGAGCAGATGTCGATAATTACAGAACCTGTGTCCAGCACTTTTTACTCTTTACGTACATATTAATAATATTTATATTTATACAGAATTTGAATGTTTCACGTATTTACTCATTCTACAAAGCCGTCATCTGTTGGTGAAGAATATCTCGTTCACCAAGAGCTTTCCTTAAATACGTTCTCAGCTAATCCAGAAACAAGAAATAACAACGAAAAACAGTTCAAATCCTGTTTTAACTATATCAATTTAACCCTCTTTAGTCTCCAATATTTATTTTGTATTTTAACTCTGCGTAAACCCTTGGCGAAATGCGAAACCGCCTATTGGGGCAACAGGCATTTATTTGCAGTTCCAATTTTGTAATCAAAACTTCTTAGAAGCGCTGGCACACTGAACGAAACGCATCGAAATGACTTCCAATTTAGATAGACTGCCCTCAATTTTCAGCCTAGGTTGTGTTAGTCATCTTTTCTTTCCGTGAGGGAAGATATATCTGGTCACAGAATCCATATAATATAATACAACAAAACTGTAGAAGAGGTCAGTTCTGTACATTGAATATAAAATAAAAAAATATTAGTTACTAGGGGTCTTCATTCTTCTTGGCGTGCCGATGCCCTTCCAACGAATCAATTACCTAATTTCTTCCCGAGAAGTGATCTGCCACTTTCACGGCCCCATCGGTACTCGCTATCAGGTCATCCCGAGTGCAGGGCATGTGTGTTAGGGGTCTTTGCGCAAGTAATAGAAGACAAAAATATGATGTTTGAAATTTTTGCTTGTCCTTCTGTGTTCTATGTCTACTTGCCTATAATAAAACGCCAAAGCTATGTTCTAAAATTGTAGTCATTATGCTCTACAAGCAATCAGATTCTGTGTCCATTCTACTCATTTACATTGTCATTAATATGTAGGACTACCACGCTGATTTAATTTAAATTTTCAAATATTTATTATATGACAAATCCAGACATAACCAGTTATTTAGATATTTTCGTATTTTTTATCATATTATTTATTGATTTAACATTTATACAAAAATAAATATAATTCAATTCGCTTAATGGATAAATACATATAAGTTCTCATTTTACCGCTGTTTTTTTTATATGCAAATTCTAGAAGAAAGTAAACCAAAATTTAAAATAGGACATTTCCGTAAAGCTTCGGAAAATGTGAAAACCGCATGCAACTGTTGCCAGCTAACTGCATGTTGACTGGAATTAGAATTGTAAAAGAGTAGATAAAATTTGAATGAAACCAAATTCGATTCCTTCATATGTTTCCATTGTTCAAACAAACTACGGTTAGTCGACAAAATATAATTACTTTTATGAGGTTTAACCAAGGGTGAAAACTGAAAGTTATAAAAGAAATTAATATGCAACTAACATGATTTTGCTGTTAGCAACAAGATCAACAAGCTTTCGAAAATTAATAGAGGCCCAAACAAATCGTTTGTACTTTTGCACGATCGGCAATGAGACAATGGGCACCTTTTGCTTGCGAACAGAATTTCAGTCACCAAAATTAATTTTCTTTCTTAACTGAAACGAAAATCTCTATCTAAAGCGTTTACGTTTGGTCGCATTGCGTAGACTAGAATTTTTTTTTACAATTTCAACACATGTTAACCCTATCTCTACAGTTGTGGTGACTGGTGACCAATAAAGTGATTTAATTCAGGCCGTAGATGCACCCGTGCCGATCCATTCCAAATTAGGGTCATCACAGTTGCATCAACGTCTGTTCTATACCAATACTGGACAATTGGTGAATGGATTGGATACTTTATGGGTGGTACGAGTGCTCCAAATGTTTTTATTGTTATTTAAGTCATTGATCGCGTGCAATGGCGTGTCACGACTATTAATGTGATGATTATTTTATCAGAATAGACGATCTATAAGTGCCATACTATTCTAATTTGGGGTAGTATTTACAGACTTGTTCAACAATTTTCGAATCATTAATTTACCTAATATCTTTACACATTTTTGTTTGATAAAGAAATAAAAGTAACAGAAATCCTTCTCGGTTGTCTTTCAATTTTGAAATTAACAAGTCTCGTGTAAATGAAAAATAAAAATAGGAAAAGGGCATAACATGTAGATGCAGTAAAAAAGTATGAACTAATGTGTTATGTTATCTATCTTGCTTTTGGCACGTGCAACACCACAACACTCGAAGCTGATACAAGCCAGATGGCACTGCAGAATGCATCCTCAGTAGCCCATTCATATGCGTCTAGTTGCGTCCCAGTGCAACCAATCTCATGATACCTATATCGATATAAGGTTTATTAATAAATGTTTAATAATAATGTTCTCGACACATGTAACGATGTTTTTTTAAATAAATTAATTTTACGGATTGGGCCTAACGAAGTTCATTATTTATATTATAAAAATGTATAAAATTACAGTTTATTTTAGAATTCAAGTGATTACAGATTGTGTAATTTCTTCTTGTAATTATTATGCTTTGATTATACTGATGACATTTCAATGGTTAAGTTCGTTATATATTCAAAAGAATATCATCTTATTTTGATAAATTCTGAATACACCCTAATCTCGGTCCACTTTGACTTTCTCAACGAAGTATCAGTGTCAAAAAGTTTACAAACAAACTTCAATAATGTATTCATTAAGAAACAAGTCTAAATATTATCATAACTGTTCGAGGAATGTGTATTTTCTCACATTAAGTTATCTTAGTAGTGACATCGAGTGCAACGACCTTTAAGAGTCTGGATAAGTCATGCGCTTGCGACTGTCCACAGCCGCTGTCATAGATTAAAAGAAAAGATGGTCCTGCTAGCAAATACAATAAGGCATATTGAATTACTAAGATAGCTAAATAAGATTTTATGTTACTAACAATATATATAAGAAAATCCGAAATAAATGTTTTTTTTATAAAAAAAATCTTTCAAATTGATACGTTTGTTGGTAGTAGTTGGTCCCGATGTATTTTTTTTTAATTATGTAAAAATCATCTGACGCCTCATAACTACAGTCCTAAATTTAATTAACAACCGCGTCTCAAGAAATAAATAGAGCTACACGATTACACGCCAAGGCTGATAGCATCGGAAGGGTTAAAGAAGTACCTAAAAACATAATTTAAACTTGTGCACTTTTTATCTTAATTTGCTAATCACGAGACTGTTACTATCTTTCTCTGTATCTACTCTTCAATTTTGCAATCCTGAAGGATAATTAGGTCTTAACAACACGAATAATCTTCATTTCAGCCGCAGTCCACTACTGGACATAGGCCTCTCCTAATGATGTCCTAAATGACTGGTTGGACAACACGAATAACAACAGCAATCTGTAAACCAACATGGCTTGCATCTTCTATGAAAATTACATTCTTTGACGCGTTGTGCCCACTGCACCGCCCACGCTTACCTGATTTCCAGCCAACACATTTCCGCATTATCTTGTATCAAGCACATTCGGTACTAAGATTTATCGAAAATACTATTTGAAATTAATAACTTAGTAGATTTAGTTCGGCCTAATCTCAGTAAATTCTTTTCACCACAATAGCTCACCATTGGAATATACGATACTAACGATATTCAAATTTTAGTTACCTGATATTGCTAATAGGTACTACGTACAATAACATGATTAAAAAAATAACAAGATTGTACTAATAATAACTAGTTGTTCGCCGCAAACATAGACCTCGCGATTATTTTATTTATATAGATAGCATTCAAATAGACGTGTTGTCGACCTTCAAACAATTTTGTAGACAAAAAAGCATACGGCCTGCCAGTTAAAAGGTCACAGTAGTCCATAGACACCTGCATCTTCTGTAGTATCACGTGTGCATTGCCGACCCTTAAACAATTTAGTAGGCAAGTATGCATAAGGCCCGCCTAAATAATGTTGAGATTTCACAGTAGTCTATAGACAGCTACATCACCTGTATAGTCACATCCGTATTGCGGACCATTAAACAATTTATTAGGCAAACAGGCATACGTCCTGTATGATGATAAGAAGTTGTAGACGTCTCTAGCAACAGCTGGAAGGTCACATGCGCATTGCCAATCCTTAAACAATTTAGTAGGCAAACAGGCATACGGCGTGCCTGAGGGCAAGAGGTCTACTAAGACTACAAGTCAATGTACACCGGCAACATATATGTAGAGATAAAAGTCACACTCCCGAAGTAGTCTATAGATACTACTTCGACATTTACCAATAAAATTTAGGCAGTTAAACATGAGTAAATTTTGAGTTGCTGCTATTATTTCGTTGATATAACTCTTAAAATTAACTGTATTTTGATTTTTATTTCATCGTATATATGTAAGTATATTATGTAAGTACCATATGTAAGTTTATTATCATTCCAACTTTTTGTATTTATAGCTATATATTTTTAATACCCACATGACGATATCTGTTTAACCCAAAGGTTGACTGTTAGATAATGCTTTTAGCATTAAGTTCGCCTATTGTGCTATACAATTGTATTATGTACAATAAAGTTTAAATAAATAAATAAATAGCATACCGCAAATGCTATTTTTCCAGCTAAATTGTTCTAGATTCGGCAAATCGCATGTGAGAATCCAGGAGTTGCAGGTGTCTATAGACTATTGCGGTCTCTTGATATCTGGCAAGCCGTATGCTTGTATGATGATGATGAACTCCGACCAATTTCGGCCATGGCGAACAAATGTCTGTAGACTAATTGGATCAGATTTATTTGGAGAGTGGTTAAATCAAAAACACCAGTCATAAATAGTAATATACGGTTAAAATTATCCTGCACCTAATATAAGTCAACAGAGATCGGCTACACGGTAGGTTTAGCCGAAACAATGCCGTCTAAACTTAAGTCAAGCCGAAGATAACAGGCTACAACCGGGACCACGCCACCCTTGTAGATTAACTTCACGACTTCAAAATATCTTCAAGTTGGTACAGGTAAACAAATATTTAAAAAAATCTTGTTTTTTGAATAAAAAAATCTTGTTTTTTGAATAAAAAAATATTATTTTTTTACTTGGACGACATTATCATCTAGGTATTTTTTCAGTTATTTACATTTTATAACTAAACTACCTAACCAATTGCTTTATAAATTTTAGGAGAATAAACTGAAAGTGTACGCTTTAAAATATAAAAACAATTTTTAAAATCGGCTAAGAAACTACGGTGTTATTAGGTAACAAATATGAAATAAACATAAAAAACCTCCCATTTTTGAAAATCGGTTAAAAACAACTAAAACTATTTTTTTTACCAGATATGTTTTAACGTATGTATGTATCCTTGTTGTGCAATAAAGAGTTTTTGTATTGTATTGTAACGTTTTCTACATACATTCTGAATATCAGCAAATTTCGACCTACGGCATTGGAATCATTTGTTTTTACCTTAATTCAAATTCTGCAAAAACTACTAAACCGATTTTGATGTCAAACGAACTTGAAAATTCTATGCATGTCTCCTATATACTTTTTGGATTTCATCTAAATCGGACTTACGGCTCGAGAGTTATCGCGGAACATACAAACATACATATACATCCAAACAATGTTCTTTCGCCCCAACTTGATTTGTAGAAAACAAACCATCAGACCTACTGAAAATAATACAAAAGAATCGTTTTCATTTCGTTACAAATATAGAAACAAATCATTAATTAAAATTCTGTAATGGAACTTCAGAAATGACACATGTATTAAACAGACAAGGAAGCGCGGAGTGACAAATGGTAGATCTGCAGTTAACCATAAGTAAGGTTTGTAATGTACAGATTGCAGTGACGTGCTTAGAAATTTTCCATAGGGCAGGCAGAAACAAATTTCAAGAGCTCTTTACTTTTTATTATTTTATTTAGCTACTTATTACCTAAATATAAAATCTTACGAATGTTTATCTATTGAAATAGGTTGAAAAAATAATATTTTTTGTATAATAAAAAATAAATTATAGTTACTACTCCACAGGGTACAATTCCACAGGGTAGACAATGTCTAAACGTCTTTATGGATGCACGCCATTGACAGATTGTATCTAAGTACCCTTACGTACGTTGCATTTGAAGAGATCATTTTGACAACTGCTAACTACTTTGAATTGATACATTGTTTGTTTAAAATTAAATTAAATTTTAATATTATCGCTAATTTATTGTGTGCGTATTCTAAGTTCGTTTTTTATATATAATTTCCGCTAAAATATAGACAAAATCTAGCTGGACTGGTGATTTACCTGCTCTATTTATTTGCTTAGAACATATTTCTTCAAGAAAAAGCTATTATACCTATTCAACTATACTTATATACTATTTTTTACCTCAATTTTATGTGTACATTAGTCGATTTAAGGATATTTAAAATTATAATCATCACGCTTAGCTTAGTGACTAAGATTTTGTTGAGATATGAGTAAGTCTTGGCCATGTGTCATATCATAATGATTTAAATGTGTTATCGCTTCAAGTTTAATCATCATTGTGTGTGCCTGAATAAAAACACCCAGTTGACGAAACTAACGAAACTACCTTTTGTATGATTTTTTTAAATTATTATTTGTCTTGAATAGACACACAAAAAAACAATACTTTAATATTCATACTGAATGTAGGATTCAATCAATATCGACGGATGTCCGTTTTGATATTGATTTGAAATTAAATTACCATATTTTAGTTATTACAACAGGTAGCAAAAGACATAAAAATTTGAATACAAAAAACTGTAATATCTTATATTTAAAACTAAGTGTCTTTTGTCTACAGATTGAGAGAGAAGTGTCAAATAATACGCTGTACAAATAGAACACAAACACATACAAAACTGGCGCGGATAAAACCGAGTGACACAGTGCTGTTTTTGTTTTTTAATCTGGAGCCCTGTTTTTGTTTTTTAAGGATCCGCACCTCGAAAGAAAAAACGGAACCCTTATAGGATCACTTTGTTGTCTTTCCGTCGGTCTGTCAAAAACCTTTTTCTCAGTAACGCGTGACGATATCAAGTTGGAATTTATTACAGATACTCAGGTCTACTGTCCCTTTGACCTATGAAAAAACCAAACTTCTAAGCCAATCAAAGATACAGCCGTATACATCATATAATAAAAATATTTTTAAAATTTTAAACTTACTACCGCTTTCCTCGTGAACGCGATACCTACAGATATGTACTGTACCCTAGGTGCGGGAGTCCGACTCGCACTTGGCCGGTTTTTTTGGTTTTTTTTTATGACATGTCGAACAAAAATTATTACTGAATAGGACTCCCGATCACTGATCATCAGCGTTAGTCAACTATTCTTGAGACATTATTTAATATCTTCCTAATCTGATTTGTGGTTATGCTAATATTTGTTTCCAAACAACATATTAATTGTTAAGTAGTTATCCGATTCCGTTTCCGAAACTGATATGTTTAGATAAGCTTATTTTCGTTTTACTAGTTATATCTGTTAAAACATTAAATTTCATGGAAGTCCAACCCATTTACAAATGGGGTCACTGCATAGAATGCATATGTGGCGAATTAATGGGGTAGCTGGGTGGGATGCATCACATTAACATATAAATTAATATTTTTATATTGTTAGCAAAAAAAGTTTTATATATTTATGTACTTATACATCTAGCAAACATTTTAACTACAATTTGCATTTATTTTCTTACAAGATAAAAATGATTAGAATATTGAGGATTTCTAGTGGGTTAAATGAAGTTGAAGTAGAATAAATGGCAATTTTACAAAACCTAATAAAATTTTGATAAAATAATACGGACAGCTTGAAATGCAGTCTGTCTGTATTTGCAAAGCACATCCACAAAGTGCTTCAATTTTAAAACTAGCCTGGCCAAATGTCACAATCCATTTTTTATTCGCTTAAATATTTCCAGATGAAGTTTTAAAACCTATTTTAAAACTGTACTGGAAATATTCAAGTTCAAAACGATTGTTTAATTAAATGATTTTTTGATTGCAAAATTTTACAGTTGCAGTTCGATGCCATGCCGGTGGAATACGATTGGTCTTGAAATTGGTAACAGAGTGCCAGAAACGTCAAAGGTTGTCGTTGCGATCCAATTACGAATTGTCGAATGATTCGCCGGCGGATCTCAAAAATAGATAATAAATTCTTGTTGTTTTCAAGTAGTTTCATTGATTCTCGATTCGGCTACGAAGTCGATAGATTATCGATTCGATTCAACGCAAGTGTCAACTGGGTCCCCATCACGACTGAACTGACAGCTGATCAACCAGATGATTTTTGCGAGACTGGTCAATATTATGGTGAATCGGTCTCTTTGCTGTCTTTATTAAAATAAATTTAACAAGTTAAAACTTGTTAAAACTCGGAAGTAATACCGAAATGTTCTTTAATTGAAAGTTTAATAGTGCAATAGTCGCTGCAAGTATTCTCGCCGACGTGACGTGTTACGACAATAAGATGCGAGTTTGTTGGTTCATCAAGTTTAATACCTATGCTTAAAAAAAAAGAAAAATTTATTTCAACTTATTGTTTCCGTGTTAGTGAGCTAAATAACAATTAATTCTCTCGTTTGGTCTTATATTTTTTGGTAAAATCAGGCCTTTGTGACAAATTTATACTTTCAAAGTGGGTAGAAAGTCACATGTGTATTTTATTCAGATTTTGTCTAATTTCGGTCTTTAAATGTCTAATTTCTAACCATTTGTACACGTGAATAAACGTAGAACATATTCATTCTGAGTGAAATATTTCATACAAAATCGATTTTTCACAGAATAAGTTGGTTTTTCATTGCCGAGTAACCTACCATTTGAATTTGTGACTTTTCTTATTGATAATAGTAACCAACAACGAATTGTTTTCATTTGTTTGTATCACAATTAACTGTTTGCAAATAAATATTGTAAAAATTATTCTTTTCTTTTAATTTTATATCTATTTTCTTTTAAATTTCATAGAAGACAGGAATTATATAGCGAACCCAGGTTACAGACATCTCAGTACGTAATGTAACGGCTATATAAATTAACAAAATCCTATTTTAAAATGGGTTCAGTCAACTTCAGTCAAAGTCGCCGAAGAATATCGAAGGTCATTCAAGAAAAGAATATGTAAATCCGGTGCAGTAAGTAGGTCGGACCACGTGTTTCTGAGATGTATGTAGAATATGATCTCATCAAATGCATGGCCCGAGTTTATCGAAAATAAACTCTCACTTTGCGCTGTACCGATAAAACAATGATTAAATTTAATAAAAGCATGTATTTTTTCAAAACCTTTCAAAATAAAATGCGTTAATTTTGACAGGTCATTCCCATACATTCGTTTTTCACAGCAATGATTTCACAGTTGACTAACATATGTTGGGAGTTTGAGATTAAGTTCAATCCCTTCTTAGGTTAGGGTTAATTCTCACACGTATCATGTTAATTAATAATACGTATAGTATTTTATTCAACTTGTCACATGTCTGTGAGTAAAGAACATGAACTACCCTTATAGCCTTTTTGATTCATTCATCATCATCATAGCATTTTCAATTTTCATACTCGTGTTTGGGAGCCCCTGGGTGTCGCTTAAATTAACGCAATGATCATTGTTTCTTTTCCTGATTTATATGATCTGCTTGACGCCCAATCGCCTTAGAAATGCTGCTGCAAAATTAAGGCTGTGCTTGTTTTTCTGTCCTTACGATATCCACGGAAAGACATGAATCATCCTAGAGTTAGGATTGTGACGGTTGTATATGTTATTTAGAAAAATAAATCTCCTTGAAATACCTTTAGTAATACATAACTTAAAACATAAATAGCTACATGTTATGGCGACGTCAACGGACGTTGTTATTAATGGAATAATTATTGTAATATCAACATTTCCGTGGATTTAATTACATAAGAGACTTATGAATAAGAAATAAGTCTCTAAAAGGAAATAGTCATGAACCCTCTGAGTACGATGGTAAATCGTTTTGTTAATATATATTTTAGGTAACGAGACCTAAAATATATATATAATATAATCAATATTATGTTACGATAAACCTGAAGTTTAATGAAGGCTTTTTATAAATTACACATTCATTAGGGTTACATTTATACAGGGTTATTTTAATATTGAAACCATTTTTTACAGTGTTTTAAGAACTTACGTAATGATTATTTCTTGGTTTTAAGATTTTATTGAAAACTAGTTGTGCCCGCGACATAGTCCGCGTACATGACGTTCCCGTATTAGAACGTGTAATATAAAATTGAACAAAGAGCCAGTATAGTTTGACCTCTCATACGGTACGTACATCATATATTTTAGGGGTCAATTTAAATTGGTCACTTGTCCTTCGGGAACTGGTAAAAAATTCGGGATAAATTGTAGCCTAATTTCTAAGTTGGACCTCTAGCAATATATCGCTGAAAACCGCATTCAATTCTATGCAGTAGTTTTCGGTGATGCGCTTACAAACATACAGACAGAACGACAGACAAAAATTCTAAAAAATATTGTTTTTGCTTTTGTTGATCTAATAAAGGTCCCTCATGTTGCTTTTTCTAAAAAAAAAATGCACAGGTCCCGACCTGTTATAATCTTATTATAAGTATAGGTAGATATAGATGGTCTAGTTTTGTGTACTTGTCACATTATTAACACATGGCTCATGGTTTTTAATTGACCATATATATAGGTTTGTAATTAATAACTTGTGTGTTATTAAATATGTGCTGAAACACACAAATACAAACAAACTGAACTATGTAAATGTTATAAAAATATTGCTCGTGACGACTAGCTCAAAGTAACTGCGATGTCTCAGCAACCCAAAGTGGGATATTTCTGATCGACCTTAGCTCTAATGCTCTCCGTGGCATAGCTCCACCTCTTACATTGGCTCCTGATTGCTTCCAAGGGGTCGATTCCGCTAATAACCTTTAAAAGACCATGCAACTTTTTGCATCTGCATTTTTGATATGCTTAATATTGGTATTTTGCTAACACAATTTTGAATCCCAATTAATTTTTTATGTTCTATACTAATTGAATGTTAATAGTAGAAAAAATTAAAATAAAATAAATAACAGAGTACCGATAATTGAAAGAATTGATGATTTTTGAATAGCAAATTTTTCCCGTTGCATTTCAATTGCATTTCAATTGTGCACTATGTAAAATAAGAGAATCGACGCCCCTGTCTTTCCCGAAATACTACCGTGAATTAATTCACAACTTGCTTCGTAGTAATAAATTAATCGTATGGGTATAGTTTGGCATAAAAATCGGCTACATATGGCTCAGCTGGATTAAATGAATAAACAAACACTCGGTGCGGTGGTGAGACCACACGTGGTGTTAGCGAGTCTGCCCATAGTGGGTCTGGCTGGCTTGATTGCTTAAACCTATATCACACACGCAGCTTCCGCTTATATTATTCTTTTTAAGAAGCTTTTCCCTAATTACATCTAGATTTCTGGTAAGAATAAAAGAGACTTAAAACTCAAAATCAGACAGAAATTATTTTAGCCATATTTCAGCTTAGTCCGGCAGTTGTGTAAACATGTAACTTGTGGAAAAATATGTTTTAATAAATCTAGAAGTGCAGAGACAATTAGTTGGATAATATCAAAGAGGGTAAATACTGTGAGTTATTTTCAAAGTTAAGACTAAGACTAACAAACAAGCTAACGGATTCATGACATTCACCATCATTCTATTAATATGTTCCCGGAAGATTTGTGGAAACCCATCCAAAGCCGGACGGGTCGACAGTTTGCGATATAAAAGATACTCAAATGTATTTTATTTATCAAAATGAAGTTTTTTTTAAGCAGCGCTCTCACACTCTAAGGAAGAATTCCATCTAATTTCCGTCGGAGGAAATGGAGTCAGCTAATATCGTTAGCTAATATATTTTCTGCGAAAGTGAACCTAGTTTTATAACGTTGTACGCATAAGTTGGCATGTCAAAAGGTCACCTTTCGTTGGGTTGGGTGTAGTCGCTTTAGTCAGTCAGCGCATTGGCCGTCAGAAACTTTTTTGATTAGACGACATACGAACTTGCTCTTACCATACCACTACTCAGTGTATTTAATAGTTAGTACCTAACAGCGTTGAGCACTGTTAAGTACCAACTATTAAATGCAATCTTTCGCTGCATAATGAAGTAGGAACATGAAAAAGTTTAATGACAGATTAAAAATAATCGTCACGGATTAAAACTAGATGGATCATATTATAAACAATTCCCAAGACCAAGACTTATGTCTCAGTTTGAATCTATTATGATCGCAAATTTTGTGGTGTGACAGACTTAAAAAAAAATTCTCTCCGAACACACCATGTGGCCCATAAAACGAACTCGATATGCAACAAATAGCGTTTCGTCTTAATTACATCGATGCTCATCCATCATCGAACATGTCACCCTGTATATTGATAAAAAATACAGTAACCGTCTGAGTAAACTTGCGTATCTCTGTATTTTATTCCGAGGTCAGGTATTCCATCAAAAATAAAATCTAATTTTGCAGCGCTCCCGACTAATGAGGGGCGCAATTATGATCTCCGGCCTCTTATCTTAATGGAGATCAGAATTAAATCTGTAATTAAAACGATCTTTCTATTATTTCTAAAATAACCTTTCTTCAAATGTACTAATCTTCTTGCAAATTGCTGCTATAACGATTCGCAATTCTAGTCACGCATTCGTATTAAATATTCAACGGATCGCAGTAATATCCAGGATTATTCTAGCAAAGGTCCCAGGCAATGACGACGGCCTCCATTCTCGAAGCATCTAATCTAAAACTTATCTAGCCTTCTTTACCTCGACCCTCTGCATCATTTATAACCATAACTCTAGCGAACACTTTAACGTCGCACCTCGCCTAGCACTCGACTTGATACGAGAAAAGTGGAGGAAAACATTTTCGCTAAACCCTTTTGTACTTGCCTCTTTGGAATCCGACTTTGGCAAATCTTTTGCGTGTTATAAAAATGTGAATGTGATGTGACCTTACTTGGCTATACTGAGTCGATTTTATTTACATGTAAAAGTAGAGAATACTGAAGATAATCAGTCTCATGGCATGGTCGGTCAGACGTTTTACGTTTTATAATTGTGTGCTTAATAAATAATTATACCTTATGAAATGTTACGTAATATATCGCAGACAAATCAGTCTGCACGAGCTAGTGGTTCTATATAAATGTTAAAAGGAAATCGATGAGTAAGCATTGGCTGAATCGTTTGATCAGGGGGTCTACCGCCTAACTAGCGTCGATTTCAAGCCGACGTCGTATTCCGATTACGATGCCGATGCCGTCGATATCATTTCATTGGTACCGCGCAATGATAGCGGCGTCGCCTTGAAGACCGTCGAATACAAGTGAACGGAAAAAAGAGCGTCGATTTGCGATTCATTTTACTCAATTTAAGTACATTTTTTTTATAGTACTTTGTTTTTTAATTTAATAATAATGTTAAAAAACAACAATTATTGGTATAGTTTTGATTAAATAAGTAAAAAAAATTGATTGGAAGGTGGTACAATTGCGTATATATATATATAATTGTGTTTTATCACATTATCAACAAATGCGTTCCGTAAAACCGAACGGGGTAATATTTGACAATTACGAATTCATAACCTCACATAAGTCACTTTGTTTATTGACGTGATTGTGTAGTGAATTAAAAAACAGTAAGTAAATAACTTGCTTTTTTGTTATTATATGATAAAACAAACATTCAGCTAGTTGCACAGACCTCTGGGACTTTATTCCTTTGTAATTTGTAGATGCCAGCACCAAGAAAAGTGAGCCTTCAGCAGGTGGAAATCCTGCTAAATTACATGGAGGACCACATGGATATGGCGAAAGGGCAGGCCTCTGACACCCCACAAGCCAAGGTGGCAGTTCGGAGGCTGTGGAGGAGTTAGCGGCCTCACTTAACGCCCAAGGCACGGGCGTACATAAAACTTTTTCGGAGTGGCGGGACGTAAGTGTATACAAATCTTTCTAAGTGTGTTATTTATGCTTTGTGTCAAGGGTATTCATTTCCTATATACACCCATAATGAGTATGTTTTTAAGTGTGTCTTTTAACCAATATTTTGTTTTTATTAACACAATGTTTTTCTGTGATGCTTGTTGCACGAAACTAAATCTTAAAAATTAAAGGGGGTCTTCATACAAAAAACGTGTTTTTTTGCGTTTTAAAACATTACAAACTAAGTATGGTTATCAGTCTGTGATGCCCGTAGTATACAGTGGCTTTGCTTAGTTTGGGACGGATGACTGTGTGTGATTGTATTAAATCTTATTATTTTTTATTGTATGTTTATTATCTTATCAATACTTAATATCACTTATGTCTTGTTTTAGGTACCGTGGAGATACCACAGCCTCGGTGGGATTGGGAGGCCGAGCAGGATCGGCGGGCGCTGGACGAGCGCCGACTGCAGGCGGAGGAACGAGTTGCTGACGCTAGAGTCTATGGCTAGGTCGATGGCTTCACATCTGGAAGTGGACCAACGCCTAGCCGACTAGTTTTATTTGTTATGAACCTAGTATTTGAATGATTTATAAATAAATAAAAAACAGAAGAAAACTTAGTCATTTATGTACTTACCCTACACATAAACTAAAATTAAGTACTTACATTTGTACAACTATAATAACTTATTTACAATATGCAATTTGATACATAGAAAAACAGTACTTATACAAAAAAAAACCTCAATCTTCAAAGCCCCATTCCGGTGGTTGTCCACTTCTCTCCTCTGGTATCTTCTTTACTCTGCAATAAAGTGTCTTTTTAACATTTGATTTGAGAAAGATCATTATTTAAAGTTATAAATGTTCATTTTATTTTACAATATATCTACCCAAAAGCACTAAAGGTATAATTCTCTTATTAATCTAGATATATATACATACCTAGCGTTGTCGGTTGCGCCACAACCAAATGACCACACTTTGCCTATCAGCACTTAAACGCCCATCATCATCGGCTGGCACTGGCAAGCGAGGAGGCTGTCGCTCTGCATTGCAACGCATTGCATCGCTGTCAACCTCGAAGTTTGGGTCGTTTATTAGATTATGAAGAACAACACACGCATTCATAATCTGTGCAGTCTTTCTTGGTGTATAGTGCAAAGTTCTATGAGCCAAGAGACAGCAAAACCGGGACTTAAGTACCCCGAAGGCTCACTCGACCACATTACGTGTCCGCACGTGGACTGCTGTGTAATTGGCTTCTGGAGAATTTGGTAGGGTGCCGAGGATGGGAGTCATCATCCATTGTCGCTGGGCATATCCAGAGTCACCTGAAATATAATTAAATCTTTGTTAGTTTTTTTAAATACCTCTCTTTTTTTATTTTGTTTTTCATATATAATGAATGTGCACTCATTTTTCAACTCCACTACTTGCATGTCTTATGTAGAATATTATGTATTACAAATATAATTTAGACAAATACTAATCAACTTTTTATGGACCAAATAGTATTTTATAGATTGACTAGAATGTAAAGTAATATGACTGTCAATCATTTCCTTGTGACTGCTATTTGAGACATAATCTAAGGTACTTACCCAACAACCAGTAAACCTGCCCTTCATCATGCAGTCTCATTATGGCTGTGTTGACAGGAGACATGTTCCATACATGGGAATCATGGCTTGCACCACCAAAAGATGCATCAACATACAAAATCCTGAGATCCGCATCACAAATCTAAAAATAAACAAATAACAATAAGTAGGTACCATTGGTGGCTGTAACTTTTGGGTAGCATGCATTTATTATTATTAAGAACAAGTGTAAAATTTGCAATAACATACCTTCTTGCTACCGAGTCTCGTTCTGTTTGAGTATGTGGAAATTTTATATACTTTCTGAGTATTTCAGGCTTGTTAAGAGCCTCGGTGACCTCTTGCAAGCATTCTGATGTTGATTGCTGGCTAAGGTGAAGAACGTCGTTATCTCCTACACTTCCTTGGTAACTGCCGGTAGCGTAAAAGTTCAATGCCGCTAACACCTGAAACAAGCAAAATATTTTAACACTTCAGCATTTGTCAATAGGTTACCTAAGTTTAACAAATGAAGTACATACCTTAATTTCGGGTTTTATTCCACTGCTCCTTTCATTTGTGGGCAAAAAAGGAATGATGTCCCCGCATAGCCTGACAAATGTAGCTTTATTCACGCGAAATCGTCCTTAAAATTCCATCTCAGGCAGCAGCAAAGGCTGCGCCACTGCGCGCTGTTGGCGTCTCCGCTCAATGTTGAGTTTTTTCAGCCGCTGCTCCTCCGCTGCACCCATGAGCGCCATCCAAGCCATGGTTTCCCGCCTTTGTCCTAAAACACACAAACAAACAAAAACGAAACAAAATTTGTGAAATATGACTATACAACAATAAGGAAAAGCCTAAAGCTTTCGTAATACAGCAAAAAAAAACAAGTATAATTGAAGAATATTTCTTATCGACGGTTCAATGCGGCATCCCAAGAGTCGCCGTATTCAATTTGAAGCGTCGGTATCGGCTTGAAGCCGATGCGTCGGTGTCAAAACTTTGCGCGGTAGCTTTTATCTGTCAAAATCACTGAAACCATTCGTTCAATTGGCGTCGTAATCGTCTTCCAAATCGACGCATCGATATCAGGGAATGCGCGGTACAAAATCAGCGTCGACTGTCAAATTGAATTCGATGCCGACGATAATTTGAAATCGACGCTAGTTAGGCGGTAGACCCCCAGGTCTTCCTGACTGACACATACGTTCCGTTACATCACACGGTAAGCGATTTTCGTGAAAGTTATTACGCCCTTTAATTAATGCCACTAATTGGCTACATTTACCTGATTTTATCCACCATTCTGTAAACAAGAGAACTCAGACAGAGTAATAAATGTTGACGATTACTTTCAAAGGTCTAATAAAATTCCCTGGGTTTGTTTTAATAAAATAGTCCGAACAATAGGACAGGACGTTGTAAAATGTATAATTGTGGTGTTGTGGTGGGTCGGAAAATTTGCTTGATTGGTTGTATTTTGTTTAATTACTGATTTTAAACAATGATACCTACATGATTTAGATTTCATCGGCTATCGTGTGTCAATGCCAATTATGCAACAACTTTTTGTTATTAACAATCATGTAACTTACGTGTTTGTTTAAATTATATACATAGGGCGCACTGTAAGTTTCCGGTACTGGCCACTTACATAAACAATATTTAAAAATTTATTGCAACATTTGAAAATAGAACTCTTTGGCTGTAGAATGCAGTTTGTTTCATCTGACTGTCTTATGTTTTTACCTTGTGGCGCCATTTAAAAAATTGTGTGTCTGCATCAACATGGATTTAACTCGGGAAAATTTTCGTAGTATGATTTTCTACGATTTTAAGTGTAATTTGACAGCTCAACAGAGCATCGCTCGGCTTGAAACAGCTTTTGGCAATGAAGCACCATGCAAGACAACTGTTTATAGCTGGTTTGCAGAATTCAAGCGTGGTCGTATCAATCTCAGTGACGAATCTCGCGATGGTCGGCCGTCCACCGCTGTGACCAACAAAAACATCAATGCTGTGCGCCGTATGATTGAAACAGACAGACATGTGACCTACCATGAAATTCGCGCATCCTTAGAAATAGGCATGAGTCAAATACAATTAATCCTACACAAACATTTGGGTGTGAGAAAGCTGTGCTCGCGGTGGATCCCACACAACTTGACCGAGGCTCAAAAAACGGACCGCGTCACTTGGTGCAGTGCCATGCGTACCAGATTCAACGAAGGTGCTTCAAATTTAGTGTGGGACATAGTAACAGGTGACGAAACATGGATTTATTGCTACGATCCCAAAACAAAGCAGCAATCGAGCGTATGGGTCTTTCAAGATGAGCCGAAACCAACCAAAGTGGCGCGCGTGAAAAGTGCATCTAAGCGGATGATTGCTTCTTTTTTAATAAAACTGGACACGTGGCTACTGTTGCTTTAGAGAATCGTCGTACAGTGAATAGTGACTGGTACACGACCATTTGTTTGCCGGAAGTTATTGACGAACTCCGTAAAAATAACCGTAAACGCCGTATCATCCTGCACCACGACAATGCTAGTTCTCAAACGGCCAGACAGACAAACGACTTCTTGAAGGCGAAAAATGTAGAACTCATGAGTCATCCTGCATACAGTCCCGACCTGGCACCTTGTGACTTTTTTCTGTTCCCAAAAATTAAGAACCAATTACGCGGTCAACGATTTTCATCACCAGAAGAGGCTGTCGAGGCGTATGAAAAACACGTTTCAGAGGTCACCACAGAGGAGTGGCACAAAAGTTTTCAAAACTGGTTTCATCGAATGAAAAAGTGCATAGACGCCAAGGGAGATTATTTTGAAAAACAATAAATTTGTTTTGTACCTTTAATAGTATTTTTTCATATTCATTCCGGAAACTTATAGTGCGCCCTACGTATCAACTAATATTTATTTTTCTTTTGTTTTAGGTCAATTATTTTGTACTTGCTTGGTGTCTGTATCTCGTCGTCATCATAAGGTAAGTCTATACAATATATAGGGCATATTTATATGCTTTTTTTTAGTTTCTCCTTTTGCTTTGGCTTTATTTATTGAAACAACTAATATGAAAAAAACAATAACAAATAAATACCTACTTAGAAATAAAATGCTTTTTTTATTTGTGGATTTTCGGGACTCAGCAGAAATTTCAGTTTTTAAATGTAGGAAGGAAATATTTACGTCAAAAAGTAGCGTATGTTTGACCCAGGGTCTTCAACTATATTTATACCAAATTTCATTAAATTCCGTTCAACAGTTTGGCCGTGAAAACGTAACAGACAGACAGACTTTCGCATTTATAATATTAGGATAGGATTTTGTAAAGTCCAACGATTAGATTACATCGTGGTCGATGAAAATAAAACATTTCAAAAATGTACTGCCAAAGACTATTTAGGACACGGTCTCGTTTAATAAACTACGCTAGTGAAGCCAATGTTTTTTAATCAAGGCGTGGTGAGCGTTAACCCGCGTCCATAGATTGCGTTCCCATCCCATGCCAGCAAATAACCAATTGTTTGACATGTAAATGAAGATGTTTGAGCTGAGGTACGAAATGATCCATAGATTACAGTAACAATGAGTAATACAGTAAAAGAAATAACAGCGTGTTGTATTACATTATATCATTGCGTTATAATATAATTGTGCATGAATCAAAACATCTTGAGGAAGAAAATCATCGACAAACTTAATATACCTAGCATAGAAACAACGTGTTACACTTACGGTATGGCTTAGCAACATCCTAAGCAACTAATAGTTGAAAACAAAGCACGATTTCAAATGTCACAAAATGTTCATAAACGGCTTATGATACCTAGTGCTGCCTTGCCAAGGTTCGCAGACAGCAATTCCCATATTAGCAAAATGCTGCTAAAATTTCAAACATTATGTGGTGTTCATGTTCATTTAGTCTTTACAGCCTTTGTTCTTATGCTAAGTACTTATTCATCGACTTATATAATGAAAACTTAATGCCAAGGATGTCTCAAGGTACATGTTTGCTATTTACACAATTAACGTATTTTTTTTCCTTTCATAACATAAAATCTATTAATCCTGACTTTCATGACAAGTAGAAAGAAAATGTTTTAAGTAAATAAATTAATAATACGGTTCGTTTTCCGCATAAAATACATAATCATTGTTATTATATAAGACTTTGCTAAGATAATTTTAATTAAACAGCTTCCAAGTTTCTAGTTAAAATTTCACGGCTTAAACACAAGTTTAAAGGAAACTTGTCAAGTCTAAAGTACTATACTTGTACGTGTAGAGCCCGCCTTATCGACATAAACTTGAGATTACATTTACGTGTCTAATGGACTGTGAAAAGCGAATTTCCTAATACCCTTATATTTTTGCAGGTGTTTAATGGACTTCACAATTTATAACGTTTTTGTTAGATATGCGAGCGAGGGTGACACTAGTGAAATACACGACTGCTAATAGCACACTGATTTATTCAATGATAAAAGGGGTGGTGGTCGCAGCCACACACACATACATATCAGTTTTCACTTTGTTATTACTTTTGTTGTGTTTTATGAAGATTCTTACATGATAAATGCCATGTAGATAAGCGGAAAATATGTACCGTTACCGTACATACATCTGAACAACTACAATGGCAAAGTAAGGCAAAAAGCAATCCCTGAAATTTTCACTGCCTGTGTGTAGGCTATAAGAAAACTTGTGCTCTTGTTTCACGACTAAGTCGCAGTAAGTAACGTGGAAAAAAATTGTTACGTAAAGCGTTTTATCCGCAACTCATTAGGATAACCTCCCATAACTGGAGCTTCCCAATAACCTAAAGAAATTATCTTGAACTTTAGGAATGCTATCTATGTATCTATAGCAGTCCTTCTGGCTAGCACAATAATTTGGTATTCTATTTCAGAGGTCATTGTTGCTAAAAGCTACACGATTTCGTTTGAGTATGTCAACAACGATTTTTGAAAATTCATAACTGAATCCTTTTGTCTCATTTAACTCTATGTATAGAAATATATCAAGTAACATGTGCATTTCTAATCTCTGCTCCACATATTTGCTTCGTCTCTCCACATCTTCTGAGTCATGGTCGGATATAAATAAATTATGGGCATGGCGTGAAGCTGTTTCCTCGTACTTTGTGCGCGTATTCGAGAGCATTTCGCGGTATCCGGCCGAAGGCAGGATGCTCGTATCGCTTAAACGTCAATCATTTTCAACGCTTACATGTCTTATTGTATTTGCAATCTGACATCCTAAATAGTATATACTGCTTTTTAATTCTACTGGATCCGCCCGTACATTATGTTCTCTTACTACACAAAGGTTGGCTGGAAGCTGGAAGAGATTGCTTAGCAATAAGCAACCTTTGCTCCATTATTGTAAACAATGTTCTAATTTAAATTTTGCGATTTCCCAGAAGTGGGCAGTAAAGTTATATTTAATCGTATTGCTTTATTATTCATGATCTGAACTATCTGCAGTCTCACTAATGAAATCAGAAAATTGCAAGTTTGTGGTTCTTTTCGTTTCGATATGTTACACTCTTGAAAGTACACTCGTAATAATAATCGTGTGATATTTTACCATTTTAATAATTTATAATTAATATCTTGAGACAATTTTTTTAAGTAATAAATTTTTAATAATAGATTTTGGTTTTGTAGAACTGCATTCCATTTCCTTTTAGAGCACACTCTTAGAAGCTACCGCCATTGCCGTCAAACTACCATATAGCAATTAAAGCAGGCTGTATAGAGCGTGTATTATAGCAGAATGGCACGCACCGTTGCCTTATCGGGAAGCCGGCTTGCTATCAATGTCAAGACAACCCTGTTCGTAGTGATGTGCAGTGCATCCGCAAGTGCCTACATAATAAAAGTAAAGGATAAATTATCTCACTTACGAGCCTTCTTTTTGAATCTGTTCTAGAATTTTCACTTCAAATCCCTGGCATGAACCCTAACCCTGACATTCTCTTATTATGTACTAAATAAATAGGGGCTGCTGATGAAGGATGAGACCTTTATATAGTTTACCCGCGTTTATCGGGATGTAGTGGTTTGTGTGCATCTTAAAAGAGTTCTAAGGCTATTATTTGTGTAGTAAAATAAATCGCTACAATAATCTCCTCCGTCTTGCTCTAAATAGTTCCCTGCTCGAAATTATATGCAAACTAACTTATTAATTAATCGAAGCAAGCATGCAAATCATATTGACACTATCTTTGAAACTTTAGCGAGCAAACATAACATCCTTTAATCTTGATCTTTAAATACCCAATACAATCATGTTTACCTAATGTTACCTTATTACTAACATATGCGCATAGGATTTTTCCACTTGAACTCATGTATTTGGCAAATTAGGCCTACTGTATGAAATTTAATATATAATTATTTCTTATAAATTATTTCATTTATTGAAGATATGGAAAGGCTTGCTGAAGATAGAAATACTACAAATGAACATGGGTTTAGTATTTTCTTCTTTAGTCTTCTCATCAGATACTTTAGTCTCTCCTTCGTTATGAATGAATGTCCCATCACTCTCGGATGTTTTTCCTTCCTATCTTACCTATTTTCCCATCCGTTTGCCGTCCCCAAGAGGAAAAGCATTGTCAGTGATTATAATTTTTAGAGATTAGTTTGGGCTAGTTGATAAACGTAATGTCCAAAGAGTGAACATGTATAATATAATTAGGAAAATGGAATGGTTAAATCAAGTTTTCATAATTGTCTACGAAATACTGGCGTGGGAAAGAGATGAACAGATCTGAAGTTCTTTTTTATGGGTTAGGTCTTTACCCACCTCGTTAGCAGGTTTTCCTTATTCAGTGACGACGCCAACTCCAAGTATGGAATCCCGTTCTCTTAGTCTAGACCTATTCCTGTTGCACTTTGTGATTGTTTATCTTTTGTACCATTTGCAACATATATTATTTTTTTAAATATTTTAATTAAGTTATTACACATTTACAGCAACAGGAATACAAATATTCTGGTACTGCTGAAAGTGTGCTTAACACTTTCGCTGGCAGTAACGCCTCTCGACGTAGATAACAATTGAGTGCCATTGTTATTTTCTTAAACATGCGCGGAAATATTGTCATTACTTTTGAATAAAGAACACGCGAAGTAACTTATTTACGTAGACTGAAAATCAAATTCACTTCCCGGCGCGTTCTTTGAATTTGGAACGAAGAGCGCGCCGGCAATGTTGTATGAAACGGTGTGCTGTTTGAATTTAGAACTTTTTCATCTATCGTGCACATTGCGTTCTCATGGCTGTATCTGAAAAACCAAAATCACTTCCCGGCGCGTTCTTTAATTTGGAACGAAGAGCGCGCCGGCAATGTTGTATGAAACGGTGTGTGTAAAATAATAGTACATTACTGCAAAGGCAGCGAAATAGGCAATTGCAGGTCGAGTATGAGTTTGAAGGCCGAGCCGCAGACGAGGACTTCAATGATACGAGACAGGCAATTGCCATTTCGGCCGAGGCATATATAGTGCTTTTCTTAAAAAAGTGCAAGGAAATAAAAAAGGGCCTTTTACATAATAAATTTAATTTATTTTACAGTTTGTGCCGAAAGGTAAACGCATCTGTGGCTATACAGCCACGAGAACGCAATGTGTACGATAGATAAAATAGTTCTTAATTCAAACAGCACACCGTTTCATACAACATTGCCGGCGTGCTCTTCGTTCCAAATTCAAAGAACGCGCCGGGAAGTGATTTTGGTTTTTCAGATACAGCCATGAGAACGCAATGTGTACGATAGATGAAAAAGTTCTAAATTCAAACAGCACACCGTTTCATACAACATTGCCGGCGCGCTCTTCGTTCCAAATTCAAAGAACGCGCCGGGAAGTGAATTTGATTTTCAGTCTACGTAAATATGTTACTTCGCGTGTTCTTTATTCAAAAGTAATGACAATAGTTTCGCGCATGTTTAAGAAAATTAAATTTATTATGTAAAAGGCCCTTTTTAATTTCCTTGCATTTTTTTAAGAAAAGCACTATATATGGCTCGGCCGAAATGGCAATTGCCTGTCTCGTATCATTGAAGTCCTCGCCTGCGGCTCGGCCTTCAAACTCATACTCGACCTGCAATTGCCTATTTCGCTGACTTTGCAATAATGTACTATTCTTTCACAGTCAGCGAAACTGTTAAGATAGAACTTATGTTTTATTTCAGAATATGTATATAATTTCTTCTTCTCCTTCACCACGTTCTTATGTTGAGTCTACACCGTGTGTATATATATATATCCACTTTGTTATGTCACTAGCTATTTACTTAATATTTTTTTTCATTGTGTTCATTTGAGCGAATTTAATGACCTAATCGTTGAATGACTAACTTTCTTAGCGTTTACAATTAACTTTTGTTATTTTTACGCCGTTGTTCCTGCCGTATGTGAATCATCGTGTATTTTTGGCTCCTTGGATGGTTCACTTGCTCTCTTCAATGTGTTGCATTGGATTGGGATAGCACAGAATAGAATAGAAACTTTATTTGTGAGACATAGGTAAGTACATAATAATGCAAATCAAACAAAGTAAAAGACACAAATCGCTATGCTCTGTCCTTCAGACTTACAAATATTATTATCAATTAATTACAGTTACAAAAACGTCATTTAATAATTTTCATAGGCAGCAGACGTTTAATCATTGTCTAAGCATTGTAGTTATACGAGGGGAGGTCAAAAAGTTCGCGGAACGGAGGGTAAGGGGGGGTGAAATAAATATGTAATGTACTATTTTTCTTTTTCAATATATTCCCCCTTAACTTGAATACATTTTTCAGATATCTCTATTAACTTATTTATACCGTCGAAAAAAAAATGTATTGTCTTTGTCCTCAAAATAGGCCGAAATCGCAGACTTGACTTCTTCATCATTGGAAAATTTCTTCCCACGAAGCTCTTTTTTTAATTTGGGAAATAAATAATAATCACAGGGGTCTAAGTCCGGACTACAGGGAGGATGGTTTAAAATTTCGAAGCCACAGTGATGAAGGGCAACCATCGCAACGCGGCTCTTGTGTACCGGTGCGTTGTCTTGCAAAAGCAGCACACCTTTTGTCAACTTTCCCCGCCTTTTCTCTTTGATTGCTTCTTTTAATTGTCTCAGTAGATCAGCGTAGTATTCTCCCGTTATAGAAACACCCTTATCTTTATAATCTATTAATAAAATACCTTCTGTATCCCAAAAAACAGTTGCCATGATTTTTCCAGCCGATTGTGCCACCTTGTATTTCTTGGGGGGTGGCTGACCCTTTTTATGCCACTGCATAGATTTTGCTTCAACTCAGGCTCATAATGATGAACCCAAATTTCATCTGCAGTAACAAGTCTTGCAAAAATTCCTTCCTTGTCGGCGCTGCAGAGGTCTAAAAACTCCTTTGAATACTCGACGCGCAGCTGTTTCTGTGGTGGTGTGAGCATTCTTGGCACCCATCTTGCGCTGACTTTTGACATCCCAAGATGGTCGTGTAGAATATTTAAAATGGTTGTAGTTGATACTCCAACCATTTCTGCGAGTTGTTTCTTCTTCAAACGAGTATCCTCCAGTATAAGTTTCTCCACTTTTCCAACGATGTTTAAAGTAGTGGCCTAAATCGGCCGTCTGAGCGGGGGTCGTCTTCAACACTCTCTGCCTTGCTTGAAAAGGCTATTCCACTTGTACACCATGGTTTTTCCAGGGTAAGAGTCCCCGTAAGCCGATAACATTTCTTCCAAAATTTTCTGAGGTGGTTTTCCTTGTTTAGTGAGGAACTTTATGACGGCACGAAACTCGATGTTTTCCATGTTCAATTTTTTTCCCGGATTCACCTGCTTGATAGATGACAATTCAAAGGTTATTGACACAATTAGGTTCAAACTTGGCATATATACTCATAAAGAGTTCCTCATTAGTAACTACCTGCGGCAGTTCCCCCACCCCCCGCTACCCCCTCCATTCCGCGAACTTTTTGACCCACCCTCGTACGTCCTGTTTAATTATTGTTTTACTTCATTATGTTTTTTCTTATAATTACTAACAGTATTAATTCAAAAATCCCTATAACTTTAATCTTCTCAACTATAACTATGCGTAGAAGTGAACTAACTCGATATTGAGGCCTGTATTGTATATCATAAAAGTATAAGCTCAGAACAACAAGACTGATTATTTCACTGAAATAAAGAAAATACAGTCACGCTGCTGTCGATCATGAAACCTTAAAAAAAGAAAAAAAAACATCATCAAAGGCAGAGAAAAAAGTAAACATTACAAAGAAAACTAAACAAGTTCAATGTCTGAACATATAAGTACAACGCCAATTAATTCAATAAAAGAGCATTGGCTGAACAGTATCATAACATCGCTTCATCAATTGATCACTTTAGAGGTCATTGACTTATCTCGAACAGCCATATTTACTAGAGCTTAGTAGATCTCGACAAGTAAATAACAACATGTTTGCCTGTTGCCAGTGACTCTCCTTTTCACGACCACGAATTCATATCACTGTATGGAACATACCTGCAACAAACTACTTAATAACTTATTTATGAGGCTCAGATAAATAAAAATCCTTTATAGTTATTCCGAATGCCAATGAAATTAAGGAAAACAAAATTGCCACTGCAAAATGATCCTAAAAAATGTTCAACATATCGATAACACCATTTGTTCATTTGACTTTGCGCAAGTAGTACTAAATACTAACCATCTCTAAGCAAGGCATGAATGCGTAACGTAAACGCATACGTTACGGTTATACTAATTAGCTTTTAGCAATTGGGATTAGCGTCGGCTATCCTGGCTCTTGACTTGACCTATTTGTGTCAAATACTGGAGATAAATGACCAGAGACATAAATTACACCTTTGGATTCGGTGGTTGGTTGTGCTCTATATTTTTCAATCCAATCACTCACAGATGCTTACCAATGATTGCTCAGAAAAACTACAAGTAATTCCGTCTAAAAAAGAGTTTCGTTTAGTGAATCTAGAAGCTTTCCTCTTTTTCCCTAAAATCGTGCATTTATGCGTAACATGGGGTATTTTTTGAGATATATACGCACGTCTAAGACAGTAATCAAAAAAATGTATTATTGTCAATAAAACGAGAGATCTGGTTTTTGGTATTTGGTTTAGAATATAAAATAAGATGAATTTTATATTTTATCTATTCAGAAGCCTGATGCAAATACTCCTTCCATAAAATGGATAGCGTGCTCGGTATTTAGGTCGATCGCAACGGCCGGATCAGAAAGCACGCTAGCTTTTGTCTACCAGGCACCCCTGCAATCCGGCAATATTTCAGTACTTTGCACGACTGTTTTATTACTGGGAACTATTAGCACATCTATAGTCTAAGCTCAAGTTTCAAGATACCTGTAAGGATGTCTGTAATTGAAAACTGCCGTTACTTTTTTTAAAGCACAATGTTGACGAACTACTGTTACACTGCCACTCAGAAGATCCCGCGTTTGTTTGTTTGTAATATCTTTATTGTACAAAATAAAACATTAGCATATTGTGTATTGTGTTGGAAGAAAAATATGTTTTCTCTTTGGTCGGACTAGTTTGGTTTAACGATTGATGCGCACTCTAGAACAAGACCAAATATATGCTATACATACTATGTGGTCCTGACATAATTTGCATACAATAACCGGTTGTGATGGTAGGGACGTGGCCTGTTAAGTTGCGAGTTTAGCTTTGAAGTCACGTGACAATTTCCCACACATTGTTAATGTAAACGTTACTGCTGCGGAAGGAACAATTTGATTTGAGAGAATTGAAAAGCGCGAAAGTAAGCATTTACTTCTAAGAAAAAAAGGAGATGAAGAAATGAACACAGAGTTTGATGTAAAAGATGGTATGAAAAATATACCTTCTTACCGATCATATCTATTGGTCGACTGACTTAACTAACCATCTTAAATTCAGACTTGTGTTATTTTCTTGTTACTAGCAATTGGAACTACGAATTCTATGTTGATTACCTACACACAGAATCGCTACTTTTTAAGTTTACACTCGAATCGAAGCTTTCAAGATTTGTAGAAATCCTCCTTGATGGTAAAGTTTTTCGCAAACTCTACTACGTAGTTCTAAAGTTATTTCTCACCTAGTGTTGCAGCCTCCGCTTTCCAAATTTTTCCTCCTTTACGATTGATATATTCTTGATGTTTTAATTTTTTTTTGCTGCGAACATTTGCTTCGGTTTCGAGGGAGCTTCTGTTGTCTGACCTTTCAATGTATGCACAAAATAATTAATATTATCGAAATAGTCTGAATCCATAACCATCCATTGATCCATCGTCATATACTTGTACCTATGTAAAACGACTAAAGTAGTGCTCGGATTAATTATTATTTAGATTATGCTATAGTTTGAATACAAATTTAAAATACATTTTTAATTAAAATCAGAACAGCTGCACTGCGCCTACAGGCATATGGCCACTTCTCATGTTACATTCAGCGATTCAAAACTAATACAACAAAAAGAGTACAACAATCATAATTTTCAGCCTTCGTTCGTAAATTAAGCTGAAGTTATTACGAGAGAGTTTATCTGAGTTAAATACGATTCAACAATTTCATTTTTAATTCCGCTTTCATGGAACTGTAAACTCTGGCAGTTTGTTGGTCCCTTGATTACGCACATAGTAAAATCACTTTCATAACAAACTAAACTAAAATTTGTTAACAATATCTGTGACTGTGACGGCAGGGAATATTTATGATTATTTTCTTCTCTTTGAATTGTAGCGCCTATAGATGTTACTGAAGTAAGCCACTTCAATCGCACTTCAAACAAACAAAATCATTGCGAATTATAGTAAGATGAGGCAAATAGAAGTAGTCTCGAAGGAAATCCTGCTAATCCGATGTCTGAACAGTAAATTGCGTTTGTTTTGTTTGTTATTCGTCGACCGCTATGCCTTTGTTGCCAAGATTATAGCCAGTATCATGCTTAAAATTGTTTGTATAATTTGTTTTGTATCATATTTTTAAATAATTTTAACCTGCGCTTCCATATTAACCAGAACAAAATATGCATCCGTTCAAAGAGTATTAGGAATCTGCTGGTATGAAACCGTGTGAATTAAGTTGCACTTGACCTGTGTTATTATATATTCAGTCCGGCGGTAGCCCACTGACTTATTCGTCTGAATCCAGTATCTGATAGTATGGCCAAATTGCAGTTTTGCATTCACAATTCTCATCCATTTTAACGCAGTAAGTGATTCCATTCAGATTCGCATAAAATCACTATCTTAAAGCAGACATTGAACCTGCAACTTACCTCAATCTACCAATTAAACGCTAATCGCTAGTCCATTATAATTGTATCAAAGCCATTCACTTTTGCTAATGCGTGCAAACGTCCTGTGTGTGACAGTGATGAATCGGCACTACATAGACAAACTGTCTAGATAAGGCTAATTTATTGCTCAGTTTACATTGTATAGAAATTAGAGCACCCATGATTATTTTCGAAGGACAGTCGACTCATCTAACAAAAATGTATCGTGGCTAATTCGGTCGGGTACCTGTTAGGTATATCCCCTATTATTTTATTCCTTTATTTTTTTATCCATTTCATGAATCCTTTCTTTAGTAGAAATCGAATTGAATGAAAATCATTCGATATGGAACGAAAACTATTTGACTCAACGATTATGCGTGAGTAACCCTTTTCGAAAATAGCACTCATGGCTAGTGGTCCAAATTGGTAATAACTTGAATTAGTTTTACAGTTGCGACTCCGACCATGAAAAACACTAATTTGTGATGATTTATTTAGTCTGTAAATTGTATTGTATTGAGAGAATCGTGTTCAGCCACAAATGTTTAAAAATACATCTACAAAAAGCTTAAACAAACTGCGAAACCTCTGACCGTAAATACGAAAGAAGAAAAATATAGCACAGGAAAAGTTCGATTAATGTTTTAGCAGAAGATAAGTTACGGTAGAGGTAAAAAGTTCAAAATAGACAAATCCTTCGCGAACTCACTAAGTTAGATTCAATTCGGCTTCATTTTGAAAATCTGTGTTTGTGTTCATCTAGTATACTACTTTATCCATTCTGTCTAAATTACTTTAAATTACAGGCTTCAAAATTTCAATTAATTATCTTTCTGTTTCTATAATTACTACTAATTCAGTTTGATCGCCATCTCTACATTGTATTATGATAACTTCATCTACCACTGTTTTGTTACAATTATAATAATCATTATGTATTCACTTATATGAATAAAATTATGTATGTATACTGAGAACATAATTTACAACAATTGAATTACTGATACTTTTTCCACTTTCATATACTTTTACTTTTTCAGTGGACTCGAATCAGGAGGATTAGTCATCATTTTAAATTGTAATACAGATTTATCAAAAATATACTTACGAACTATACTGGTAATTCGGATTACTGACACCATCGAGATATATGTACTAGTACGTTAGTACATATATTTCGATGACTGACACAGATTTTGTCTATGTAAAACTTTATAGCAAGCAAACAAAACACAAGGTGAAAATGATTTAATGTTATGAGTACTGTACACACCGCTTCTCTTATTAATTCCTTAGCTAGAAATTGAATCCGTTACGAAACTGCACTCTACAAATGAGCATTCTAGTTTGAAAGGAATGTGGACTGATTGTGGCGGCAAATGGGTTGACGAGGCGATTGTTAGTGCCCATTTAATTTATAAAAATAGGTCGCTATCGTGCGGTCGACAACCCATTACTCTAAGCTAGCTAAGTAGCTTAAATTATGAAAAAAATATGTAATGTAAACGGTGGCAGCGGGAGTCAAGATATTGTATCGATAACCTCGTTGACATATTAATGAGATGTCTAAACGAATTGCTAAGCGGCAGTTGTCGAAAGACATAGGCCAGGGGCGGCATGACTATTTCTGGCCAAAGACGTTGACCTGCTACAATCTACGCACCAGCAAGAGAGATGCATCATCGCTTTCTAAAGATTTATTAGTATCTTTCATCCGATTTCCTTTTAAACTTCTAAAGAAAGATTCATTAAAAATTTCTTTTTCGAAAATAGATCAGTTATTATGCGCCGTGAATATGTTACAACTTTGTTTAGGTACAAAGAGTTTCATTCCCTGCCGTCAAGGGTCGCCGGTTGGATCCCGTATATCTATTGTTTGAGGACAATGTGCTCCATCCGCAATTGTTTGTGTGGTATTTATGGCGTCCACTCCCTACGCTATATGTCTTTTTCATTCCGAAGACTTGTTTTGATGCATACCTTGATACATTTATTAGTTAACATAAATTTGGTGGGGCTCTAAAGCAAAACAAAAATCAATCAACTAAAAATGGAATTGTTGAACTTCATTCAAACCAGGGGGCAGGTCTATAAATCCATCATTAGGCCTGCCCTCCTACACGGCAGCGAGGCGTAGCCTGTGCTTGAGCGGTACAAGCAAGAGCTGCGTGTCACGGAGATGAAGATGCTGCGTTGGACCTGCGGAGTGTCGCGGAAGAACCGCATAAAGAACTCCTGTATTCGGGGTAGTCTTCATTTCCGTGTCATAGCAGATAAGCTTCAGGAGAGTCGCCTGCGGTGGTATGGTCACGTCTTGCGTAAACCGGCAACATACGTTGGGAACAAGTTGAGCCATGCCGCCTCCGCCGGGGTCTGGTAGAAGGGGAGCGCCCAAAAAGAGCTGGCTTGACGTCGTAAAGCAGGATATGCGTGTTAACGGACTATCTGTCAGGGATGCCGAAGACCGGGCCAACTAGAAACGAGTAAGTAGGAAAGCGGAACCTGGGCTCTGCAGCAAACAGCTGAGGATGCAACCGGGAAGGCGCTAAGATGATGATGATTCAAACCAACAAGCAGTATAGTATACGCATATGAGTGTTACCCTAATGTTTTAAATTAAAAGTTGCGACTCCAAAGCAGGTTTGAACGATATTTCGGCACGGAATCAGTTTATTCTCAGTTTGTAGCACGCCCATTTTGGTTGCCGCACGAGTATTGATTCTCCCTGGAGCGAAGAACTTTTTGTTATTGTAATCGCAAATGTTCGAATTTAATAAGGATAAATATTGCTTTGCATTTGTTATTCTTGTAGATTAGGTTTGCTTCCATCCAAAATATTATGCCTATCCCAAACAATCAGTTCATTAGGCACGCGCTGAATACTACAATGACAGTTGCGCTTCTATTAGTCATGTTCATTTGACTGATTCGCATACAGATCTTGTTTCACAGTACTTATATTAATTGTATGGTCTTACTTCATTGTCTTATTAATATGTAAATTATGCGAGTGTTTCTGCTCATAATATGAAAAATCCCCACAGTACAAAAAATACGTAGTTTGATTGAATTTTGAAGTGGTTCCTCACTGCTCCTAGAGTCTACCTACACGGTGTACATGAATGTTGTATGTATTATATTATTTATAACTTGTTTGTTGTTATATAACTTGTGGAAATATATAGCCCCAATCCAAGCTGATTTCTTTCATCTTTGGACCGTAAAGAAACTGTTTCTGTGAACCGTTCGTCATACTTCGCCAGTTTTATCTTTGATATTTCATTAAAGACGTATTTATTTATTCAGAAGTCTTCCTGATAATGCTTTTTTTGCTTACCACTCTACTCGCATATCAGAAACAAATCAGCTTTCAAATCCGTTCTCGGATTATACACAAACGTTATCACATGAATCAAATATCAGTATAACCCTGTACCACCTTGTACGTGTACATCCTGTTTTACTTCGTGTACGACTGTGCGTCCCTCGCTTTTCAAAAGATTTTTCAATTTATCTACAGCACAGGTAAACAGAGAAAGAAAATATTTCTCTTCAAGGTCGGAGTTCCGCGTCACACGCTAGTGGTACTACCTACAGCTACAGTTAGTTAATAATGGGACAAATTTGTAATAATTTTTGCAAAAGTACAATATGGCGGATTGAAAAGCTTCTAGAGTATTAGAAAGACAAAATTATACGCAGGTGTCTAACAAACTTCGTCAATACAGTCTCAATAATAATTACAAGCACTTACCAAATTATTTTGCATACTTCCGCCACCAGTTAGTTCATGCAAACTATTGCCAGCCGGCACCCACCCACTACTATTAGTCCCAACATGCCCGCCACCATTAGTTTGCACATGCGACACGTGTTTCGCCAGGCATCTTCAGGCACTAAACCAAGCTGTTAATAGTTCGACGTATAAACGACGAATGACACAAAACCATCGTAGCGCTGTCCACCCCTCCCAATAAACTACTACCACCACAACTGATGGCGGAAGCACGAAAAATAATTTAGTAAGTGATTGGAACTTCCGAAAATTAACGCCTGAATCAATTAAATATCAATAATAATTGTCAATAATCCTTTAATTTCATATGCTACTTCACCTCTTTCCATCAGAATTGAGATTGTCAGCCCGAATATTATTCTAATAATTGAATTCCATTGTTTGAAGCTACGAATATTCCCTCGTATTCTCCAGACTCCTACAAACAAGCACTTAATTTAATTTTGACAGTAAACTTTGCAACTGAATTTCCAGAAATCTTCTGATATTCATCTGTTTGCCGAATCACTCTGGGTTAGTCGATATAACTCGGAAATTGGGGACAGAATTTAACGGAGAAAATATTTGTTACTGCGAGGTAGCAACCATTTTGTGATCCATGAGATTTACTTATTAATGCTGATACGAGGCAAGGGTTAGGTCGCAATTGGCCTAATTTTCAAAATAGACAGTGTCGAAACTGGGCAAGTGGGGCAATTCTCAAAATGAAATACGTTTATTTCGGAAATTACTGCACTTCCAAAAAATTTAATTTAATTTTTGGGTTAGTACTATATAAGTTCCAGTTTTTGAAGCTTAAGTTCATACATTACGACCCCTTTGGGCCCTATGCAACCATAATAAAAATTGAACATGCATATTGACACACTTTTGTATAAATTTCAATGCATTGCATTTTTTGACTCTTGCTTTACTCAAAGAAACCCTTGTTGTCTATAAACCCGTTCCCATTTTACAAATAGAATACTGCACGTTGCACAACATACGGACAGGTACTGGATTTCGTTGTGCGGTTTATGCAGACAATATGGTGTTGAATCACCAAGGAGAGGTATCGTAACACGTCCAGTGTATTATTCAAGCATGGATAATTTACATTAAAAATTTATTTGAACTCCAAGAAAAGAGTTTTTCCAAACGCTTTGTTTGTGTGGAGATTTCAATTTTATTAAGTAATTTATTGAATTATTTAAACTTTATTGTACATAATACAATTGTATAGCACAATAGGCGAACTTAATGCTAAAAGCAAAGTGATCGTTGCATGTCGACAATTTATATATGATAAACTGTAAAAGTTAGAAATATCTGCCTATTAAGGTTCAAAACACAGCGTTTTAAAGATCTAAGTTGCCCGTAACAGACATACGGACAACTTTTTTTTTTTTTGTCAACCGAGGTGATATGCCTTTAAGTACTCCCAGGCAGAGTGCCTGGACTACCCACTAAAACCCCTCCGGCGTTTCCGCACCGGCTGTTGAGGGCGCCATGGGGTCGCGTTAGCATTCTACCACGACGCCCTCCAGCCATGGCCTTTCGGCCCCAACCATTGGCCTTTCGCCCCCCCCCCCCCCCCCCCAACCAAAAATTGGCCGACAGTCAACAAGACCCCGACTACCAGGGAGTTATTAACTGTCACCCAGGGTGCACCGTCCCAAATCCCTTGTCAGCCCGCCCTCTCATCGGATCCTTGGGATCAAGTGAGAATGCAAAGCTTTCAAAGGACCGGGCACTCGAGGAGGTTCCCTGCCCTGCACCCCAGACATATGGAAAACTGTGCCAAGTAGTCACACGCATACATATAGTGAGGCTTTAACACTTTTGTACGGAACCCTAGAAACTGTTCCAGTAGAGTATGGTATGACTGTAGAGACAAGTACGCA
The DNA here is from genome assembly GCA_947363495.1 of Euzophera pinguis. Lineage (NCBI taxonomy): Eukaryota > Metazoa > Arthropoda > Insecta > Lepidoptera > Pyralidae > Euzophera > Euzophera pinguis. The sequence continues at coordinate 9,220,085 of OX376171.1, forward strand.
CTAACCCAACACTATTAGATTACGTATTTACAACACAAAGTCTGTAATTTGAACACAGACCGCAACATTTACGACCAGACTGTTCGCTGTTCCAAATTCCCCTTGCTGAATTCAGTTCATCACATAATATATAATTATATGACTTATACGAGTATGTATAAGTTTTCGCTTCAATAGTGCATAATGTATGTAACCGTATTATGTCGTATCTACACGTATTTTTTATTCTGCTACATGTATTGACGTAATGCAGGTCTTAAATGGTTATGCTATATGTATGTGTAAAATCGTAAATATTTTCATCCAAACTCTTCTTTAACTTAATCAAACCCATGCTTATCTCATTGCGTAAAAACTATCTGCTCACAATTTTCACTAGTTCTGACTAAGCTTTCAAAAGACTTATCAGCGGGCTTGTTTGCTTCGCTTCTGGCCTAAATTTCCAAGTTGATAATGAAAAAGCCGGCACCGCGTGTAATTTCACTTCAAAGCGGAGTCGCGGGGCCGTTTGTTATTTTCTGTAATCACCCATCGTCATATATTAGCGGCAAAGCCTTGTATGAACGTCTCCTGGGCCTTAATTTCTCGTTTTATGTCTGTCCATTTGTGTTGTATAATTACTGCCGATATTGGTCAGATTTCGCGAATTGCCGGTGTTGCTTTTTTAATTGTTCTGGTAATGAAACTGTAGCACTTTATTTTACATGTTTGTTTTATTATCGCTTTCTTTTCCAGGTATGTACTGGCGCAGAAAGTACGCAGAAACAAACGCAGTTTGGAGCATAAGGTAAAAAGTAAATATAGCGCAAAAAAATATAATAAATAAACAACCTATGTTTGTAATCAATGCTACATAAGAAATAATTTGATGTCCGTGTTCCATTTTCATAGATTTAATAAACACATATCTACTACATCATTTACATGGGCGTAAATAAACTCACGATCGTCTAGTTTTACGGCCCGAACGTGATGTAATCCTCTTGAATATTTTATTGTGAATCGTCTATGGCCTGTAAAATAGAATCACTATAGATTCTACAGTGAATTGCTACTGTATGAGATCTTTTGACGCATGTAACCAAAAACTGACACTATAAAAGACTATAAACTTTTTTACCTACTTATTTCTTCATATATTCTTCTCCCGTATATTGATTACAAGTTACTGACTTTTTCCAAATTATGTTACTGTAAAAGATCTTTTACAGAGCCAAGCCCTGATTTTCGATTCACTAGGCCTGCGCACTCTGCGCAGCCTACGAGGTCTGTATGTCCCAATCTATTCGATCTTACTGTTAATCTGTTCCGATTTAGCTGAAATCCTACTAGCTAAATAATACATAATGGCTTTCAAATATAGAAGAAATCCATAGTGAGTGACACGTTCCCTACGGCGGAGTCCGATTTAGTTGCTTCGTGTGTCAGTGATTGATGACATTCCAAAAGCACCGACCTAAAACTGGCCGTAACGTGGCTCGTGACAAAAAAGAAAAAAAGTACAAAATCTGTTCATTGTAAACGGAACTCATTATAGAGACCCTTTGTTACCAACAGTTGTGTAAAGGTTTGTCCAGTAAATAAATTGCATTTATACAATGTTGGTCGGTGTCCCGAATGATGTTAAATGTTAATTGACGTAACGCTCAATTGGAATTGTTGGAAGTTACATTTCGATACAGAAAGACATTTGTTCTATATATTTTCCTTGATGGACCAATATTTGCAGAAATTATATAAGTGTTTATACAGAAGGATAGTTGAATATGTTTGTGTTCTGAAACAATGAATAATATATTTTTACAAGATTTTATGCAACTTTATTTCTTACATTGATTCCTTACAAATTTTATCGTACTTACATTTAATTAACAACTGATTGATGATGATGATTAAAAACTTGTACTTAACAAAAAAAAAAAAGGTTTGTAGTTTGAATCTACTAGTTTCGTCTATATTGAACATTATATTACTTACTGGTTCTAATGATTAAGTACCCAACCCACCCACTCGTATAGCCACGATCTGGTTGATAGTGCTAGTATTTTATGAGTACCGGAATTTCACTTGGCGTTCATTTAGATAATGACACCCTCTCTACTGGAGTGCATAAATCAAGACGTACCTATAACGAAAAAACATATTTCACTTTATCTTGTGATTGTGATACAGTCGAAATAAGTGCATATACTATCTGCACATATTATCTTCTTTAGCACTTTTGCAAATAAGCACGAAATAGGTAAATAGTACTTTGAAAGTAAGTTACATACTTTTACACATCGTTAGGTCTTATGGCTAAAATTATATAGCTAATGTGTAATAAACTCCACTGTGACAACCCCCTAAAGGAATATGTCACATGTACATATAACGCACGAAGCAATAAAGCTATACAAAATTTAACTGATACAAGGGCAATATTGAATTTGGAGACAATTTTATTGAATATACAAAAAGTTACAGAGCATCATCAGCATAAAAGTCGTCAAAGATTAATTCAGACATCCAAAATGCAGTTGTCAAACTCACCCTGTCGCTTTTTCTTCATAAGTATCGACCCGTCCTAACCCTATGGGGAACTTAAGCTACTCTTACAGCTGATATCATGGTGTAAAATCCTGAGCGGGAGGGGAGTGGGGGTGACAGCCGCTGATCGCTTCGCCTGCAGTTTGTCACGGCGGGGCGTCGGAGGCAGTCGCGTTTTCTCGTACCTTTGGACCAAAACCGGTGTAGTGATCTGTGTCTTACATTTGAGGTTAACGCTCAGTGATAAGTGGTTACTCTTAACTGGAAGATATTCTTTATTCTCAGTTCAAGGTAAATACTATCATTAGTGCAATGTGTTTATTGTTATTAAGCCGGTTGTTTACTTGTATCATTACATTATTATGGCAACATTGCAGATTGTGATTTTATTTAGTACAATGGATATTGTTCACCAAGATGCCACAATATTATCATTGTTATATTTATTATCGACAAAAACATTCAAAGGGGTGGAATTATGTTAGGTTCGCTATTGATTCGTTACCCTAATAAAATTCGCGTAGAAGTTGCCCCATTTCATATATTGAGGGACCGGAATTCGCCTCGGGCTCGATTTTGAATGAAGATCAGTCAATCCCGACCATGTAATTTATAAAAGTTCTCGGGATATGAGCTCACACTCGACATACTATTGATTTCTTACTCGAACATTATAATTTTTGGTACTCCTGGATTATGATATTTAGTGCTCGATTTGGAAACAAAATTTCATCAGAAAGTACCATTTGCGTAAACTGGAACCTGTTCAAAAGATCATCTGAAAAATGTTTAATTGACATTAATTTCTGCTAAAAAATGACGTAAGCGGCACAGGAGCTTCAGAAAATATATGTATAAGTTATTTAATTTACATAAATAATTAATACATTCCAAACGATGAAATATTTTCCATGAAGGAAAAATGTTCGAATACAACGAAAAACTAATAGAGTTAAAACAAGAAATTGAGGCTTAAAATTTGCCATTTAAATAAATGTTTAACGAAACAATTTGATATACGTACGTAACGTACCTACATAAAGTTATAGATATTGTAAAGATGCATGCATAAGAGAATAATAAAATAAATCTTATCGATATTTGAATAAAATATAATGACTAGATCCATATGCTATCAATTCTAAACTAGTTAAATATATGTCTATGCAAGACAAAGAACGCAACGTAAGAACAGACTTCGCTTGTCTATAAGAGGTTTAACTCTATCTAAAACAGGAATTTTTCAATGAAAAGTTTTAACTATTTCCTACTTTTAAACGTTGGATGTCCACAGTGGTCGTACAAACTGAAACAAGACAAACTAATTTCATGGAATGAACGTATAATAATCTTACATAAAAAGTCTGGTGGATTACGCAAATGATACCCGTCAAAAACCACAAGAAAAACATAATGCGTGCCTCTTGATACTGTCTGCCTGTTTTGAACTGCACGCGATTGATGAATCGGTTAAGTATTGCTTTTGCACCTCGCACTTACCTCTTCAAGAAACCAAAAACAAATTGTAGTATGACGCGAATTCCTTAAAAGCATTGGCAGAACATGTATCATTATTTGAACATAAACGAATTTTCTAAATTTAGGAAATAAATAAATATTCTAGGGATTCTTCGGAAACATCTGCAATAATTGAGAACCAAAAATTAGAATTCGAAGCGCACAAACAATATGTGCCTAGACTTTCGCTGGCTAGATTCCAAAACCAATCCTGCCTTGTGTTATCGGCTTAACAAATACGCCTGATTTTTCTTCAAATACTGTTTCATTGTTACATTTGTTTGTAGACCTATTTGATGGAATATTGAAAATAAGTTTTCTTAAAAGAAGAAAAATGGAAGCTGAATTACAGAAATCAAGTTAACTAATAGTAAGGTCATCAGCCCCTAAACGTGTCCGTCCGGAGAGCATAAGCATAACCGCATAGAAAACTATGTTGCCATAACAACGCACAGAGGCACGCAACACAGTCACGCAACGATGGAGACACAATCAATTCTCTTTAGCTTGGAGACAAATGCTCTGATCATGCCAAATTGACATTTTTCCGTATCGAGTGCTAAATTCTGATCTAGTGATTTCACCCGATCTCTAAGCGAAGCTTTGAAACGTAAATTTTGTATGCTGTTATAATTTTCATCATTTCGTGTACATAATATTTGGTTTGTTATCATTTCGTATTTTTTTTGATTTTCATATTATCAGCTTGGAATAATATATATGGAATAATACCTTTTCCCTATAATGCTATATTTCTTATTTGTAATTTTTGTAATTCTGATTGAACTAAAGTGATTTCTTGCTTGTAAACAAATATAGTACTACCACCAGCCACAAAACTAACAAGTAGTAAGTAAGCATAATCAATTCAATTAAATAATGAAGCCACGAAACAAAACACAATTTTTAATAATTTGTCTCAATATTAGTTCATTCAATTAAAATCGTGCAATTATGGTTAAGTATAGCAATGCAAGTGGATGCCGGGCCTGGGTCAAGCAATCTGACGTTAGGTCTGCCCTTGATCAAATATTTGCCTTGCATAAACAAATACTTGATGAGATCAAACCGAAAACCGACATTAATAAACATAAGTAGACTTCCTGAGGATCTGACGGAAAGCTATTAATAATACCTACGGACATAATTATATTCCTTAATAGGTAGTTGTCTGTTAAAAGGTTTTCAGATATAGTTTTTAAATTGTATATGAACTTTAATAGAGACAAATGCATTCATGAATTTAGATATTTGTGATTAAGCAGAGTAAAACTTCATCAATCAGAAAGAAAATTTTCTAATTTGACAAACAGTTAAATACCATAGAAAATTAAGTTATTTGTATATAAATAATTGTGAATACGAGAAAGAATAAAAGTTATACACGTGTTAAATATTTTAAACCATACCACAGAATAGATATTAACTTAACATGCGATTAGACTTAATTGATATTAACGAGAACACATTACTTGTGCCTTCTTTTATTAATCTATCTTTTTTTTAACCAAATCAATGTTATCCGAATGGTTAACCAGCTGAAATGTGATATCATGAATTATTGGTGAATAATAGACGATACATTATTAGGTTTATTAAAGCATGTCACGTTGATTTAGTAAAACCAGTTTGATATATTTATCACTTTATAAAACTGCGGTTTTATTTTCTAATTTTACTTGTTGCGCAAGTTTATTATCTGTTGCTTTTGCATTTAGGTAAATGTATTTCGTATTTTAGTCACCAATTTAACTATAACCTTCTGAAAATACTAAACGTAGGTCGTTGTCTAGGCAGTAGAATAGATTTATTTCTGACATGTCTTTTCTCGGTTTGAATAAATTTTAATTCGATATTTTAAATTTAACTTTAATTTAAAATTATACCCTGTACAAGTACTTACCTGCTGATAAATAATAAGAAACTTTAAAATATTTCAAAAAAAATTCATGATCTCATTAAGCTTTATAAAACACTTCATAACAAACAATATGTTTTTTTTTTTAATAAGAATGATGTCGCTAATTGAATTGATCAGTCCCAACTTTTGTTACTCGGAAATTCTGCAAATATATAAATCAAAGGATGAAGAAAAAACACGACGTTTTTAATAGTATCGTAGTCAAATATAAAAATGAAATTACTAAGGCAAGAGGCCTCATAAAGACATTACGCCAAGGAGACCGGAGGCATGAAATCGATATCTGCCACACCGTAGAGATTTCGGAGTACGATTTTTTATTTCTACGGTGTTTAGCTGGTTTAGACACATTTCTTTATTTTGAATATATCTATTTCTTCTAGAGCAGCAAAAATTATACCCAAAACAATGTTAATTTTTGACACTTTATTCTCTTTAATTTTTATGCACAGAAGCGAACTGCAGATAGGAATTTTGTCTACCGAAATAATTTTCATTTCTGTTTTCGTATAATAGTAGCTTAGCGTGTTTGTAAATATGAAGTGCGCTGTTTATATAAACAATTTTGTTAGATTTATATCATAAATGAACCAGTTTAGGATTTGCTCTATAGAAAAGATGAAATGGCAAAGGTAAGGTAAGGGTCATTACGTGAGGTAGACCAAGCATGAAATCGATAGCTGCTACACCGGTTCTCTGTTCACTTATCTAATTAGTGTAGCTAATTCTATTTAGACAGTTATTTCCGTTTCATATTCTAAACAAAATGAAACATAATTTTATTTTCTTAGACATAAAATCATGCAAACATTGATACATAAATGCATACAAATTTCTGATAGTATCTTTACCATTAGCAAAAATTAATGTTTAATCCTTTGCATTTTTATTGTGTACATGAATAAAGTAAATAAATAAATTAATCTAAATATAGATCTGTTTTTGCATGGATGTAGGAATAAAAAGCCGATAACTACATTTCATTGTAAACATTCGACAATTCGTAGTTCGAATTTATGAAATAAAAAACACTTTGACGACGTACTCCTCAAATTGAGAAACTTTAGATAGTTCGCATTGCCGTCGTTTCTTCGCAAGCAAATAGTTGAACAACTCCCTTTTGTCAGTCGCTTTCTTCAGATTGTTTGTAAATAGTTTTATTTCAGACGGATGCTGAAATTTCTACTTATTCTCCTTTTATTTATTTAGTCATTCAACATTATAAATTGGATTTCCTAATAAGCTTTCAAGACCTACTTTAACAAGCACGGGGATTTAAAAACGTCATCGCTAGCACCCGGGATTAAATTCTTTTACAATGTTTTCCTTCGCTTGAGAGGGTAAGTGGTCAGATTATAGGATTACTTTGTCGAGTAAAGCATTTGAATAAGAAAAATAATTCACAAATATGTTGTAAAATCTTGTAGAAATTGTAAGATTCTCTACTAATACTTATGAAAAGTAACCACTATATTATATTGTTCTATTGTTTTTAATCTACTAGTAGGAAAGTACAGGCTAATAATGAAATTTTATAGGTATTTTAGCTCTTGGTCATAACGGGGAACAATAAACTACGTTTTCGGTTAAAAGTCTTTAAAAAGTAGCATAAAAAGTTTTCATAAAAATTCAAATATTATTAACTTTATCAAAGAGTTCGCAGCAAATTGGAACGGTACAGTTTTTAATTGCTCACTTTGTTAACGCTCTGAAAGTGTAAAATGAATGATTTTTTTACAGAACTTTTTATCGGTTTTCTGAATAAACCACTTCGGTACTGAATTTACCGTTGCTCAGTGCAAAGCCAAGAACAGAATACCAGAGGCATTTTCTTTCTCTTACCTATAAGATCACTAATGGCCTTGTAATCAATTTCCGTAGAAGAATTCAATGTTCTTCGATATCCATTAGCACGTAGATGTTAACGTAATACATGTAAAATTATTGTTTAATGTTTACTTCAATGATCTAACTACTATGACTAATAACTTTAAAGAAATAATATTTCCATGTAGGAATGTTTTTGTAAATCGACCAGCTCGTTATACAGCTAATGCTTGTTGGGACTTTGCAACTACGAGTAAACTACACTTCTCAAGTAATCCTGTTAGCATACGCATTAACCGGCTTGCAAGTCATTCGCTTTTCAGCTTCACAATATGTATACTTTAGGCGTATCACCTATATCAATAACTAGCTGGTGCCCGTGGCTTTGCTCGCCTGATCAAAAGTTATTTCCAATAAGCTTTTAATCACTTACCCCCATATTCTCAAACTTTTGCTCAAACTCGACTCAACCTTACTCCAACTCATTGGTACGATTAGTCAGCAATAGCTTCCTTGACTTGAGGAGATTCCTCTTCGAATGGAACGTATCGAACTGTCAAATATAAGGTTGGTAGAGAGGTACCTTGAGGCGTTCTCCAAATGATTATAAATCAATCATTTTTGCCACTTTTTGCCTAGGTATCCTCTTACTTTTTTCATATTTCATTCTATTCTTTTGTATTTTTTAATGTTTGTGCTTTGGATTGTTATTATAACTTGTGTCGTTCCTCATTGGAGTTTGCTCACCAACTAAGAATATTGTTTCCAAGGAAAGTTAGAGGACTTCCTTGAGGCGCCCTCCAATGAGTTTGAGTAAAGAACGTCCTTAAAGTATGTTTAAGAATACGGGTGTTAGTCTCTCATGATCTTCTTTTTATGTATTTAGAAGATTAATACCTTATCGGATCCCAATAGGGATTGCTAGAATATCACATCCGGTACGTTGGATTTTAAAATGGTTGTTAATTTCGTAGTCAGCAACTTGATTAACCATACAGATACACCCATTTCCCCCATTCAGGGTCAAAAAAAGAAAGTGAAGTTTCAAATGAAACGGACTAACTAATCTCCTTCCCCCATACATACTATAAACCCCCGTTTGACCTCCTTCAGGGGCGAATTTTGGGGAATCCATTCTTAGTGCAGCCCTTGACCAAATCAGGAACCCACATCCTAAATTCATTGACAGATCAGTGATCCTTTAGCTTTTGCGTTTTCAGCAGCGTTCCTCCCCCTTAAGGGGGTGAATTCTGCAAATTCCCGAGACACGTATTTAATCATTTATCAAAAGAAATAATCTTGTGAAGTTTCGAATAAAACTAACTAATCTCCTTTTCCCATCCATACATACTTTGCACCCCTTGTATGGCTCCCTTCGAGGGTGAATTTTAAGAAAACCTTTCTTATTTGAGCACTATGAAATAACATAAAACTTCTGTCTAAATTTCACGTTTTTAATTTTTATGGTTTAGGAAGTACGTTGATAAATCACCTTTGTTCTTTTATATAGATAATAATAATATAAATTGGCAACCCCTATTTCAACCCTATAGAGATGTTATTTTCAAAATCTAATAAATGCATTATTATTTTCTACTAACTGCTAAAATAAAGAAATAATTTCATGCGTCTCACTTTAAAAATTAAGAATTTTCATACAAACCCCTATTTCACCCCCTTTGGGATGGAATTTCGATTATAATATTCATATCACAGGTTTCCTAAACAATACACGAGCACATCTCCTTAACGTTTGGACTTGACGACATGTTTAACAATGTTATGTCCAAAACCTAGTATCCCATATTATTTTAAAGTTTTTCATTTGAATGATATTCAAGCCACGACACGATCATCGACCTTTCTGCATGTACTAACGGAACTTCGCATTATTTTTTACATAATAACGGTTCCACCATCAATCTATTTATGATACCGTGACATAATGCCAGTATTCTAATTTGATACGCAAACCGGTTCTCCTTTTACGATAGCGTAGCCTGCTTCTTCATTCATACATACATACATAGCTGTGCAATCCGTATGACTCAGCCACATTATCGGCAATTGACCGATTAGTTGACATTTTAATCCTTGTCCGTACAATTTCTATCCGTACAACTTGAAATGAATGCAATAATTGAATTGACTCGCAGGGGGTACAAACCTTATCGAATTTTAACTGCTTACGGACCCAATGGTCAGATACAAGATAGCATTAAAGTTCAGTAATTTAAACGAGAAAAGGTAACAGATATATAGATGTAGAGGAATTTTAACAAAAAGCTCCGGAAAGCATTAATCAACTCGCTACCATTACCAACAAAGGACAAGAGTGCACCATACTCGTAACAGGGTTAAAGACTATGGGACGTTTTAATGCATTATATATCACGAATTGCCATCCGTATAGAGTGCAAGACAGTTCAGTCACACCAGCTGAAAGACTCTTTATACCTACAAGAAATTAACTAACAGTAGGGCTTATAATGACTATCCGATCGTTTTCATGGTATAGAATATAGAATTTTTGTCCGTTACTTTGACCCTTTCGATGAGTTGTGTTGTCGTGTATATAAGCAAAATAAGTAACACATTTGAATAAGTTTATATAGCGTCGAATCCACAATCCAATTTTTCTAAAGCGTAAATTTTGTCCTGAAAAACCTTTGTCTAAGGCCGAATATTAGAAATTAGAAGAGATTTTGCCACCTTGTCCTGTGAAAATTTTCGAATAGTTAAGAACTTGATTGACTTACTTTATGTTTTAATCTAGACAACCAAATCTAATCAAATATATCTTCGTTCAGACTAGAATTTAATTAAGTAACAAACAAACATTAGTCAACGGCTCATTTTATTTATCTATTTAATGTACAGTGTACGCCAACGCTCTGTAGTGCCCTTGTTGCTCTGTCTCTTACACAAGTAGAGCCTAACAAATAAAATATTAGTAGAGCGGTAAAGTTATAGTGTCCAAGCACTGGTCCAAATTAATTAAAACCTTTTAGAAGAAGAATTAACAAATATCGGATAAATATCTGATCTGTTCGTATAAAGCGTCCTCCTGAGTTGACTGGCCAACACACATTTAGCGATGCGTGACGGCGCGCCCTCTTGGGCAGATTAACTCTGGAACTGTGACATTATTAATTTGATGTCTAGTGTATCTCATGTTCGTCTGCTGTAGCCGGCCAACTCGGCGTGGTTATATGATTTCCCTTGATATTTAGTAACATACATCGGTTTTGTATGAAACGTAATTAGCTTGTTGGTCCTTCGCTTGCTATATGTTCTTAGTATAGTACATATGTTAAAAGAAACTAAAAATTAAGATATTGCTTGCTATTACAACAAGTCACGACTTGTTCTCAATCAAAAAACCGTTTTAAAGCTGCATTGGAATTTTAAAATACTTAACTTCGATAACGTCAACAACTCTTTTCGGGTGTGATGAGACCGCAACAACATTTTTAATACAATATACAATTGTATGCTAATATGCGACATTCACAAGTCCTTGCAACTTAAAATAAGAGTCATTTAAAAGGAAAGACGGTCTGCATGCGTTCACCATTGTGGATTCGTGGAAGGAGGGCTTCGGGTAAATAAATAAGAATCGTGCACATGCTGCTATCGTTATACTTAAACTTTAAAACATCGTAATTTTTTTCCGTTTAATTTAACAATATTTAGGTCTTATTACTTACATGGTTTAATTGAAATGGCCTAATGCTAAAATGATTTTATTTCAAATTGATTTATAAATTAATATTAATATGTGCACATATGTATAATAAATGAATTTGGACCCGTTGAACGTGACTCTCCCTGTTTATTTTTCATAGGATCTTTTATTAAAGTAAAACACTTTCAATTGAATTTGCTTTTCCAATACACTCTTTGTGTCAATCAATGTCTGCCAATCGGAGCGTTAAATTTAACACAAGAGTTCATATTTCCTTTAATCAGCTCCTTCGCAACAGTGACATTGTATAAATTCTCAAATATCAAAGGTATGTGAATAAATCTTACGTCGACCTACTTACTATGCAACTAAAATAACTATTTACAAATTTTAATCATGTTGTCGTTACGCAAGTGAAATGAAATTGTTTATTTTAAAATAGGAATAAATATCACTTATTCACGTCAATTTACTTACCTATATTAAGTTTACTACCAGTTCCAAAGCGCAAGTGGAGAAGCGGTGACACAAACTCCACTTCAGAATTTTCTAGATAGTCGAGTCTCGTGACACTCTTCGTATTGCAGAGGCCATGGTAACCACATACCATCCGACGGATCGAACGTTTACCTTTCAAATGGTAGAAAAAGTTGAAGTTTAGTTGCTTAAATATGTTTTGCCTTTGGCAATTAATTGCATTATGTTTATATTATGAAATTCTAGAGTAATATCTTGTTTTGTTTGAATTTGTATCTTTTTGTGAATTTATTTAATAAAACAGCATCGTTGGTTTCACCAAAATAGTTCGATTCAACTTCAAAATTTCAAACCTTACCCGGTCATGCAATGCAGGTAAGAAAGTTATTTACATCTCTGGACTGTAAGGCGTTGCGTAAGGTACTGCGACAATTGAGCTCTGGCCCAGATGACATCACCGGCTCCAACCTCGATGTAGACATCCAATTCGATCCAAGGCATTACACGGCTTTATACGGGTCCCCCATTGATAATATTACCACCATAGAACTCACGTGATATTTTGTGGTTCGGATGTTTGCTTTTATGAAGTACTAGCTGTCCCCGCGACTTCGTCCGCGTGGAATATTTATTTTTTGTTTACAAACCTACCTCCTCAGCTTTATTATAAATTACCTATAGCTGTTACCCACGACTTATTATAGACGATTTAGTTACATTCTGTGAAGCTAAACGTTGAGAACGTTCAGCGCTTGATTCCCGACCGATAATATACTGTAGCGGACATTTTTTTAGATAATTTAAAGAGGAATAATTCTTTCATATATATTTTTGGGTATCTCGAACGGTTTTCGCAGCGCACGCAACGGAAGCCCTCAAAAATGAAAAAAATTCCCCGTTTTTTCCACATTTTCGACTGTTTCTTCGCACCTATTAGTCGCAACGTGATGTTATATAGCCTAAAGCCTTCCTCGATGAATGATGTATCCAACACAAAAAGAATTTTTCAATTCGAACCAGTAGTTCCTGAGATTAGCGCGTTCAAACAAACAAACAAACTCTTCAGCTTTATAATATTAGTATAGATAGTATATTATAGTATATACTAGCTGTGCCCGCGACTTCGTCCGCGTGGAATAGTTATTTTGGGAATCATGGGCGAGCGCTCATCACGCGGCGCGTGTGAATTTTGTTTCAGAGTTATTTTAAAATTGTATTATTATAAGATGTTTATTGAAATTAAGTGATGTCAAAGACAATTTGTTCACAGTTAAATACTCTTAATCAATAACATATTTATTTGGATAAAGAATAATATTATTATGTTGATACAACTCTGACAAATAATTTGTAAAAAACGGTTATTGTGAGTTAATCTTAAAAGACAGTATATGTATACTGTCGCGGACATTGTTTTAGATAATTTAAAGAGGATTAATAATTCTTTCATACATATTTTTTGGGTATCTCGAACGGTTTTCGCAGAGCACGCAACGGAAGCCCTCAAAGATAAATAATTTTCCCCGTTTTTTCCACATTTTCGACTGTTTCTTCGCTCCTATTAGTCGCAACGTGATGTTATATAGCCTAAAGCCTTCCTCGATAAATGATCTATCCAACACAAAAATAATTTTTCAATTCGAACCAGTAGTTCCTGAGATTAGCGCGTTCAAACAAACAAACAAACTCTTCAGCTTTATAATATTAGTATAGATATTGCAACGGTCTGTGGTAGAATAGGTGGATGAGATTCTTCAAAAGTAGTAATTTTTGTCCTTTGATATTTTTAACATTTTTAACGCCTCACGGCCCAACGAAGTGGAATCCATAACATTTTCACAATAGAGTTTGTAAAAAAATTATGGATTCTATTGTTTCCTTTGCTAACTGAAGAATTTGTAAACGAAATACTTTATAATCTTAAGATTCATCTTGTATTTTTTATACTATTCAGTTCGAGTCGATGTATTTTAAAATGTTTAATGGGTCGCACGGACATTAATTTAGTTATTGGCCTATTATAATTAAGTATCAATAAAGCGTACCCGCCGCCACACATATCCATAACTACCCCTACTTCCAATTTCTTTTAAATTGCCTGTTAAATTAATTTGGTAACAGCTGCTATCGATTTTATGGTGTAATCAAACGGTTAAAGATCGCGTCACATAGCTATAATATATAGCATAGTTTGTAGCTTAACTATGAATAACTGAAAATGTATATTTAGACACATGTTGCCCTGAATAGAGACAAGTAAAGGCTTTGCCTATCAGTAAGACATAACATCTACAGCAGGCTACGAAAAAAATTTATGTTTGTCATTTGAACATTATTAGACTTAGTACTTAATTGAAAAGTAAAATTTAAAAAGTTTGAATTTTCCTTTTAACTAAAATCTTGTCAGGTTTGTGCACATTTATAAGACTTTATATTGTTAATACAAAAAACTAAATGTAATCTAAATAGGGCCCCCTGGGCAGAGTTCCCATCACGCAGGCAGCATTCCCGCGTGAATGGCAGCTACGTACCTCCCAGCCACCAGCAAACAGGCCGGTGCGGCGGCGGACGCCCGCGAACGGTTTAAGGCCAATAAATATAGTTGTCTCGGCACTCAGTACGAGTTTACAGCCTTTGGTGTCGAGACACTAGGCCCATGGGGCGCCGGTGCGCGGGGTCTTCACAGGGAGATCAGTACACGCCTAAAAGAGGCAACGGGTGACCCTCGCGCGGGCAGCTTTCTCGCTCAGGGAATAGCCATAGCTATTCAACGCGGGAATGCTGCCTGCGTGATGGGAACTCTGCCCAGGAGACCCAATTTAGAATTACATTTAGTTTTTTTTTTTTTTTTGTATTTATTATTTTTAGATAGGATAGTTAGTTTTAATTTTTATGTTTACTGTGATATACCAATAAATGTCTTTATATTGTATATTTAAATTCATCATCATCATCATCATTTCAGCCGCAGTCAGTCCACTGCTGGACATAGGCCTCTCCCAATGATTTCCAAAATGATCGGTTGGCAGCAGTCTGCATCCAGCGTCTGCCTGCGACCCTTTTCAGGTCATCTGACCATCTGGTCGGCGGATGTCCAACGCTGCGCTTACCGGTACGTGGTCGCCATTCGAGAACCTTTCTGCCCCATCGGCCATCGGTTCTCCGCGCTATGTGCCCCGCCCACTGCCACTTCAAAGAACTAATCCGCTGGGCTATGTCGGTGACTTTTGTTCTCCTACGGATCTCTTCATTTCTGATTCGATCTCGTAGGGAAACACCGAGCATCGCCCTCTCCATAGCTCTCTGGGCGACCTTGAGCTTTCTTATGAGGCCCATAGTCAAAGACCACGTTTCGGACCCGTATGTCATCACTGGTAACACACACTGGTCGAATACCTTCGTTTTAAGGGACTGAGGTATTTTAGACGAGAAGACGCTACGTAGCTTCCCGAACGCCGCCCATCCGAGTCGGATTCGACGAAAGACCTCGTCCTCGAAGCTGGAGTTGCCAGCCTGGATCATCTGACCCAGGTAGACATACTGGTCTACAACTTCAAGGGTGTGGTTCCCGACTGAAACCGGTGATGGCGTAACATGGACATTACACATTGCCTTGGTTTTGTCCATGTTCATTTTAAGGCCCACCTGTTGGGAGACCACGTTGAGGTCGCTGAGCATGGTACTTAAGTCCTCCAGCGATTCCGCCATAACCACGATATCGTCGGCAAAACGAAGGTGAGTGATATACTCGCCATTGATGTTGATGCCAAGTCCTTCCCATTCCAGGAGTTTGAAGGCATCTTCCAGAGCAGCGGTAAACAGTTTCGGAGAAATGACGTCTCCCTGTCTTACACCTCTCTGCAATGGAATAGCCCTCGTGCTCTGCTCCTGTACTCGGACTGACATGGTGGCGTTGCAGTATAAACACTTCAACACTTCGATGTACCGATAGTCTATGCGGCACCGCTGGAGAGACTGAAGCACCGCCCACATTTCGATCGAATCGAAGGCCTTCTCATAGTCCACAAACGCTAGGCATAGTGGCCGGTTATACTCTTTGGCCTTCTGTATAACCTGCCGAAGCGTATGGATGTGGTCTATGGTACTAAACCCTTTTCGGAAACCGGCTTGTTCGGGAGGCTGGAAGGCATCGAGCCTGTTCGCGAGACGATTCGTGATTACCCTCGAAAACAGCTTATAGATGTGGCTCAGGAGCGTGATGGGTCTATAGTTCTTCAATAGGGTATTGTCACCTTTTTTGAAGAACAAAACCACCACGCCCCTGTTCCACGCCTCTGGCGTCACGCCCTCGAGCAAAACGGAATTAAAGAGCTTCTGAAGGATTTTCAGTACCGGCGTTCCGCCCGCTTTCAGAAGCTCTGCTGTGATTCCGTCTTCGCCCGGCGCCTTGTTGTTCTTGAGCTGTTTAAGGGCAATCCTAATCTCGTACAGGCTGATGTCCGGGATATCTTCCGTATAGTGTCGGGTAAGCTTGGCTCTTGGGTCTTTGGCCAAGCTTTCAACGGGTTTGGCTACTGAAGTGTAGAGTTGTCCGTAAAACCTCTCGATCTCCCTCAGCACCTCGGCTCTCGTCGATACCACGTTGCCGTCCTCCGTCTTCAGCTTGGTCAGTCGGCTCTGCCCAATAGACTCCACCTTTGCGAACACTTTGGAGCCTTTGTTTTGCTCTATCGTCTCCTTAATACGTTCTGTATTGAAGGAGCGAGTATCGTTCCGCAAAGATTTCCGGATTTGTCTATTGAGCTGCCGGTAGACGTCGGCGTCTTCGGAGGTCTGCAGCATCATGGACCGTCGCTTAGCCATCAGATCCAGGGTCTGAGGTGAGAGTTTTTGTGGTTTATTTTTGGGGCGGGATTTGAAGATCTTCTTTCCCACCGCCTGGACAACTTCTACAAATCCGTTATTAATCTCGTCCACGGAAACGCAATCCTCAAGGCATGCAAAGCGATTTGAGAGCTCTAGCTGGAAAGAATCTTGGCTTTGGATATAGGCTTGCGAAGGTCGGAGTATAGACCCCATCAAGCGAGTTCTCTCTCGTCTGAGATCGATGTTCAAGATGCCCCTTACAATCCGGTGATCGCTACCGATTTTAATCTTGCTGATCACAGAGACATCGTTGAATATCTCTCTCCTCGTCGACAAGATGAAGTCTATCTCCTGTTTTATTGGAGCTTGGCTCTTCTTAGTGGGCCCTAGCCAGGTCCACTTTCTTTGCGGTGGCTTCTTGAAGAAAGAGTTCATCGCGAAGAGTCCCTCTTTCTCCAAAAAGCCAGCCAGCATATGGCCTCGCTCGTTTCGCTGCCCA
Source organism: Euzophera pinguis (assembly GCA_947363495.1). NCBI lineage: Eukaryota > Metazoa > Arthropoda > Insecta > Lepidoptera > Pyralidae > Euzophera > Euzophera pinguis. The sequence continues at coordinate 9,237,371 of OX376171.1, forward strand.
TATCCAAACCGTCCCACCCTGAGCTCTCCACCGCCTCGACCGCCGAGTCTTGCGTTAAAATCCCCCATAACCACCGTAAAGTAGGTTTTGGAAGCGTGTATGGCCCTACTAATGTCCTCATACACCGCTTCCACCTCTTCATCTGAGTATTTTCCAGTCGGCATATATACCTGTATAACCTTCAAGGAGTATCTCTTTGATACTCTGAGTATCAGGTATATTACCCTACCGGAAACACTCTCGATGGTTTCGACGTTGTTTATGAGGGACCTGTGAACGAGGAACCCGACACCATGCTGGGACTTCCTTAAGTCTCCCTCCCGGTGATAGAGTAGGTTACCAGACTTTAGGGTTGTCGTGCCCTCGCCCTCTCTTCGGACTTCAGACAAACCCACTATGTCCCATCGTAACCTACTCATCTCCTCTTCCACTTCCTCCACCTTGTCGTCCAACCTCATCGTCCGGATATTGTGTGTTACCAGGGCCAAGTGTCGTCGGGGGTGGTAGCCGGGTCGACTCCGGGGATTCTTCGCACCCCCCGCCCCGCCGCTACCGTGACCGCTACCGGAGCCAGGAACAGCGGGGCTGCCGGGCACTGGGGGCCTTATCATTATATTGTCCGTCATATGGAGGTTGATGCCATACTCGCCACGCTTGGCAGGCGGGTTGGCGAGCGCAGTTTTTTGCGGCTTATGGTACTTTCGACGCTGCTGCCCATCGAAAGTATTTAAAGCAGGGGAAGGATAGGATTTTGTTGGGTTTGGGGATAGGAAAAAGGTATTAGGATGCTACTGACCCGGATGGATTTGGGTTGAGTGAGTAGCAGCTCAGCAATTTAAATTACATACATTTAAATAAATAAATAAGAGGTATTTGTGTTAAAAAATCAGACTTCGTAACTATAACAAGCTTTCCCAAGAACAAATTTCGACATTGCACTAAAACCACGGTACAACCGTTTGTGATTGATACCACAGATTAAAGAATGTTATACTAGCCTATTAGATAGCTTACCATGGGATACAGGGCTTACGAACTCTATTTTTATCAGACATGCTTCTTGATCACGTCGCTTAATACTTTTTAATCTTTAAAATTTGTAAGTCATAGTAAAGTTTTCTAGATCATACATTTTTTGTTTACAAAAAAATTATACGGAAGTTAAAAGAAGATTTTCCTCATTGTGTTCTATATAAAATTACCTTATAATTTTATTACTTACTGTTCTAATTTTCTATTAATTGACCATGGAATTATTACTATTTTCCTCGACTTCACAATACTAGTATAATGAAAAGTATAAAAATAGCAGAAAGTGTAAACCGCTTTTAACATAAATTTTACGTAGCTGGAAACTAAAAGGGAATTGCTAAAGTTTGAGAACGAATATGCGAAAAGCTTTTAAACGTTTGGCACGAACGATAGCGGTTACAACTAGCAGACCGTTCAGTCTTCGGATAACCAGGACAGGAAGGACGTGTATTATGTTAATTTGTTGGCGACTTTTATACGTGATTTCGCTTCTTTTTATAGATAAATCTGTAAAGGTACTTCTCGCTATTTGACGCTCATTGGTATTTTCGCTCATCTCTAATGATCTTTAGAGCATTGTCAATGATTTGTCCTGATTCTACCGTATAAAAGTAAACTGGCTATCTGAGAGATTGTACAAATGTATTCTATGTAATTGTTACTAACAAGCAATCATAAAAGAGTTTTACTGTCTTAAAATTGATTACTCCCCATACTTCGTAGGACGATACAGTTTCAACGAAAGAAGTAGGAATGATAATTATCCATTTAATTAATACCTGACGTGCACATGACCTTGTTTGTTTCCACATTAATTTTGTATTCAATATCTAATAAGCTAAATACACTGTTCAGATGTTATACGCTTTTGTAAACATTTATTTTGTAATCCCGGCTGGACTGCAACTAGGTCAGTCCGGGATGAAGTTGGCAACGGATGTCGAAGTTGCGTGCCCAACAAACTTGTAATAAACCCCACTGCTGTTCTGACTGGAAACCATGCTGAATAGCTGTGGATAATATTATAACGAGTTTGCTGTTTTTCTTTATAGTGCCAATAGATTGTTTAATGTTTTTGTTTCTTGGTTCAAAACATATTTTAGTGTTTAATTCTAATATAATTAACTTGTTACATTTTATTTGGTGAAGGAAATGAATGAAATTTGTCGTTTCAGTAACCCATTTATGGTGCCTGTTTAATAGTATAACTTCAGTTTTTGTTTATTCTATTTGGTAAAGTTGGTAAATTTTTCTGGGCCTCTGTTACGTTAGTAGTGCCGTTATTACAGTCAAACCTGACTAAGTGTGAACTGGGTAAGCAAAAAAACTCTTTTAATGAGAGGATTTGCCGGGCCCCGTCATTTTGTCCTTCTAAAACCTGACCCTAAAAATAGAAAAAAATCGGAGCACTTCAAGTTAGCAGATGTGCTTCTGGTATTGTTTATACTTATAGTTAGAAACTACACTTTTTTTGTATTATATTCGAATCATGAAGCAAATACAAAGGGGAGACGGCGCATCGACTGGTGCATCGTTACGGTCATTGGCGCAGTGACGTCAAAAGTGGGCGGAGCTTACGTCAGTTTTCGCTCAACTGTGAACTATGCGTGACGTGAGCGAGCTCTTATGTTTTTCTTGTTTACGTTTCGTTTCAGCTTAGACCATTTAGTTTTAAGTGTTTCAATGCTGTACTGTAATGGGATCACAATAAACGTAAGTACTTAAATAAAATATATTCGAATTTATTCGATTGATTTACTGTTGCACAAAATAAATGTCTGTTTTAATGTTGTAAATATCTGTAATATAAACAAATACAAATTTATTTTTTATGTTGAAATCTTCGATTTGCTAGCGACATCTATTGGTAAGTAGAGGGGATCGTCAATAGAGGCGGAGCCACGATCAAACGAGCTCCCCTCACGTCTGCCTTCCGCCCCGCGTAGCCTCACACAATTTTTGTAAGGAAGCTCTCGATATACCATCTCCTCTTTGTTATCACTCCGTGATTCGAATGACCAAATGTGCCTCTATTATTGTTTTATAATGGGTCGAGAAAGAATATTCTATTCAAAAAGCCAAACGTGCGTATCTCGAAAGGTCCTTTACTTTCGCATTAATTACAAAAAATTGTAAATGCTTCTGAATCTCAAACAATACGGAATCAAATAAAGTGTGAGTCCTGCTTAAAATGACAACATTGTTTTCAATATGGAGCAAAGAAGGACTTATTGCAAGATAATAGTTCAGCTATAATAGCAATAAATATAATAAATGGACCGAATCTTAGCTAAATATGAACCCAAATCATAGCAAATTACGTAAGTACAATTTGTCATATTTTTATGGACCTCTGTAAGTGACACAAACTCCTCCTGTAACTGTAAGGTAGAAACTCGAGTTAGTGAAAAACCTCTATAAGAGAAAAAGAGATCGCAATCCCTTGAGCTCTCACTTATCCAGGCTTAGGTGCCTCCGAGATCGGTGTACCGAAATCAAACGAATTTGTTGTAAAAGAATACACTTTCGTGGCTGATGTTTGTAACCAAGTCACCTTCAGTTTATCATACTGATGTTCGATAAACTCACCTATTTTTACTTTACCTTAATTTACCTCTTCTTAGCATACATACTTTCATACTATCCATATCCATACTAATATTATAAATGCGAAAGTCTATCTGTCTGTTATTCTTTCATGGCCAAACCGCTAAACGGATTTTGATGAAATTTGGTATGAATATAGTTGAAGATCCGGGGTCAAACATAGGCTACTTTTTGACGCAGGCTGAGCTGCGGGAAACAGCTAGTGTCCTATAAATCAAATATGTTTTACTCATTTTACTTTCAAATTAAATTCATACTGTATTTTAGACATCGGAATGCCCAATATCTAAGTAAGCGGTGCGTAAAAAGACTGCATGCTGCCACTAAGCTAACGGCTTCCGCATCTAAGATTAGTCGTCGCATCTCAAAATGTTCGCAGCTGCCCGATTTACGCCAATTTCAATGCAAATTTGCTTTCCTCGGTATCGTAGGCTTTGTAAATATATTTAGTTACATTATAATTATCGATAATAAATCCTGTAGATACCTACCTACCTATCACCTATTATGAGTGAATTCCAAATATAATAAACGATATTAGAGAACTGAATGCTAAATACTATTCATTGACAATCAATTATCCTTTATCGATAGTCAACCTACTGGTAATTGCTGATGTTAACTGACACTTTTAGATTATGACTTGAAATTAAAGACGATATACCATAGAGGCGTTAGTTTAAAGGATGATTAATGATTTTAAAGAGTTATCGTTCCAATAGAAATGTTCTCTACAAATATTATTCGTTTATTGTTTCAGGTCAAAAGTTCCTGTAGTCCTTCACGGCTTAATTGAAAACAAGTAAGTTTTAATAAATCTGTTGTTTTGTTTTCAGGAAAAAGTTGATCGAAATTATTTTTTCCAATAGTGATATCAAAGCAATATCAGTCGTAATATGCCTCTATTTCACTACCATGACCACGCTACTGACGCTACCTGACTTGAACGAACGCCAAGTCCCAAAGCGTTTCATAAAAGGATTCCTGGAAAAACTATTTCCTAACAGTTCACACATCTTAGTATTAATTTTCTCCCCAACCACCTACTTAGTTTATTTATGATTTATTTTGTTTTGGGTCTTGGATGTTTTGCAATATGCATTTTTAAATATTAATCGCGAAACGTTATTTTTATTTTCAATGCTCATAAATCTTCCTCATTTTTATTAGTACATAAATATTTTGGTGCTAGCATTTCTAGATTTGTCCCTATGTATCTTTTCTTTAACAGCACAGCACACCTTTTTTCCAGTAACTAACAAAACCATTTATCTTGCGCATTTTCCTGAGAAAAACTTTATTCTTTATCACATTTCTGGGTAAGATCTTCGCAGTGAAGTATCGGTGTTTCTCAAGCTCTTACGAAACCCGTTAAAGTGCTTTGCCCATTGGCTGGTCGGAGAGATAAAGTGTACTCTTTGTTAGAACTCGAACTTCAAAACTTTATACCTGTTATAAGTATACTTGATGCTATACTTTTAATAACCTTTATGCCAACGTCGTGTTCTACAAAATATTTTAACAAAGCGGAACGAAACTTACCTCTTACGTCTCATTACCGCTTTCGATGCAAATAGGACGATAGCGAGAATATTGGAAATAGTTTCCAATACCCAACCCTCTACCGTTTGGTGAAAAAATAAAAGCTTATTTGTAGAGGCCAAATTCCGTGGGGCGCTGTAAATGCAAATCTTCCGTCGCAATCCTGGGTTGGTGACCCGTCTAGACGCTGGGACTTGTAGTAAATCATAACTGCTTTCAACACATTCCAACGATGCTTCCGGACTCTGCTATTAAATTCTTCTGTGAATGTTAGAAACCTAGACATAAAATATATTTCTTATACTAGCTGTGCCCGCGACTTCGTCCGCGAAGCGTTCGATTGCATACCTACTTTCATTACATTACGAGTATATTAGTAATTGCAGAGTTTGACACACAATCTTTAATGCTATTAATATTTAAAAGGTTCAGGAGGTCGCTATAATATTACGACGGAATACTGTTTGGCATAAAAGAAAAAGTCAAACAATCGTGATTTGTGAGTACAAATGTATTTTTATAAGTATAAACATACATAACCCACCCATAATTTTTTTTTCAGACCTTTAAAATCATAATTCGCGTGTGAAAGGTTCACTGACAACCACCAGTTGGTAGCAGAAATGCTAATCTTGAAATATACGTAGATTTAAGAAGTATTAATTTGATTCACCGGCCTTCGACTACAACATACTCGTAGGCTACATAACTCAAACAAAAAACCGAAAAACTCAGACAGCAGAGTGTACGGGGTTGATTGACCATGTAAACCACACGATAAGAATGACCGAAAAGTCATAATATAGAGCCTACATCAGAGGCAGAAAGGAGTTTCCAAAAAAATTTCGGACACCAGGGTGTGCAGGGTCGGTTGATCATGTAACCCACTCGATAAGAATGACTGAAGAGTCATCCTACGTCAGAGGCCGAAAGGCGTCTCCTAAAAAATTCGGACACCAACGTGTGCAGGGTCGATTGACTATGTAACTCCACTCTATAAGAATGACTGGAAAGGCATAATATAGAACTAGGGTTGCCAACCGTACTATATTATATAGTATTTTACTATATTTCGGGTCTGTGTACTATATACTGTTGAAAAAAAATATAGTACGCAAAAATACTATATTTTCAGCACCGAAATCTACAAACAAACAAACCCTTATTTAAAAAAATTTGCAACCCGCCTTTATACTAGCTTTTAGGAGAGATTTAAAAAAATGCTAAAACTATGATTACTTCCGAACTTCTCAATATTAAATTGACAACAACAAAATATTATTTTAAATAAAAAAAAAACATTTCGTTTAATTTTTGCTATGGGATTTTAGTAATATCATAATTCCACTTATTAGGTAGTTGTTGTTTCTTAAGAAAGCTTAAGGTCTTAAATGAAATGAAATAGATATGCTAAGAGAACTAGGACATCGTGAAGAAGATAAGATTATTTCAAAAAATGTGGCAGTCAATAAGTAAAGTCCCCACAGATAGTTTTATACAAAACATTGTTAAAAATTGCAAGAACTTTAGTTTCACCTACAAAATAAATAGGTAAAAAGAAATAGGTATATCTTTGTCTATTTTATAATTTTTCCATAAAATACTATATTTTTTAGAAATGTACTATATTCTTGATAGCTTATTTTCAAAAATACTATATTTCGCCAAAAAAAAGTTGGCAACCCTATATAGAACCCACGTCAAAGTGAGGTTTTGGTTACGTTAACGTCTTTCCCTATAGTGCCAGTTTGTTTGCCAGGCTGTCGAATGCACGACAACGACTACGAACACAATATATCTTTAATGTCTGCACACAGAAATGCACTATGGCTCAAATAAAAAAGAGTTTTAGGGGTATGGCACCCAAGATATATATAATAAGCTACCAAATACGATAAAAATGCAATGTCATATGAAATTCAAAGAGCTATTACTATTTTCATTTTAGTTGACAAAAGTTACTATTCTGTAAAATGACTTCTTGCATGATAATTCTAACATTATATGGGCAATGCCTGAAATAAATGAATTTTATTTTTATTTTTTTATTTTTTAATTCTAATAATTTGACATTTTAATAAAGGTATATTTGCAAGCTGTGTCCTATCAGCAAAATCATAGTGATTCTGAATTGCTACTCTAACACTAACACTAACACCTTTATGTACTACCTATGTTTTAACAAATAAATGATTTGATTGATTGATTGCCCTTCAGTATTAAATGGCCAAATTCTGCAACACGTGCTAATTCAAAAGGCAATGATTCCGTGCTTCGAAAAGCACGTTAAGTCGTTGGTCAAAAAAAAAAAAGTCGTTGGTCCCGCCCGGCTGCCATCTGGCGGTCGTTAAGGGAACCATGTCAGAGGCCGTAAGGTAATTCCGAAAAAACTTTATCACCTGGATGTGCATGGTCGATTGACCATGTAACCCACTCGATGTGAATGAATAAAAAAACATTTTAGTAACTACGTAATGGCATACATACATTTAAAAATAACTGATAGTATGAACAAAGCATGGCAAAAAAAAATTCTGTCCTGAAGAAAAAAACCCGTTTCTTTGTTTCCAAAAATTGATGGGCGAGTGTGATTTGCCTCTCATATAGTATGCGCGCCATACATTCTAGGAGTCAATTTAAGTTTTATGTCCTTCCAGAACTGGTAAAATTTTCGGGATAAATTATTGCCTCATGTTGCCGAGGACTATCCATAGTTCCATACATCCATACTGATATTAAATATATTATTAATGCGAAAGTCTGTCTATCCGTCTGTCCGTCCGTCTGTCTGTTACGCTTTCACGGCCAAACCGCTGAACGGATTTTGATGTAATTTTGTATGAATATACTCGTAGTTGAAGAGCTGCGGGAAACAGCTAGATAACCATATAATAAAAAAGTTTCATTTAAATCCGTAGTAGTTTTTGCGTTAAAGATGCACAACAGGCAGACAGATATAATGTCCAAAAATCATATTTTTGGCTTCTGTTACATAAGTATAAAGAGCCCTAGTAATATGTTTTTCATTTTATATTAAATGTACAGAATTGACCTTTCTACGTTTTATTATACATATGTATATAGATGTAGATTATAGTGTGATACCAAGGCATACAGGATCGTCTGACCCTTTAACACCAGAATGAGCAGCTTTATAGGATATGAATTGAAGAGAAACGGACATCAAATGCACCTTGAGGGAGCGGGATTTTTAATCAATAACACCAGGGCTTACAGGTTCGATTGACCGAGACAACTTCATAATCTAGCAAACAACTCTGAGGAAAATGCTGAAATTATGTGACTTTGACTACTTACCTACTTACTCCGCTTATTACTTTGCTATAAAATTTTTATCAGGGGTAATTGAAAAAATCTTTAAATGATGACCTCTTCTCTCGAAATCATTCCTGATGTTCGATTTTGATGAAACAAAGATTAGATGTTGCCCTGAGCTAAGGCCAATCAGTTTGTGAAAACTAAACTATATAAATCTGTCCAGTAGTTCCTGAGATTTGCGTGTGCAGACAGATAGACAGACAGACAAGATTTATATAAAACATTTTTTTGTAATCTATTATTACAAAAAAATTATTTACTATTTTTAGTCGTTCCCTTTCTTTTTAAAATAATAAATGTACAGTCACGTCGATTCTACTCTTTTATTATAGTATAGATGAACATTATTTTATTTCGACGATAATACGTCATATTGCTGTCTTATAATATAAATATACTTATAAATAGTTTGTAAAGGTTCAGAAAAAAGTAATTTATTTCGGCGCATTGTTTCAACTCTTACCGACAGGAGTATGAAACATTACCTATCAACTTTTTTCTTCTGGAGGACTTTACATCAGTCACAATTTACTCCTTTCAATACCCGATAACGGTTTTCCTTCTCCTACCACTATTTTATTTAGTATGAGATGAGATTGCTTCGTTTACTCCATCCTAATGTTGCTATAAATATTGGCTATATATTGTGAGGATAGTCGAATAAAACTGCTAATAATCTCTTGTAAACTTGTATTTCTGTTTACTCATCTTTTTCTCATAACTTATTCACTTTCCAACTTTTATTATTTTTCCTTTTTAAATTTTTCGAATCAATCCAACCGGCTCATTATTGACATCTCCCAACTGTCAAGTCCTCCTTTTTTTAATTTATCAGTGTTGCCCCAAAAATGGCACAAACAACGTTAAGATTCTTTACAGATTCTTATAAAAATATTAATAAAATCTATCAGATCTTACAATATAGCTAAAGTTGTTATACTCGTAGTATTTTTAGAGAAACGAATAAATTCCATTTGGCAATAATGCATCTGCCGTATGGGCTGGTGTGTATAAATCACAGTTGCAGCCGCTTGCGCTTGCTCCCTCGATAGGGCTACCCCATAGGACCTTGAAATTTGTTTTATTAAAATCTAAGAACTTTTCTAGATATATATTTTAAACCTTCAATAAACCAGTTCGTTATCAAAGTTAACTTTATTGCCAAATCCTTTTTTACTGTCGACATTTCTACAACGAAAGATTGCTGTGCTGATACTTTTATGTACATACTCAACACCTAACACTATATTGTTCCTGTCTTGTCATTTTATTTCATTAATCGTCGTTGTTCCTTTACGAACTTAGGCCAGATACTCAAAGCACTAATGAAGACTTGATTTATAATGACAATGTTAAACACGAAACTTAATGGGTCGAAATATTTTACGCCTAAGTTGTTCAACGTTATAAATGGAATACTAAATTACATATTTTTTTCTAAAACACATCACAACCATCCCTACTCTATTGATATCGGCGCAAAATTTGGAGCGCATGCAAGGATTAAGCGAAGAGAGATTAGCGTGAACGTTGCTAGCAGTTATATGGAATTTTAAATTAGTTCTGCACTTCTATTTCAAATTGTAAGTCCCTCGTTCAATTCCGCTGGGGATAGGAGCTCTTGATTCATTCTCGTATTCATTGGGACATTATGTTGTCTATTTGATTTGATACCGATATCAATTACGAGTTCGAACACGTGGTTATAGTTTATTCCCTATTTGTTTAATTAGATTCTTATAGTTTATGGAGATCTGTATTATAATTTATTTTCATGGTCATTTACGAAATGTTTTGAGTGTGGAGTCATAAAATTTGTTACAAAATCTCTTGTAGCTACTAATTAATGTAGTGGGAAAAAATAATTCCAATTAAAAAGAACATTATAGATAACAATCTCAAGTCGATCGAATAATTTAAGCGTTTATTTATTTTTCAATCCTCTTTTTCTCTTCCTTAGAATAGATTTTCTTTACCTTTGATAATACAGCTTGTAAACGACATGTAATGTTCATACAATATTTATTGCGCTTTTCTTAAAAAGAAAGAACATACGTATTATACTTTTAATTTTTTCTTAAATAAAGCACATCTTTACAAAGTATAAATTTCCTATGTAATTGCAAACTCTAACAATGCTTTATTTATGTGCCTTCAAAAATAAAGCAATTTTAATATAATGTAAGAAATCGGTTGAAAAGTACCTTCTTTTTCACAAAAGTCACAGTTGCTTTGTTTAAATTCAGATTGTGTGTTTCAGTCATATCAACTCTAGTTTTATGATGATCCCACCAAAGAGATTTTTGTCAAATATGCAGGTTTTTTAGTTTTTGTTGGGTTCCTTAAGTTTAATTACCTGCTTGACCAACATAACAAACTCCATTCCATCTGTTTTATCTCCAAAATATCACATTTTTTCTTCCCATTTTATCGCTGTCTCAGTAACTGTTATTCCGCAATATAATACAACATACAATAATGCCAAATTGTATTGTTAAAGTAGGTACATACAAAAATGATAATACACTGCCATCAATGGCAGTTACAGTGGAAATAGTCTACCTACACTAAAAAAATATTGTTTGATTTCAAAAAACGAACAATTTATTGGTAAATAGAAATTATTTCTTCAGACAAAGTCGTAAAATGCCCAGACTTCAGCCTCGAAATTACTTCCAGATATATGAAAGATTAATTGCTATAGCGTAAAAACATTGTCTCGAAACCAAATATTACTACGTCAGGCATAGTTTGATAGACTGTTCTTGAATGAACTTGATTTTTATTGACAAATTGTAATACAAAAACACTGTACATAATTTTCATGGAAATCTTGTAACTTAAACCATCGATATTTCGCCTACCTAAATACAAACTATATGCCGAAGTCTATATGTTAGTGTTTGAGAGTGGCGACGGTCAGTTATTTGCTTTTGCTCTTTTTTGACATTTCCTGCATCCTGCGCAATGGTGTTCCATTTTTTGTGAAAAAAGTGCCTTTCTGATATCTCACCAAAATTGTTTGATTTATGTTAGGATTTATTTTTGCTGTAGTATGCATAGTTATTGTTCAGACTTGCCATAGAGTGGTTTGAGTAAAAAAAATTCTGTAATGTTGTTTTGTTTAGCCTAAGTTAAATTTATTAAAACTTCTTAGCTCATCCCATTTAGTATTTAAATCGCAAACTAAATTAGCCTCACCCGATTATTTAAACGTATCCTTAACTCAATTAAGAACTTTATTAATTTTACATGACAAATATGATCTTTCACGCCAAATATACTTCATTTAGTAGTTTATTTTTGAATGAAAATGGTGACGAAATAACAGATTCCAGGTTAGATAATAGTACTTGACATTATATTATTTTGGTTAATTTTTCGTTCAGTATCCAATATGCATACTTATACTATTCATGCATTTGGCTATTCACATTGCTAAAAGTAATATACAATCTGTAGTAGTGGTAGCACGGAATAATAGAACAAAGTATACAAAGTTAATAATGTAACAGTTGTCAAAATATCCGGTATATTTTAACTATTGCCAATAGAGCAAATGCAATTTGTATCTTTAGTCCTAAGCTTCCATTCCAACGGGAATTCCGAGTTTAGCATTTGTTGTACCACCATTTTGTTCCACTGTCACGCCCTAATTACTAACCAGGACTTAGGACTGACAAATTAGTTTGCCCTTTGAGCAACCAAACCCGCATATTAGTTGATAACAAAATAGTATAAACAGAACAAGAAAATTATTTTACTTGATTACCAAATTTTGAGGTCGATGATGATGATAAAGGATCACAGCAGACGCCTATACATCAAAATAGTTGACTCAAATCGAAAGCGTGTACCTATCGAAAATATCTTAATATGAAAAGCGTCTATTCCTGAATAATTACAATAAAGAATATTTGTCTAAGCAAGCAGAGAAAAAAATATGTTTCTGTTTAACTTTTTGATATTTTTGAGGTAAGAGTTCTGACCAAATAATACCTCACTAAGCGTCGCGTACGACGTATGATGACATGGTAGCGTCGTCGCACGAGTCGCGTCGTCTGCGGACAAAGCTGATTTTGTATGAAAGATACTCTCGTGCGACCAGTAGTATACGGTTATATACTCAAGTTTAATTGGAATAGCGCCGTGTGCGAACTGCCTTACAATATTCGTACCAATCTTTGAACCAACGGCAACCCTCAAACGGAACAAATATCTCCCTTGATCACCGCAGTCAGTACAAATTCCTTTTCTTGCAATATTTTTCTGAAACTTTTATCAAAATAGTTTTTATTTGGTAAAATTGCAGAAAATTATGTTAATACGATTTAACCATATAACATTTCTAGACGCTAAAAAGTTGGTCAAATATTTTTTTTGCCGTGATCCTTTTGATGTTACTGGTTAGATAAGCAAGGATTTTTGTTCAGTTATTTAATAACATCTGTTTCTGCAAAGAGCGCGTGATTTTAATACGCGGACGATCAAATAAATTTCTTGGTTGATCAACTCATCGGGAAACGAAAATTTCACAAATAGTACCGTCAAATGAAAATTCCGCCGATTCCTGCAAAATGCTTTATAGAACATGTCACCTGCTACCCCTATAAAACAATGCGCTATTGCCTTTGAGATCACGCACAATAACCTCTTAGGTGGGCTGTATTGATAGGTGTGTCGATAGACTGCATAAAGCAGCTGCCTGCCTGACTTCGATACTATATATACTATACTACAGGCAAATGGCGTTATAAAAATCGCTCACAAAACGGAACTTTGCTAAATGAAATAATCTGCTGGGTGTTTATAGTACATCGTTTGCCAATATCTGTTATCTTTCAATAGACCTTAGCACCTGCCATGCCGTGCGGATTTTTTTAAACTTTGTGTTTTTAGACAATTGTCTATTGTGCGTTGGTAATAAATAATCAATGTAGAACTGGGCCTCCTTTTAATTTGTTACATGCAAAATAACATTTTGTGCTTTAGCTGCCATCGTTTGCAGCATATTAATATAATTGGTTTTGATGTTATGTTTAAACATATTCTACGTCACAACGTGTACTTGCGTCATAATAAATTTCATCTACAAACCACCTACCTATCTAATCGCTGATAACCAAACGGGTGCCTTACGTATGCTTTTTAGATGCAGAGTCGATGCATATTTATAGCACCTCAGTACTGAGAACTATGACATTCTGTTGCACACGCACACGTGACTTCCGTTGTCGAAATAGATTCGGTGCTACTCGGTAACCGTAGTAGAGCTACTGTTTACCAAGTGCGGGTATTGGCCACGACTTGTGTCTGAAGTTAAAATAGAACTGCTGGATTTAAACAGTATTCATACTAAAGTATAAAGATAAAAATTTGTTAAGTTTAAAGATAAAAATAATATAACTGCTGTAGATCGAAAACCTTCATGAATTGGGCTTGGAATTAAAGGTTTTCGAACTACAGCAGTTTACACAACTATGTTATTATTGAATCGTGAAAACCTATTGATTTTGTTGTGGCCAACTAAATTTTTTAGCAGGATTCAGTGGCTCCAAAACTCGTTCGGCTGGCTCAAAGTTTCTCTCTTTATGGAACGCTGTTGGACTCAGATAAAATGTTAACTGCAAATAAAAATTTCCAGTTTCCACTAACATTTGAATAAACTCCGTATAAATAAGATTCCTAACATCGTAAAGAGTTTCAATCTGTCTCTACAAACGGATACGCGAAGTGTGTTCGCACGCAGTCTTAACAATTTCGATTAGATATTACAGTCGTGAATTATTCGGGTTTATGAGGAGCCTGATTAAACAACTGACCTAAATAAAGCCATGTGCGCAATACTCGACAGCGCCACGTTCAACTACATTCTGGTAAATCTGTTTCTTGAAAATGATAAACTAATTTACATTTATTTGAATTTGAATGTGATAATATCCATATTTTTTTTACCTAGGTATATGTAGAATATGTATGTGTTAGAAGATTGCATTATCATATATTGTCTATCTAACTTATTTACTTTAGATTTAATGTAGTTGTCTATAACATTTCGTAAAATATTTTTTCGATCCAAAACTGTCATATAGTACAGTCTACAAAATACAAATGGAATGTCAGGACGACCATTATTCATTTTGTTATATACGTCAGCACAAATGTCCGATCTCTTTACCAAAAACATTTTTCGTGTAAGTAAAATAGAATACTGTATTGAGTTTCTGTTCTGTACACGTTATGAAATAAAACAAATCTCATAACTACTCGACAAGCGTACTCCATAATTCGTCAATGTACGAGTAACTCGCTCCAACTTCTAGACTAAATGGCTTTCGCACTCTCAATAGATTGCGTTTGCTCCCCCAATAAAGGGGTCCATCGTTTCTTTGAACCGATTTATCCTCCCCCAGCCTTGTTCCTGCGATTTTTCTTGTTAGACTTCTCAACATTTAATATTAACAAGCTATTACTTAGTATAATAGCAAATGTTGTCGATGTCTGTCGTCGCAATTGGTCAATATTTGTGTTACGTTATCGCTGCGTATATAGATTTTTATAAGGCAAACATTGTCAGATTCATTACATTTAGTGCACTAATATTACAGTATTTTGCTATTGTAGTCATTGCTTGTGTGCTATCAGCTTTCTCTCACCCAAGCGTGTTTTTCCTAGTTGCCTCGTCAGCATACGCTTCGGAGCTTCGGGTACGCTTTAAGTCATGTGTGCTAGCTTTATCAGTTCTCAATGTTTTTATTTCATTTTGTATATTATTTCTACAAAATTAATTTACGCTTACCAACACCTTCTAATTTTTTTAATTATATTGTGATTGTTTGTAACGTTAATTATTTCCATATTGTGAGTACATACGGTCTCCTTAACGAAGTCATGTCTTATGTTCTTCAAAATATTTCTTGTCAAGATGAAATCAAGTATGTCGTGTATGTACAGACCTACCTCTTTGTATATGTAGTAGAGCTTTCGGTGTGAGGGGCTCCACAACTTCCATTGTACTATAACCCTCTTTGTTCGCCCCAAGGGTAAACGCGCATCGCGGGCTCTCCTCTAACTCGCTTACAAACTCTGGCGCTAAGTGCCTACATTTAACATTAACTTTAAATTGAATAAACTTTGGAGAAATATTTTGTTTCATCAAAATTCTATTTCTGCTTGTTTCGCTTTTGATGTGATAACATGTTTGTGTCCAAGTTGTAATAAAACTTGATGAAAAAGTACAATAACTACTGTGAAAGTGTACATATATCCTTAAGAACATTTTCTGTTCAACATTACAGAAGCGGGTAATATGGCACCTATATTATTAAACAACCATAAAAAAGCATTCACATTTTTGAGTTTAACAGTTAGGATTGGAATTCGGGGAAAAAAATAAGTATTTATTCCTAATTTAAGTAATTCTTCCCTTAAAAAGTAGAGTACATAAGTGAAATACCTGATACATATAAAAGTAGTTTCGACAGCGCCAATGGAAATGAAAGCACTAAGCCCACTCCTAGCACAATTTCGTTAAATCCGGTAAGATTCCGTTGAGCACTCTCTGAAATAAATTGTGTCTTCCCTTTGTATTTGCATCCCGTGTATACTTTATTATTTCCTTTTATGTAAGTGTAAAATAAGTGTTCTTCCATACAACTTATGCGTGAAAAATTTTCACGTATTTCTTTCGATTTCAAAGATAGTTTTAGGTTTCAATCAGGAGTTGTAAGTATTATAATTATAAAAGACAGAACACTTATGTTCAATTGCATTATACATATTGTTAAGGTTGGGGAAAAAGTCTTTTCGCATATAGTATGTATGAACTTGTAATAAACATTTTTGGCTATACTATTTGTATCTAGCTGGTTTTGGTATCATTAAAAGTTTAAATTTTAAAGAAGATAATTCCAAATTAAAGTTAGAAAAATGTGTGAATTTCATTTGTTTTTCTTAATTTCAAGATGAGTGAATCTAATGAAGATATTCGATACATTTTAAAATTTTACTACAAGAAAAGGTAAAAAAGCAACGCAAGCCGCGAAAAAAAATTGCGATGCTTATGCTAGTGCAGTGTCTGTGAGAGTACCACAAATTGCAACATGGTGTATGTGTATGTGGTGGGATTGGGAAGGCATTTGTAAGACAAAGGCGAGTTGAAAGAAAGCGGCCGGAATTAATCAACAGAAAGGGTGTGGTTTTTCATCATGATAACGCTAGATCTCACACATCTTTAGCCACTTGGCGGAAATTAAGAGAGTTTGGCTGGGAGGTGTTAATGCATCCGCCGCATAGTCCCGACCTTGCACCTTCAGATTTCCACCTGTTTCGATCTCTTCAGAATTCTTTAGGCAGCATCAGGTTCATATCACGAGAGGACTGCCAAAACCACTTGTCGCGATATTTTGATCAGAAGCCTCAACATTTCTATAGCAATGGGATCACGTCCCTACCTACAAAATGGCAAAAAGTAATCGAACAAAATGGCACCTACATACTTTAGTTAAATGTAAATAAACTATATGTTTAGAATTTTCTTAAAAAATAAACTTTTTCCCGCCAACTACTCCATACTAATATTATAAATGCGAAAGTCTGTCTGTCTGTTACCCTTTCACGGCCAAACCGCTGAACGGATTTTGACGAAATTTGGTATGAATTGTAGTTGAAGACCCGGGGTCAAACATACTTTTTGACGCAGGTGGAGCTGCGGGAAACAGCTAGTTATTTATAATCGTCTTCAAAAAATACGTGTCACTCATTTATAATCTGTTTGAGAATTAGGCCGACAACAATCTCTTCCCACAATCCACGGAAACCACGACTTCAATTAACAATTCATAAAGGAGATGCGTTGAGCCCGCAAATCCGAATTTGATCTAGAGCCGAAACCGCCAGCCCCTTTCCCTATACGATGCCTTTTACCACAAACCCTTGCTAAGGCTTAACTGCTTCAATATTATCCGAATCCTTATCTCCTTGTTAAAAACTTGTGGCACAGTTAATAACAGTAGTACTAATTTCATTGATAACTTATGGACTAAATACTGTTGGAGTACTTATGTGCCGCCTGTAATAACCAGTGCCTCCAAATATAGGAGCATGACTTACAGCGTACCATAGGCACCGTAGCGTAAGCTGAGGACACAACTAGGAAAACACGGTTAGACGAAGAAGAAGAAGACTTCTTGAGTATGTGCACTAGTTGCTAAAATAAACATGATTTAGCTTCCTATATTATGTCCTGAGGACTAGCTATGTGTATTGCCACATATATACGTATTTTGTGCGCATATGTGTGAAGAGTAAGCATGAGCAATCGACCAAGGTTTAGTACATAATTATTAATTTCCTCATTCGACCCTATTCCACCTTCCAGTCATGATGGTTTATTAGGTTTCTGAATGTAAAAATTGCCAACAATGAAGAAACAATGCTTCTTACTTGTTTAAATGAAATGAACTAAATTGACATTTATATGTAAACACCCTGTATGTTATATTGGGGCCCTATGCAAGTGTGACTAGCTTATCCAGAAGATGCTTCTTCATCTGTGGTACGCTTCTTGCTCTTGAGCAACACAAAACATGACCAGATCTCTTGTCAACCTCAGAAAATAAAGTATGAATTGGCAACTTTCAGGCAAAATAAAATTAAAACTGTTTTTAGCTAGTTGACACGAAAAGGAAAAGACTTTCTTTCTCAAAGCATAAATTATTAGCATACCACCAAACAAAATGCGAAAGGGTTAAACTCCTAACAACAAAGCAAAAAGTTATTTAAAATGAATCCTTCTCATTACAGTTCAGTAATATTTTAACTGAATGAAAACATTTCATTTAAAGTATCTTATTTGCTTTGGTTAATACTGCATTAGTAATTAAGTTTAAACAAACGTGTCGCATCGTTCTTCTTTGTGTGTGTATTACTATTCGTTCAACGGCGATGATAAAAGTGTAAAATTAACCTCTTTTATTATAAATAGATTTGTTTTAATTACTTTTTTCTTCACTCTAATATGAAGATGATAGAGTTAAAAATAGGGAGGCAATAATTTCTAAAAAGGAAACAGACCATATATATACTATAAATATATACCTTTGTATTCGCTCCATGATTAGGACGCAATAAAAGGCACATATCGAGTGTACTCTATCAAGCCACATTTTCAGTAATAACATTGTACTTTCAAGTCAATGAAGAACTTGTTGTGGGATGCAAAAGTTCTCTGCACATCGTGTACGGTATGGTTATGGGAATTTCTGCAATTTCTAGCAATTATAGAGCAAGAAACAGACTGCAAGTTCCACCATCAACTTCTTTATATAAACTTCACAAGTACTCAATTAAATTGGTTTACATGTTCTTCTGGGAAAATATTTGAACTATTATGTTCGTCTGTGAATTTGTATTGATTGAGTGCCCGGAACATTTACGAATCAGAAATTCAAGTTCATTTTGTTTATTTGTTGCTCCAACGTACCTAATGCCAGCAAAACTTTGCTATAGCTGCGGTTACTGGAAACTTTCCAATGTTTACAGAAGTTTGTTGCTATAAAATCATGGGTCACAGTGTTCACTGATCTTTGCCGTGGTTGCGCTTATTTCAAACTTGCGTGTAAAATGGTTGGAAGGTGGATAATTCTCTGAAAACAGCTTCCAGAATTAGCTTTTCCTAATGTAAAATTATTCCAAGAAGTTTCTAATTACGAGCGCCTTAAAAAGTACCTATTCAGACTCTGGATTGACTCTTTAGGCAAGTACAAGCTTAACTACACTCTGTCGTAAAGTTACGCAAGAACAAGGAAGAGAAGATTCTTCTCGCACCATTTTCACGATGGAGATCAGTAAACTGACATTGACTTGCTTAATTAATCATTTTGATTTAATTTATAACAACAGCCACTAAATCAAAATTGTGTGTTAGCAAATAGATAATTTTGATAACATAAAAAACTTAGACATCAAATCAAAACATATAGGTTATCTTAGAACTGGGGTATAAATTCATAATTCTATGTAAATCATAGACACGCGCTTAATCAGGTGTGATCGTGGTCAATCGCTGGACAAAATAACATAAAAAATAAGTACTTCATTCTAGTTTAATGACATTCATTTTAGGTCTCTGACACGCAGTTTCATTTATTATACTCAGGTATAGCGTAATGCCTTCCGCTTCCCGGCTGGAATCCAGTGATGACGTAAATAACCTGTACATTGTTCCCATTACCAGTGAATTAACTTGGCATCTTAGTATCTTACTTGTTGTTTCCGAGTAGTAACAGTTTCTAGAGATTGAATTGTATCCATTGCAAGTAGTTATTAATGGGTCCATTCCTACTGAAATGTTTTTAAAATTATTCATTTTTCGTTTGCTTACAGGAAATCCAAAATATTGCACCTATTTTACCAGACGAGATTTTCTGAAAGCAGCATAGCATTTCTCCACTCAAGTGGATATTAAAATAAGCCATTATTCTAAAAGGAATATAAAAAGTATTCCCTGAAGTGGTTTCGCGACAGCATGCTAAGGAAGGCGCTCAAAAGCTATTCTATTTGCGTTCAATCATTATGCGCCAACACGCGCCTTTAACTGTGTAACAGTACCCCGGCCGTTTCCGTTCCGACGCCCTTCTCTTCAGAATCATTTGTAGACATTCGACTAAATTTGTCTGCATTTTACAACACTGCTCGGGAGTTGAGGGTAAATTACTCAATTCAGAACCCTTCGGAATGGATGTCTATTTCGTTCTAATTAGTAGCGGTTAGCGGTTTTGTTTGATATAATACACTTATATAATTATTTCTAGTTTATCAAGTGGTTCTGATATGATTATCTTCAGAGTAGAAGAAGACCTCTATTATCATACAAGAGTTAGGCTTTTGTGAAGTTTCTTCTGCCTGACATTTAGACATCGAGTTTTCATTTTTCTTTTTTGAAATTTTCGTAGATAAGTATTTATAACTCATAATTTTTTTAAGAAAATCTCAAGATGTAGCTTTTGTTCACAGATACACAACATGAATTTATGAGATCGTCCCAAAACAAGAGGCCGGCCAGAGAGAGGAAAGATGGCGCGCGCGCGATATATTGCGTGCGCGCTTCTGATGCTGTGCCCACTAGCACTTAGCCGGCATGACGACGACTTCGCTTTCGACAATAGCGAGGAGTTCCAGGTTAGTTCTAGGGATCTAGAAGTAGGTCCGAGCTGTGAATCTAAGTCGTTAACTCGTCGTAACTGACGTTAATTCTCAACTAGAAAGATGGAAGAGCTCTTTCTGTTTCTGGTATTTCCTGTTGAGAAAACTGCACTATTCAAGGGGTAACCTTGCAAGCCAATTGTAAGATTTTCACGTAGCCATTAAGCACTTACGAGTACGTAGCCACACATCCACACACAAAGCGATAATAATAGTAATTTATAGACTCCACATAACTGTGGCAGTTGAAATCCTCGGTTAACATCAATTCTATGATTTGGGCATAAAACATGGCCTATTTCGTGTGGTGGACGATTTAGGCTGTTAGAGAAGAAACAGATGCATTAAAGTATAGTTATCGATATCCACAAGCTTATACTCACAGGCCTATATGACCTAGAAGCCAACTAAATACTTTAGCTCCACTTGCTTTCTTATGTTTATGGCCAATAATAATATGCAATAATATAATATGCAAGACAACAGTCTCAATAGTCTTTTTGAAATCTGAATCATTAGAAATGAGGCCACTTATGGTATGTAACTACTCGTATCTCTGTGTACTTTTATGCATATTAGTTTGACAAGAGATATGATAACAAATCTGTTTCGCCAGTGCTAGGTTGAAAGGAGTCTGTAGTGTTATGGGTTATGGCTACAAGATATCAATGTGCAGTTCGTTACATCACGTTTGAGAATGGTTTTATTTCGTTCTCCAAGCTTACTTCGCTGTTTGAGCTGAAAGTTGAAAGAAAGTAACACAAAAGTAAAAACCTCTCAACTCCTACCTTATTTAAATAACATGGCATTTTTATTAGCCAATTAAGAATAAAACGTTTTATTTTTCAATTTATACAAATTATATTAAATTAAAAGAAAGAGAAGGAAAGAAAGAAAGAAAAGAAAAACAACTTAAAAATTTACAAAAAAGAATAAAAACGTAAAAACATTTATATGGCAGAAAGAATAAACAATTGTAATCTAATGTAAAATCGTTCTCAAATATCATATATTAGATTCAAAAGCATGATATGAATGTACGTCTATACATACGTCTATACATAAAACAAAATGAGAAATCTTGTTAACTTACTGCTTTTGCGAATGATACGTTTTATTATATATTCTCTGTAAATAACTAATTTTTAAAAAATATACTATCAAGTTTATTGCAAGTTATTCTCGTTTACAGGTGGAATTAACAGCGAATCACTCCGAAATCACAAAAAATGGCCTAAAGAGGTTATGGGGTGTTCCTGATACATCGGCCTATGTTGGACATCTGTTCCGCATGGAAATACCTAAAGAAGCATTTTCGGGAGATGTACAAGCGTATAAGGTAAAGGTTAAAACTAAGGAGCATATTTAATAAACTGACTAGGCGTCCAAAAATATACACTAATAGTTCTACCCCTATGTGGAGTAAAGAAATAAATGAGTTAATCAACTTTTTTTAAAACCTAACATTAATAGATTATCTTGCCAATATTTCGTTTACTTATTAATTTCAGATTGTATGTCTCAGGAAATTCTATATAATCTGTTTACTAACCCACTTTCTTCAGTATTGTACGGAGGCATTTTGCAATTTGACTTCGACATTTTTTAAAACAGCATGCGCTCAAAACTGTACCGCTGATTGTAAACGGAATAAATAATATTTGCCAACGATAACTTGTAATTACTAGAATTATAAAAATTATGATCCCCTGACCGTTAAAATTAATCACATCGTAAGACCAACTTTCATAGGGTTCAACATTAAATAAGATGGATAATTAATTCTAAACAATAATGGATAATTATTTCTAAAACATTAGGGGAAGTGAAATGTTTGCCACCTGGGTTCGCTATCTAATTCCTGTCTTCTATGAAATTTAAAAGAAAATAAGTACTAAAATTAAAACAAAAGAACAAATAACTTTTACAATATTTATTTGAAAACAGAAGTTAATCTTTACAAGTATTTAGGTTGAAAGCTAAAAGATCCCTTTGTAAAGTTTTAAATAAAAAAAAGGTTAATAAGATAAAATGTAGAAAGCACAGGCACTGGCTGTCCGATAATGCTGGCTTCGGCTGTGTGGTTACCTCAATCACAGCAAAAAAATGTCTATCGTAGATCAAAACGCTAGTATAAGCTGTGTCCTCTTGTTTCAGTAAAAGAAATGTGGCTCGCACATTATGTATGATATACACTCTTGACACCTCGGGAAGCGGGTAGAACTCCCAGTTTTCAGCCGAGTGAGTGCTGAGGGAAACTTCAGGTGTTCTTTTTTACCCTGAAGTAGGAATAACAAAATAACTTTAAAAAAGACTGCTTATAAAAAAATGGTTTACTATAGGGTGGGCTCTGTAAATTTCTAGGTTTTATTTCCGGCACAAATTCCTTTTTAATCTATGTAAAGTCTGTTATAATGGAGTATGTTTATTCCTAAATTAGGACTAAATCTCGTTTGGTTGCAATTATAAAAAAGAAAGTCATAATTCCAAATGGTAGGTTACCCAGCAATGAAAAATCTACTTATTTTGTAAAAAATCGATTTTGTATGAAATATTTCACTCTAAATTTATATGTTCTACGCTTATTTATGTGTACAAATGGTGAGAAATCATTTTAAGACCGAAATTGGATAAAATTTTAATAAAATACACATATGACTTTCTACCCACTTTGAAATTATAAATTTGTCACAAAGGCCCGATTTTACCAAAAAAATATAAGACAAACGAAAGAATTAATTTGTTATTTAGCTCAATAACACGGAAATAGTAAATTAAAATAAATTATCTTTTTAGGGTTTATAAAGATATCCAACAAAACACTTTGTCTTTTATGGTCGTAACACAACCACGCCGGCGAAAATATCTGCTACGACGGTTGCACCATTAAACTCAAAATAAAGGATATTTCGGTATATAATTCCGATTTAAACTTTTTAAATTATGAAAATAGCGAGCAGAAATCGACCCGCTCCTAAAATCATCTGGTATCTGATGTGGGTGTGGGGGTAGCTAGCTGTCAGTTTCATCAGTTCTGTCGTCGTGATGGGGATCCAGTCGACATTTGCGTGAATCGCATCGATAAACTATCGACTTCGTGCCGAACCGAGAATCGGTGAAACTATGTGAAAACAACAAGCGTTTAGTATCGATTTTTAAGATCCGCCGGCGAATCACTCGAGAATTAACTCAACTCACACGGATTTAATGGGTGATTAACGAAATACGGAACAAGTGAGTAGTGATTCGGTTATCGTTTACCGGCTCGTGGAGTTATTCGCATGTAATTGACCAGTCGAAAACAAAAATTACCACCCGTGTACATTTCAAAAATACAGAATGTTGCTTTCACTATCGCAATCGATATATCCCACGGAGGCGTTTCTTATTTTAAATACCTAGTGCACAATTGAATCTTAATTGGATCGCAATGACACATTTGACGTTTCTGATATTCTGTAACTTATTTTATTTACATTTTTCTACTATTATCATTAAAATATGCTTTAGTTGCAAATGAGTATAGATTCAAAACCGTATTAGCAGAATAACAATATTGAGCATATCTAAAAAAAATGCAACATAATTTAGTCGCGATTGAATATCAGTTGCGTGATCTTTTAAAGTTTATTAGCCGAATTGACCCTTTACTTAACAATCGAGCAATTAGGCAGTTAATCGATTTAATGTTTATGGCATAGTAAAAATAGCATTATAGAAGGGGTCCACTCTGATGTTCTAACTTATATCGTATCTACATGACATTGTTCTTTCGATCGAGACCTACTTCCCTCAGAGAGGCTCTCTGTTATTGTTCAAGTTGTTTCTGTAATATATACTTACATACATTTTTGTTATCTAAAAATCTCTTTTACAGATTCGTAGAGAAGACGGGCGGCGCACGCCAAGCTGGCTCGCCGTGGACTCTAAACACGGCCTGATCAGCGGGCTGCCCCAACACTCGGACTTGGGCTCCCACACGTTTACAGTGACCGCCCACGGACACACACGAGGACTCACCGCCACAGACTCCTTTAGTATTGAGGTAAGGTGTATAATTTCAAAAGCATTTTTACTTGATCTTTTTAATATTTCTTGCCGTATTGGATATAAAACATCATGGCCTAATCAGCGGGCTGCCTCAACACTCGGATTTGGGCTCCCACACGTTCACAGTGACCGCCCACGGCCACACACGAGGACTCACCCCGCCACCGACTCCTTACTATTGAGGTATAACAACATTTTAAAGGCATTTTATTGGCAAGGCTAGTTTAATAGGGAGGATTACAAATACGGACTAATTAGCGGGTTACCCCACAACGCGGACTTCGGCGCCCACAAGTTCACTATGATCGATCGCCCACAGAGTCTCTTTCTTTTCGGTATGATCTCTTAAAACATATCAATAAGGTATACTTTATACGGTTATTAAATGTTTTCCTCAGAAAATCTTAAAAGTTAGCGATGACTTCATGTAACCCAATGTTGATAGTTATAATTCTTCAAAGTGTAAAGTTAGAGGAATGAGTCACTCATCAATTAAACATCTCACCATTCTAGCTGCTTCCGTCATCGACACGATGGCGCACTTGACCGTGGCTTGAAAGCGTTATTCCTCATACTCATTTACATGCGATGCCTATTTTGTCAAACCCATTCTTACTGGTGTTAGGTACAATAATCGAGCCTTTACTATGTACCTACCTATTTCTTCAATACGTTTTGCATGCGTTAGCAAACAATTCGACGAACACTCCTGATTCACAATTATTACATTTACAATGTGTTGTTTTTCTGAATGGGTTAGTTTGAGGTTGGGGTCAAAGTCAAATTGTGTTCTTATACATATTTATTAACGCATAAAATTTACTACAATGCGGCGGCTATGAAAGACAACACTAAAACTGGTACTTAGAAGAGTACTACTGGCACTGAGAGAGGAGAGCTATGTGTTAACCTTAGTATTAGCATTACATTAGCTTAAGTTATCTTGATTCTTGTATTTTGTTTTAATAAACTTTATCATCAATCCTTACACCTTTTATACTATTTAAATTGTGTTTTATTCCCTCCCTCCCGGTTACAAATCCCTTGTTTTGTTGCGTTTAAAAAAATGCAATGTAATAATTTATATTTGTTCAGGTTAAGAAAGCCGAAGAGAAGCCCCATTCGAAGTACGGTTCCTGCATCGGAGGGCAAAACAAACTGGTGCTAGTCATATTGATAGATGGCCAGTTTCAACATATAGCCCCGCGGCAGAGAATACGAGCGCTAATGGAACTCGCAAACTTTATGGCCATAGACGGGGTAAGACTATATACATTTGTATGCTGGTATTACTTTTACACATAGCGTTTTATTCACTCAACATCATCATTTCGTGTAAGTTATATTGTCAATCGGCTTGTGTAAAACTCTAAAAATTTGATGTAATCCCCCCGCTCTAAGTCCCAGCTGCTTACTAAAAATAATAATACACCTTGTTAAAGTATGGAAGCTAACTGCAGATATTTATGATATTATCCAGGCTGCCTCTACCCAATAAATATACAGTCTAATTAACAATATCAAAACAAAAAAAAACAGGTTCATTAGTTTTTATTTCGGATCACTAGGTCCGGAACCCTGCAAGCCAGTCACTAACTACTAACCGCAATGTACATAAAGAATTCTTTAGAAATAAGTAGAACCCTTGTACACAGTTTTCCTAATGTTAAGTTTCCAATGTATATTTACAGCATGCTAACTGCAGGAAAGTGAAACCACTTCAATTTTGTACTTTGATTTATTTATTATTGTCACATAAATATTATTGCGAAAAAGAACATTTCAAGCAAAATAAACTTATAAATTATGATAAAACGTACTTATATAAATGTTACTTTTGATTTATGCGGATCGTATCAGTGTTTAGAAAATAAAAATCAGTTATGAAATTGGTGAAATTACGGCTCATAGAGTCGTTAATGACCATTAAATGTGTGTGTGTATGAGGGATAATTTTAAAATTTACACTCATTAGTATAGGTTTATTTAAGGCAACTTCTTAGATTTAGATCATGGGAATAGATTTAAAAAAAAAATTATTCACCACAATATAAAGTTCATAAAGCGAAGTAGTTGATCTGCGTTTATGTAATAATTCTAAAGAGAGCAAGGGTGAATTCTTGGTGAATCATGTTAAAGATATTAATAATTATTTTCAGGACGAGTTTTGGATGGAGCCTTACAAGACTGAAACCTCCAACGCAGCTGTTCTTATGAGTGGCCCAGGAACCACGCAGCGCAGACGCAGTGACGCCACTACTGCTATCTATCTGAATGTAAGTTTATAGAACTATTGACTTATAGCATAATAGGTATTTTATTTATTTCTGTATTATTTTGCTTTTTATTATTAGAATAGATTTTAATGAGCTACCATCTGAACCCTAGTAGTTGTTTCATTAGCTGTCACAATCATTGGGTCTTTTACATCGACATGGTGTAACAACTTTATGTACAATCGCGCTCGAGAAGTGTCCCAGCCAAAAGTCTGACCAAGTCGCCGATGGGCGAGTTTGAGAACAGTCTATTTTTACCCTAAGTGCGATGTGTGTATAATGATACTGTGAAAGTAATACTGTTTGCATTTGAGGCAATCACCGTAGCAAGTACGTACTCATATGTGTGTGTAAGTACCTGCTACGGTCCCCCTTCGGACACTTTTCCACGGGCGTTTCTTCCTAGTTATCCTATATCGATGGTCTAATCTAAAATTGTGTGATGTTTCAGGTGGGATGTAGCGAAAAACTGTGGTCGAGACACAAAGTCCTTGTGGCAGGACTAAGGGAACAGTCTCGAGACGGTACCCTGGCGCAGATGTTGCGTCTGCCAGTGTTGGGTTGGCGACTGCTGGCCGTCAAGCCGGCGCCTAGGCATAAGCGACAGGTAATAAAAATAAATTTCATCTATTTTTTTCCTCGAAATGTTTACCTAAAAATATACCACCGGGTTTTACTACAAAATGTTAGACATCTGTTCAACATGTGTCTAAAAAAAATGCAAAGCTTAAAAAAATATCTAAGTATACCTTAGACCAGTGATTCCCAAAGTGGTCCAGGTGGACCCCCAGGGGTCCACGGGAGACTTGCTGGGGGTCTACGTAGGCGTGAACAAAAAATGGGGGTCCATAAGATGTTAATGGGGGTCCACGAAAATTTATCTGCTTTTGATAGTAAAGAGCAAAAATGTAAGCATAGTTTTTATAAGGGCCTACCTACATTGTTTTAAGTACCTATCTAAGCAGATAATATTTTAATAAGGCAAGCGACTGTTACTTGTCCAAACTTGTGTATTCGATATTACGTACAATTTCGTGTACAGACTTGCAAAGCGCTATCCGCCCGACAATGCTTAATGCTTGTTCAGACATGAACTTGATCAACACTATAAATACTTGATGCCAAAGGCAACCAAACGCATTCATTTGTTTCCGGAATTTCGAAAACAAGGCGGAATTTGGAAAAAAGTTGTGAGAAAATTTATATCTGTGTTTGCTAGTGCCGGAGAAAAGTAAGTAACCTACCTTTTTTTGTTATAGTACTTAAGTATTTTGTTTACGTGTACTAGTCGGTTGATCACAACGGCCTGTATAGATAGGTAACTTAGTAACTTACAGATATTTTAATTGTCCTCTTTCGATTTGAAGACAAACACAGCACGTTTTATTCAATTGTTTTTTCACGAGAGAAGCACTGCCTCTCTAAAAAGGCCGAATAAGCAATATTGCAGAGCAATTAATTTTGTAATTTTTCTTGCAAATAACTACTAATTTTATAAAACAGTAATTTCATAATCATGTTAAATTGATTTTGAAGTAACTATTTTATCAAAACTATTCCTTTTCGGAAAGAGCGAGCGGTGCGCGGGCGACGGGAAAAGGGCGGGGCTTGAACTTCGATGCCTGTTTGTCACGTTTTAACAATGAAGCCGCAGACAAAAAATACGCAAATACACGGAGCGCGTGAACTCATTGATTTAATAAAATGTTAGTTATCGTTTTTATGGACAATTTTGGGATTTCGACGTTTATTTTTTCCTACACAAATATGATCAGTATTCGATACTGAGTACACTAATTTTTATTTATACTATTAAAAATTAGTGGTAAATTATGTACTTTAAAATTGATACCGTTTTGTGAAAACGTTTGTATTTGTCTCAACGGTTTATTAGTTGGTCCCTTTACAAGCCGTAATTCTATTTCCGCGTGCTGACAAAGGCTGCGGTGTGATACCTATATTCAGAAAAAAACTTGGTTACTAAAACATTTTTTTTACAGGTAAGGTAACTGACACGAAACATGGCTACAGCAAAGAAAAAATGTCGACAATATAGTGTCGATTATTTGAAATATGGTTTTGTTCCATCAGAGGCAGACAAACAATTGCCCATGTGCCTATTATGCAACAAAGTTTTGAGCAATGACTCTATGAAACCATCAAAGCTCGAAGATCATCTAAAAAGGTGTCATACTGATAAAATAGGTAAAGATTTAAAATATTTTCAAACATTGAAAGAAAAATATGGAAAGAGACCCACCATGCACAGTATGTTCGCTTCAACATCTCAAAGTAACGATGATGGCTTGCGGGCATCTTACAATATCTCATTACTTATAGCAAAATCTGGAAAACCGCACACTATCGGAGAACAATTAATTTTACCCGCTGTTGAAGAGGTTTTAAAAACTGTTTTGCACAAATCTCCATTTGACGTACTAAAAAGAATTCCATTAAGTAACAATACTGTACAAAGACGCATTGATGAAATGAGCTCTGATATCGAAAGCTTTTTGTGCAATCATCTGCAAAAAACTCATTTTTCTATACAACTGGACGAGTCAACGTTACCCAGTAATGAAGCATTACTATTGGCATATGTCCGATTTATTGTTGAGGAAGAAATTCACGAAGAATTGCTATTAGCCAGAACTTTGGAGACTGACACTAAAGGCGAATCAATATTTAATGTCCTGAGTAATTTTTTTACGGAAAAATCGATCCCATTTACAAACATTATTTCAGTGGCAACAGACGGAGCTCCTGCAATGGTCGGGCGATATCGTGGGTTTATAAGTCATCTCAAAAGAATTATACCAGGACTTACAGCTATTCATTGCGTAATCCACCGACAACATCTTGTGGCAAAACATTTAAGTGACAGGTTGAACCAATCTCTTCATTTTGTAATAAAAGCTGTCAACAAAATCAGAAGCAATGCATTGAATACACGTTTATTTGCTCAATTGTGCGACGAAAATGATGAAGACTTCCAACGACTGCTCTTACATACTGAAGTACGCTGGTTGTCGAAAGGTGCATGCTTAACGAGATTTTACTCTGTTTTCGATTCCATATTAGAGTTCTTAGAAAGTAGAGATCCAGATTTAAAAGAAAACTTGATCAAATTCAAAGCAGACATTGCGTATTTGACAGATTTGTTTAAAAAATTTAATGATATTAACTTGCAGTTACAAGGGGACAGCCTGAATTTAATAAAAACAAAGGGGATAATTTCGGCTTTTCTTGGGAAATTGAAATTTATGAAGCAAAACATTAGTCGGCGCGAATTCTCTCAATTTCCAAACTTGTCGCAGGTAGAATGTATTGATGAGGATATCCATACCTACAGTCAACATTTAAGTGCCCTGCATGATGACTTCAAAACCAGGTTTGAAGATATACTGACGATGGATATACCACCATGGATAATAAATCCATTTGATGAAACGGAAGTGGCCAATGTTGTATTACAAGAGGAGCTGCTCGAGCTAAGCACTAATGAGGAGCTGAAGGTGAAATTTAGAAAAGGCTACCCAACATTTTGGCTGCAAGCAGAAATACCCGAAAAATATCCTGGACTGTGGGAAATCGCAAGGAAATTTTTAATAGCTTTTCCCTCGTCATATCTTGTCGAAAGGAGTTTTAGTGCCGTTACAAACCTCTTAACAAAAAAAAGGAGCAAATTAAACATCACAGAGCGGGGGGATTTGCGGTTATTGCTCACAAAAATAAAGCCAAACATTGATCGTTTGCTGACACTCCATCAGATACATCCTTCCCATTAATTAAAATTATGACCTGAACCTATATTACCTTAATATTTTTTTCTTGTAATTCTATTCTTTTAATAAATAAAGTGATATAAAATGTACCATTTTTCGTTTTTATTTTACATATCGAAATATAGGGACAGAACTCAGAAGTGACACAATTTTTATTTTTTGGCGACTTTAAGAATGTGGTAGAAATGTAGCAGCAGGGGGTCCACCGAAACCAGTAAAATTTTGAAAGTGGTCCACGAGAAAAATAAGTTTGGGAACTACTGCCTTAGACTATAGTTAAACATTTATAGTAGTATTTTTTAGACACACAATAGTAGTATTTACACTAGTGCAAGGAGAATTCAGGTTATACTCGTATCTTACCATTACAGATATCCACCATTTTTATATTGTAAGTCACTTAACAAATCTTGATAGAGTTCAGGGCATGTAACCCGTTCTATATGGTAAATAAATAGGTCACAAAAATTTACTAACGTCTGTCTCAACGGGAAAAGACAAATTTGGGCGTCTGACGTTGAGACAGGTGTCAATGGTGTTTTTGTGAAAATAATCTGTGGGTTCATTGATGATATGTGAATTGTTATAAGCATTGATAATCGAATGTAACCGATTGATGAGTAATTATAATAAAATGACATTGTCTAACATAATTGTCTTTTACCATTGGACATACCGTAATTTGTTACATGTTTTTAAATTGACAGTCGATATATGAAGGCTCAGGCCCCTACGACGACTACGACAACGATGACGATGCAGGGGACGGCGACTACAGCGGCTACGACGAGGACAAGGACGACAACTACAGCGACATCACGGGCGACCCGCTCCCCGGTAACACGGTGAGTGTGGCTCGCCTCGCGCATGGAACGTCGTTCTCGAGTGCTATTTTTGGACTCTTTGAAGTGTGACTCACGCAAAATCGGCTAGTCGAATGATTTTTATTCCATATCGATCACTTTCCATTCGGCATAAATATGTCATACATTTCAAAAATAGGGCTCCAGATAAAGTCTAGCCGTCCATACCGTTGAAAAGTCTTTGAAATATCAATATTATTCGGGGGTGCATTACCTAACTTTTAACCACTTTATTTATAAAAAAATACATATGTTTGTCAAAACCTATTCTAACTAAAATTTGTTATTCCCCCTTTCTCTCTTATCTGTAATTCAGGAGAAAGAACGAAACGTGAGCATATAGAACGTTCGTTATGTTTTATGAATAAAGGGGTAAAAGTGTAACGCCGAATACCGCGTCTGGATAGTTTTAGTCTCATTGGGTAATTCTAGAAGTTGTGGGAGAGCGTAAATCAAAGTGAAACGGTTCTTTAAAAAAATGCAGTTCTCTTACGAAAGTTAAAGTAACAAGAAATAGGTACCACATGAACCAAACTTTCAATGGTATTGACATGATGGTTATAGACTTTATCTGAAAGGACGACGGTGTTGAGACTAATTAAATCTACTGGTTTTTTTGGGTTTATATCACGCAATGCAACGCACAGTTATCTTTCGCTTAGGGGGAAAGCAGCTATTTAAGATCAAAAATTAAGAACCCAACAATTTCGTAATTGAGTTTGCACTAAAATGGTGCCAATGCGAATATGGTTTTCTGGGCATTTGTGGAATATATATATAATACCGATTCTAGGACAATAATAAACATGGCTGGGTTTTGGTTTATTTAAAACTGATTAAAAAAAATATAACGCTTCTAAATCACTCTATGCTTCAGGAAAATTATGAGTAATTATTGGTCGTTTAAACATATAACTGTGCGTCAAATATTGTCATATTCATTAAAAAGTTCATGTCATTGTCGAGTATGGAATTATGATTTACTATAAGCAATATTTATAGTAATCTATCTCTGCATCATTGGTTATTTGGTGGAAACATCTCTGAAAGGCAAGTAACTTCACTCTGCTATAACTTACTTACGAGAACCTTTTATAGTTTGATAATCTTGCGACGCGTTCAAATTATTTCATTCGAAATTGACATTTCACTTGATAGCCGTTTTTGTTTATTTCCTGCTACAAACACAGATCAGTTTATTAGTTCTGGATGTATTTTATACTAGTCAACTCCGAAAACTGAAAACATAATCTAATGAAAACTATAAACAGATGATGAGTCTATCCACTTTTATGATATTTCCACCAAGTAAAGCCTGGAGTGCTATTTTTAAAGGTGTGACACAGTCGAATGATTTTCGTTCGATATCGAATGATTTTCATTCGGCATATAAGTCATACATTTTAAAAATAGGGTTCGTGTCATGTTATCATGTTAGCCACCAACATGGAATGCATTCCTCGCACTCAGTGTCACCTCATCTCATAGCATTGTGGGGACCCGAGCATGAAGAATGTGAATGGTATACCTTCGTGTTCTCTAATCTTTGAGGGATCAAGGCCGCACTGGTAGAGTTTGTTCCTCTATGTTTACTATTAAAGATAATATTTTTTGAATTATTAAAGATAATTTATCCGAAATTACAAAAAATATTGAATTTGTATACATACATTTTAATTTTTTTATAAACATGCGATTACTACGAAAATTGGGAAATTGTTATTCATAATCTGTAATGGACAATATCTAATTTTATTACAAAAAAGGTTACTAATTGGGTCCATGCGTCATTCACAAAAAATCGACACGTTATCAGCAATCAATCAGCACATCATTTTTAAATTCACAATTGAAACTAAATTTTCATGTAACCATACATCATCTCTCTTCTTCATACATGATTCATTATACTCACGTTAAGGTGATCATTGGCCACAAAATAATATTGTGAAATATATAAATTGTGAGCTTTGTGTGTGGTTATTCAACTAATGCTTGACATTCGCTTATAATCACTGTAAATATTACAAAATGTGAACGATGAGTCTTAAATAATTAACGTTCAATGTCTGCGATTTTGACAGAACGCGATAAGTGGATTATTTGGTTTTCGTACTTACCTATATTTAATTTAGATCTATCTCAGCCTCAGCTGATTTTGCGAGACGCGCACAAAAATCATTTTGATATAGTGTGTGAGTAGTGATAAGTAGTACAATTTTCTGCGATCATATACACATTTGTTAGAAGCGTCAATTTTATGAGGCGGTACCTACGAATAATAATTCTCTAGAAATGTAACGCTCCTACATTCACCGCTTCGATTCCGATTCCATTTACGCAAACAAACTAACAGTAATTACAACGAAACACACTCATACACAAAATGCATGTGATTGGTCGCGACAATGTCACGCGTCGTCATTGGTCGGGGGCGGTCAACGCAAAGAGCGGTAAGGTACAACGAGTGGATGGTATTATGCGGTACGCTAAAATAAATAAGCCTGCTTACATTTTTCTTTAATTGAATAACTTAAATACTACAATGAAAATAAGTAATTATTTGAAGTATACTATTTAATGCTATACCATACATACAAGTTTTAATTCTGTTTATATTAAAATAAAGAGTTTAAACAATAAATTAAACTATTTTAATACGGTTTTATCGCGTTTATTAGTCGCAGGCAGACTAAGTAAACATTTGTCTTTGATGTCATAAGATTACAAACTACCGCCTGAATTTTTTATTGGGAACTATTCCGATTCACGCAGTATTGGCTCACAGTATCTAAGGGTCTTGCAGTCTGCTTCCGAGTTTGCGATTTTATTAAGTTAATGACTGGGTCCCAAGCTGGCGGTACCTGCCATCTATCCTCTCTATTGAAATTAGGATGTTTTTTTAATTTCAATAGCTTCACGTAACATCCTTGGAATGAATCTGTTTTCCTTTGCAAGGACTTGAGGATTATCAAAACGCATATAGTGATTGTTCTTATCACGCTGAATTTCATTTGTTGGGAATCTGTGTAAATGAAAAATTTGTACTAATGCATCATAGAGAGGTAAATACTACATGGAAATAAAATCTTAGGTACGTTTTACATAACACTTTCCACAGATGTCAAGTATTATGTGAATTATTAAATGTATACTTAACGGGTGAACGCCGGGTTGAATAAAAACACAAGCAGACTTTAACAAAGCGCACTGTATTCAGCTTTTCACATATTCTACCTACATTCTAAAGCGAAGAAGTGAATATTTCGCATACAGACGCGGTCCCCCTGTTATGATCAGGACGCGCCGGCCGACTGACGCTTGTACGCGGAGCGCGCGTGAGCCACGAAACCGAGCGGGACAGAGCTATGCGGCGGGAGCGAGACAACAATAAGGGACGCCACTAACCACTCCCCGCCACACGCGAGGCGCTGAGAAAAGCCCGCGTTACAAATGTTGTTTTACTTACATATGAAAGATGAGTCCTGTGTTTTTCATGTCTGTATGGCTTCTACACCACTTTACGGCACATGACGGCATTTTTAATGAATAGATTATTGCAAAAACACAACAATATTCTCAAAGGAAACTTTTTGCGACGCAACCGCACGACTCGAGTGACTCTGCGAACTGTCGCGCCGCGCGGTTCATATTTTAAGCCCCGCCCTCCGCGGTACATATCGCGTGGAATGATTTTTCGGGATTAGTTACGCTTCTAGAGAATTGTTATTCGTAGGGCTGTAGTCTCATGGGGTCGTGAAATGTCAAATAACATTTTAGACAATGAGATGACTGACACCCTCTTCACTATTATCCCAACTAAGACCATAAATACATAATAATTAATAGGCATTCTCAGTTCAAATAAAAATATTCATGCAAAGGACATAATCATGCGTAATCGTACACATTTGAATGATCAGTCCCAACAACATATTCGCGTTCTGTCACAAGTTCAATAACCACAAACGGCTCGGGTGACGTCGTCCACTCGTACTAACGTAGTGTTGACCGGGCGCGCGCAGGTGGCCCCGCTCTCCCCGCATCCCCACCGTCACCACCACGGCGACTACGACGCGCCACACATCACCACCGACACGTTTCAGACCGAGACTGCCGAGACTACAACACCCCGACCTCCCTCCCGCTCCCCCGAACCCGCTACCACTCAACCCCCGCCTCCCCCATTGACTAGTCCTGTTACCACGCCCCCGACAACCACCGAGGAATACACGACACGGGAAGAAACCACTCCTGAGCCCGCTACTACTAATACATATACCACGGAGGTTTGTCGTAACCCGCCTAGCGCTTGCATGGTTGTTTGTGTTGTCGCATGTCTAATGTGTCGTGTGTATACTTCTAAAGCCGCGCATTCACTGATGACATTAAAATCACGGTCAGGAAAAATAAGGACCTAAGTCAGAATATTTGCCATCACGTTTGTTTAGATATATTATATTTTTCCTTTGGTTAGTTTGTAAGTTTTCCAGCTAATTTACCATTCAATATTTTTTGAACATCGTGAATAAAGATGTGATTAAAGCTCATTTAGACTACTATATTGTAAATTGCGCATGCGCACCCTATCCGAAATCTCAATAAGCATATCTTAGTGATTACGAGGCTTTTGTGCGATTTTTTATCAGATTTATTTGAGATGTTGGCTAGTGATATTTAGATACGAGTTAAAACTATGATTTTAATTACACTTGTAACTAATGTAAATAAAGTAACTAATACATTTAGCGACATCACATGTTTATAAAATCTTTCTGCTAATATTTTTCGTGTATTTTAGTTTAATAAAAAAAAATGCAATTGAACCTATATTTAAACAAAATGTTAAAACGTTAATTTTGTTGTAGATTATTAAAATATTTAAGTTGGAATGTTATATTATAGTTAAATTAGAATAAACGAAATAACATATTATTCATACTTCTATGCAAAAAAAAGGTATCGTGAAAAGGTTAGTTTCTAAAATTAAGTTAAGATCACTGTGAACATTGCCTGGACATCCTAAATATTTTTCACCATAACATGTTATTTTGTGTAATACTATCGACGTAGTTCACGCATGAAATCTAGCATGGTTTCGGTCTAAAACACAAATTAATTTCCCATTTAATACGATCATTATTCCACAGGAGAACGTAAAGATCACACCTTACGACGCCACATCTGCTTCTGAAAAAAGCGGCGTAAACTTCACTCAAGAAGCGCCATTCATTCCTAGAAGGATTGGATCAGCTTATGCAGAATTCCCAATATTTAATGCGACGGAATCACCGCCTCCGACCACTACTGAAGCTGAACTGGTAAATATCATCCTATCTCTGTCTTTCATATTGTAGATATATGACTAATAGAGTGTGGGTTTGAAATAACACGGGATAGAATAGTGGATCTCTAATATCACTCCATTTGTCAGAGGATTAATTTGTACAGAAAAAGAAACTGCTTGCCGTTCTTGAATAACCGTTCGTTGTGGTTTCGGTCTTTTTGACTTGGCTAAATAGTCTTGAAATTAGTCTCAGAAGGAATTAAAATAACAACGCAAAATGAATCATTTTGCTTACTGCATACTAAAATTTGCATTGGGAATAAATATATTTTTTTAATGGCTTTAATTAAATGGTTATTATTGAAACCTTTAAATAAAATTAAAAACCGAATAAAAAGCAGATTTTTTTTCACATTAGTTTATAGTTATTTTACTAATCGATGGACGTTAAGACAACGATATGGGAACTAACTTAAATCGGGTTAATTTCATTGGCGTTCAATTCATCCTGAAATATTCGATCATTTTCAAAAATCATTCTTATCTTATCTGCATATTCCTCAGAAATCTTTATGGGTATATTTTGACTTTCTAAAGTAAACTTATTTCCCGCAATTGGTTTTCAAATTCGAATTTGTATAGTTATAAATACACTTCTTTCTTTTCTACTTTGCAATGATTGTTGTATAAATCCTTCCTGGGGTACAAAACTATATAAACATATACCTAAACTCAATATATATACTTTGTACATACATAGACATGACTTACGGCATGTGCCCTTCCCGAG
Organism: Euzophera pinguis; assembly: GCA_947363495.1. Classification (NCBI taxonomy): domain Eukaryota; kingdom Metazoa; phylum Arthropoda; class Insecta; order Lepidoptera; family Pyralidae; genus Euzophera; species Euzophera pinguis. The sequence goes on from OX376171.1 coordinate 9,275,146, forward strand.
GTAGCTTCACGAAATACTCGTTGTCTTGTCGTCTACACAAACACTGTGTGAGTCGCATGGCACTTTCAGCAAACTGTTATAATACGAGAATCGGAACTCCCCATCTCATCTTCGGAACCGCCGACGTCTTTACCGTCCCCGACACCGTTATCGACAACCAGTACGTCGACGACAACGACGGAGATACCGCTACCGTTGCCGCCAGTTATCGTGCCGACAACGGCTGCCCCCAACACTACGTTACCGCCAAGCACTACGCCGACGACTTCTACAGTATTGACGTCAGTGTCGTCGACAACAACCCCTGCACCTGAAACGACGACCCTGGAAGTCACTAAGGTCCGTTGTTTATCAGAAATTGTTGAAGTTATGCGTTTTAGCGACATGTGTCCAGATTTCATCGCAAAAAGTAATATAGTAATGTTACTTTCAAGCGCTTAAGTATATTTTGTAACACTACAGTGGCGCTGTGATTTTATTTGAACGTTGCTCTTATTAATAAAGACACAGTTACTCAAGCGCATAGCTTCAAAACTTTACAACAAAATTGTAAGTACGACTGTGTGATTTTCATTCATGATATGGAACTAATTCTAACTTCCATTTGGAATTTGTTTTGGTATTAACATAACAAAATTCAAAAACATATTTTTATATGGTTCTAAACATGATTGCACACGTTCTTTTTTCAATTATTTGAAGGGGTAGTTTTTTAGGTACTTACGTGATATTATTTCAGTTTGGTTAATGCAAAATTTATTTATTTACCCCTTAAAATAATTGCTGTACTTCATGAACTTACATTTCTTTCTATTACTTTGTACAAAAGTAGTTTTTGAATGGTGATGGGAAGGTTCGCGCCTCCGTTAATTATTTTAATGTTCAGTTTAAATTCATTCCTCAGGGAAATCCGTTACAAAATTACAAGAATAGCAATAATGCGAATTATCCAAAGATATTAGATGATAAATATTGACTCTTGCGAACTTCTTTATTTATAGTAATCTATCGTTTATATAATATCTGTACACAATAGCACACATTACAATACCATTTAACTTTACCGCGAACGATCAAAAAAAAAATCATGAACGACAACAGTATTATTAAGTCTAATCTACACATATTTTTTTGTATTAAAATTACACATAGATTTGTAATAGAATTACACACAGTTCCAGGAGTACAGTTCATCTGAAAGGTCGAGCACAATAATCGGGCGAACTACAGAGACTGTGACGTTTGCGATGCCCGTCAACCAGCCCCCGACCTTGAAACACCACATGAAGAAACTGGCCATCACCGCTGGAAAGGCTTTTAGGTTTGTCGAGTTTTAAATTATAATGTATCCTTTAAAAAAACTAAAAAACATATTAAAAGAAGCCTATTTTATTCTTTAGGTTTTTATCCTAGTAATTTTAGTGCGATATGAATGGAGCTGCTTTTGGTCGGTGAGTGTAGTATGGATGTTGTTGATTCTCAGATTCAAGGCGGTAGTGTTGATAGACATTTATTTGTACAGAAATAAAGCTGAATAGAGTATTTATAAAAATAATGTTACTTAATTGTTTGTAATTTATGACGTAGGTAAATATAACACGCACTGGTTACATTTATGTCTTGTTACTTACTGCCTCAAAGCAACACTATGACCATAATTCATTATCTCGATTTATAATTTATGGGTGAACTTGTCAGAGCATAATGACAAACTTCTCACAAAGGCGAGAATTCGTCGTCGTCTTCCCATTTCCAATTTTTACTAGAACAAGTAGTAACAAACAATTAGTGACAGTAACATTTTTCAAATCGCTTGTTTCAGATACATAATCCCAGCGGACTTGTTCACGGACCCCGAAGACGGGAGCAATCTCACTTTCACGATGTACGAAGCCGAGAACGTACCGCTCAGCAAAGACTCTTGGATACAATTCATACCGTCCGGTCGGGAAGTCTATGGCCTGTCAGTATATTGTCCATACAATTGTATATTGTTTATTATTTAAAGTAAAAAAATACTGAATAAGATGTGGCTTAAAAAGGTCTTGTTTCAAGGCATACTTCATTATCTTACTTTTATTAATAAAATTTTTAAAAACATTAAAATAAAGCGACGCCCCGGAAACTCCATACAACATGCAATAGAGGCGAACTCAATACCTATTGCGCCTACTACGATTCGGTCGCGTTCACGTTAATGTGTGTGTTATTTGTAGGGTTGATTTATAACCTTACAATTCGCGTCATTGCAGTCGGTTATGTAGCCGTCGTCGTGGTTGCCCGTCGTTTGTTTTTCGCTCGAAATAATTACCAATATGAAGTGTCTTGGCAAAATAAACCTCGTTGTAATGACTTTCCACTGCTAAAAGCGGCAGAAGGCTTTTTGTTAATTCTTTTATTGCTTCCAATATATTCCTAGTTATATATTTTTCTCCATGTTCATCGTATTTATCTTACTTCCAGACCGCTAGAACGCCACGTGTCCCGGTGGAACTTCATAGTAGAAGCGCAGGACAGCGAAGGTTTAATAGCAAGAGGTCCCTTAGATATCACAGTACAACAGCACAAGAGTGGCCGCACTATCAACCACCAATTCGTCATGCAATTCAAGCTCTTAAAACCATACAGTAATGTCATAGATTGGCAAATCAGAGCATTGGAGGGCATAGTCAATTTGTTTAGAGATACCGATATGCATCATCTGACTGTTTTGAATGCAACGCAGAATGGGGATCTGTGTGAATTCGTTTGGACCAATGATACCCTGCCTAAGGATCCAGTGTGTCCTATGGAAGATATCAACAGGTTGATGAGGGTAAGTAATTCATATATTTTTAGTGAGTTCGAAACTTCTAAAATTCTTTTTAAGCAACGTATTTAATATGAAATACGTGTTATTGAGTCGTTACATCTCAAACATGGTTTGTGTGATTTACCATGGTTTGAGCGATGTTCCAATATTATACAATAATCCAACCAACACCTTTTGTACCTTATTCGAGCCCTGAGGAACGAATAAATAGAAATAAAGTCAGGTCAATAATCACTGATTAAAACAGCCTGGGAACATTTAGTTTGATAAGACTACCCACCAAAATGAATGACCATGTATACTCAGTCGATTTATTCTTTTCGATTACGTGATCTTGTAATGCCATTTTTGCTATGCCATAAATATTAAGTCGATTAACTGCCTAATTGCTCGATTGTTGAGTAGGGGATCGATTCCGAAAAGTAAGTCAGTGTTTATCTTGGGAATAATATAAAACTTAATAATCGCTGTTCTATCCTTTACTGTAACCGGCAAAAAGATATAACCAGTGACAGGTGCGGTAGAATCATTAGCAGTTTTAATAGAATGTAGATCAGTCGACTCGTGTACCGTAGCAAATTTTTGATAGTATGAAACAGCGCTGGCCTTAATTATACAAATTTCGCTGCCCGAGTCCAACAAACCAGAACATACCATTCCGTATATACTAGCCTTTAGATACGGTCGTCTGTCAAAACAGTTGTCAACGTCGCTTGTCATCGAGATAGGTTTGATATCAGAGTTATGAACATGAACCGACAACGCCGGCGACAATTAAACCAACTCGCACGGATTCAATGAGTGATTAAATAAATCCGGAACAAGTAAGGAATGATTCGTCGAAATCAAAAATTACCACCCGCGTACCTTTCAAAAATACAGAATGTTGCTTCCACGATCGCAATCGATACATCTCACGGAGGAGTCAATTCTCTTATTTTAAATAGGTACCTAGTGCACAATTGAATCGCGATTGGATCGTAATGACTTGACTTTGACGCTTCTGATATTCCGTTACTCATTCTATTTACATTTCCCTACTAATATCATTGAAATACGCTCCAGTCGCAAATGAATAGAGATTCAAAACTGTTTAAGCAGAATACCACTATTGAGTGTATCTAAAAAAATGCAACACAATTAAGTCGCGATTGAATATCAGTTGCGTGGCCTTTAAAAGTTTATTAGCGGAATCGATCCCCTACTCAACAATCGAGCAATTAGGCAGTTAATCGACTTAATATTTATGGCATAGCAAAAATGGCATTACAATCTATCGGTAAAGTTTGTACTATTGTTCTATCCAGGCGTATCTAGTAACTAAACTAAGTGATGTGTCTAGTCGGCTATATTTGGTATTTGAAAACAGTGTAGACGCTCAAAACTTGTAAGTTATTATATTTTATCTAAACCGTCGTTAGGTATGGACTTGGACTACCACTTTGGCTCATTTGGCGTTTTTTTTAAGTGATGAAAAGTGCTATGATCCATCGCTGACATAATATTGTGTGCAACAATAACAACAAGTTGAACTTTTTAAGAAAGCATAAATACTGTTACGAAAATTAAAAATGCGGCCTATGAACACGATACCTACAGATTTGTACTGAACCCTCGGTGCGCGAGTCCGACTCGCACTTGGCCGGTTTTTTATTTATCTTATGATAGGATACCATGACAGTAAATCAATTCTATACGTTTTATTGGTGTTTTACTGACGCGACGTCGCGTCAGTAGCTTATTTTTTGGCGACTAACTTAATGATGTTAAAAACAAAAATGTTGATATTTGTGTACGCGCCTTTAAATTCGAATACTGTAAGAAAATGAAAACTGAAAGATTTTTTAAAATCCGTTCGTAAATAAATAAGTTATAAGCCTTTGAAATTCGGTGGAAGGGGAAACTGTCAAAAACAAGAAAAGGATGCACTGTGTGTGCAGTGATGTCACTGTCACTTGGTTTTGTGCGTACAAAAGAGATAGCAAGACGTCCCCACCACGATCCCACTTTTCTTCTTGAGAAAACTTTGAAATCTTTGAAATCTTTTTAGTGTACATATTGTTTCGTATGCGAATATTGCCCAAGTATGAATACAGTGAAGTAAGTAGCTTATTGGGTTGACGACGAGGTTTTAATTTTTTAATTTTAGTACGATGTCATGTGTAGAATGTCTGACATTTAAGTTGTTTTAAATTTTTTAATCTTTACATTTTAGTATCATAGTTGTGCATTCACACTCGCAAGTTCGCAACTGTTCTCGTTGCTTTCTTAGAACAATTCTCTCTTTAGAATTTTTCTTTTCTCAGAAGTATTCAAATCTAAAAACTATGAAAATATTGGGGGCAAATTTAATCATTTCATTTTTCAATTTCGACAATGATTTTTGCCTGGTTGTCCATTGTAAATTAACCGTCCGCGCCGGGTTCGTGCATTTTCTTGTCTTAAAAAGGCCTGGAAGAAGTGTGGATCGCTTTCTCGCTTCTCGCCCTTTGATTAGGGGCAAAAAACCGACAACGATAGAATAGTTCGAAAAGGCGAGAAGAGTATGTACGTAAACAGGATCCACATTTACAGTTTTAGTTCGCGTAATTGTTAAGCGGGCATTCGGTAAATCCTTAAAATGGCCCCTGTAAACGAATGTCGGGTTTATAGAACAAGCGACGGCGCAATATAAATAGATCATCCATCCAACAACACACTATGTTTGAATAATTGGAATTTAGGGTTCACTTTTTTGCTTTAAAGCAATATTGATTTTCTCGTTTCACAGATAATGGAATCGGAGACGGAGCCGGGCAAGCCGTCAGCCAACCTGTCGCGCGACATGTCGCCGCCGCTGCTCGTGGAGTCGGTCTCGTGGCGCGGAGCCGGCCGCTGTGCCCCCTCCCCCTCCCCCGCCACCCGCGCACCCGACACCTACCCGCCCGTCACCAGGAACCAGGTGGACCAGCTCACCGCCACCGTCGGACACCTGCTGCTCTACAAGGTGCCCGAGGTGAGTGTGCTGAGGCCGACTGTCGAATCAAACTAATTCCCGCTCGTCTTATGCTTGGAATTGCAAATTATCAAACAACTAGTCCCGTCCCAACTTTTCTCATTCAAAATTGCATCGACAACTTGCTCCCCCAATCTATACTTTCGCTACCTTAACGGTACCTGAGACCAAACTAGCTCAAAATTATTAGTTCACAAATTCACACGAATTAACTATTGCAGGACACGTTCTTCGACCCCGAAGACGGCAGTACTCGAAACTTAGCGCTGTCGTTACGGTACAGTGACCGATCCGAATTGCCGCGCGGGCACTGGCTGCAGTTCGACGAGAAGAACCAGGAGTTCTACGGTCTACCTGCACCCGGAGATGAGGGCAGCGTGCATTACCAGCTGGTAAGTGGTGGTAGTCATTTCCTGCAGATAGACAACTACTTAATTCCATCCCCGATCCTAGATGAACAAGACAAAAGGCAAGACTAAAAGGTTTGTTCTTTGAACTCGAACAGTTCGCCGAGGAAACCCAGGAGTGCTACGGTCTACCTGCATCGGGAGACGAGGGCAGCGTGCATTACCAACTAGTGAATGGTGTTCTATTAGTTCGTTCATAGGGTCACATCATCCCATTCTAGGTGCACAAGTAAAATAACTAGAGAAAAAGATTTTGTTCTGGGGCTGTCAGGGCTCGCAATACAGCGTTGTCTGCCCGGTCGGAGTAACGAACTCTGGAAGTCCCAATCCCAGATGAACTAAGAAAGGGACAATAAGTTCGTACGATATGTTCTTCATCCAGTAAAATAGCAGTCGCTCAGAGTTGCCTGGCTGCAGTTGGACTAGAAGAACCAAGAGTTCTAGGGTCTACCTGCACCTGGAGACGATGGGCAGCGTGCATTGCCAACTGGTGAGTGGTGTTAGTCATTCCCTGCAGATACACAACTACCACTTCATCCCAACCCTCGAACAAGGAAAAAGATTCAAGACAAAAAGGTTTGTTCTTCGACCTCGAAAAGACGAAAACACCCAGGAGTTAGATGGTCTACCCGCGCCTGTAGGTGTGGTCATTTCCTACAGAACCAGTGCAGCAATATTTTACGCTAGTTGTACGTGTGTTTTCCTTAAGACATCTGAAAAATCAATTGACCATGTAAACCTTGGTGTCAGAGTTGTGCGGAAGCGCATCTCGGCTTCAGCCGGGTTCCTTAACGACCACCAGATGGCGGCCGGGACCAACGGCTTAACGTGGTAAACGAAGCACGGAATCATCTTTATTATCGGACAATCAGGTGATTCAAGCCTGCAATGTCCTAACAAAACTGAAAACAACTAAACAAAGTATGCTTCCCATAGAAATCTGAATATAGATTACCCTGTATATGGTCTATTGACAACGTAGTCAAAAAAATTCTAAATCTATGATTGACAATGAATCCTATGATGATGATAAACTTTTGGGTTACTAAATTTACAATATCCTGACATAACCAACTATTTAAGTAACAAGGACTAAACATGCGTCATACACAAAAACAATGCTCCAACGTCCAACCATACGCCACGGATATAACTTACACCGCTGGCTCAGCGTGGATTTCGGACTCTTCACGAATGAGCGCCAGGGTACTTTATTCTGCTTGATTTGATTTGTAGAGTTGTCTTCTCCCATTTCACCTGCGCCTGATCAGATATTTTGCCTTTTTAAACATATGCCATGAATTTCCCATTCCAGATCGCCGAAGACTCGAGCAAGAAGAGTGCTTACGACAGCCTGATAGTGGAAGTAGTGAAAGCTCCTACCATCCGGCCAACAGTCGAGTTCCAGATGACCATGGACTATCCGTTCCCGCAGCTGGCGTACGATGCCAATAATAAGAGGAAAGTTGTCGAGAAGTTGGCTGCTCTGTTTGGACAGAAAGAGACGGGCAACATCAGGATACAGAGCATTACAAATAACCCGACTACTATCATTTGGTGAGTCTACTATGTCATAGTTATATTTCTTTAATTTATTAAACCGTTTCGTTTTGATATTTCACACGGTATTACATAGACTTTTGAACATATTTTTTTCTACGATGACACATAGCCTTTATAGACTTTTTACCAATACATCGGTGAAAACTGTTTCCAACTCTGTTCCAAAACAGAGAAACCGACCGAAATTCTAAAAATATTTGTTTAACTACTCTTGCAGTAAAGACTCGTATATATTTTTTTCTACAATAAAATTATAGACATAAGACAATCTCTGCATGTGCTAAATAAGAATAAACTAATCCTCTTTCCGTGGATGTGGCTAAAATCGACTAAAGAAAAACATTCTCTTTCACTCTTTTTTGGTGGCGGATTTCATTCTTAAAGAAGAATGTTGTTGATGGTGAATAGTTGTTGGATGTTTGACGTCCTGATATATTATCTTTTGGCCTATTTATAACGTTTCTTTATATTTTTTCAGGTACAACACAAGCCTACCAATGGACAGGTGTCCAAAGAAAGAGATAGAAGACCTTCGCAAAATGATAATCATAGACGAACGAGGCACCACGGGCGGCGCTGCCCTCAAAGACAACGTCGACCACGTTTTCGACAAAGACCTCAAAGTCATGTCTATAAGATTAATACCTTTAGGTCTATGCGCCGAACAGAACACTAAAGTGCCTAAGACCACGATACAAGTGCATCCGGGATCAACTAATTTGTTGAATAGCAAGGCTGATACGGGCGAGTCGTCGTATCTAGTGACGTTTATAATTCCGGCTGTCGTCATTGTTTGTATGATACTCGTGGCTGGAATTATTGCGTGTGTGCTGTATAGGAGGCGAAGGACTGGTGAGTGTTATTTATTATTCGTATGATGCAGTTTAGAAGAACCTGACTTAATGGCCATTTAGATGGTAGCCGAGATAATGATATAACCTGTCCTCCGAATTTGAGTGACCTTCCAAAAGGTGACTCATATTTTCATGTAAATTGTATAAATGGTAAACTTTGTTAGAAACCCAGTCCCTCTTTATTTCAAATATAATCGCAACAAAGTTCAGTAAAAATAATAAAATTGAAGGGATAATTCGTTCTAATTCCAATATTAATTTCTAGGAAAAATGAGCGTCGGCGACGAAGAGGAGCGCCAAGCGTTCCGCTCCAAAGGCATCCCGGTCATCTTCCAAGACGAGCTCGAAGAAAGAGGAGACTCCGAACCCGTACACAAGAGTCCTGTGATAATGCGCGAGGAGAAACCGCCCTTGTTGCCCCCCGCCCCCGAGTACAGAGCTGGCGAAGACGCGCCCTACCGCCCTCCGCCGCCCTTCCCCGCGTCCCGCACGCCTCCGAGACCCAAAGCAACACCCACTTACAGGAAACCTCCCCCGTACGTCCCGCCTTAAGACACTGCCTCAGTAATTTAAGCTACACTAGCATGTAGACAACCGAGTTTCGCGGCACCACGTACAATCAAAACTTGCACGCTATGCGATATGTATTTGTTGTAAGCGTAGCTTTAAAATCAAAAATATTAGTGCAAGGTATATTCATGAGCATCTTGTTAAAGATGTAAACGTGGCATCGAAAATGCGGAGCCAACGCGATCGATTATAAATTATTGAAAATTTTACACGGCTCTCCAAATGTTACAATTTGTAACGTTCCTGATCGCGTGACCGCAAATAAGAAGCCGGTTAAAATAGATTTTTAATACTTCAAAATCCCGTGTTACTAGTCGACTAATCTTTGCAGCTCTTAAAAATTTAATATTTGCAGCTCTTAAAATTCTATTTTTTTCTGTCTGTCGGTAATATTTTTTTTTATATTTTTATTGGAAAGCATTTAGTTAAATTATATTACCCATTCGAATGCATTTAATACAAAAAGTAATTGTTAAGGAAACCTCGACAAGACAAGGAATTGTGCACAGTATATTGTGACTACGAATTTCTTTTACAACATACTTAGGTAGCTATTATAGTATACCGTCGAATAACGGGCACGAATGTGCCGATTTTCAATTACCTAATGTGGAGACTTCAAATAATACTGTAAAGGATTTAGTGTTATTGTTGAAGTAGAGATGTTATATTAGCTTGTAGGGTAAGGCGAGTTATATATTGTAGGTATGCGTGATAAAAATCCATGTTTTGCAACTAGATTAAATCGATGTCGACCGTGGTCCCATATCCCAATCTAAAATTTAAAACGGCAGGACCTAACATATCTGACTTTTGAAACTTATTAAAATGAAATCCTAATTTACAAGTAATTGTTTAAATAAGCGGCACATATCTTGGACTATTTGAAACTCCATCTTAGTCACAAATGTAATTTACAATTACACAAATGCACGAATTAATGTAAATATTAAGACCAACAGAATGAGTTGTTTGGCTGAGTGTGTGCCATTGTTTCGAAAGTTGTTATTTAATGTAATTTTATAAAACATATCGGAATATAAACCTTTAGTCTTTAGCGTAGCTCTTCCACAATATACCTACGGTACGTAGTGAACGTGTAAACATTGCGATGTGGCCTCTAGATTATACAGTCGTTTAGAGTTTATGCTAAAACAAAATTGCAGTATACTTAAATGTGGGTTATAATGTAAAACAAAAACTTACGGAGCGATTTTACATAATAATATAAACATATGCAAGCAAGGAACACATTAAAAAATCTATGGATAAGACTAGTTCAAACAGTTGTTAAGATTTTGACAATGGTTCTTTAGCAGAAAATTAATAATTTAGTATTATTACCCTAACAAAAGTTGCCTTTTTAAAATTGACTACATCTCTCTGCCATATGGTATTATATCATACATATGTTTTAGCATAACAGATTGGTGTCGAAATTAAAATGTATCACTGTTCAAACGCATGGATTACTTGAAAAAACTAGGTGGCGTGAATTATACAATACAATTAACTTATATGGTAATGAAATATACAACTGACTCTAGGTTATAGGCTATGAATATATATTTATAAGGATGAAATATCATTTTGTACTTGTCTAATTATTACCTTAAGTGTAAGGTTAACAAGTTGTGTACTAGGTGAATATGAACGAATCGAGCTATAACTTTTCTTTGGATGTATTTTTTTCTACTGTATACTCATTAGAGTTTGCATTTATAGATCTTTTAGTGGTATGAATATACAAATATATACAGACGTCTTTTAATCTGTTGTATAATCTTTCTTTCTATACTTTCTTATGTTTTGTTAGGTGTACTTAAATGTCCATTTTAAGCCGTACCATTTTCATTCATCGATGTGTATTTGGCAATGTTACTTTGTACACGTCTCATTAAATACGCACATAATTTATGTAATTATTGAGCTTTTTATTTTTAAATAAATGAAATGGTCTAGTAAGCACAGTGTTTTAATTTATACCAAATGATACCAAAAACAGCTTTAATCAAAAGTTGAAAAAAATGATAAACAATTACGTAGCAATATAATCTTTATTTTGAGGTATATTTTTATTAAAAAAATTTTAGAAAAATATACTTGTTTTTGTTAAAGAAATATAAAGCCCAATTATGTTATGGAAACTGACATTTTTATTTTACTGTATTTCTGACTAGGCAAAATTTTTGAAGTGATGGTAATATATATATGTATAATATATATATATATATATGTTTTTGCTACGCTACGTAATAGCATACCTTCCGTCTGTTTACGTCTTTTATGTCTGTGGTTTTTACATATTTAAACAACAAAAATTATTTTAAAATTATAAGACCACTTATTATAACATATTTCAATCGAATTCGTGGGTTCAGGAATTAAATCCCTCTAGATTCCGATTTTCTTACAGTGTGCGCCACTTCGTCCATACCGTTTATGATATGACTCGTTCCGGGACGAGTCGAGTACACACCCCAAGTATTTCGTCCGTGCCCAGCCGGGCGTGAGTAAAAATCCGGCCCATGCACGGCCCGGTCTAACTAACATAAAACATGCTTTACGTTACGACTACGTGGATACGTAAAGAACGTTATCCGTATAGTAAAACTAATACTAATGTGGTTATATATAACTCGTATTCAAGACCGTACTGAAGGTTCACACATTATAAGAAAAGTTAATGACATTGACTTAAAACTGCTGTCAATGTCAAATTGTCAAGTACGAACCTCAAAACTAGTGGTTTGTTTTCTGATAAAATATTAATTGTCATTTGTGGTGTTAATTCTTTCAAGTGCAAAAAATAGTCATTTTTGGTGGTAAATGCAATTGGTTTGGTAGTTTATATTTTACGCATATTAATTTTAGAAGTAGAAACAAGCGAACCTCAAGAAATAAAAAAGTTCTAAAGGACCAAAATGAACTGGAGAAAACTACGCTTGTCATTAAAATACCGGCCAGACATACTAAAACTGATTCTGAAAACAAAAAGAATTATTCATAGAAAAAATGTGTTAATAACTAAACTCAAATCACAGCTGAAGTTACTGGTAAAGTTAACCATAACCACATTATTTTTACTTAATTTCATTGATTTTATAAACATAACTTCATTTGATTCTTTATACTTTAATTTGTTGTGCTAAGTTCTGTAAGTCTGTCATCTTCTATTAAATAAATGTCTATTTTTAGACTCGTCAATTAAAATCTCAAACTGTTCACTGTGATGCCACAACTCAAACCAACTGTAAACCGCAAGAATTGGTCACAAATGATGAAGCTAAACCTAAGGAGACGAGCCAAAGTTCCATTAAAAAGGAAAATGAGGAAAAAGGATGGCAATCTGAGAGTGCAGGAGAGAAAGAGAAAAGCATAGCAGACCAAGTAAAAGAAGCTGCTCAAAGTGCCTTGCAGCAGTCTGGCATGGTGTATGTGGAATCTGCGGGCATGTACTATGATTACAAGACTGGTTATTATTATAACTCCGTGAGTATTATTCTTCTGCATGGAATTGCTGGTCTATTAATCATCTTATTTATTGGAACAGGCCATCAAAAATGGTAACCTTATAATTCTTATTGTATATGAACATTAAAATTTGTAGAAACATCAACAGATAAAATAGTTAATTAGAAATGGGATGGCAATCACTGAGATTTAAAATCTAATCTCGAATCTTGTTTATTCAAATGTGTTTATTTCTGGAAATGCAAGTTGGATTCATAGGATTTTTCATTCCCTTTGCAAGGTAATCATCAACTGTGATGGAATTAAATAAAATTATGTTTTTAGGAGCTAGGGCTGTACTACCACACGGACACAGGCTGCTACTACTACTATTCAGATGAGAAACAGAATTTTGTCTTCCATTCATACCCGGATAGGAGCAAGATAGCTACAAGCGCTGCCTTTGAAGCTCATGAGAAAAGAAAAGCTAGGAAACAGAAGAGAGTAAGCATGTTTTTGTTGATTTGAATTATTAATAATATATAATTATTGTAAATATCAACAAATAATGATGATGATTTAATTCCATACAAAGCTTAATTTGCTCATGGGTTGGAGAAAAATAAGAACATACCAATACAACATAAAAACAAAAGTTTTAATTCAGTCTAGAATTAAAAGAAACTTACTTTTATTTCCAGGAAATGAAGAAGGAAGATGAAGTTGATAACCTGACGAAAAACTTATCTCAGGTTTCACTCCGAGGCCAAGTTGCCTTAGGTAAATAAAATGCTACCAGTCTCTCCACAATACCAACACCAACTATTACTTTACAGGGCAAAGAAGAGAGAAGCAAGCCTAAACGTCGGAAGGTATCCAAGAAAAAGGACCAGCAAGAAGAACCTTCTGCTGTAGTTGAGAAAGTTGACAATGGATTGAAGGACTCTGATATGATTGACGAAAAAGAAGTGACATCAAAGAAAATAGATGATATATCTAAGGAAGTAGATAAATCTAAAGAAGACAATGAAGAAGTAGTAATTCCCGAGGAAAGAGAGAAATCTTCAAAGAAAGGGACTGATGATGGTGATGATACTAAGAATGCTGAAAGTGAACAGTTGGAGGACGGAGAGTGTAGTGAAACAGAAAGTGAAGATGAAAAATCTGAGAATGCTGAAGAATCTGATGCAAGTACTTCAACAGCTACTGATGATGGTAAATTTAGTTATTAGTGGTGAACTTAGCTATTTGGCTGTCTTTCTTTACTGTTATGAAATAGTGTATGTATGTTTCTTTGTAGTGTAGTAAAGATTTATCTTCAGTACTGCTAAACTAATTTCTAACCTGTACACTCCATGGCTAGTACCTATATTATGACTGTAAAGTGTTATTGGAAAAACCAATGGAGAAAAATATGAATAGAGAAGCGGTTTACTATTCTTAAGCTAAAAAACGGCCTATTCCTATTCTTGTCTCAGTTATTATTGTCTTTATAATCTATATTTGTAAAGACTATTTCCGAAAGTGATTTAAGGTTTCAATTTTGCAATGGGTAAGACACCTTACCAGATAACAAGTTTAAACAATAAAAAGTTCAAAAAAAATTCTAGAGATCTTAGCTTTCACTATTAAAACATTGTAAACTATCATGCAACCCAACGCACCAAGCGCGCTGATTGGTTGAAAGATGTTGAAAAATATATTAAAAAATAGTTTGTTCCATGAGAAATATATTTTTCTCTAACATTGTTCCAGAATCCGTAGCTAAGCACTATCCTCCGTGCATGCGTGTGATTGTCCGTGAGACCCAACTGCCAAAGTTGAAAGTGGGCAGTCTGTTTCTGGTCACGAAAGATGGCGGCACGGTCGGCAGGGAGGGAGATCAACACACCTTTATCATTAGAGACACTAATGTTTCTAGGGTATGCCATTTTTCTATTCAGTTACATTAAATACAAGCATGTAGTGAATTTATTTAAAATTCTCTAATATATAATTTATTTTTATACATATATTTATACTTATATTTATTATTTTAACTTTATTGCATATATTGAAGTAAAATGTACAAATTTCATTCATCAGATCATATTGTCGAATACTAGACAAATGTTATCATAGGACCTTCGTCTTCTTCTTAGAAGAAGATCATAGGTACGATTTTACTTATATGATTTCATAACTGCTGACACTTGTGATTTTACCAAAACCATCATGTTTTTTAAAGTATGCTACTATTTTTCTTAGACCCTTTTTCACTAACAATTTCTTAACCATTGATTTCTAAATCGCTATGTTTACATTAATCAACCAAACGCAAAGGGCGTAATCTTGTAAAAAAGTCGATCTAAATGTAAACACGATTAAAATTGAAACATTTGTTGGTGAAAATGGTTCTTAATCTTCAATCCTTGCTATTGCAGAATCATTTAGAGATCAGATACGACTACAAGAGGAATACATACGTGGCGACAGATTTGGGATCCAAGAACGGCACTATACTCAACGGAACCCGCATGTCTGAGAGTCAAATTATTAGCGAACCTATAGATGTATGTATTTTGTTTATTTTATACTATCTGTTTCCCGTAGCTCCGCCTGCGTCTAAAAGTAGCCTATGTTTGACCCCGGCTCTTAAACTATATTCATACCAAATTTCATCAAAATCCGTTTAGCAGTATGGCCATGAAAGACAGACAGACAGACAGACAGACAGACAGACAGACAGAAAGACAGACAGACTTTCGCATTTATAATATTAGTATGAATATGGATTACTGTATTTCATTTTGCTGGCTATCTTGCTTGCTCAATATTTTTTTTAAAGATAGGGAGGCAGCTTTTGTTGCATAAAAGCTTTCGTCTTTTTTATGTTTTTTTTTGTTCGATTCAACAAACCTGTTAATTAAATTCCATAACCAATAAAAAAATATTGGAAACGAAACGCCTTAGCAGCGCGCATAACTTTTACACAGGGCCGATCATACCTTCTGGATTGAATTTTGTAAAACATTTACACAATCTAAAACTGTCATTTTAAATTATCATTTGTTTTCCAAGGTCATGCATGGCAGCACCATAGAATTGGGAGAAACGAAGCTGCTGTGCCACATACATCCAGGCAACGACACCTGCGGTCACTGCGAACCGGGGTTAATCATGGAGAGTAAGTTTGTATGATTGTTGTTTTCCAAGGTTCCACTTTTCATACACGGCACCTTACGAAGCTGCTTATTAGTTCGTATAATGTGTGTTAGAATATCGCTCTTTAGCCTCTGCTGATATAGAAGCCGGGACAGTGGCTTAAATCGACTCCATTATGGTATCGTGCGAGAGAGAGAGTGACATCTGGCCACTCCTTTCATTTCGAACATTGTTAAAATATCAGTTGCATATACTTTGATAGGTTTCTAATAGCTATATGTGACCCACTATTGCAAAAGTCTCGCCTTTTATTTTCCACGCCTCTGTTAAGTTCCGTTTATTTATTAAACTTTGTTACAAATTGTCAATAGCGGACTTAAATCATTGTATCGTTCGTTTAGTAAATTATTAACCTGATTTAATGATATTACTGTATTTTTTCTTATTTTTAGCCTACGAAAAGGATAAAGTAGCCGCGTACACACGCACATGCAGCGTTCAAAAACAGCATCAGTTAGAATTGGCGCGATTAAAGAACAAATACGCGCCAAAACCGCTTTTGGCCATAGAGGCGAAGGAGTATAACGATAGAGCACAGGCGCGGAGGGACGCGGTCGGCTCCTCGCATCACTCTGAGAAAACTATGAGCAGCGATGTTGACACGTCAGTACCGACTTTATATTTTTCTTCTTAATACCTAATTTCTTATTTTTTCACGATTGTTAGTGTTACACATGAAATTAAACTATTTTAATACGGTTTTTATTTCTTATTCGTCTAAGAATTTATCTAGTTGCGTCCTCAGTTTACGCTTACGCTGGTGGCATTGGTTATTACAATAGAGCGACTTCCGTCTGAACTTCGTAACCCTTTTTACAGGGAAACTAGACCAATGGGGACATGATTCAAGGTGTGTTCGTAGCCAACACTGTCAGATTTTTTATGCTGCCTGTAGGCATCCGACACAGCTTAACTGCTATCTATCGATAACGTAGTTTCTGCCCCACTGTGATTGTATCTCAATAATTATAAAAAAAAACTCTGAGGGCAGAATATCCATACTAATCCATACTATCCATACTAATATTATAAATGCGAAAGTCTGTCTGTCTTTCTGTCTGTCTGACGGATTTTGATGAAATTTGGTATGAATACAAAACCCGGGGTCAAACATAGGCTACTTTTTGACGCAGGCGGAGCTGCGGGAAACAGCTAGTTAATAATATACTTGTAAATATATATATAATAGTGGTAAAAATAAATTTAATGTTATTTATCAGTCTAAAATTGTACGTCGTGTGTTTTTTTTTTTATTGAAAAATGATTGTAAGTATTTTATATATTTCTTATTAAGTGAATTTAATGTAATTCTTTAGAGAATATATTTTTTAAACCTGATAACAACCGGGACCAACGGCTTAACGTTCCTTCCGGAGCACTGAGGAGTTTAAGATAGAAAATGCCACTAAATTCGTTGTCGCTTGTCGCGCTCTGCTATCGAGCTCTTCACTACTACTACATTTTTTTTATTATATCTTATTTCCTTACAAACTACTATTGCCAAAGTAAAAGAATTAGTTCCTCAGTATCAACTAAGTATCAACAATTTGAAAGTACCTACAGGAAATTTTCGGCATAATAAAAGTATGAATTACTAAACACCCTTTAACAAGTATCGACATTCGCAAGCTGATTCAATGTTTTATTTAATGAGTTATAATTATTAAGAAATATGTGGCTTTGGTAAAACACACGCCCTGCTAAGCCATAGCGAACTCTTCAAAATTCTTTGATAGATTGATTGGTAAAAAAAAAAAATACTATCTTTATTCATTTATATGATAAGTATAAAGTATAGTATATGTTTCTTACTTTTGCGGTAGATTAATAGTTCTTTGGGTTTGTATGCATTTATATTTTGATTCATTTATACATATATAATTTAATACATATTTTTACATAGTTATCTATAAGAAACGTAAATCAATGAATATTATTGTTATGCAGTCATCGAAAGAAGTGTGCGAAAAAATTACAAATTTAAATTTAACTTTTCATCATACATTAAAGAGGATTGCACGCCAAAATCTCAAAATCATATTCCGAAGATAAAAACCCGCAAAAGGAAAAAAGAGTTCTGTCCAGACGAAACAAAAATGTGCAACATTAGCAAAGCCTTAGAGTAACTTTTAGGCATAGAGCGCGCATGTGATTTCAAATCAGTAAAAAATAGGTTATAGGTTGAGACTGTAATTTTTTTACTGATTTGAAACGGCATTTAATAAGTACTTATAATTATTTAATTTAATGTAAAACAAAGTAAATATAACTATATATTTTCTTAAAAGGACTTTCATCTGTTAAGTACAATCCAATCACTTTTCAAATTATTGATATACATATTACATATTATATTATTAGTTATTATATTATATTATTGGATTTTATTGCACAAAACTGAAGTTTAGTCTGACTTTATTTGAGGTGTGTGGATATTGATTCTCTTCGCGATTGTTACCTGAAACCATGAACGCTGTATAGTGTTTGAAACGTTAGATGTAAATAAGTAATAAACGCAATAAAAATCGAATTATAAAATTTAGCCGGACTGTTGAATGACTGAGATGAACAACATCCGAAATGAGAGAGCTTCATACTTAGAATAAAAGTTTGTTTCGTACAAGCTCAATCTGTTCGGGATTTCCTAAATCCTCGAAGAGTGAAGTCTTATTTGGCGAGGGTTGGGCTATAGCACTTATATTGGCTTATACACTATATATAGTGTTAAAAAGTTATTGACGTAATTTTCTTTGGGAACAGGTTTATAGAGCCCGAGAACAAAGGGTTCAAGCTCCTGCAGAAAATGGGCTGGTCCAAAGGCGAGGGACTCGGCAAGGACAGCCAAGGAGACGTCGAGCCGGTGAGTACTAACTTTAATTAACCCCCTAAAAAAAAGGGATACAAATTTCGCATGTTGTACTGTACTATGTATTCTGTATCCAAAACAATTGAAGTGTAAATAGCTTTTCAATGTAATATTTCTGTCTATTCTCACTGTTTTTCATGGCTGCCATCTGGTGGTTGATAAACCGCGTTAGAGAGCGAGAGACGGGCTCGTTAGACTAAGACAGCAGGGTGTGCAGGGTCGATTGGCCTTGTAACCCATATCATTTGAATTAATGATTGCCAGATGGCGCTAGTTAGGATCTGCTATGAAATTTAGTCAATTTTTTTTGTCTATTACTTTAGACCCTTAATTGAAGAGGCAATTAAAAGAAACTTACTAAATCAAAGGAAATCGTCAACCAATCACTCTAGCTAGTGTATGTTGACATCTAGCGTAAATTAAATTTTAAATTTTTTTTTTTATTTATTAGAAATAAGTAGAACTTAAGATTAGGAAAACTTGATACAAACCAAGTTTTCCTAATCTTAAGTTTCCAATGTATATTTACAGTGGGGTAAATGAAATAAATAAATGAATAAATCATTAGCTATAGAAGGGTAAATGTGTGTAAGCCAATACCAACTACATAAAGTGTACTGTTAGACAATAGACATGGATCTACCTCACAATTTTCCCTATTGACCGGCTAGAAACTGCCTAGATCTAGTTTCGTACAGAATTATAATTAGTACTAACAGAAAAAAATACTTTAAATGTAAAGTCGGACAAAAATTCGCCAGACGACGCTAGAAAATGATCGTTATCTAAACACATCAGTATGAACCGCAAAATGCAAAATTTCGTCACGTGTTCAAAAAACATCAACCTACAAATTGATCAAGATATGGTGCATAATGACTGAACTCTTTTATTTTTATCATCATCAGTCTGCCTGTAGGTCAGGCGGCTGCCTTACCTGCTCATTTAAAACAATTTGCGCGCTCGTTGTTTTTCGGCCGCGATCGCGTTAGACCGCCATTTACGGTCCAGACGGAATCGGAGGCGTGCACAATGTGACCAGTTTTTTTTATTTATAAATACATATTTTCACTTACTGGGCTAAACGAGATATACATATACAACTAAGTAGGCAAAACAGGCGTACGGCCCACCTGATGGTAAGTGGTTACCGTAGTCTATGAACGCCTGCAACACCGGATATGTCACGAGCGCGTTGCCGACCTGTCCGCTATCAGCGCAGCGACCCCTCTGGAGACTGGCGACCCAACTCACCAGCAGGAACACAACACTGCATCACAGTGTTATTTATTTATTTAACTTTATTACATAATTGTAAATGGCGGACTTAAAGCATTTATTTGGCTGCGGTCTTCCGTAGGGTGGAGGTACTTCTCCAGACGGACTACTGTTTATAAAATGTCCTACCTCTCTCTTTTTTCCTAGTTGCGTCCTCGGCTTTGCGATTCGGAGCCTAGGGTACGCTGTAAGTCATGGTCCTAGATTTGTCGGCACTGGTTATTACAATGGAGCGTCTGCCGTCTGACCTCCGTAACATTTTTTTTACAGGAAAACCAGACCAACAGGAACATGACCCAAAGTGTGTTTGTTAGTGGCCAACACTGTCAGATTTGACCATCGTAGGCTGTCAGTTGTGCGTTTTGTTATCTTAAACTTCGCATATTAGTTATAGAAAAGCAAGAGTATTAATATCGAAAACTTTCACATTTTAATCATAATAGTTCAAAATTGATTTTGAAAAAATCTAATGAAATTTATTTACATCGTATACACGAAAGCATCATAAAAATTCACAAAGAGATAAAGAAAAAACCTCTCAAAGTAATAAAAAGCCTGTTCTTCCATAAGTTATTGTCCAAATGAAGTAACAAATCGTCAAACCACGACTTAAGTTAGACATTAAATCTTTTATATGTCGTCCCAACTGTTTTGTATGCACTGAACTTTACCGAAAAAACATAAATATCAAAGGCAAACATCATAAAGTACCCAAATTTAATAAAATGCAAGAATAATCAGTCATTTGTCGTCTTTACAAATGTATTTTCAAAGCAGACTGCTGTATGAGTCAATACGTTACAACCATAGAGTTAGCACTGCATTCTTTGTTTATAATAGAACGCGCGCAACCAACATAATTGCTTATTTTAGTAGGTGTAAATTGGGGTATCTGGATCACAGATCCAGATACCCCAATTCACCTTAGGATTTTTTTTTATTGATTTATTCATTGAATACCTACATGTTGTAGACTATATTTAGCAACATAACATCTTATTGACTTCCAAACTGGTAGGTATACAATAACTAATCAAAATGGTAGCTGAATGGTAAAATAAACTAAAAAACGATTTTTAACGTTTCTTCTGAACTTAACTGAGTATATTCTCACTTAATTCATTTACACTATATATTTATTTATGTATACAAAATAAACAGGATTGACTAAGGAGGTGGTAGGTATTTTATTACGTAAAATAAAAAATGATTGTTCAATTACTAAAGTCCTTTATTATTATCCATACACCATTTGTAAATAACAGATACATTTTTGAAAGCACAGTATTTTGTATGATATATACAGCATTGAATATCAGCAGATTGAGAATACATTTCATGTAATGTTTGCAAATTAGGGCATTCCAAATCCTCTAAATTCCACACATTATGATTTTCTGTAATTTGTTTTATCCATGATACTTTTTCAATTCCTTTCACAAAAATTCGTTTGTCTTTCAAGTAGTGGTGTACCAAAAAATTAAAATTATAGTAAGGCACAAACCCTTCATTCCACAATATTCCTCTGTTTTTTTCAAACCAAGACACATGCGTGCGTTCTTTTTTGGTAAGTTGATAAAATGGATATGGTGGCTTTATCAACAATACTAAAACATGATTTTTAGATCGAATCGCTATTTCTTTTGGTATAAATGTGTTGTCTTCTTTTTTGAAACCTTGCAAGTCGATGATGACATTCATGATAATTTCCGCACTATGTTAGTCAAAGGTTTATATTCAAATAGCCGATCATTAATAATAAGACAAAAAGCAGATGTGTTATCAGGGAAAGCTTCAGAGCACTCGATTTCTAGACGCACATCAACTGGTCCAGTTTTCAAATTATCGTTTTGTCTCGAACAGTTAATGACAAATAATGGAGCTTTTTCTTTGAATGTTTTAAGATCAAGCAATGGGTCTATGCTGGAGTCATAATAAGACTGACGAAAGTTTGCATACATTTCATATAATATACAATATTTGCCCTGATCAAATTTCAAATTAAGTGAATCATACGGAAAGTATTGAGAGTTCAAAAATAATTTTAAATTGGTAACTTTACAATGATCAAACACTGCCGAGCTTCTAGTTGAATTAAATTTTCTGTCGGTTTGTAGTCCGAATATAACAAATCTCGGTTTTTCTAATTTAGAGGCAGTTTTAACAGACCATGAATGCTTGGTGGTTTTAGGCAATAACGGGTATTCATACAAATCCCAATTTCGAAATGCTAATTGTATAGAGCGATCTTTTTCTAAAGTTTTAAGTAATAATAATCTTTCACGATCAGAAACTTTAATGTGTGGTACACGCCATTGCACTTTTTCTATGTCTAAATGGATTGTGTCATTTTTGTCATTTATGATAACACAATTCGAAAAAGACGTGCTTCTATTTAATATGAGCTCATGTCGACTATTAATAATTATTTTTTTGTAATCTTCAGCAAATCCAAGAATTTTATTCAACGGGAGAATAAAACTGAAATGTCCATCTGACTCTGTTGTTCCATTCAAACTCCAACCCCATAACGCAGCCGCTTTACTTTCACCTTCATTCATTGATATATAAGATTTTATAGAAGTTGTTATACCAGCATTTTTTATGCGATCTATTTCGACCCCATTTAATTCATATCTAATGTCTTGAAATAAAAATGTTAGCGGATTATTTATGAAATTTACATCCTTTTTAGTCACTTTTCCATCTTTAGTATTTTTTACATGAACGGAGCCTTCAACATAAATTGAGCTAGCTGATGGAAGCACATAAACGTCTTGCTGGTGAATCGGTATTCTGATTTCATCATTATCTTTAAAACTGGTATTATAAGGGCTATAGCTATGTATTTCATAACTTTCAATTGAATTATCATAATGAGTTAAATCAGTGATTTGAAGCATTGTCAAATTTTGAATCCAAGAGCGCGAAGAAACTTTTTATTTTCGTTACTGATTTTTTTACTAGCCAAGCGTCCTCGTCGTCTGACTTCTTTCGTTTTTGAAGATGAAGTGTAATTTTTTTTGTTGAGGATGGGAGTTTTATTAAATACAATCATTATTTTATGACGTAATTTCACTTAATATTTTTTTATTTAAAATTAAAGTTAGAATGTTGGTAATGTTATGACGAGATGTAGATACAAACTGATTAAACTAAGCATGAATATGAGCATTTAAAGTATTATGAGCTGTCCAAAATGACTTGAGAAACTTTAAACACAAATGTCCGCAATTATATGAATTATTTCCTTGGAGATTATCATAGTTATACTGGATATTGCGTCCTACATATTCAAGGAATTCTTTTGGTGGTTTTAAATTTCCATAACTGTCAAAATACTCAATATAGTCATTAATTTTTCCATAGGCTACCCAGTGAGTTCCAGAGTTTTTGGAGCTATCTAGGTTGATAACCCCACACTCCATTTCTAAAGGCTCTTCTGGTAATTCGTCTCTCATAAATACTCCACGGAAATAAGGAATAGTTTTCGAGTGACGCATAATGTCAATGTTAGTTAAAGGTCTTCTAGGTAGCCGAGTACTTAGTTTTTTTGTTTTGATACGTAGATTCCTAATCCATCTTTGTAGGGCTTGAGATGTAATCCTCTTCCCACACAAATCGGTTCTGTATTCATAGTGTCTGTTTTAACTTTTGACATT
Source organism: Euzophera pinguis (assembly GCA_947363495.1). Classification (NCBI taxonomy): domain Eukaryota; kingdom Metazoa; phylum Arthropoda; class Insecta; order Lepidoptera; family Pyralidae; genus Euzophera; species Euzophera pinguis. The sequence continues at coordinate 9,298,810 of OX376171.1, forward strand.
AGTTTTCTAGCGGCTTTCAATACTTTGATAGCCCGTCTCATACCAACAACACCACCAGCTAAATTACCAGCTGCAGACAATCCCGCAAATATAGGTACAAGAGGAAGAAAGCCTCCAGTCTTGGGAACAGGTATAACTCTCGGTACTTTAATGGGTAAATCTGATGCTAGCTCTTGAGCTGCTGCATATGCTAATTCCAGAAGCATTTTCTTACAGGTTGGTTTTAAGTTTTTAATATGTCGTTTCGTATGAGAAACAATATTTTTGAAAGTTTTCTTAATTCCAGCTCCTGTCTTTTTCTTTAAATTATTATATTTTTTTCTATCATCAGTTTTCATCTTGCGCATACTATTGTTTCCAGTCATTGTGACATATAGCTCGTCTAGTCTTACTCGTAGAAAGAACAAATTAGAAATGAATCAAAGTAATTGAGCACTTGTGTCTTATATTTTATTGTTTGTTTTATTAACACACATTTTTTTTATCGATCCAGCTGTTTTCACTTGAGGGGAGACCTAACCACTTGACATATACTTTATTTCCTTTTTTCTTTATAACTTTTTCAACTAAATATACATCAGGATGATTAGTTTTTTGAATTTCTTCTATATAATATATATCTTCTATAGAATAGGTCTGCCCTTCCCATCTTCTAAAATATATGTAGTAGGACATGTATTATTTATTCTAATTATTTTAAATATTTCTGTCGACCAATTTGGTGTAAACCCCTTTTCGAAACAACTTTTATATTTACTAATTCTAACGAAATCTCCTACTTGAAATCTTTTACATTTTAGTTTACGAATATTAGTAAGGGATATACTATTATATCTTTTTAATATAATTTCTTTATTAATATGGTTAACCAAGGCTGGTATCTCTTTAATCGTTCTATGAAAAGAATTATTATATTCGTGTATCACTTTGTCGAGTGTACCATCACTCCATTTATATTTTCCTTTTAAGCTAAATTCTTTATATAATTTACTTTTGATTGTTCTTATAAGTCTCTCGACAATTGAGGCTTTTTTGGTAGAATATGTTGAATAATGATTAATATTATATTTCATTGTTACAGTTTTGAATTTGTCATTATAAAATTCTGTTCCTAAATCAGTTTGTAAATTTTTGGGTGTTCTTCCTTTTTTTAATAGAACGTGGAACGCTTGTGATACAATTTCTTTATTTTTTTGTTTAAGAGGAATTGTCCATGCATATTTTGAGAAACAATCGATGACCACTAATATATATTTAAAACCTGCGTTAAGTTTAGATATCGATTGCATATCGATTAAGTCTGCTTGCCATAAATCATCTATATCCTTAAGAATAATATGTCTTCTAGCGAAATTCACTCTAGCATTTTTATGAATTTCATTTACCACATCAGCCTTACTCATTATGTTTGGTACGTTTCAGTATGTAATTTAATAAGAAAAATAAACTTAGACATTAATTAATTATATAAAAAAATAATTGTTAATAACAATATTATATTTTTTAACAACCATGCGTGATTGTCTATTGATTACTGTCTGATAATAATATGTTACATTAGTTTTTATTCTTTAATGATACCAGCTTCTTTTAGCTCTTCAATTATAGAAATTATTTCATTGTTATGATTGCTATTACCAGCTACTTTCGATGAAATTAACAGTTTCAACCTTTCAATTAACTCATTTGGATCATCCCAGTAAATATAATCAGTATTTTTTTTGTATTCTTTTAGATGGGGTAAGTTAACTCTCACATTTTTATTGTGTTTTTGAAGATGACTTAAGCGACCGCCTAATTTAGGGTTTTGCTTCTTTTCAGGTTGTTTATTACAGTTTTGCTGTGTGTATAGAGGCTTAATAATATTGCAATACTTTAATCCTTTATCGCCTTTTATTTGCCCATAGGGATTGAAATCCCTTTTGTGAGCGTTTGTAGTATCAAGTATTTCTTTATATACATTTTTGTCTTCACTAGTCACTAACTCTAGTTTAGGTTTATTATGTAGTAAGAGTTCTCGCAATCCGGGTGTTAATTCATATTTTTCATTGTTAATAGTGATTGTGTAAGATTTTTTATTTGAATTATTTCCTGTTAACATAATACGGACCTGTGTATTTCCTATTTTAAGTATTTTATTTTCACTACGTATTCCAAATGGTACATTGATGTCATCACATATTTCCATCATATCTTCTTTTTGTATAGATGCTGTCGAATTATTATTTTTTGAAGGTGTTTTTTCATTATCAGGGTCATAGTAATCTGAACCATCATTAGATTCATCATGATCATAATTTTTAAAATCAGTATAACCAACAGAAGTATCCAAATCCTCCAATGTGACATCACTAACGTCAGATTCCTGTTCTTGAGAACTTTTTCTCTTGTATTTTTTATGAATCTTAGCAGTATTGGAGTTTTCATTAACATTTACTTTAATAAGCGTATCTAAAGGATCTGTGATAGGTTTTGAAATCTGTGGCATCATTTTCATTTTTAATCATCTTTATCTTATGCTTAATATTGGTAACAGATTCTATCAATTGTTTTTTTATGTCTTCATTCATTTTTTTATTCATGTTTTCCAACTGTTTTATTCAAATACTTTACACGTAATGAAATATTTTAAAAGAAACTTGATAATTTATACAATTGAGGATAGTAATCTCTAATTAGTAGCTTACTGAATACTTCTACAATGTTCTCCATTCAGTCAAATTTTAAAAATATATCAAAATTCTTCCTGTACCTTCCATTATTTAATGACGATTCTTTATTTATAAGTAGGAAGTTATAGGATTTACTCCAAACAGTTTGACAAATTTTCTTGAATTCTTTCCATTTTAAATCGGAACCAACATGTTCTTCATATATATGTTTTAAATTTACATCATCTTGCTTGAATATTATAAGTAAATTAACATTATCACGTAACAATTGTTTTGGAATTTTCGAGTAAGATTGAGATAAATAGAAACAGTCAATTTGTTTATGCCTACCCATACAAAAATAATTGCGGATATTTACTTGACTTTCACAAGCAACATCATCGAAAATAAATACAGAATCCGTTAAAGCTTCGTTTGGAGCAATAACATCTTTATTATCACTAAATTCGTAAAATTTTATCTGTGGTACTCTATTTAAAACATCAGCCAAAAACCGATATTTTGGTTGAAAAGTAGTTTTAGAGTAAAGATAAAGATTTTTAAATTTAACACCATTTTGATGCAGTAGTAAACTAATCATCACATTAGTTTTGCCGCAGTTTGAGGGCCCACATATTATACAGCGAATGGTGTTTGGTAATAAAGCGCTATGTCTGATGCGTGGAATAGAGTCACTCAATTTTATATTATTAACATTCAGCGATATGGGTTGCTTAATCAACTTCATCTTACCTATTAATACGAAAACTATTTGACACACACCTATATACTTGTTCAACAAACAAGTCGACACTTGTGCTGAATACAGGAATGTATCTATTCTCATATTTCAAATAATAAATAATCTGATCTTTGCAGTATTTATTAATAAAGTAAGCAATCACTTCATTTTGCGGCTGTTTATTCTACGAGTAAGACGTATCAAATTCATTTTTGAACCTTTGTCAAGGTAAGTGCATTACATATATTTAAATTTATTATTTAATTATCTTAACTTATGAAAATATGTTTTATAATGCATCTTCTTTTTACAGCATCATGTCACATTTACCGTCGTACAGTCCCGTTTTAGATGATCATATCACCCTCCAAGACAATGTAAGTATCTAAGCTGTTTTTATCAATTAATGAATAATCAATTGAAATAATTCAATCAATTAAATAATTTTTATTTTTAATACTTAGCGTATAAGTGTTGTGTCCCACTGCTAGGCAAAGGCTTTCCCTTTATATAATAACTTAAAAATATCTTTCTTTTTAGAATTTCATCCAAGATTCAGTTATAAATCCTTTCTTCTATACTCAAGATAGAGAGAGTTGGAGCACTGAAGTAGCACCAAGTGTGCACCAAGATAGTCAACGTCAAAAGTTCGAAGAGCTAAAACTGAAGAAGAAAAGAAACAAATCAAAATCTTTTAAAAATACATCATTTATCGTACGCAAACAGCCAGGACATATTCGTCAAGCAATAAGAATAATTATACATGATTTCAACGATCACCATACTGAGGAAATGGGAACTGATCCTGATAGTGCAAGTGTGAATGTACAATATTTAGTGAGCACCGAATATGATGAAGTTATGAGTGAAACCATGCATTTAATTAAGAAAATAGTAAAAGAGATAAGTTCAACTTCATAATATCTGTGTAAGTTTATATTTAGAGTACATTATAAGTTCATTATAATAAATTTAAAATTATATAGAACTGCATTTTATTGATAAAAATTTAAGGTTTTTTCATTTAAAATAATATACGTAAAGGGTGCATAAATAATTAAACACATTTTAGAAAGTACACTTTATTTAAATATAGCACACGTAGTAACTTGATTCACACTTATTGTACACTTATTTTTAAAAGAAATGTTAACCGTTACAAGAAATCTTAAAACAGGTAACAACTTATAAACGAAACAGGTGTACATTTTGATAAAAATCGTTTACAATCAATTTACAATATACCATTGCAATGACCCCAAGGTAGCGTATTTATTTGATTGGATTGAACCTGCACTTTGTCGTCAACTCTTTTTAATATCACTTTATTAATTTCTTGTGAATATAATACATGCTTAATTGATTTGATCATATTCATTTTACGCTTTAATTCAACATTCATAAATAATGCTTTCTTATAGTCATTAGTACTTAAACTTTTTGTGACTGGTTTTGATACTCCTTTAGCTTTTTTAATTTGAGTTTTTAGTGATTTAATAGAGTAAAGTTTTGCTCTTAGCCCGATAAATTCTTCTATTACATCGCCTCCCAATTCATCCTTAAATAAGCCAGGGACTTTTTCATTCACCATAGGCACACTATATGGGTTATCGAAATTAAAATTACTAGTATCGAATTCCTGTATATTAAAGTACATATCTTTATAAAAATCATCTGTCTCTATTAAATATAATAAGCTATCAGTATCGGTATAACATAATTTGGCTTTATCACCATACTTATTCTTAATAAAATTATAATGGAATTTATAAACATGCTCTTTTGAGTATTCTAGTACAGCAAATCCGACATATATTGGTCTATCTAAAATAAGCTTTTCATGACTCAGTTGAACTGCAATAAAATTTTCATCGAAAATCGAAATACTTTTTACATTTGGTTTTGTAATTAATTTCTCTGCACCAACTGACTTATTTGTCTTATTACAATCATCATTCCATTTGGTCACTAATTTAACATCCACCTGTTTACGTTTATTTTCAATGGTTTTACCGAATATAGAATTATTCAAAAGCTTGAAGAAATCTTTCTCAAATGGTGTCACAGCTGCTTGTCGTAATTTAGTATTTAAGTCTATATACTTTTTCAAAAAGTTATCTTGCTTAAATTTAAGTATTCTGTGAATTTTTTTTAATACAAGACCGTTTCTGAGACATTCTTTTAAGTGGGAATAGTGTATTATATAATTATATTTATCATACAAATTAGCAATTAATTTAGGTGTCTTCCCTCCGATAGGTATAAACTTTTCTGGGGCGAAGGGTAAGTCACTGTGTAAATTATGTAAATGATCTGGATACATCATATCGACTTCTAAAATATAACCGTAGCTGGCATCGTCAGAAATATCAAATAAATCAAAATTCTCAATATCATCATGTTTCATAAATTTAAAATCTGACATAGGTAATTTCTTAGTCATAGCATAACCGTACAGATTGTTACAGTCAAGATATGTTAAATATGTTGAAGGTTTAGTATCATCAAATTGAGGTAAGTACTTGTTATTGGCCTCTGCAAATCGGTAAGTACATTGTACTAGCCCTCCACGTATGCCTTTTTCTAGCATTTGATAAATTTCTAAATCACTAATCAGTTCTAGTTGAACACCAGTGTAAAGCAGCATCGCATCCCAACTCAAACTAGGTGATGTGACATAATAAACAGGGTCAAGATTATAATTCATAATAGATATTTTTCTAAAATTTTCAAATACATCGCATAACAAAAGCACATCACTTTTTAAATATAAATCAGTGTATTCACCAATGGAACTAATATGAAAAGATTTCCAAACTGTATGAGCATGTTTATATTCTTGTTCTGTTATATTTTTCATTAGTAAGCTATTATAAAAACTGTCTTTTGAAGGAAGTTCGGTTTCATTAAACTTCTCCCACGAGTTAATATATTCATACGGATAAATACCTTTCCTTCTTATTAAATCGAATTGATCCTTATTAGAATAATGGGATGACAAATGTATGAAATCTTTGTCTGATAAACTTTTAGCCAATGTTTCAATGCTTGAACTAAGAAACTGAAAAGAGTCTATAAACTTAATTTGTAAAGGCATTGTCTCATTACACGCTTTAATCATTTTTGTAATAGATAAATACTTTTCTTTTGTTTTGGGAATTATTTTTATTTCACCATCGTATTTAGATAGTTCTGTTATAAATATATGAGCGTCATAACCCGATAAATTATGAAATATTACGGGAATGAATTGACATACTTTAAATAATAAATTACAATGCGAATGAGCTGCGCCTCTATATTCAGATGTAATGTGATCATGATCATGCACTTTATCATCAAATAATAATTGCTTACAGATGTGACATATAGTTGCATTATAAAAATCATTAATTTGTTCTCTAGTCATTGCTTTCATAGGCTTCTTTGTATTCAAAATTTTATGAATGAAATGCGCGTCCTTAATTATTTTTTTAACAAATACTTGCACACAATCTTTTCCTCTATATGTAACAAATTTATTCAAGCTTTTGTCGTGCGAACAACATACATAATAAGCAAAACTTGATGGTTGGTGACATTTATTCCTTATGGTGTTTTTATCGGAATTAGGTTCTTTAAAATCGAATAACAGACATTCAAAATCTGCATAGATAACAAAGTTAACTTTTTGCTGTCTCTCATAATGTTTGAATTTCAAAAAACTGTTTTCTGGTAATATAGTTATAATCTTAGAACAAGTATGTGAAGCGTATTTTGTTTCACTTGCAAAAAATTGTAAACATGTGTCACATAAATAAATTTGACCTTTATGACGTGAAACCTGACGTCGAACAAGACGCGTGAGATCTTTTATCAAATAGTAATGAGCTTTGAGGTTCTGTTCAAAATACAGTAAGTTAATGTGTTTATTTTTCTTTTCATTGGTAACATATAAAGGACCAGTAACCGTATAATGCTTGTCTAAACCGTAAATATTTACACTAATTTCAACATTATTTTTTTCAAACAACTTAATATCTTGTACTGATGGCGGAAATGACATTCCCTGTATATTAAATATGGAACTTAAATTCGGGTACGAGCTTGGTCTACAAACATTATTTTTAGCTGGAAATAATGCTGCAGCTATGCTCCATAAAAAACAGTAATTATCATTATTTTTTATGTTCAAACAGCTCTTTGTATTTTTAATTTTAATAGGTAGGTCGATGTAGGAACCTCCTCGCATAGGTGAGTACTTATTAATGTTAATTTCTAAGTGACTCACACACAAAAATGTCCATCCAGATTGACAATGCTCAAATTCTGTTATTTTTGTTTTATAGATCTCTTTTAAATTTGAATATAACTCACAAAAGTCAGTATTTTGATATACTGTTCTATATTTTGTATTAAACGACTTCAATTGCTGCTCATCTGATACAGGGAGTGCAAAGTAAGCAAACAACTCGAAGTTCACTTTGATACAGACATGTTTCATTAATGTTAATTCAATAATTTTAAAAATATCGTCTTGCTTACCATCTAAGAACACCTCTATTAGAAGGCTCTCATTTTCTTGAGATGGATTTAAGCGATAAGTAATTATTCTCTTTTTAAATGCCGTGGCTACAATATCAACATTTGCAAACTTTGTCTTTATTAAACAATTTGATTTATGAATATTAGTTCTCTTATGATATCTGTATTCGTGTTCTGGTATATCAATTTTGCATTTATCACAATGTATATAAGATCTTGATGATGAATGAAGAGGTGGTTCCACTGAAAAGGAAAAAACCATTTGTATGCAGTAAATATGACAATTTATTGAATAAGAATAAACGATGGACAATTAACAATAATAGTTATAGTAGGTTATGATTATAATGGTTACATGTTACATATTTATTATAAAGATAGATGAGCATTTTGGAATGCAAATAACAGTTTTATATATTTGTAGAGTAATTATCGATTATTATTTTACTTATTGATATGAACTTATGAACATTGCCGGACAATCCTTAAACTCTTTTCTAACACTCTTAATATACGTGTTTAAGTGCTTCCAAGATTCATAGTTCCCCTCACACTTATTTTTAACAGTTATAATTGAGTGTCGCCATCTATTTATGGGTGACACTCGTTCAATGTCATCACAGTTATATATTTTTAACTCTATGTAATAACTGCCTTTTTTCCCTTCGTCCATCTGTCTTGAAAATCCGTTAGCTAATCTGCGCGTAATATACGAGTAGATTGGCTGATGCTGTTTACCAGTTGCCTCCAAGTGCTCGTCATCGGAATCGCTGCCGAACAGATCGCGGGCTGTCGCTCTGCTGCTCGGCTTCTGCTTTTTGCTGGTTGACGGTTGACTCTCGCTGGACTTCTGGTGTGACTTGCGCTTCCTTTTCTCGGGCTTTGCATGGACTTTGTTTTCTTCCGCCGACTCATCGTCCGATGGGAAAAGCTGGTCTGCTATTTGCTTGGACCTGAAAAAGAGGGGTAAATTATTAATACATATACTTAGTCACTGTAATTTATTTCACTGATAAATAATCAAATAGTAAAATTAATCAATCAATCAAAGTGATTACTTGCAAAAAAAAAATGAATAATAAAAGAAAATGAATAATAGCATTATTGAATTGTGAAGTAATTGAATAGTGGAATAAACAGAACAACAACCTCAGTGAATAATAGAGTGATTGAATGTTGAAATAAACTGAATAATAGCATTATTAAAAAAAGAGTGACTGAATAGTTACATAATGGAATAAATAGTTACTAGTATTATTGAAAAGTACACGAAGTTAATAAATATAGATACAAATAAACCAAAATCACTTACATCTTATAGAAGATCTGCTAAGTTTGTAGTTTAAATTTATTGAATTTCTAGTAGATCCTGGTAAGTCGTGGTCGGTGATACCGCTTGCTCTTGAAGAAGTGTATTGCGTTTGAACTTCCGCAGCTAGACTCTTAAATAGTGCTAAATCCACGTCACAGTATCCCAAATATGGAAAAGGCATGTGTTGTCAAAATGCTGGATCAGCTATATAAGATATTGTGCTCTGTCTACGATATCGTAATACTACCCTCCTACAATATAAAACATTATAACTACAGAAATCAAGCACCCTGGCTGGATACATACAAAAACGTTCGAGAAGACTTTGTAATAGACTCTGCTTTGTCTCTTGCTATTATTTGTTCTATGACAACAACTGCTTAGTACTCGGTACTTTAATATTTTTACTCGACAATTCAAGCGAAAAAAGTTAATGAGATTATTAATATTAATTTTTAAATAATGGTAACTACCTCTGTGGTCTAGTGGTTAAGGCGTTTGCCTTCGACCAAAGGTCATGGGTTCGATTCCCATGGGAAAATTACTTTGTTTTGGCTAGGACATTGCAAGCTTGAATCACCTGATTTTCTGATAATAATATGATGATTCCATGTTTCGGAAAGTGCCTTAAGCCGTTGGTTTCAGCCAGTACTTTTTGTCAGTATGTACCTTTGTACACGCGTTCATGCGTTCATGCAAGCACTATTGAATGTTTGATTTGTATTGTTGATGGTTTGACTTAAAATCTATTACGCGTAGACGAAGCCATAGGCATAAGCTAGTAATTAATAAAATGTAAGAAAGCAAATCTTAGATGTGTTATGGTTTAAATTTCACTGATATCAACATTTGGCACTAAGTAAAAAACATACGAATTTGAACTCTGTAGATTAAACTTACATGCCATATAAATGCAAACATAATAAGTGTAAATTTATTGAATTTCTATATCTACTACTACTACTACGTGATGTCTGTAAGTACTTATTAAATAATAATAATATTTTTGATGATAGTACCTACCCATTTAATGTAACATTTCAAAGTTGATATTATTAATGGTCGCACTCAGAGTCGCTAATAACAATTAAATCAAACTCTTTAAACTAAACTTGAAAAAATCCATAAAGGCAGAATTAACTTACACTCATTTATGTAGATTTATATGGGCGACGCCTCAGTAATTGTTTGTTAGTACCTCACACGGATAACTTCTTATTTCAGTTTGAAGAATTTTAATGATTTGTCATTAACGACTCAGAGGGTGACCGTAAGTGTAAGTCTCGATTACTACGCAAAGATATATTCTAACCGCATCTGTCTGTATAGGTACTTAAAATAGCAGTTATTATACTACTTTCTCTTTTCAGGATACAGATGAACTGTTCAATTTTGTGCCTATGAATAAACCAGCCCAAAAATCATCAAATACCCTAGGTCTTGCTCGTAAGAGACGGAAATCAAAGGATACATTTTTCAAATATATAAAGAAACCTGCTACTCATGCGAAAAAAATAATCAAAATAGAAGTTTACGATCCGGAGAATTTCCCAAAATCCGAGCAATCGATGTGTAGTTGTAAAGCTGATGTGTGTGTTCAACACGTTGTGAAAGACATATTATTTGATGACATATATTCCAGTACCAAAGAAATTTTAGCTAAAACTCAGTATGATATCGACCCAAAGCTTTAGATTAAAAAAATGCCTAAGTAGTTATTGCTCTATATAATAATTATAATTATTAATATGTATAAATAATTTCACTAATAATTTGTTGTTAACATGTAACAAGTATGTATAATAAGTAATTAATAAGTTTCAATACGTTATTAGATATGTAAATCACCTAAATAATAAAAAATAATGCTACAATTAATTTTACATTTTTTTTTACTTTCCTCATAAAATATGAAGTAAATAAGAATAGTTTATTGCACTGTTATTGCGCTAAGTACCTATATAAGACAACGTTGGACATTCCTACAGTCTGCATTCCTACGGTGTCGTTTGACCTGGTGATTAATTCTATAAACTATAATAAAATCTTTGAACGATATGTTATTTGGCCTAATTTAAATAACCTACTGATATGAGTGAATATACTGCTTTTGTGGTTCAGTGGTTAAGGTGTAAATCATGTCAGAAATCGAAAGATGGTTCCGAAAACTTTTGACGTCGGGGGTGTACTGGAGCGATTGACCACCACCCACTCGATATGAATGAGTAAATGTAATCGATGTATAAAACATGTGTAACTGCATGTATTCGATGAACGTACGAACAGTTAAAAATCAAGGGTAAATTGGGGTATCTGGATCTGTGATCCAGATACCCCAATTTACACCTACTTATTTTTTTCTCTCTTGCCTTTGGCTCCTCCGTTTCGCGCCAAAAATACCCTTTACCAAGACAAGTATTAATCTACAAGTCACACACGCATTAATAATGTTAGAGCCGATACAGAGGTTGTAAAAAGTTTGTATGGACTGTAGAATCTTCTTAGTAACAAAAAACTATTGCGAGTGTGGTTTCCCTCAAACTGGCGCATTTGATGTCTTGTTCTAGGCCCAAACACATGCACAATGTATGATTTATACTTGGCATCTGACAAGGCTGATCAGATGGCTAGTTTTTAGGCTGAAATAATATAGTACCATCGACACGCAAGGAAGAAGTGTCAATTAAAAGTAATAAATAATTAATATTCAAGTGTTCTGGGAATCAGTCATTACGCTGCGGCCACACTTGAACGTGAAGGTTCGTGTTCGCGTTGTCGCGATGAATGCGAAAATGATTCGCGACACAACGAATTTTCTGGCCAGAGGTGTCGCGACAACGCAAACCTTCGTGTTATCGCGATAGTGTGGCCGGGGCATTAAACCACTAAACCAAACTGATAGTATTTCCCCACTACATTAATTTTGTAGATAAATAGTTACTCTAAGGTTCCAACTTGAAATGTTTTTCACTGGACTATAGGTATTCACCTCGGGACTCTGGACGCGTGTCATCAATCATCTTGTACAAGGATTTTGCTTAATCAGACCTTTTGCATTCATATGTCGCGAGCGCAATCGTTGAATATAATAAGTTAATGCATGAGGTACAGTTTGCTGAAGAAATGTTTACAAGACCATAATGAAATACCATGGCCATTTCACCTGAATTTGTTCGTGTCCCACCTTCTGTCATTATTTAGTTCATGCAAACCAATGCTTGGGGCCCACAATTGTCTATAAGAGGATCATCATAATTTTTGTCGCAGTCAGACTCTGCTGGAGATAGGCCTCCCCAAGGATTTTCCGAATGACCGATTGTAAGCGAACTGTGACTTTCTTCAGGTCAGACCATCTGGTCGGTGAGTTCCTGCTTACTTCCACTTCAAAAAGCTAATTTGCTGGGTTACGTACCAATCACTTCTAATCCTAGTTGTGTAAGAGTTTATTTGTCGTCAGATATGCGATGAATAATTCGAATATTCCTAGACATTTCGTGTTTACAATACTAATATTACATTGACTGTACATTTGAATATGTATTAGTATAACTGTGAAGCATTCCCTTTTGTTTGTTATTTATGATGTCGCGACAAAATTGTTAATCCGATCAAGATTGATAGATACTGCGATGTTTGCTGAAAGAGACAAGATGAAAAACAAAATAAAATATTGAAAATTTGGCCAATAGTTTCAAAGTAACGCTGTGTAAATCATATTACAGACGTAGCATAACAGCTTGATTAAATTCACTATACCAAATGTCTCATTGTCAATTTCCCATATGAAAACATGGTAACAAACTTTGAAACCACCCAAATTAATTTACTTTTGATGTTACGTGCACATTTTATTAAATCTCAGCAATTAAAATATATTAAGGTGGTTAATAACTAAATAATAATACTTACTCAAAGGTAACCTTTTTAGATATTAAGTATCCATTTACATTGATTTTTCTTAGAACTCAAAAAAGTAAAAAGAAGTTTTCAAAGTAGGCTTGAGAGACCTCAACTATGACCATAGAATAGTACTTCGTGCTTTAGTCTACTCAACAGATATATGGCTGACTGGTAAAGAATGCTCTTAACACTTGCCAATTTAGTCCGCCAATTGTTATTTAAGTATTTTTTACTTGTGGAACAATAAAGTTTTACTAAATAAATATAAATAAGTATCTTCAAAAAAAAGTATTTAGTACTTGTTAACACTATTATTTAGTACCAGATAAAAAAAAATCTTTCTGAATAAATAGTCTCTAAGCTTTAGTCCCTATGTGTCTCATCTTTGTAATTAGTTTTCTCAGTAGTGAGTATGTTAACCCTAAACCCTTCACGGGTTGCTTCGGGTCCTGAGATCCGGTTTCCTCGTGTTTTATGGACGTCTGATGAAGTTTTGCAGGCTCGATGTCGCAGGATAGGTGGAGGATATGCAAGTGGTCTCATAACCAAGGATGCCGAAAACCGGGCAAAGTAGAGTGGAAAACTCAAAAGGGTAAAAAAGACCGTGGGCTCGGAAGCAGCCGGGAGGGCGCTTAGATGAGATAAGTATGGTGCAGTCACAGGCACAGAATAGATATTAGCCAAAGGTCACACTGACCGATAAGAAACCTTCGTTCTTAGTTGTCCCTTTGGGGGAACTACTGAGACTTTTTGTCTCTGTAGTTCCAGCCAATTCCTTTGAAAGAAGAAGAGGCCTGAAAGGCCTCTTCGCGTCAGCGTCTTTCTGCAACCCATGTATTGAATACATGTTTGTTCTATTTCTAGGAAAATAAATAAAATATTAATACGGAAATTCATTCAAGAAAGTCTAAAAATAACTTTGGAGTTCAATCATTCAAACTTATTTTACGCTAGTACAATATCGTAAGAGCATAAATTCCCTTAACCCGTTACGAAGCGTACGAGGGTATAAATCACGTATTCAGGTAGCACAGTTTAAAATCAATAATGAGATACAAGCCGAGATAAATGGCGCACACTAGTGAACATCATAATGACACATAATACCCGCCTACGCACACTCGCAGCTCGTTGTTCGGTAAAATATGATGTGCAAAACATTGCAAGTACAACAATGTTGCAAACTTGCCAGTAGGGGTACCATTCTTATGGATCTCATGAGGACTTTTATTTTCTGTGCATGTGTTAATTTGAAATATAAATATGACGAGATTTGAACCAAGAAACTAATTTTCTAATTATTGCTTTAAACCTCTTTTAAATATTTGTTACAAAATTTTTTACCGATTAGGAACACGGTAATAAAAAAACGATATATTCGTTATCCTTATCAGTGATTTTGTGAGAGTCACACTTTTTAAAAATAACACTCCAAATCGATGTTAGGTATGCAGTTTTGACTATAAATAATTTTCTAGAGAACGTTTGGTCACTGTGCATGGCCTCACAAACCGCAGAATAGCTCGGCGGGCCTGACACTCGATAAATGACTAAATTACTTCGGAGCTAATACCGGTAATGTCTGGGAGGCTATTAGGTTCAGTCTGTGCGTTTCATCATTACTCCTTAATACGTCGTTCAGGCCAGCCCGAGCCGCCTCGAGTAACAAATGATTGGCGATTTAATGAGTTTATTGAGCTCGCGTTTTAATGAACTGCCGGACAATTTTCTAGATTATTAGCGGACGCGAATTGTGATATTTCAGAGATAAATTTGATCCTATTGTTCTGCTTTCCCTATCAAAAAGGGTTACAGAGGTCAGACGGCAGTCGCTCCAATGTAATAACCAGTACTGCCAAATCTAAGACCGTGATTAAAGCTTACCCTGACGCCGTAACTAGGAATGCAGGCTAGGATGAGAATAGAGAAATATATCAAATATTGCTTTATCATCTCTCTGTCCCAATTATGTCTGTGTCGTGTTTGACACAAAGGCTTACAGGAGATTAAAATGAAAAGCATAAATGATGATAACATAAGCTTTTGCAAGTAATCCATTCTGACATGGTTGTCAACTAGAATTGATTTATACTAACATAAATCTATATAAAATAAACAAGTGATGTTACTGAATCGCGTGTGAAAAACGAACAGAATGAAAACGAGTTATTCAGAAAGGTTAGAAACGATAAGCATCGTTTTATCAGTTTTCTGTACCGAACCCTGAAAATAATATAAGCCAGTGTTAGACAGTAAAGTAACATGTAGTATATTTTGCGTGTTCAAGACTTCAAAAACTGAGTTTCACCAATGTCTACTTCCACTGGATAGCTGCAGAATTCTAGTGTTGTTCAAACAATACTTCTCGTCAAAACTATCACTCTCATCTTAAGGAACCTTTACATATGCCATAAAATATGTTAGTGTTTTGTCCAATTGTGTCTTCATTTTGCAAAAACTTAAGTAGAGTGAAGTATTTGAAAATACTATTAAATTTTCTCTTAACAGTAGGTAATTGTACCAGTGTTCTTTATAACATATTTTGCGAAATATAGAGAAAAGAGGTATTATACGATGAGTTTGTCTAATTGGTAATATTGTGCTCTATTTTAATACTCATACGAGTATCGCGACAATTTAAGGGTAAGGAAGGACCAACATGTCAGCATCTCCGAGCATTAAGAACAATACAGATCAAGTGTTTTTTAAATTTTATTCACATAGTATGTAAACGTCTTGATTTTAGTTCTGTTGTTTGTCGTCACGCATTCCCATCTCTAGTTGCAGTGCTTCGGTCGCGCGTTTCAACTCAAACACGCAGAGTGTCCTGTCAACATTGTGGCGCGACAAATATTGGACCAAACCTTGGTTCTTATTTCCTTGAAAAACATGTATTTATTTATTAAAGTTTTATTGACTCGCAATTATTCTAAAATCATTTTCTAATAGTCAACCATTAAGGAGAAACAGAACATACGTACGGAGTAAAAAGTTTATAGAAAATTTATCTCTGTTTAATCTCGATTCTTATGAGAAACCGTATTAGTATTTAGTGTGTAAATTTTTTTTTAAATTTCTCCATGGCTGTTGTCCTTGAGGCACAACTTTGAAAGTATCCTTCTGATTTTAAATATCACTTGAGCTAAACTTTCTAAACATTGCACCAAGACTAGAATATACCGAATCGCTTGAATAATGCTAGTTAATAAATATTACAAGTACCGCTTACTTAGTTTCAATTCTACAATAACAGGGCGTAATAATTTTCAAAGATTGTTAGCGGTGTATTAAATTTGGAAAGCTAGAAACTGAAATTTCCTCTAAAGCCTCCTTACCAGTGGATTTATGTCCCCAAGCTAATGTGCTTACTTTCTATTGTAACCATTTCTAAAGAGGTGGTGTACTATACATTAGATGCGTTTTAAATTGTGCATGTGCTATATAAAATGAAACTAAAAAGTTAAGGTTTCTACAGACATCCTATCCTACTAATATTATAAACGCGAAAGTTTGTAAATATGGGTCGACGTTTGTTACTCTTTCACGTAAAAACTACTGAATGGATTTTAATGAAACTTTACAATAATATAGCTTATACATCAGAATAACACATAGGCTACAATTTATAAAGATATTGTGTGAATTGTCCAAAATATGACGATAAGTGTCAAGTAGGAAAACATCTACCATCTGCGAGTTATTCTGGCGTGCGCTGCCAAAACCGCTAGAGTTACACATATGTAATGTATGATGGAAATGTTTATCTTAAATAGTCCTACAAAAAAGCCCGCCATAGTATGTATCTATATCTTATGTGTAGGCCATTATAGCCAAAATAGTGAACCATAACTACAATATAAAAATTGATAATTTATTTCAAATGCATATTTGGTAGTAATAAATTGATTCCTAAATGAAAATAGATACTTTTATCGCTTCTGGTAATATTATAAATGCGGAAGTCTGTCTGTTACACTTTCACGGCCAAACCGCTAAACGGATTTTGATGAAATTTGGTATGAATATAGTTGAAGACCCGGGGTCAAACATAGATACTTTAGATAAACAATTTATATAAACATAAGCTATTTTTTGACGCAGGCGGAGCTGCGGGAAACAGCTAGTAGATTAATAATATAACGGACTCATGTCAGTCTCACTGACGACTAAACATGACATTTGATACTTAGGATAAGTTTTGTAATAAAAAAATATTCATTCATACGAATATTCGTAAAAAGTGATTTAGTCCAAAATATTTTAGTTTCAAAACTTGCTCTATTGATAAGTACATATTTTGGCTAACGATTCGATCGACTTTTGTTACTAAGGATTTTACCAAAGTCTGATAAGTTTTATTTTAAGGACAATGACGCAATTTACTCTCGTATAATGAAGTTTACATTTCACCACACAGTTAGCCCGAGAATATACTGTTAATCTACGTATAATTCAGGTACAAGGACTCTGTCTCTAGAATAAAAATGTCTGCCATCCATTTTATTTTTATGCTTGTATTAGAAGTTACTCTTGGATAGAAACGATGTTGATGAAATCGGCCCTTAATGAATAAGCGGCAAGCCAATTTAATTTTTCAAAACCCTCCACAGCCCACGCTGACCATAAACTTTTATTCTGATTCTTTGCAATATGCGAACTCTTAAAATCTGCCTTTTTGTACTTTTACTGAAACAGCTTGAACCGGTTGAAAAAGAAAAGGAATAACATTTGATTGAATTTACATCAATCTAAACCAAAACATACCAAATTTCATCAAAATCCGTTCAGCGATTTGGCCGTGAAAGCGTAACAGACAGACAGATAGACTTTCGCATTTGTATTGAGTATGAATGGAAGTTTGGATTATGAATATGGATGGAAGTATGGATATGGATTGGTACTGGAAAATTATGTAAAGAATTTTTATTTATTTATTTAAACATTATTGTACAAAATATACAATTGTATATCACAATAGGCGGACTTAATGATAAAAGCTTTATCTATAACAGCCAACTTTTCGGTCAAGTAGAGATCTTATTTTAATTAATTAACTATATTTTTATCCGACTGCGCCAGAAGGAGGTTTATGTTTTTTTTAAATATGTATGTATGTATGTATAATTGTTTGGCACGCTCTATAGCCTGAACGGCTTTAATCGGTGTCGTTAGATTAGTATTTACTGTGAGAGGGGCAGAATACAAATTCATTTCTTTTATTAGATAATATAAGTATTATTGTACCTATTTATGCAAAACCGCTATTACCAATTTTTCTAGACTGTTTTCAATTGCAATTATTTGAATATGAAACAATTACAATATCAGTAAACAACTGAATTATTTTATTAGATTTACTTTGAGAATCTGACTGGTTTTTATTACCGACTAATTTAGTCTTCTGTGTTTAAAAATGCGTTTTAAACATTTTCGTAGAGTTTGTTTAATTTCCACTGAAAACGAAGCATTTCATATGAGTAGGGTATTATTGGGGATTTCAAAACAGGTAGTTTTCATCACACCGCTCATTTCATTCGCTCGGTGTGATGAAAACTACCTGTTTTGAAATCCCCAATAATACCTTTGGTTTTTCAAAAAATACGGAATATCAGTCAACGGCGCTTGGTAAAATGGTATGCATAAGTAATAGGATAATTTGACTCACCTGATCCGATTGCTGTTTGTTCACACTACACTAGATTGTTACATTTTCACACTAAACAACTTTTAATAGTATAAATATATTGCAACCAAAATACATATTACTCTAGTGATTAATAATTGATGAACAAGGAAAATCGTTTGCCCAGGCCGATTGCTCATACCGATGATCAAATTGGTTGGCATCTTACTAACGATCAGTGTCTCAAATGATCTTCGGGACGCCCTTGGTAGACGCCGAGTTATCCCATTACTGGCCTCGATTAGGTCGTACCGTTCACCGTTTGGTTGGTGGCACCCAGTAAACTAGATTACTCTTTATCACCTTTTAGGACATTGGTACTTGAATAGCCAGGTCAATGGAAGACACTGATTTTCAACTGGCCTCGATTAGGTCGTACCGTTCACCATTTGGTTGGTGGCACCCAGTGAATCTCAGTTTAAACCATTAAATATGGACAATTCTGTACCCACCGCGACCGATATTGAGAATGTCTCGCTTTCTGATACATATTTACCAAATTCGACTGTTGGTATCCGGGAGAACAAATATTTCCTTTATCAAAAAACAAAAGAGGCTTTTCTTTAATTTAAAATAGGAATTCAATAAATTTATCCACTTCGTTTCGTAACAACGATACACGATCATGGTTATTACGGTAATGATAAAAGGAGTAAGTAAGAAGCACATTGTGTAAGTGTTGTGCTCATAGCATTTTGTTCTATCGATAAAAAAGAATTGACTTTTACTAAGTACTTACTTGAATAAAATCTAAGATCGCTAATCAATTTATAAACTATTGTAATACTGTGGTTATTTGTCCGTAGTGTAGTATAACTATTACTTTAGAAGACATTTTCACTTACATATTTATAAATAATAAGTAAGTATATGATATTACTGTATAATAGTAATGAGAAGTTATTGTATCGTTTCTAGCTAACCCAGCTAACGTTGTTTTGCACTATAAAATAGTTTACAACCTATTCTCAGACATACCTACTGAATACACATATAAAATTTCATCAAAAAAGGTCAAGCAGTTTCGGAAATTATCGATAAACTCTAGTTCAGTACTAGTGCTTGAATTTTGCTCAGTATGCCGACACCTGTGTACAGCCGACGGCATATAAACCCGACCAAATGTGTACTAGGTATTACCATATGTAAAAGTACATTTTTATCTGCCTACGGCTGTACCTCCGGTTTCATATTCGTAACTTATGGCTATTCGCACACTACAACGTCTTTTATTAAGCGGGAAAATAACCACTTATACACTTTATGATGATACGATTACGATATTATCTTTTTACCGTTTTTGGAATATTTTTTAATATTTTGTACATACAGCACTTTATAACAGAAATATGTCAAAAGTTTATAATTACTCGAAATATGAAGGAATAACAGTAACTCACAAAGCGTTATACTCCAACCAAATTTTTTTCTATGCACATCAAGTAGTAAATTACTGTAAGAATATAAAATCGTACCCGTAATGGTAATCGTAACCAGTCGTATCATTACACCGCTAAGCAATTTGCCGCGTGATAATTATCGTTCTGTATGTGACGAGCCTTTCAATAAAAACATAACCCTCTTTGATAATGGGTAGCAAAATAAATGATTATTTATAATGACGCAAGTAAATAGTAACATGAATAACATGCCTACATATAGTGCATATGCATGCGGCATACTTTGAGTATTCGATTTCACAGGAAATTATGCAATACTACACGTTGTTATTGACTTCTATATTTTTAATATTGAGATATTAAATTATTTATCAATAATTATTAAATTATGCTGACTTTACATTAAATGTAGTGGTCATCAACATTTTGGTACTTAAAATTTTTGATGGCTTTGCATATTTTCAAATAAAATATATGTACCCAAGTAAAAATATAGCTTTTATTCTTGGTTGACCATTCCTGAAAAAAAGTAGCGATTAAGCAAAAATCTACTTTAAATTCGCGCGTACCAATAGTTGTGAACTTTAAATATTTTCATAACTGAGAGAACGTTGTTCGACGCTGTCGTACCGCCCGCCCTGGTTGCGAAGCCCGCCTACTGTTGTTCCACCAGCAGTTAGTCGGTTGCTGAGTGCTTGTGCCAGCTGCCTGCCTACGCGCCTACCACTGTGCCGCTCAGTTGTCCTGCGTGCCACCCACACTTAGAAACACGAAGATTCGTTGCATTGCAATCATGTTCGTAAGTTTTTTAACATAGGTATTATTATTATTAGTACATTTTAAATCATTTCATTTTTCTTAACATACTTATAATATTCATTTATGTGTAAATTATCTTTAATAAAGTAACTATGTCTAGCGAGTTATTAAATGATTTATCATGTTTATTTCAGGTCCGACTCTGAGTATTACGATAAACGTTGCAAGCAGGCTAAGAAGAAGCTCGCTGAAGATTTCACCTCAGATTCCGAAGAAGTATCCGCTGCAAGCTTGATGTATGTATGATTGTTGTTTAATGTAATTTCGTTATCTATTCCCAGTTAGCAATCACTAGTTTCTCGGCTGTGTGTTCTCAGTTGTGTGTGTGTGTGTTGATTATTCTAAATTGATAGTAACTACGTGTGTTTGTGTTCAATCAAAACTTTATACTTGTAATCTCCGTGGTGTAATGGTTAACATACCTGTCTACTGTTCACGAGGTCCCGGTTTCTAGTATAAGTAATTGTATGTTTTGTTTCCAGTTATAAGAAAAAGGAACCTAAAGCTACGAAGCGGGTGATAAGTCGAGCACAGCCAGCATCCAAGGCTAAACGCCTGAAGAAAGCTTGGCAACTCGACAGCGACAGCGAGGAGGAAGCGGAAGCCCAGCGAGCAGCCGCCGCTAAGAAGATCCCTCCGTTGCTGTCAGTGCTGTCGCGCCGTGTAGCAGACGGTGTCCTGCGCCGCACTGCTAACCTCGCTGGCGATGTCTTTATAGATTTAAAAGTATACAATGTTGCTGATATAAAGAAGGTCGATCCCAAAGACCGTTGGGAACACGCGGTAGTCGCGCTAAAATTTCAGGGGAATTCCGATTCCCCTCAACTGATGCTCACAAAGGAGCTTATTAATAAGTGCAAGCCCCTCTTTACTGAAGAGGGTAAATTTTTTGCAACAAAAATTATTTAGTGTGCGAACCATTCTATAATTAAGTACCTATTTTATGTTATATACAAATAAAAGTTTTTATTTCATTTTATTAATATACTTATTTTTATTAGGTTATTATGCCCCGATGCCAATTTCGTTTTTTATAATTAAATAACTTGCAATAATTAAATAAATCTAAACTTATTCTGTTTTCCATTTTATTCATGAGTTTTAATTAATTTTTTATCATATTCTGATATCATCTTTTAATTGCAAGTAGTCAATTAAATAGAACAATATCTTTAATAAGCAATCACTTAGTTTTAAGAATAAGTACAATGGGGAAGGGAACAGTATATTGTACAGTGTGTGATATATCTGTTAAGTCTAGCTCGTTATCTGCACACTTGCGAAGTAATATCCACAAAAACAATAGTTCAATAGAAGTTAGTGAAGGTATTGAGAAAGTAAGTAGTGCATTCAGAAGTCGAATCGCCTCATATAGAGTGAGACCTCTAAACGCGGACCGTGTGCTCGAGTCTGAGTCAGACTTGTCCCCCGTGTCCCCCGCTGACTTCTTGCGCACACTTCGTTCTCGTGTACACCAATTGATTTCGGCTAGACAGGCTACATTTCATTGTATAAAAGTTAACTTTGAATTTTTCGCGGAGTTTAATTTACCTAAAAATAGCACCACCGACATAAAATCATTTGCAACCCAAAACAAAATATTTCAAAATGATTGTGATTTTAAGGATTATTATTCTAACATGATTGACATAATTTCAACAAAAATTTCTGAATTTCAGGAAAAAGATTCTGGGTGGACCTTGATACGTAATCTTTACTTAGAGGTCAATATTAATAAATATAATCCATTGAGAGTTGGTCAATTTATTGAATTGCCGAAAAGTATTAAATCTAAACGCGCTTGTATTAATATACAAAATGGGGATGCGTTATGTTTCGTGTGGTGTGTAATGGCAGCGCTATTTCCCGCCAAAAATAACGCGCATAGAATAACCTCATATCCGAGTTACGAAAACATACTTAACATTCGAGATATCAAGTTTCCGGTCGGCTTCAAAGATATTCAGACTTTTGAGAGAAATAATACTCATATAAGCGTTAACATATACGGTCTTGTAAATAACCATAAAGTAGTGGGACCCCTTTACAAGACTCGACAAAAAAGAAAGAACCATGTGAATTTATTACTTTTGGAAAAGGGAGAAAAAAAACATTATTGTTTAATAAAAGATTTAAGCAAATTAGTCAGATCACAGCTCACAAAACACAAGGAAAAAATTTATTTTTGTGATGAATGTATGATATTTTTTAATAAAGAAATATTATTCAATTCTCATATTTGCAGCGGAGTACGTACTGTTTTGCCTGATTCGAATACTTACATCCAATTTAATCATTATGATCGGATGCAAGATGTGCCTTTTGTAATCTACGCAGACTTTGAATCATTGTTAGAACCAAAATATGGTGACAATAAGCATAACGTGAACACTACAGTCTTACATAAACATGTGCCTGCTGCGTTTGGTTATTATATTGTTTGCTCGTTTGATAGCTCTCGCAATAAATACGTATCGTATCGCGGGCAGGATTGTGTTGACAAATTTCTGAAATATTTATTTGAAGATGTTACGGAAATTAATAAATTATTGAAAGAAACTATTCCGATGATTCCATTAAGTGTAGAAGAGAAAAGACAATTTGATACTGCAAAATACTGCTTTATCTGTGAGCAATTACTTTTTGACAACAAAGTAAGAGATCATTGTCATCTAACTGGAAAGTTTCGCGGGGCCGTTCACTCTTATTGTAATCTTAAATACAGGTTACCAAAATTTGTACCAGTATTTTTTCATAATTTGTCTGGGTATGACAGTCATCTTTTTATTAAACAGTTGGGAGAATCTCAGGGCAGAATTAAAGTAATAGCAAAAAACAAAGAAAATTACATATCTTTTACAAAATTTGTGAAAACCGGTCGTCAGGAGTTTTTGCCAGTTCGATTTGTGGATACTTTTAAATTTTTAGGTACTAGCTTAGATAAGCTTGTAAGCAACTTGAATGAAGCCAGTTTTGTCCATTTATCTCAATTCTACCCAAAGAAAGAACAGTTTGATTTACTAACTCGTAAAGGTGTTTATCCTTATGAATACATGACGGACTGGAATTGTTATAAGGAAAAGAAATTACCACCGCGAGACTGTTTCTATAGTACTATAATAAATGATATTGTTTCAGAATCCGATTACAATCACGCCAAAATTGTTTGGTCAATGTTTAATATTAAAAATTTAGGTGAATATACTGATTTGTACTTGAAAACAGACGTAATATTACTAGCAGATGTTTTTGAAAAATTTCGCCAAACTTGTAAAACTAATTATAGATTGGATCCTGCATTTTACTTAACCGCACCAGGTTTGAGTTTTGATGCAATGTTGCTTAAAACAAAAGTCAAACTGCAACTAATAGACAATCTAGAAATTATCCGACTGATTCAAAAAGGTATTCGCGGTGGAGTGTGTTTATGCCCTACAAGATATTCCACAGCGAATAACAAATATATTTCCGGGTATAATTCGGAAATACCTGATAACTTTTTGTTATATATCGATTGTAACAACCTGTACGGTTATGCAATGTGCTCACATTTACCATATTCAAATTTTGAGTTGATGAATCAAGTTGAAATTGGAAGTCTTAATATTGTTAACGTACCTAATGACTCAGACTATGGGTATATTTTAGAGGTAGACTTAGAATATCCGGATTATTTGCACGATTTGCATAATGATTTACCATTTTGTCCACAGAAATTTACGCCCCCAGGTTCTAAAAATCCTAAATTAATTCCAAATTTGTATGACAAATTTGAATATGTTATTCATTATATACATCTTAAAACATGCTTAAAAAATGGTCTTATTTTGAAAAAAATTCATAGAGTGGTCAAGTTTAAACAACAACCATTTCTGAAACAGTATATTGATTTAAATACAGAATTTCGACAAAAAGCTAACTCTACATTTGAACAAGATTTCTTTAAATTATTAAACAATAGCATTTTCGGTAAAACGCTAGAAGATACCGAAAAAAGAGTAAACATTTATCTAGTAAATCGTTGGAACGATGATAGAAATAAAACAAAAAAGTTCTACTCCGCTGAACAATTAATATCAAGACCTAATTTTAAGAATAATACAGTGTTTAGTGAAAATTTTGTAGCTGTACAAATGAAACCTGAAACTGTTATTTTAGATAAACCTATTTATATAGGTTTCACAGTTCTAGAGATATCCAAAAATCATATGTATGATTTCCACTATTCGGTCATGAAATCATTTTATGATACAAGGTTAAAATTATGCTATACCGATACTGACAGTTTTTTGTATTCAATAGAAACTGAAGATGTATATAAAGATATGAATATTTACTTTCAATCATATCTCGATACAAGTAATTATGATGAAAATAATAGATTTGCTATTATACCTAAAAATAAAAAAATACCTGGTTTATTTAAAGATGAAACAGCAGGTTCTCTAATAATTTCCTTTGTGGGACTTAGGTCAAAGTTATATTGTTTAAAAACCGAAAACAAAATTGTAAAAAAAGCTAAAGGAGTTAAGAAAGCAGTTGTAAAAGATCTAACTTTTAATGACTACAATGATGTTTTACTGTATAATAAGATTGTGCGTAAAAGAAATATATTATTTAAATCGCTTAAACATGAAATATTTACTCAAGCTGTAAATAAAGTAGCCTTGTCTTCAAATGATGACAAAAGAATTATACTTAAGGATAAAATTTCTACTTTGGCATGGGGACATAACACTCTTTTATATTAGAATATAATTTACTAATTGGCTAGTATAAGTGTATGAAAATTATTGTAAGTCTTCTTTAAATACTTTATAGTTTTTTTGTTATAAAAATATATTAAGAATAAATAATAAATAAATAATAAAATGTATTTGAATTTCCTTTGTCATAACCTTGATATCATGTTTAGTGCCAAATATGCTGATAATTCAATAACTCATATATATTCGATTCGTGTAAAGACATGATTGTTTGCATCACCTTTTATTGAAATGTCAGCATAATATGATAAGGCTTGCGAAAATGAAAAATAATTGTTTTGTCAGGAGTTTGAAATCCGATATTCGAGTTTATATTGCATATCGTGGTCAGTCGCGTTAAAACAGACGAGGTTCTAACACGCTGCACATATCAAATCTATAATTTACAAAATTGATCGGTATTGCAATGTAAGTATTACAATCAAATTTTGTTAATTATGATGTAAAATGTTTAGTAAAAAATTAAAATATTCATTGTTTTACAGATCATGTCTGACTCTCAAGATACAATGATACTATTCTCTCAAGATGCTCAGGACCCTTATGAACAAGCGGAGGAGTATTACCAAGAAATGTTAAGAAATAGAGCAGCTGAAAAACAGAAGGAAGAACAACGACAAGATTTGTTGAGAAAAAAAATGGATGGATTGTCAGCATCATCTTATGTTATCAGAAAAGAGCATCGAAAACCCAGAAAAGTAATTAAAATACAAGTATTTGACATAGAAAATGACTTGGTAAACAGAGATGTTTCGGAAAAAATGGTATTAAATGCACAGTATCTCATAAAAGACTCCGTCGACGATATTTTGGATCTCACAGAAAATGTTATTAATAAAATCGCAAAAACATTAGCGAATGATAATTTTAGTTTTAATTAGTATGTAATATGAGTTTTATAAATATTTTGTAAATTACTTTTTTAAGGTTTCTATAATATTATTACGTTTTATCTGTACAGAACAATGTCTTATTTGTAATAAAGAAAATTCAATAATTAGTTACTTATATAGTTAGAATGTGATTTATATCAATAAATATTAAATCAATCATTTTACTTTTAATTTTATCCTTTAGGCTAAGAGTAAAAATATAAGCTTTGTTTATGAATATAGAATAAAGAGTAAACCAAATTTTGTATGTTAATCAAAAAACTCCATCTATTAGCATTTGACTGGATCAAATTAATATTTACTTTTATTCATTTAATGATTCAGTATAAACGCAGTAGATGTCGCTGTTTTAAATTTTTATGATGTAGATAGAGTAATTATAATCACAGTAGAGCATCACCAAAAACTGAGACTAGTTAATATTACGGCTTATAATATTTCTTACACATTAATTTTTTTGCTAAGTCAATAAATGAAAAAAAATATTAATTTAAAAAGTTTTATTTAAGAGATTAATTTTGGTCATTACAATATACAATTATCATAATACCATTTTTTAATACAAATTACATTTTTTAGTGCACACACTTGCTGATGACTGAGACAGTTATACTTAATTTCAGGTTTACAATAAGTTTTATATAATATAGAGAAATTGGGGCTGCCTTCTTCTTCGATATCCAGTAAAAAACAATTTTTACATAAATTACTTATCCAACTTTGCTTTTCACGCCCCTTCATTATCACTGTTTTATCTGTTAAAATGTGTTTAATTATCCTTTTGAACTCTCTGTAGTCGATATAGCCTTCGCTCCAAGTTATGCCTCTATGTCGCTCAATCCATCGAACGCGTTTCTTTTCTTCTTTAGTTAAATATGTATATGAATAAGGAGGTTTTACTAAAAACACTTCAGTAAACTCTTGGGTAGCTATTGCTAATTCTTTTAATATAAAGTAATTATTGTCATCTTTAAATCCTTGGATATCAACAAAAACATATGAGCTCATGATATCTTTTTAACAATGTTACTCAAGGGCTTGTACTCAAATATACAGTCGTTTAATATCAAGCAATATGCTGCTGTCTGATCAGGTATTTCTTGGTCAGTTTCTATTTCAACTCTCACATCTATAGAGCCCTTCAAAGTCTCTTGTTGACGGGAACAGTCGATTACAAATAATGGAGCAATATCTTTGAATTCTTTTAAGCTCATCAATGGTTCTGCTCGACGGCCATAATAAGACTGTTGAAATCTTGAATATTGTTCGTATAATAAAGAAAACTTATTTTCTGAGAAACTTATGTTTAATCCTTCGTAAGGGTAATACGACGAATTCAAAAATACTCTAATGTCACGAACATTACAATGATCGAATTCTGCCATTGACATTTGTGATTGATGTTTACGATTGGTTTGTAACGCAATTATAACGAACCGCGGTTTCTCAGTTTGCGATGTAGTTTTAATTGCCCAAGTATGTTTGCGAGTTCTGGGGAGTAGTGGGTACTCATACAGATCCCAATTCCGAAAAGCTAATGTTATAGCACGATCTTTTTCTAGATGTTTCAATAAATTAATTCTTTCACGATCTGATACTTTGACGTGTGGAACTCGCCAAACTATTTTATTAATAACTATATCGTCAACAATTTCTTCACTATTTAATTTTAATGCATTAAGGTTGCTGTTGCTTCTTAGTAACACTAACTCATGTTTACAATTTATTACGATTTTCTCATAATCTTCCGCGAAGCCCAATATTCTGTTTAATGGTATTACAGAATTGTCCATATTTAATGGTTTAAACTGAGATTCACTGGGTGCCACCAACCAAATGGTGAACGGTACGACCTAATCGAGGCCAGTTGAAAATCAGTGTCTTCCATTGACCTGGCTATTCAAGTACCAATGTCCTAAAAGGTGATAAAGAGTAATCTAGTTTACTGGGTGCCACCAACCAAACGGTGAACGGTACGACCTAATCGAGGCCAGTAATGGGATAACTCGGCGTCTACCAAGGGCGTCCCGAAGATCATTTGAGACACTGATCGTTAGTAAGATGCCAACCAATTTGATCATCGGTATGAGCAATCGGCCTGGGCAAACGATTTTCCTTGTTCATCAATTATTAATCACTAGAGTAATATGTATTTTGGTTGCAATATATTTATACTATTAAAAGTTGTTTAGTGTGAAAATGTAACAATCTAGTGTAGTGTGAACAAACAGCAATCGGATCAGGTGAGTCAAATTATCCTATTACTTATGCATACCATTTTACCAAGCGCCGTTGACTGATATTCCGTATTTTTTGAAAAACCAAAGGTATTATTGGGGATTTCAAAACAGGTAGTTTTCATCACACCGAGCGAATGAAATGAGCGGTGTGATGAAAACTACCTGTTTTGAAATCCCCAATAATACCCTACTCATATGCTCCGTTAATTAGTGCAAACATCTTGTCAAATGATTTGAATTATAACATACCTTAGCTTACTTGTTTACATATTTATTACGCCAATTTTTGTCTTCTTTCAATTGGTGAAAAATCCCATCTAGCGTGGTGCTTATAAATAAAAGCGTACTAGGTGTTTTGAATCTGAAAATATAATAGTTTACATAGAGACAGCACTTAAGTACTTACGTACATTTCTTCCCTTAGCCATATCTAATTTGAAATGTACGTAATTTTCAAAGAAATAGTTACACGTATTACTGGTAATTTCTTAAACTGCCTACAACCTGCAATCTGAGGACTCCACAGACAGGATCACACAATACGAATAATTAATGACATAAACTTTTGACACTGATAATAAATTTAAATAGATATTCGATGCATAATCAGGTATTAATCCAAAAACTGTTTAGCGACGGAATGTAGTCTAAAATAATTGTATTCAAGCAATTGACTGAATTTTTTTTTTGAATACGGTAAAAATGTTGTATATTCCAAACGTCGATAGCTAACATTTCGCCATTAGATTACTTATCTTATTCTTTACAATAATACGAATATGCATAAACTATAGTAATAAAACATGCAACATTTAATGGATAATGTTTAGTCCTATTTCAAGACTCCAAATGGATTATTTTCTGTTGAAAGTTCGTTTATTTTAAGACGTTTGTTTTTGCTGACACGATCCATTGATCACCACCAACAGCTCGTCCTAAGACTTTTTTATATTTTTAATTACGCGTTTACGTCTATTTATCTAGTTGATCTGTGACTCAGCTTAGCAACATTGTAAAAGCGATTTGCTAGAATACGCCCACTGAAGTGAAATCCTATGCAAGAGATCCTTTACAAAGGATATAGTATGTCGCCGTCGGCTTTTCCTGCCATGTCTGCTAGATTCAGCTGTGCAAGCACAGACGTTTCGTGAGTTGCGCATTTGTGTGACAAGTTTAATAAGGGAGAGCAGAATGAAAATTATAGCTCTTGTCAGGTCGGTATTTCAACCCCTTTTGCTTCTTTACCAGACTTTTTGCGGCAAAGCCAAAAAAATTTAGAGTTATGTGTTGTACCTGTACGCAAGTATGCGTTCCTTTGTTTCCTCGTAGCCAAAAAAAACAGATGAACAGATTTAAGTCATTAGATTCGTCTTTTTCGCGAGTGTCACTGAGTAGGTCAAAATTGAAAAATTCAAAATGTCCGATTTTCAGCGCCAGAAAGTACATCTTCAATTTTTTTTTTCTCCTAACTTAAGCCTGTCGAGTGTAGTATCAAAAAATATGGTTTTAAAAGCGATAACATAAATGTAATGTAATGTTGAAAAATTTTATGTCTACTTTGCAGTTGGTTCGAAATTCAGAGTATAGGTACTCTACCTACTTCTTCAAACTTTGAATTTTCATAACAACTTTTAAACCCTTCCGCTTTTTCTACTTAACAACTTATTTAACCGCTGCACAATGTTCTTTAGATGTGAGATCAGTGTAATCGTAAGGCCACATCAATGCAAAGGCTCTACATTTTATCTAGTTATTTTCGTACTGCCGAATATTCCGTTCTTGACCCAAAGTATGTCAGTTCTATTATTTATTCTGTGCCTGAAGGTCCGATATTAAACTTGTGTTCATATACTGTCTGGCTTCATCATAAATTAATTAACAATTAAACTTGTGTTAAAATTAATTATCAAATATACTTATATATTTTTAAATCTTTTATTTTACTTACTTTGTTACTGGTTAAGTCTACACTTAACTTTTTTAGGTTCCATAAAATGTGAACATTTGGGCAAATTCAGATTTAAGTACATCTCATGCGGATAAGGCTGTAAACATTTTATAGCACGATTATTTTTAACGTGATCAAAATATTTCGAGATATTTTTGCATTCGAAAAGGTTATGAAGATGTTCGTGATATCTTTTTTAATAGGTGTCGCATTTACACAACAAATAATATATGAAATTTTATTTTTTATGCTAAAATATCTTTGGTGGGATGATTCGAAAATACCACCTATCTTAGTTATGAAAATTAATATATAAGGACTCCACAGATTGAGTTAGCCCTAAGGTAAGCTTGAGGCTTGTCTTATATAATATACGGCCAATAGAGGTGGCAAAGTATTGGGTAAATTCAATATAGTGCAGTTTATAGCCACTTTGACTCAACAGGAAGAAGAAGAACTCAACGTTACTATATTTTATAATTAGAATGCAGGTAGAGCAAACAGTGCAAACAGACTGTTCAGATTACTGAAGTGCGAAATTGATTTTGTAGATTTTGCGTATGGAAGATCTAAAACTCTTAGAAGTTAACTAACTACCTATTCTAATTTTGCTTTTGGATTTTGAAGCGTTTACAATTCGTGCTGTTGTTCGCCATGGCTTGCAGGCTAACTTGACGTGACCAAACGCAAATAGGACGTACCGCAGGCAGAAAAGTCTTAGGAAAATTGTAAATAAGTATACTTTATTGCAGTAACATACATAAATAATGTAGTAAAAAAAAATGTCTACCAAAATTTGGCCGACTTGTTGTGCAGTCAATAAAAGATAGATAGATAAAGATTGACTAGGAAAGAACTAGGAAAACATGCGTATGTTAGATTAATAATTGGTCTCGCGCGCTCGACTAGATACCGCGCTGTGAAGAAAAATCAGTTTCCAGAATGCGGCAACTTATTAGGTAAGTGTGTGTCAAACAATCTGTAAAGATACTAGTGTGCGTCGATTATGGTGTTGCCAGCTACTTGACTGGTGCCCGACCAATGGGAAAATTAAAATTGTTGTCTGTTTAAAAATTATTATGTCTTGTTACGGATAATAAAATGTAGCTCAGAAAAACCTTTAAAATGAAATTAAAATAAAACTGGCCTAGTGTGAGTCGGCTCATGTGGAGAGGGTTCTGTGCATTTTTTTATTTTTCTCCATTTGGACCTACTAAACAAATTTAAAATTATTTCATACTAGCTTTTTCCCCGCAGCTCCGCCTGCGTCAAAAAGTAGCCTATGTTTGACCCCGGGTTTTCAACTATATTCATACCTAATTTCATCAAAATCCGTTCAGCGGTTTGGCCGTGAAAGCGTAACAGACAGACAGACAAAAGGACATACAGACAGACTTTCGCATTTATAATATTAGTACTAGTATGTTATACCAGTATCTTTCTTATTTCGTTGATATTATTTGTTGTCTTCCGACAACAGAGTGCTTGCTTATCGATGGTTTATGGGATCAATTGAACCTGTCTGTACTTGCCTCTACGTAGACTGACAATTACTATTTCATATAAACTAAAATAAAATACACTCAAGTCATTAGCTGAAATAATGTATTTTGAAATAAGTACTCTTACCATACAAAGTCAGTATAACTCGATCATCCTTATCTATTATGTATAAATTAATATTTCAAGCTGCTGTCTCTATGTTCTAAAATAGCAAACAATTTGTACACAGGTATTCTGAAAAGCCGGTCAGCCCTGGCTTTCCAAGAAACTTGGAGTCACTGCCAAGAGATAAGCCTCAGACGATTGGTACTTAATAGCAAAACAGAAACAGTTGGGCTGCTCGCGTGTCCCCATCAGCATACAAATTGCACGGTTTATGACCGCTGCACAAATGCATGCCCCGACTGACGAACATGCAAATATTCTGCAACCCGCCGATTACCACTAACAAACACGAGCAGAACACATTCCACTATTCACACAGAGGCGACGCTAACGCCACCATTATGGTAACAGTCGACACATAAAAAATATTGAAGCGAAACAATAAAAACCTAGATAAGCCGAGTGGCCGTCTGAGCCGTACATTTAGGCCTCATATCGCTGTGTTTACACACATAAAGGAAATCGAGCGGATAAAGATGGCAGTAAACTTTCAATTTAAATGACCCGGGCCTACATTTAGACAGAACTTTCAGACCGTTGCCCCACGGCCTTCGCCTGAGAATGGCCTAAAAGACCACGGAATGGTCTTGGACGGGTATATTACATTTACAATGTAAAATACACGAGTATTAAACTGTTAATGGGATATGATAATGTTTTGGTTTTACACATTGCGCATATAAGGTTTAACGCACGTGATTGGCCTCTAGCTACTGTTGTGACTTGGCTACAGTGTAAAGTGCATTCTTTTCAGAGAGTATTATGCTATTTTGTTGCCGTTGATTCTAAATGAAATTGGTTTGGTAACTCCTCGGCTCCTAGTCTTTATAGAAAATACAAATTATTCATTAATCCTCGCAGGTCCCTAAAAATACATTTTCAGCGAACCCCTAATAGCCCAAATTTACTATATAATTACAAAACTTCTCAATAGCAAGATGTTTTTTAACTTATTGAATACCTACACATTTTTTACATCGTTTAAATTTAAATTAAGTTATAAATATATAAGTTAGTAACAAAAAGTATTACAAATAAATATTGAGTAGTTATCAGGTCTGGTGATTATTATAGATCAGTGATGTTGCCCTCGTAACGTTGCGGTTTGAACAAGGCTTGTAAGGCGAGACGGCTGAGAATCACAGCCTTAAACATTTTAACACCTCCGAGGTTTTATTTGAATTGTTAGTTTACAATACTAAACCAAAAATTATAATCGCTAATTTGGAATATATAAAAATAAATGTAATGCATATTCATGGTATTACACGCATTTGATTCAATGTTTTATGTTTTTTTTATTTTAATTAAAATACTATATTCAATACTTTGTGTTTCACTAACATTGTAATTATTTTTGGTGATGATATTGACACTACACATAAAAATGAATGTGCTTTTTAGGATGTATTCTCTCTCATTGAAATTATAATGTTCAGCGACGGCTGGCAGCCGGGCCTTGACTCCTTGACACACCGAGTATTTAAATGCATTTGTGCAGTTGTGAAAGCCTTTGTCCGCCATTTGTATTTTGTATCATCATCGTATGTATGGATGTAAAATTCTGTATTGTACGTATGTTGGACTTACATAAAAATTAAACTTTTATATACGCGATTGTTACACATTAAATTAATTAAATAAATCCGTTTACCTGCGACCATGAACGCTGCAATGTGTTTGAAACGTTAGGTTAAAATAAATAAGTAGTAAACGCGATAAAAAACCGTCATAAATATTAAATTAAACTATTTTTTTATTTACACCTAACGTTTCAAATAAATTTTATGTGTAACAATCGCGAAAACATAAGAAAAGAATACAGTTAAATAGCTACAAATAAAACAACTCAGATATTGTATAATGGGGGATCTACGAGGGGTCTCTTTCAGTAAACCACCATAACAGAGAAAAATTTAAAATATGTATCTTCACTAAACATAAGTGAAGATACGTATTTTAATTTTTTTTTTCTATTGTTTTACAAGATTGGTGTTTGATTCCTATACTTTTCCCATTACGATGTTGTTTTTACTATTGCAAATGTACATGTTATTTACTAGCTTAAGCTTTACTGTTATTTGACCATATGTCCTTTGTTTTCGATTAGCCTTTACTACCTTTAGTACTACTAATAATTCTGTACTTTACTATTGTCAAAGACATAAAATTTTGCACAAATTTTCAATACGATTACTTTTGTCATGTCAATAAATTTCAATGATGCTGATATCATCGCGGATATTTGATTAAAATTGAAGTATATCCGATTGAATCCGATACCAATCGTTGTCATGTTCCAAGCTCAAAAGATCTCTATAACACTAAAAAAAAACAAACAAGAAGACATCGTTACAATTTTTTCAACTTCGTCATTGCTTTGAACAAGTACGCCATTTAAGTATAATTTAAATTGCAGTTTCCATAAATCCGTGCTATCTGCGACGTGTGGTCGGCATCCTCGACTCACAGTTATCTTAAGTGCATCGTGAAGTGCGCATGCGCCTGTCCTTATTGTGTCTAATGCCCATATTTAGACTGATATTATTAGTATATTTTAATGAGCCTTTTTCTGGTTCTTGTAGAATTCTTACGTATATTTTGTCATTTTACGCCAGGCTATGAAAGGTCCAAATTTCGATCAACAGTTTATCCTGTGTTTTATCTTTTGCATGTTGCCCAAGTTATATGAGTTTGTTACGAAGCCCAAGTCCGTTAATATGTTTTGGCAGCCCCGTCCATCGGCATAATACAGAAGTTGGAAGTACTTACTTTTTTATTAATATAAATTGTCCCACTGCTGCGCAAAGGTCTCCCCGATTTCCTTCCAAATTTCTCTCTGACCACCTAGTCGAATCTTTCCAAATCGTTGCTTCAGCGCATCGACTTAGTTTGTATTTTAAAAATTGTATGCTGCTTGTTGCATTGTTTTTGACATTAATTAAATTTAATTTCTACTAAATCTAACTTTGAACGGCATGGTCACAGACGTGCATGAATCACAACAACGCATCAGCAAAATAGCTATTTTTTTACTTTCTGAAATCTGTTCCGTGACGGTTTTTATGGGTAAATCCCATTTTTTATAATTTTAGTTCCGTGTGTAGAAATAATTCGCTAATTACGAGAAAAACGGATCGTAAGAGGCAGCTTATCTAGCAAATACCCACTACTTCGATTACCTACGTAGAGAAGGAATAGAGAGAATTTGGACTTCAACTCGAAATGTAGAGTGCTCATCATTTTGATCTTATTAGTATTGTTACACTACATTCTAATTGATAGACGGTGTGACCTGAAATAATATTAACATTTATCAAGGAATTGCCATAGACTGAATACCTTAAGAATACGTTACAGTAGTCATATAAATGTTGAATTAAGGTGTGAAATTACTTATAGAAAACTGAGAAAATGTCGTTAATTTGGAGTATGATAACAGCGTGCGAGTTTTCCAAACACTATCATTGGTACAGTCTCTCATTTTTCATTCTGAATTAACCTTAGCTTGAATCGAAGGAAAAGAGGTAGATGCAAAGATGTTACCACTGGAGGGCGATTCTCAGAAAACACGACATACCTAAATGTTGTTTTTCGACAAATCTCTATCTTATATCTCGATCGAATTTCTTTTCAGGACTTCAGGACACTTTTGTACATATGTATCAGATTGCCCTTTTTAATCTTTCCATTTGCTGTTTACAGCTTCGATAGCCTAGTAAAAGCCTTGATTCCAACGACGCACTAGTCAGTGAACTCTATTATGAGACGATGTTATGCAATTTAAATACATTTTTATTAGCAAGGTGCTTATTTCGTATACTTGATCGACTTCGCTATTGTTCGGCCATTCATATGAGTCATGTACCTAGTTGTTGTAATGTATCTAATATAAAAGGATAAGGTTCAATTGATAATTCATAATCTTGCAAAAAATGGTCATGAGTCAAACGGATCTTAAAATTACTAAGGTGCCTTATTATGTCGGTCATCAACAAATGATCCAAAGTAATTACGCGCTTGTTGAATTGAGCAGTAAAAAGTTTTTTTTTTTTTCGATTATGAATGTTTTGAAACATAGTAGACAGTCGAGCGCTACGTCATTGTCTTCGTATATTTTTTCAATGTCTGCATTTCTTACCTTTCTGACCGGACCACAAAAAAAC
The DNA here is from genome assembly GCA_947363495.1 of Euzophera pinguis. Lineage (NCBI taxonomy): Eukaryota > Metazoa > Arthropoda > Insecta > Lepidoptera > Pyralidae > Euzophera > Euzophera pinguis. The sequence goes on from OX376171.1 coordinate 9,335,522, forward strand.
AAACGCATCCGCTAGCGAAATCAATCATTTCTTTATCGTACTCCGTGGTAGAACCGCCTCTATCTCTACTTTATTTTGGTTTAATTTCTATAATTATGAGTCCCTCATAGAGGAAATACGTGAAAGTTGAAAAAAAACAATAACTAAGCTTAACATTTTCAGAAACGAGATTGTTTTACATTCTTTTCCAAAATAAAGCTTATTCTTGTAATTATTTTATTTTGCGGCACGGAAAGTGGCAAACCTGTAATTCAACCGTCTAGCTAGACAATATTGGCATAATTTTTACTATGTAACGCACATATCGCCTTACATATGGATGTCACGTTTTTTTTGGAGCACCTATGACTATATGGATAGTCATAGGTGCTCCAAAAAAAACGTGACCATATATGGAGTTGTTTTTATCCAAGCCCACGGTGTCACGCCATACTACAAACACAGGAAATCTCGACTTCCGCCGTCTAGGATGTTAACCCTAGACAATGAATCGCTAATAAAATACTGTCAGTCTGTCGTTAAAAGTAATGGGTGCGTAGTTGCGACGGGGAACGCTCCACATGGATCTCCTGAACAGACCCTGCAGATAATGCGTATAGTCTTGTGATGAGATATGTAACAAAGAAAATGTTAAATTTTCAGTATCAATTAAGTATTTATTCTAATACTCGTAAATTCTTTCTGGGTTAGGAAGCGCATTAAACAAAAGACAGTACAAATGCCATGAGCCCATGACATTCCCTACTGAAATTTGATTTCCATTCTATAAATCTATGACAAAGGCCCTTCACTGGTTTTAATTTAATTGCATTGAAAGGAATCTTTGCGCATTCTTCATTTTAGTTGTTAGCAACAGGAGGAGGTGTTAGCACCTCCACCTTATTTCCATCTCTGCATCTTGTAATATATGTATTGGACCATTCAATTGCTCTACTTTCAACTGTAGAATCAACTGCCGGGCAAACCGGGAACACACCTTAGTTAGCTGCCATTTATGGTCCACTGCCACTGCACTGTTTTTATGCACGCGTATGTGCTACAAATTGGGTGGTGTTTTTGCTAGAATTCTTAGACGGTGACGAGTCTAGACACAAAATATCTGCGGTTGTGTTTTCTAATGTACGAGTATGTCTGGTTTCATAATTTAGGCAATTGTTTACACGAACCTCGCCATGATATATTTGTTCCTAAAATTTCTGTTTGAATTTGGTTACTAAAAATGTTTATTTATCCATTTCTTTTTTTCATACTCAGACTGTAATATATACATTGAAACCAACATTAGGAAAACTTTTATAACATTCATTAAAGACGTGCATGTATATTGTACACTAGATTTCAAAAGACTTACTTCAATTTTATTTCTACAGACAAGTCAATTTGTACAGTTCATTAACTAAATTAATTAATTAATTTTCGTACTTGCAAATGCTCTAAATAAAAGTTATCAAATCTTACACTTACAAAAAGTTGAGTAGTTTAATTGTGTACTTTTCTTCGTAGCGGAACCTAAAATATTTTTTTGTAGTAAATAGACTTTCTAAGTATTTTGTTGGCTACGCATTGTCTTTATAATAATCTTGAAGTGGCAACTAATCCATACTAATATTATAAATACAAAGTCTGTCTGTCTGTTTCGCTTTCGCGGCGAACTGCTGAACCGATTTTGATGAAATGTGGTATGAATATAGTTGAAGACCCGGTGTCAAACATAGGCTACTTTTTGACGCAGGCGGAGCTGCGGGAAACAGCTAGTATATAAATATTTTTATTTTGTTTATACTACAAAGTACGCTGCTATGCGTCAATGATAGAATGTAATGTGGTCATCACGAATTACAAACTAAGAAAAAACATCGATTGTCTATTGTGACTACAGTCAAGCAGACGTTTCTGTTAATGATCATCTCGTCAGCCTTTACTTGGTTGCATCCCAAACAAGCCCAGAGTCCAGGGTAATAGATTCGGCAACATGTCTAAGCCTGGATTTCACAATATAATATAAATAAATGATATAAATATGGTAGAGATAGCTTTTAGCATTAAATCCGCCTATTGTATGTTTACTTGTGATACAATGAAGTTAATATTTACTTACTGCGATGGCTCAGCGACCCAAAGAGGATCTTGGCCTCCGACAGAAGAGATTTCCACTGTTCTCTGTTCAGCACAACATCCTGCCAGTCGGCAGTTTTAAAAAATTTACAAATCTTTATTCTTTGATGAATTTTCAATTTAAATATTTGTTGTACTTAGGCGTAAAGATGTTTTTTATTTTTCCTTAAAAAAATCTGTCATTATAGATTGCACTACCTAATGTAATAGACAGCGTCAATATATAATTCTTTGTTTCAGATTCCACTTATCAATAACGAAGGCAAAACAGGACTGGGAGCTGTGGCCCCGCCAGCGGCGCCCATTAAATACAACGCACTAGGAAAAGCTACCATTCACCTAGTCAGTAGGAGCAAACTACTAAAACCTGCGAAAGCCTTCCAAAACCAACAGGATGAAGACTCTGACCAGGAATAAAAAAAGAAACTAAAATGTCAGTGGGTGCCAAATGTTCTAAGTTATATAATTACATGAACAAAAAAATGTTTTTTTTTTTTAATTTTTTTTTTATTAACCTATATTGTCCCACTGCTGGATAAATAGATAACAATCGTTGGGCTACTAATTGGCGCCCTGAGAGTGGCTGGCGAAAGAGAGGAAGACCGAGGATGCGCTGAAGCAATGACTTGGGAAGATTCGAGGCTAGGTGGTCAGAGGTAGCGGAACAGAGAGAGGTTTGGAAGGACTTGGGGGAGACCTTTGCCCAGCAGTGGGACATAAATATATGTATACCTAAATCATGAATATGAATTTAAGCTTTTCATAAAACTTGTACTGTTATGTATTATTCCGCAACTCTTTTGCGCCGAACTATCTTTCTAGAATCCTCTTAGCATGAAATCCGCAAATTGTTACAAGTATTTTTAATTTGTGAAATGGTTTTAATAAATAAATGAATAAAGACCCAAAGAACAAGGCATGCGACATTGTAAATTTTTTATATAATAGGCATTAATGAACTAGTTACTGAAGCCTAAGATAGTATTTTTTTTTTACTGTTTGTTAAAGTAATCTTCAATATCAATGTTGTTTCGGGTTTTATATATATTTGCAAAAGTAGACTTGGTAAGAAGTATGTCGATGAAACTTTAAAGATATAGCTTAATATAAAGTCGATATGCGATTTTATGTCTTCTATTTTCCAGTAGTTTTCATTCAAAATAACTTGAAAATCTATGTACGATGCAAGCACGTAAGGTTCAATGTCAAACTTTCTTATTATATTGCATTTTTTTTTCTAATACCCTCAGTTTTTTCGTACTGAACACACTGATAAGTCATTATATTACAAAATCGCCAACCCTGTCTGTCAATAAGAGGCACGTATTCAATCAGACAGCATTCAGTAGTAATGCGTTCGTATGAATAATTACCTAGAGCGGGCGCAGGAAATGCAAATGTGTATACCTTGTATTTTAAAGGTGGCTATCCATTGCTTAAGCATTTGTGACGTATTTCACGTCATTCTAAACATCAAAGACGTCATGAAGACAACTCTACTAACCTATTAACGCATAATAATGATCGGCAGATAAGCCCAAAGAATTGGCGGGCTGAAAAAACATATATCATTGAATCAATTTGGACCTTGTATTTTAAAGGTGGCTATCCATTGCTTAAGCATTTGTGACGTATTTCACGTCATTCTAAACATCAAAGACGTCATGAAGACAACTCTACTAACCTATTAACGCATAATAATGATCGGCAGATAAGCCCAAAGAATTGGCGGGCTGAAAAAACATATATCATTGAATCAATTTGGATGGACCCAATTTGGTTTTATGTACATTACTGGAAGAAATTTCTTTAGAAAAGAGTAGAACTCTTGTACACAGTTTTCCTAATGCTAAGTTTCCAATATATATATTTACAGCGTGCACATGAAATAAATAAATAAAAAAATTGTCTACCCCATAATGAAAAAAAAGTAAGCAAGAGTAGGTTGTACTCGAAACTCTTGTCATTTCGGTATGACTGAAAGGTTCAAAACGAATATTTTGAACCCTAACGAATGTTAATTACAAATAGTTCACTAATAATTAAGAAAACTACTTCAGACGCAAGATGGATAGATGGAAAACTGAATGATGTACGCTTTGCGCTTTGCCTAACTTCCTTACCGTAATGGAGTGGCAGCCTTATCTTTGCGGTCGTCTCGAGAACTAAATACTATGCAGGGTCTCGAATGGGACCTTTTTGCAATCATTGGCCACTGTTTCCAGAAATTATATCGTGTGATTGCACGGTGAGGTTTCCGGTACGGTCCTCTGAAAAACTGGTAAGAAAATATAATTTATCCTCAGCGCTTTAGACATATCTTACTCTTCTTTTAGACACAAATGGCACAACAATTAACAAACATGTAATTGTAGTCTTGTGTCTAGGTATTTATTAATTAAGTATCGTGTTTATGGTAAGCATTCCTCCTCTGTGGTTTGCCTTAGACGCGGAGGTCATGGGTCAGATTCCCAGGGGAAGCATATTTTGTTAAGTTGTTTCCAGTTTACTTAGACGAAAATACGACATTATCACATTACAGATTAAATTCTTAAGTATTTTACGTGCAAAATAATTTATTTTAACCTCGTGAATATTCATAAATTAGCCTTTACAAAATTTGCGTCGAAGTAGTACACGTAAGCGAGACATAGAAGGCTTACTTTTTGCATACCTCAGATGATATGAGGGCTCAGCGCGATACAAAAATCGTAACTTCTTTCACAGCTTAGGACACAGAGTAACTTTGGGAACATCTAAACATAGAAGTTCAATAGAACATTAACATATATCTGTATGCACGCATGAAGAAGAACAAATTAACGAAGGAAAGAACAGTAGAAAAACGAGATGCAAAAACACCAAATTGATTAACATGTGAAGTAAAATTTACTATTTCTGATTTTCCAAAAGGTTGACTGGTAGAATCTCTACTTCTAGCTTTAGTATAAAGTCCACCCATTTTACAATTTTAGATAATAATATCCATATCCATACTAATATTATAAATGCGAAAGTCTGTCTGTCTGTCTGTTACGCTTTCACGGCCAAACCGCTGAACGGATTTTGATGAAAATTGGTATGAATATAGTTGAGATCCGGGGTCCGGGGGCTACTTTTTGACGCAGGCGGAGCTACGGGAAACAGCTAGTAAGTAATATGTACATATAGTATGTAGTTTGAAATAAATTAATTAATGCCACATGCAACTAAAATCCACCGACTAGAGCAGTGATTCCCAAAGTGGTCCAGGTGGACCCCCAGGGGTCCACGGGAGACTTGCTGGGGGTCTACGTAGGCGTGAACAAAAAATGGGGGTCCATAAGATGTTAATGGGGGTCCACGAAAATTTATCTGCTTTTGATAGTAAAGAGCAAAAATGTAAGCATAGTTTTTATAAGGGCCTACCTACATTGTTTTAAGTACCTATCTAAGCAGATAATATTTTAATAAGGCAAGCGACTGTTACTTGTCCAAACTTGTGTATTCGATATTACGTACAATTTCGTGTACAGACTTGCAAAGCGCTATCCGCCCGACAATGCTTAATGCTTGTTCAGACATGAACTTGATCAACACTATAAATACTTGATGCCAAAGGCAACCAAACGCATTCATTTGTTTCCGGAATTTCGAAAACAAGGCGGAATTTGGAAAAAAGTTGTGAGAAAATTTATATCTGTGTTTGCTAGTGCCGGAGAAAAGTAAGTAACCTCCCTTTTTTTGTTATAGTACTTAAGTATTTTGTTTACGTGTACTAGTCGGTTGATCACAACGGCCTGTATAGATAGGTAACTTAGTAACTTACAGATATTTTAATTGTCCTCTTTCGATTTGAAGACAAACACAGCACGTTTTATTCAATTGTTTTTTCACGAGAGAAGCACTGCCTCTCTAAAAAGGCCGAATAAGCAATATTGCAGAGCAATTAATTTTGTAATTTTTCTTGCAAATAACTACTAATTTTATAAAACAGTAATTTCATAATCATGTTAAATTGATTTTGAAGTAACTATTTTATCAAAACTATTCCTTTTCGGAAAGAGCGAGCGGTGCGCGGGCGACGGGAAAAGGGCGGGGCTTGAACTTCGATGCCTGTTTGTCACGTTTTAACAATGAAGCCGCAGACAAAAAATACGCAAATACACGGAGCGCGTGAACTCATTGATTTAATAAAATGTTAGTTATCGTTTTTATGGACAATTTTGGGATTTCGACGTTTATTTTTTCCTACACAAATATGATCAGTATTCGATACTGAGTACACTAATTTTTATTTATACTATTAAAAATTAGTGGTAAATTATGTACTTTAAAATTGATACCGTTTTGTGAAAACGTTTGTATTTGTCTCAGCGGTTTATTAGTTGGTCCCTTTACAAGCCGTAATTCTATTTCCGCGTGCTGACAAAGGCTGCGGTGTGATACCTATATTCAGAAAAAAACTTGGTTACTAAAACATTTTTTTTACAGGTAAGGTAACTGACACGAAACATGGCTACAGCAAAGAAAAAATGTCGACAATATAGTGTCGATTATTTGAAATATGGTTTTGTTCCATCAGAGGCAGACAAACAATTGCCCATGTGCCTATTATGCAACAAAGTTTTGAGCAATGACTCTATGAAACCATCAAAGCTCGAAGATCATCTAAAAAGGTGTCATACTGATAAAATAGGTAAAGATTTAAAATATTTTCAAACATTGAAAGAAAAATATGGAAAGAGACCCACCATGCACAGTATGTTCGCTTCAACATCTCAAAGTAACGATGATGGCTTGCGGGCATCTTACAATATCTCATTACTTATAGCAAAATCTGGAAAACCGCACACTATCGGAGAACAATTAATTTTACCCGCTGTTGAAGAGGTTTTAAAAACTGTTTTGCACAAATCTCCATTTGACGTACTAAAAAGAATTCCATTAAGTAACAATACTGTACAAAGACGCATTGATGAAATGAGCTCTGATATCGAAAGCTTTTTGTGCAATCATCTGCAAAAAACTCATTTTTCTATACAACTGGACGAGTCAACGTTACCCAGTAATGAAGCATTACTATTGGCATATGTCCGATTTATTGTTGAGGAAGAAATTCACGAAGAATTGCTATTAGCCAGAACTTTGGAGACTGACACTAAAGGCGAATCAATATTTAATGTCCTGAGTAATTTTTTTACGGAAAAATCGATCCCATTTACAAACATTATTTCAGTGGCAACAGACGGAGCTCCTGCAATGGTCGGGCGATATCGTGGGTTTATAAGTCATCTCAAAAGAATTATACCAGGACTTACAGCTATTCATTGCGTAATCCACCGACAACATCTTGTGGCAAAACATTTAAGTGACAGGTTGAACCAATCTCTTCATTTTGTAATAAAAGCTGTCAACAAAATCAGAAGCAATGCATTGAATACACGTTTATTTGCTCAATTGTGCGACGAAAATGATGAAGACTTCCAACGACTGCTCTTACATACTGAAGTACGCTGGTTGTCGAAAGGTGCATGCTTAACGAGATTTTACTCTGTTTTCGATTCCATATTAGAGTTCTTAGAAAGTAGAGATCCAGATTTAAAAGAAAACTTGATCAAATTCAAAGCAGACATTGCGTATTTGACAGATTTGTTTAAAAAATTTAATGATATTAACTTGCAGTTACAAGGGGACAGCCTGAATTTAATAAAAACAAAGGGGATAATTTCGGCTTTTCTTGGGAAATTGAAATTTATGAAGCAAAACATTAGTCGGCGCGAATTCTCTCAATTTCCAAACTTGTCGCAGGTAGAATGTATTGATGAGGATATCCATACCTACAGTCAACATTTAAGTGCCCTGCATGATGACTTCAAAACCAGGTTTGAAGATATACTGACGATGGATATACCACCATGGATAATAAATCCATTTGATGAAACGGAAGTGGCCAATGTTGTATTACAAGAGGAGCTGCTCGAGCTAAGCACTAATGAGGAGCTGAAGGTGAAATTTAGAAAAGGCTACCCAACATTTTGGCTGCAAGCAGAAATACCCGAAAAATATCCTGGACTGTGGGAAATCGCAAGGAAATTTTTAATAGCTTTTCCCTCGTCATATCTTGTCGAAAGGAGTTTTAGTGCCGTTACAAACCTCTTAACAAAAAAAAGGAGCAAATTAAACATCACAGAGCGGGGGGATTTGCGGTTATTGCTCACAAAAATAAAGCCAAACATTGATCGTTTGCTGACACTCCATCAGATACATCCTTCCCATTAATTAAAATTATGACCTGAACCTATATTACCTTAATATTTTTTTCTTGTAATTCTATTCTTTTAATAAATAAAGTGATATAAAATGTACCATTTTTCGTTTTTATTTTACATATCGAAATATAGGGACAGAACTCAGAAGTGACACAATTTTTATTTTTTGGCGACTTTAAGAATGTGGTAGAAATGTAGCAGCAGGGGGTCCACCGAAACCAGTAAAATTTTGAAAGTGGTCCACGAGAAAAATAAGTTTGGGAACTACTGGACTAGAGGAAGACTTTGCAAAGAAAAGCTTTCTTTCTAATCAGCATTTTTAATGAATCGAAAGCTGATGTTACAGAACTACATTTCCTACCAATACAGAATGAATATATTAACAAAGCCTTCTGTTGCAATTTATATTGTGAATTGTGAAACTAGACGGGGTGTCGTTTGGTCAGACGCTCGCGTGTCCTGTGCAATAAGCTGCACTTTCGAGGCAACCTTGTGATTATGGCAGTTACTACTTAGGCGACGGAAATGCTTGGCCACTTCCATGCGGTGTGCACGGCAAAAACTAGACCTCTTTTTTTATTTCCGCCGGTGAATTTCAAATTCAATTACTTTCACATGTTTATCTGTTTCGCATTGTGTTTATTCTATTTTTAAAACGTTTGAACACTCGCCTGCCAGAAATAAAAAATATGCAATAATACTATGCAATTCACGCAGATATTTTTGTGAATGGTTGGCAAAAAGTAGTCGAAGTATAAACGCAGAATTTTATGGAGAAAGCTTGAACTGCATATAATATATACACAAAGTTTATATGCAAATAAAAAAAAAATTGATTCTGTGATTTTGTGAGTCTATGACTAAAGTTTCTAATAGTACATAACTGAAAAGATCTGCTTTTAATAATCAGTGCAAAATCAGAAATCAGAATTTTTGCCTTATAGGTTTATTTCTAAAAGCTGCTTCATTTGAGAACTTTAGTGATATGACCTGAATTCAATACATCGGTGATAAATTACTGTATCCGTAAATTTATATTTTGTTGGTCATCGGAATGAATAGAATAAAATAAAATCGATTTAGATGTTAAATACCTCTAATCAAGTAATTCAAATTTTTATTTATTATGAATTTAACATCGTTCAAAAAATGTACAAAACCAAAATAATATCTGTAACATAAGGCCAATAACAGAATTCACTCGTAAAATCTGCAAGAAACAATAATTTCTATAAATGTCAAACATAATTTAAACGTTCAATGCATGCCGAAAAAAAGTTATTTATAATTTGTTGAGTTTTTACCCGATATAATTAGAAATAATCTAAGTGTTTTTTTTCTACAATCATCAAATACTACTAAATCGTACTCGTATCATACACTAAAATACTTAGCTTGACTTACAAGTGTGTCACAAAACATTTACGCAGAAGCCATTTCAAAAACAGAAAAGTCATCGTGCAGTTACTATAAAGTGGCCGTAAACATTGATTTTTATACGAAATCGATTGAGTATAGACATGAGGCATTTATTAATTGACTATTTATCTCGTAAACATATGCGAGAGGCGACCGACAAATGGCTTCGAAGAAGGATTCTTATGTTACCCACACAGGTTACTCATATAAGTAAATGACCAGCGCATTTTTTGAGTTTCAACACCACACCCTTCATAACGTGACCATAAAAAAATAAAAAGTTAAAAAATGATTAATTTCGAAGAACTGACTTTGGCTTTTCCATTTACGGACCAGCAATTTGTGCATGACATTCGTATTGTGAAATTTTATAATAAAAGTTGTCAGAAATGTTGATAAAATTGGAAAATGTGCTCTATATACAAAAACTTGTATTGTGTAACTCAAATATAAACAAATATTATAAATATAACATCTGCATTAGCCAATGCGTACTAGATACAGTCTTAGAGGCATTTGAGACTACTGAGAAAAATAAGCGAGAATGTCAACCATGATACAGAGGAAAAACTAGCTCTTCTCATTTTTACATAAAAAAAAATACTTTGAATACTTACGGAATACGGAACACCAGCGTCTAACTCCACAGCATCGTCATGGCATAAATTTGTGGCAACTATTTCCACGGATTTTGAGTGGATTTCCAACTAATTTATTAGACGCATTTCGCCCACAAAGGGTATCGAGTGAAGGTCGCGACGACCCCGACAGGTGGCGCCTCGTTACCCATGCAGCGGACCCGCCGTCTGCCTGGCTTCCTGACCAACCCGTACCATAAACTAAACGTTATCCAGAAGATAAGTTTTCAAACGGTATTCATTTGTTTGGAAGCTGCCAGATCCGTGGAAATTTTTGGAAACCAGTGCCTCTACCTTGAGGTTTTATTATAGTAGGCTGCATTAAGATTTTGTTAGAAATTTCTTAGTAATTATATACTATCCGCCAGGGTCGCTTTACAGATTTGACAAACAATACTATGACCACTGTCGTTAGCGACAAAAACATAAGACTAAACGTAAAATCTGCCTAAAACATGATGCGTTCAAGTTCCAGTTTCAGCATCTTATATTTGAATTATTTTTAATAGACTCAACGAGTCTAATAATTGAGCAACTGAGTTGAATAATTTTTGTTCGTTAACGAAGGATTTTTGTTTGATAACGAAGGGTTTTCGTTCGACTTAAATGTCACACATTTCAAAAATAGGGCCCCAGGAGTTCCAGGACAGATTGTCCTAGTAAACATACGAGGTGGGCCGACCCCAAATTAAGAGTTATGACAATATGGATGAAGACTTCCTTTCTATTTTTCATGATTAATTCTAAGCACATTTATATTATCCATACTTCCATACTAATATTATAAATGCGAAAGTCTGTCTGTCTGTCTTTCTGTCTGTCTGTCTGTCTATCTGTCTGTCTGTTACGCTTTCACGGCCAAACCGCTGAACGGATTTTGATGAAATTTGGTATGAATATAGTTGAAGACCCGGGGTAAAACATAGGCTACTTTTTGACGCAGACGGAGCTGCGGGAAACAGCTAGTTAAAAATAAATTTCTCTTGATTGTGTTAGGAAGGAAATAATTATTTGCAAGTGCTTTATTTCCGTACTCTCAGTCCACTGCGCTCGTAGGCTCAACTCCAGGGCATTTACATCTGTTTACTAATTTACTTTACAATGTACGAATTTTAAATCAAGGCCGATCTGTCTGCGTAATATTCGGTCTAAAAACACTAGAAAGCTTTTTGATACCATCGCCTTGCAAAAAATTCACTATACGTGTAATTTTTGGCCGTAGACTAATAAATTCGTAATATAATTTAGGATTCGTCAATCAGGCCGTTTTGAACTTATTAATTTCTTTTTGAAAACACTACGCATACCTACTCTACTGCCATATCCTAATCATAGTACTTATTCGGAGCTGCGTATTATTAGACCATACATCAACTCAACGCGACCCTTGTGTTGAATAGCAGGATGAATCACAAAACACATTTTACGACTCTATGCTACTGAAATCATACAACGGCTCAAAAGTTTAACACCAAAGTGATGTATGATTTCATCTAAGATATTATAAATTCGCACATCTTTAATCGCTACACTTGTTGAACACCAGGATCAATTCAGTATACAAATCAAATTTTAGAGACTTGGGAATCATCCTCGCTGTCAAAGCCGCGCCGCCAGCGCAGCGCATTTTTGATACCTATTGAATGTATATAGTAATGCTATTTATTTATGTAGTGCGGAGAAAAGTATGTCGGCGTCTCTTTCGTATCACTTTATAAGAATCACTAATGCTAAGCTAGCTACAGGCAAAGATATAGACACAGGCAACAAAATGCTGGAACAATATCCCACCGCCAATAAGGGAATTAAGTTCCATACATACTTTTAAAAAACATCTGAAGTCCTTACTTCTACAAAAACAGAAAATTGGTATTCCAGCACGTTACCGTAGTGGTCTTTCCTTGTATTCATTATTACCCTAGTGGTTTTTCCTTATATATATTCTGCATTTTGTCACTTATCAACTATCCCCGTAACGCTTTGGTTTTTTAGTGTACAAACCACGTGATAATATACCATTTTGCACATATACCTGCTTTTGAACAGTTAATCCTCTATTTATTTATTTACTCTATTTAGTGCCCGTACCTACTGACTTGGCAATAACTGAAAATCAGTGTTTCTGTACCATCTGTGTGCAGAATATTCGCTGAGTTATGGCCATTTTGTCTTGCTGCAGCACATTAGATTACCTTATACGTGGGGCGCACTATAAGTTTCCGGAATGAATATGAAAAAATACTATTAAAGGTACAAAATTAATTTATTGTTTTCCTCCCTCCCTTGGCGTCTATGCACTTTTTCATTCGATGAAACCAGGTTTGAAAACTTTTGTGCCACTCCTCTGTGGTGACCTCTGAAACGTGTTTTTCATACTCCTCGACAGCCTCTTCTGGTGATGAAAATCGTTGACCGCGTAATTGGTTCTTAATTTTTGGGAACAGAAAAAAGTCACAAGGTGCCAGGTCGGGACTGTATGCAGGATGACTCATGAGTTCTACATTTTTCGCCTTCAAAAATTCGTTTGTCTGTCTGGCCGTGTGAGAACTAGCATTGTCGTGGTGCAGGATGATACGGCGTTTACGGTTATTTTTACGGAGTTCGTCAATAACTTCCGGCAAACAAATGGTCGTGTACCAGTCACTATTCACTGTACGACGATTCTCTAAAGCAACAGTAGCCTAGCTTAGATGCACTTTTCACGCGCGCCACTTTGGTTGGTTTCGGCTCATCTTGAAAGACCCATACGCTCAATTGCTGCTTTGTTTTGGGATCGTAGCAATAAATCCATGTTTCGTCACCTGTTACTATGTCCCACACCAAATTTGACGCACCTTCGTTGAATCTGGTAAGCATGGCACTGCACCAAGTGACGCGGTCCGTTTTTTGAGCCTCGGTCAAGTTGTGTGGGATCCACCGCGAGCACAGCTTTCTCACACCCAAATGTTTGTGTAGGATTAATTGTATTTGACTCATGCCTATTTCTAAGGATGCGCGAATTTCATGGTAGGTCACATGCCTGTCTGTTTCAATCATACGGCGCACAGCATTGATGTTTTTGTTGGTCACAGCGGTGGACGGCCGACCATCGCGAGATTCGTCACTGAGATTGATACGACCACGCTTGAATTCTGCAAACCAGCTATAAACAGTTGTCTTGCATGGTGCTTCATTGCCAAAAGCTGTTTCAAGCCGAGCGATGCTCTGTTGAGCTGTCAAATTACACTTAAAATCGTAGAAAATCATACTACGAAAATTTTCCCGAGTTAAATCCATGTTGATGCAGACACACAATTTTTTAAATGGCGCCACAAGGTAAAAACAAAAGACAGTCAGATGAAACAAACTGCATTCTACAGCCAAAGAGTTCTATTTTCAAATGTTGCAATAAATTTTTAAATATTGTTTATGTAAGTGGCCAGTTCCGGAAACTTACAGTGCGCCCTATGTATTAATATTATTGTGTAAGCTATACAATGTATGTAATCTTTTTGTGTAAATTATTTTTGTTTTATGTAATACTATGTCTGTAGCAACAAATAAACAAATCTATCTATCTATCAAAACTAACTACCATTAACAAACTAAACAGGTACACTTTAAATAGGAATACCATTGAAAGGCTTCTGTTTCATTTACATATTTCTTAATTTAGAAATCTTACGGCGCTTAAAATTATAGCATCTAAGTAGGCAATATATATCATAGGAAAACATGTATAACAAAACTTTAAATTTTCTTTCTACGTAGAAGTAATTTTTCCAAAAATACTAACATCAGTCGACTAAACAGTTTAATTTTAGCAGATAAAACATTATAAAGTGTAGGACGCGACCTCTGCTGTTTACTTTTCTCTGCGGATGATTCCTGCACAGAGTAAGTACGACACAGAGTCAACATTTATGTTTGTATCTTGTAAAACATTGTTTGTTTTCTCACACATCATGTGCCGGCTTTTTCTTGTTCTTTGTTTTTCTCTGAAATAATACAAGCGTTTAATTTTTTATAAAACATTTTGACAGTTAAAATCTTGTTTATTATTCCTGTCTATAAAGAACAAGTTAGTATAAAAATAATCTAACGTTGAAAGTTTATTTTTAACTGCACTGAAATAAGATCAATTTATGGGGGTTTAGCTATCCGTGCACATCACATTAATATTCAAAAAATTGACTTACCTAAAACACAGTAAAGTCAAATAAACCAAGTACTATAACTAACAGCCGCATGTACCTAGAGGACAAATGCTGTTTGTAACACGTTTGTGAGGATGGTTTAAAAAATAAGGTGATATTGATTAAACTTAATTTTCATGCCGATCATGACAAACTATACCAAACCTAATTACCAAAGATGTCTTTATTATATTGATTACATTTGGATAGGCCCGACGCCGCGCCGCGCCGCATACATTTTGCGTATAAATACTCCATACAAATAAAAAATCACATCAATGTAATGACAGGGTCCTATGAAATATTTGTAACTTTGGTGTTTTCAGCATTTCACAGTACATAAAAACACATGTGAGACAAAAAATAGGAAAAATATGGTCGCAACAAATAACGCAATATACGAGCAACCAGCCTGTATTCGGGACTTTTGTGTCTAGTTAATTTTAGCATCTTCCGACCTGATGTGTAAGTTTCATTTTTCTTTATTAAACTATTTTGTCCCACATATTGTTAATTAGATACAGTAGTTGTACAGGTGATTCACGAATCACTCAACTTTGTCATCTGTTTGTAATTTCTCTGTGCTGGCTGCGATCCGAAGGACGGCGCCGATACGCATCCTTCGGAAATACGCACGTCTGCCCAGTCGCCTGACCTTCGGAGTTAATACTACTTTTTTTAACATAGCAACAGGTGGAACAATCAAGGGCAGGCAGGCCCGGGTGGGAAACATAAGATGCTTCGTCCTTTCTCGTAAGCACCTGCAGTGCTTGCCTGACTTTAAGTTAACTCGCATTATAAATTTATTTTTAGTAAGGTGCAATTTTAAAATGTATTTAATTTGTGTTATGCATTCATTCTTATCGAGTGGGTACATAGTCCAACGACCCTGTACACACTTGTCAAGGTAAAATCGCTCTATAATGAAGGAGATGGTAACAAGAGCATTGAAAGCTGTTGGTTGTTTGGTGGTGAACAGCTGTTGTATGTTGATAGAACCAGCCAATTTTCGTTACCGACTAGACTGTTCACGGAGATTGCCCAGGGTACGCCAGGTGTACAATGCAAATTTAGTACGACACTCGAATGGGCCTCCCATTAGTGCACCCCCACTTACATATGTATAGTCATTATTCCGCTAATATTTGGCCGATTGTAAACGCTCCGAAAGGACTATTAATAATAATATTTATAAATTTACTTCACTGACTTGGTAAAATTTAGCTCCAGTGTATAATAGGCTGTATAGTCACAGTTGGTGTAAGGTAACCTTTAAGGCTGGTGTACAACAGGTGCGTTACAAGGTCGCGTCGTCGCAGACAACGCTACGAGCCCCACGGGTCCGTCTGAGGGACGACCTTCGACACCACACACCCTTCATTACTATCCTTAAACAATATGCTTTTAATTACAATACATCACATATTCTTAAGATATTTGTGATGTTCACATTATGAACGCAAGACATTTTGACAGACTGGATTCTTTAGGAGACTAGACCTTGTCAGCCAGAACGATATTATTTTATGACTGACAGCTTGTCTGACGTCAACCCTCCTTGTGAAATCCGCCATTAGCGAGGACCAAATTAAACCTCTATTATTCCCTTAGATCTTACAAGACCCATCATAAAACAACTGGCCTTTGAAGGTCTATCATATTCGAAAATACATTTCTTCAAATCGACCCGTTAGACCTTATCCGACTAGATTAGTATATTAGATACTGCATTCAAGCTCGGTACCTACTATATGAGGTACCTAAATAGAGAATAATGAATTATGCATTTAGCATAATGCATTTTTATGACAAAGATAATAATTTTCAAAATATGAATGTAAAATATCTTAATACAAATATGGATTCTGTGGACAATTAAAAGTTTTTAGGACTTATAATCGATAATAAGCTAAAATGGCAAGAGCAAACAGAACAAGTATGTAAAAAAATAAGTAGAAGTGCCTATGCCCTACACAATTTACGAAATGTTGTAAATATTGACTCTGTGTTAACAGCTTATCGCGGTCTTGTAACACTTACTAGAAAATGAAGGTCTTCATTGGATTTTATGCGATTTTCTTTAAAAATACTTGCTTATCTAAAGATCTGATTAATGTAATCGGTTCTCTAAGCCTATTCCTCGAAATGGTTTATGAATTAGAAATTTTCATGAAAAAGTTGACTAACCAATTTCTATGGAAAATTAAAATAGGAGGTTCTCAAACACAACCAATACATTTTAGTTTCATGATAATCTGCTCTCTTTCTCTAACCACCATAAAAGCTTTAGGACAATAAGGCCCTTATTGTTCTGTATTGCAAAGCTGATACCTTGATTTATTTTGTGTAAATTGCGTCTATTCACACAAACTAGGCTGATAACTGGACTGCCAGTATAAGCCCATGTTTATGGCAGTACCCCAAATCAATAAATAGTATTTATGAAATACAAACCACTCTGCATGTATACTTCTACCTGGAGATTTCGTTAACGTGGACGCTAGCGACTGTGTTAACAATTTAGTTTTTATACCATATGAGATTTCTTTTTAATTATCAATCAATTAATCAAATCATTTATTTGTGAAAACATAGGTAGTACATAAAGGTGTTAGTGTTAGAGCAGCAATTCAGAATCACTATGATTTTGCTGATAGTCACAGCTTACAAATATATAATACCTTTTTTAAAATGTCAAATTATTATACTAAGATATGGGATAAATACACAATTTATTCTTTAATTCACTAGCCAATCATAAATATTTGGTGAGCGTTTGTAGAATAACCGAAGTGTTCAAGTCAATAAAAATATTTTATTGCAAATCTTTTATGTAAAATTGCAATAGCAGCAGGTTAAAATTGTTAAAGTATATTTTTGTTATACAAAAACAAACACCGTGCTTGTATTGCATTCGGTTATCAGCCTCTCTACATGCAAATCAAACAATACTTTTTATGTAGAGCGAAGAAAAAAACAAACATCTTTATATATATTTTATTTGTGCAATATCTCTATGAGCATTTGAAGAGTTTGTTTGTTCTTATCTTTCTAATTTTAAAAACAACTGCACACAAAAAACGCGATCGCGAAACGCATCTCAAAAATTGCATAAATAGCTCTTAGCCGTGGTATAGTTCTGGCAATAACGTTAAAATTAGCACGATTGGCGTCCAGCTAGTATACTGATAAGCATGGTAATACGCAACCGTCCGCCTGTTGTAGCAGGACGCGGGTGAAACTAGTTTTTTTTTTTCGCGTCGGCGCTGGCGTCTGCGCAACTTTTTACCGTCTGCGCCCGCCACTTTTTCTTAGACCTCGACTGACCGTCTGCCACCTCGCACTGTTTACACTGGTGAGGGCCGCGTGGTCAAGTAACCGTCTCGGAATCAATGGTAAATAAACTAAAACGTATAGTGGTTATTTATGTACCTCAGCAGGACTATTTTTTGAAAGATATGATCTCTTAGAGGTTCTAGTCTTAAAGATCTATCAAAACAGGATGTACACGGCCAATTGACCTCTTGATTCAAACGATATGATCAAATTCTTTTAATAAACTTCACGCAGTTACGAGTATTATCGAAAGCTCACCTGAACACAACTCAAGTCTCATAAAACTATTAAAAACAAACATACCATAAACCAATTCGAAAATCAATTATCATTGACGCTGAAATATAGCTCTTAATTACAGCTACTGGATACAGCATGTCCCAGCCAGATAATTGGTGGAGTATCTATACAGGCTAGACATGGGCAGCGGCGTCTAGACAGGCCATTCAGATTTGCAGGATCACGTTTCGGGCCGCCGGTCGCGGTAAATGCATGTCTGACTGTGTCCACTCACTGAGCTGCGAAGCCGGCGTGGTCGCAGGTGGCGATTTCATTGTTTCAAAGTCGAGTAAGGATTCCGTACAAGGTTCTTTGCAAGACTCTGCTGTTCTTCCGTTACCGAGCTAGCTGGTGCTGATTTCGTCAATTAGTCTAAAGTCTCCAATGTATGTCCGTTCGTTCGTCTCATCATGATTATCATTTCAGCCGCAGTCAGTCCATACATATTGCTGGACATAGGCCTCTCCTATGATTGTTGAATCATAGGATGATAAATGACCGATTGGAAGCAGCCTGCATCCAAAGACTGCCTGAGATCTCTGTTCGTCTGTCTGTGAACTGCTGAACGTACGGGCAACGGATCATTGTCTCTTTATTTATCTTTCGTTAACCAGTTTTTTTTACACAATTAAGTAGGCAAAAAGGCATACTGCCCACCTGATGGTAAGTGGTCACCGTGGCAACACCAGGGGCATCACGTGCGTTTTGCCGACCCTTATGTTGTAATCTCTCGGGAAAACCATGTTGGGGAGCTCATTCCACAGTCTCAGCGTACGTGGGAGAAAAAGGCTATTAAAGCGCACCGTACGCGATCCTTTGAATTCTAATGAATGCGGATGAATCCCCTGTCGATGGCGAGAGGTGCGATGGTAGAAGGTGGGTGTTGGCATCATCTCAAATAGTTCCTCGGAGCACAACCCATTATACAGGCGGGAGAAAACACATAGAGACGCGAAGTCACATCGTATTCATTAAATATAAGTTATATTCATTATATATAGTATACATTAAAATAATAATAAAAGGAGGAAGATCGACGTTACCTATGTTAAAAAAAAACATTAAACAGATTTGTTAAGCGCATATGGCTAATTATGAAGTAGGTATATTAAATCTTTCAAATTAAAATTTGTTAATTGTTATCTGAATGTACCTAAGAAAAAAAAAATGTTTGTCGATCAACTCTACATTTTGTACTATCCATACTTCCATACTAATATTATAAATGCGAAAGTCTGTCAAACCGCTAAACGGATTTTGATGAAATTTGGTATGAATATAGTTTAAGACCCGGGGTTAACCATAGGCTACTTTTTGACGCAGGCGGAGCTGCGGGAAACAGCTACTTGGCTATATTTTCATAATTATATCAATTTATTTTTTTATATAAATAATTATTCATCATGCCACATCTACCGTGTGAATTCTTTGAACATCCTCATACAGGATGTGTTCTCAAATTACAAAGTACGGAGGTATAGTCCACACAGACATTAGGCCTAGACATACACAAAGACGTTTGATTGCTCAACACCAGACGGAATAATAACAATATACGACAAATGACAAATCACTAACATCGTTTTTCAAAGGAGAAATTCAGACATAATGTCACACGCAGACAGCGTATTGGTGTGGTGTCGAATGTTGTCGACACGACGAAGAAGAAGAGCCTAGGGTACACTTCTGATTTGGCTGTTTTGATTATTATAGCGACTGTTGTCTCTAACCTTATAACTCTTTTTGCAGGAAAACCAGCCCAAAAGGACTATGACTTTTGAGGTGTCATGCCACTCACGGCTATTGTGTTGGTGTTAGAATTTTTCGAAACTTTATATGAGAGGTTTGGTTTATCCACTGGGCCTGGATGGAATAAGCTTCTATGTTGTATTACAGTATGCAACTGTGGACTTCTTGCGGTTGAAATGAAAATGATTTTTAAATCATGAAGAAATGTGTCAGAATTTACCATCTGCTGATACTTCAAACCACCGTTTAGGTCAATTAGTGAATTCCATGATATTTTTTTTGTCCCTAAGGAAAGGTGCTTCAAGCCGTAGACAATTATGTTCGTAACAAATAGCTATTATTGGTAACCAAACTAAGTTACACGACTCCTGGTTGCTTGGATTTTTTTTTCTTTTTATGTTTCGGTCGGATAAAAGACCTCAATAGTTGCAAAATAATTAATTAAGAGATTGGGGTTTCGCATTACATTGATTGGAATATCATTAACACTGTCCGTGTCGATGTAAGAAATCTTCAAAATGAGATCTATTTTTACACTACACGTACCGTAGTCGTGGTCTAAAAATAAATCTACATAAAAGACAAGTCTGTCAGTGATCATTGCGTTGCGGACAAGTGATTGTTTACTTAACGACAGGCATCTCTATCACTTTAAATCACTTAAAGTCAAAATAATAAAGCGTGGGCTGAGTAGACTTCGGAACGAATACGATTAAGAACCTATGTCGTCACTTTCGTATTTTAACAAGTATGAAGCATTTGATAAGTTTCTTCTTCATCGCCCAAGCTGCTTTTCTAGTTGCGTCCTTTGCTTACGTTTCGGGTACACTTTAAGTCATGGTTCTAGATTTGGCAGCACTGGTTATTACAATGGAGCGACTGCCTTCAGTACCTCTGTAACCCTTTATACAGGGACACAAGACCAACATGGCCATGAATCGAGGTGTTTTTTTAAGCCTGCCGCCCACTGCCTGCATCTGATACAGCCTAACCACTTCTATCTATCGATAACAACCGGGACCAACAGCTTAACGAGCCTTCCGAAGCACGGAGGAGCTCGAGATAGAAAATGCCACTAAATAACGACCAAACCAATACTTGTCGCGGCTCGCCGTTGCTACAGAAACGCAGCCACGCTCAGCAAACGGGCTCTACAAATAATATTCAATAGGACATAATAATCAATACAAATCTATTGAATCAGCTTCCATGTCTTCTGAAAAGGAGAATTCTTCCTCAGTCTAGAAACTTGATTCTTAGAATAAAGCCGGCGACACTCTGAGCTCAGCTGAACAAGATGTCACTCGATATGTTTTCTTTGCCCGTTCTGTGAATCCGAGAATCGTGGAAATCCGTCTGCGGTGAACCTTTATTTACAAAATTAACTCTTTTGTTAACGTGTTTCTCACAACTCATTGTTTTATAAATAGACATCGAGGTTTCTACTAGTACATGTGAGCGGTACTTCGCGCTTTTTGTAAGGCTATTGGACTTATAGCTCATTTAAATTTAGTTCATCATTTTCAGTCTCGTTTTTCATTGCGATCGCGTACTTTAATTTTAAGCCATTAACATAATATTTTTATAGACTTTTTTTTTAATAATGGGTTATACGGCCATGGGTATAAGTCCTTTCTAGCCCTTTTAATTTTTCTATCTTCTTCAGTCCTACAATGTGGTTTCGTCAAGTCCTAGTCATGTCTTAAAGTCTAATAGTCGGTAATCAAGTCTAGTCAGAAGAATAAGGATAAGTAAGTGGTAGAAAAACTGCACTTAGCGATTACTAGGAAGGAGCTTTTGGCAACAAGGATGAAAATCACATAAATCAAACACTGTATCACTTCCCAACACTCACGCTTGTTATCGAACTTTGCAAAATTTGCGAATAATAATACACCATTATTAAGCAACTTACTCAAAAAAACACAAATTTTGGAAAATAAAATACATCGCCTATACTGCTCTTCACAGCTTCCCGCCAAAAGTCATTTTATTGCCATTTATAGACCGTAAATTTAATACAGAAAATGTAAAACAATTACTTGAGCTGTATGCGGCAAAACATAAATAAGAATAACCTCTAAAACATTACGAAGTGATTGTAGAGCAGGTCAATATTGAGGAATTGTATGCTACAGAAATATAATATTATGCCTATCTATGCCCAGCTTTTTGTTAAGCATGGTCTCATCATCTTCAGCCAGAAGAAGGCCACATAGTTGTATAAACCATCCATAGAACTACTAAACAGCATTCAAAATCAATTGAAGAGAATTCATCAGTGTCTCTACCGTCAGTTTTCTCAAACGCTAGCAACTGCGGACTGCGCTAGGATTTTATATGCAAATCCTTTACCTTCATAACCCGTGTTCAAATTTTTTGCCGATTTTTTCTGGCATTCTGAATTATATGATGTAACTCCGACTTTGTTTAATGTATTTACAACTGCTAATATACAGGGCTCCAAAGCGATGTTACAGAGGATGTAAAATGTACGTACCGACTAGGGTTGCCAACTTTTTTTTGGCGAAATATAGTATTTTTGAAAATAAGCTATTAAGAACATAGTACATTCTAAAAAATATAGTATTTTATGGAAAAATGACAAAATAGACAAAGACAAAATATACCTATTTCTTTTTACCTATTTATTTTGTAGGTGAAACTAAACTTCTTGCAATTTTAACAATGTTTTGTATAAAACTATCTGTGGGGATTTTAATTATTGATTGCCACATTTTTTGAAATAATCTTATCTTCTTCACGATGTCCTAGTTCTCTTAGCATATCTATTTTATTTCATTTAAGACCTTAAGCTTTCTTAAGAAACAACAACTACCTAATAAGTGGAATTATGATATTACTAAAATCCCATAGCACAAATTAAACGAAAAGTTTTTTTTTTTATTATAATAATATTTTGTTGTTGTCAATTTAATATTGAGAAGTTCGGAAGTAATCATAGTTTTAGCATTTTTTTAATCTCTCCTAAAAGCTAGTATAAAGGCGCATTGCAAAATTTTTAAAATAAGGGTTTGTTTGTTTGTAGATTTCGGTGCTGAAAATATAGTATTTTTGCGTACTAAATTTTTGTTCAACAGTATATAGTACGCGGACCCGAAATATAGTAAAATACTATATAATATAGTACGGTTGGCAACCCTAGTACCGACTCTACCTTACCCAATAGATTTTTTTATGATAATCAGAAGTAGGCATTAAAAATAAAGTCGGCATAGACGTCCTAAAAAACCTTTAAGGCAAGATGGTAGGCCTCTAAGGCATTTTTGATGATGCTTATGGACACGCGGTCAGCATGACCCTTTTTACTCTTGTGATAAGTACCTTCAGGGCTATTTAGTAGTCACTCTCGCTTTTGAAATCGAAAATAATAATTTAAATTTGCCATGGAATAATAAATAACAAAACCTAAGAAATAATAGTAAACTATCTAATACATTTTTATGCCATTCGGCGTCGAGACTCTAGGTTCTTGGAGCCCTGCAGCAATAGGCCTCTTTAAAGATATTGCGAAGAGGCTTATTGATGCGACGGGAGACCGAAG
Source organism: Euzophera pinguis (assembly GCA_947363495.1). Classification (NCBI taxonomy): domain Eukaryota; kingdom Metazoa; phylum Arthropoda; class Insecta; order Lepidoptera; family Pyralidae; genus Euzophera; species Euzophera pinguis. The sequence continues at coordinate 9,359,049 of OX376171.1, forward strand.
AGCTGGCGTTTTCCTCGGCCAACGATTCAGTTTGGCAATCCAACGAGAAAATGGTGCCAGCATCATCGGCACAATGCCACAGCGACCATTTTTTTTAAGGCAAGTATATTTTTTTTAATTCGTTTTTTTTTTGTTTAGAGTTAGTATATTATATAATAGTTTTATTTCGGTAGGTAGGTTTATTTTTAATTTAGGTATTTAGTTTAAATTTTTATATTACACAAACATTATGTAATTTATATATATTTATTATAAATATGAAATAACTATCTAAATCATTTGAAATATTAATTTTTATTACTATTATTATATACTTAATTAATAGTAAGCACAAAATATATAATACTAGCTGTTTCCCTCAGCTCCGCCTGCGTCAAAAAGTTGCCTATGTTTGACCCCGGGGTCTTCCAACTATATTATACCAAATTTTATGAAAATCCGTTCAACGGTTTGAACAGGGTTAATAGGCATACAGACTTTCGCACTTATAATATTAAATATGGAAGTATGGATAGGTACGAAACGTAGATACACACTAGCATAAGCGGACGCGTAACCCACACGTACTGCGCTAACTACAAGTACCTTTACTAATACTGAGTGTATTCAAGATATTCGTAAGTATTTACACTATGCTATCACAATACCTATCCACGAAACGAGGTTATGCCAACAATGGCGAGACATTCATAATAGTTTTAGCGCTAAGAGGAATGCAGGAATACTATTTTTGAAAAGTGTGACTCAACCAATTTCGGGAAGTCGAATTATTTTTGTTCGATATCGAATGATTTTCATGCGACATATTTGTCAGACATTTCAAAAATAGGGCTCCAGAACGTCTGTTACCGTTGTCAAGTCCTGTCGAGCCCGGCCCAGCAGCGGGTGCGTGGGCTGTAACGGTAGTCTTATCATTGCTGATCGAGATTTGACGGATTCCGGATAAATGCAAATTCTTAAAATTATAGGAATCCATTTAAAATGTAAAGTAGCGACACAAAATAAAAAAGAAACCTTACCGTTCTTAAATCTACGGGGTGCGCGGTCGTGTCACGGTGGTATTCAACGTACTTAAAATTCTTTATTAAAAAATATTAAACATATATGCTAATTGAAAAATTTCTGTACCTATGTTGGTAATGTTTTAGAATAACGCTGCAGAGTCAACAAATACGTTTTCAGACATAATTTGTTACAATTTTACTTTTAATCTCGAACGAACCGATTTTGATTGATTAATGAAACTTGGACATTTCCCGAAGTTAGACGAAAATAATCAAAGGAAGATTCTACGAGTATGTACCTAATAATAAAATCGGTTTCGTAATAAGCACACACGGCGTCTGACAAAGTGTTATGCGCATAAATCGAATTCAAACCCCTTTTTATTAGTTTTAAAAATAATTTTAATTCACACGTACGTCTATACTTTTGACATTGTAGTGATCCTGCTACTAGGTACCACCAAATAGCAAGAGTTAATGAGTTAACATCGCAGAAGCAACAGTATGACCTTAACCTTACCACAAAATATTCTACATAGCACATTAAACGTGTGATTATTCTGGCCATAAATTACAATAACAATTTGTTTTTTCTTTGTGATGTGTAATCTATTTGTTAATTTTCGTTATTTATTGGCTTCTAAATCGATGTAGGCTGCAATCTCACTGAGTTATGTCCGCAAAAAATGGACGTTTACATAATAATCGGGATATTTAACCTGGCATTAATATTTTAGGGTCCAGTGCTTGGAGGTTAAAATAAACATCCTTTATTCCTAAATTAAAGTTGTTGATACCCAAATTATACTTAGGTATCCAATTTCCATAACGTACCTATTTAAGTAATAAGTATTTATTACAATCGCTTAATGTTGTATTTAGTATTAGATACTCAACCTAAAGACGATATTCTTCCTGATCGTATCCCTCTCTTCTGTTCCCAAATGTACTTACGTCAATAAAAGGCTACAAAGTGGTTCAGAATGGCGACTAACCTACTAAAAATCTAACCTTTAGACTGGCGGGTTCCTTCTACAACAGAACTCTCATGCAACTCTATGAGGATTTACGTAAGGCAGGCCACCGGTCGTAACAATAAAATCTAATTTTATACTGCACTAGCTGTTTCCCGCAGCTCCGCCTGCGGTATATAGCCTATGTTACTCAAGGTGAATGTAGCTTTCCAATGGTGAAAGAATTTTTGAAATCGGCACAGTAGTTTTTGAGTTTATTCATTACAAACATACACACAAAAATACAAATCTTTCCTCTTTATAATATTAGTGTAGATGTAGATAGAAGGAAATCTACGAGGCATCGTAATTTAGCGGATCTCACGACGAAGGCGAAAGTCCGATGGAATCGGAAAACATTGGAATTATGAATTTATTCTAATTAACTGATTTTCGAAGTTAAAATTTCAGACTTATGTCCTCTAACTCATATGATATAATCTGCACACCGATCAAATATGAGTTAATGATGATGTCAAGAAATTGGCAACCTCTGAAGGTGACTTCTTTTGTAATTTTGTGGTTGTCATATTTGGGGTTCAATTATTTTATCTGGTTTTGTATGTCATGTTTACTTTGAATATTCATTTGTTATGTTTATTTGTGTCAATGAATGCCTTAACAAACAAAACTTTAGTCAGTGTTATTGAATGAAACTTACTAAGAAAGTAATATAGTTAGCCTTTGCACTTGGACTGAATTTTTTCCTTAAATTAGGATCACATTTTTATTATAGTATATTCCGACTTGTATTGCAATCTAGAACAACGCTTAAATTATAATGACATTATTTCAACCCCTTTATTATTGATCTACTTGAAAGTATTATTCTAGGATAAAGCAAAAATCTAATAGCATTTAAACTAACTGATATTCTTCTGTTTTGCGAGATAAAACATTTCACTTTCCTAACAAACTGAATAGTCTAATAGCATTTCAAGAATACCTGTTTCAAATATTTTTCGCGCAATGAAACTTTTGGTTTTCAAACATACTGAACCACAAAACAAAATCATGTTCACGCACTCCAGTGCGGCCCATTCATGAATCGCAATAAAACCCAACAAAAAGTCTTCGTAAGTTTAGGCTTCCCAGACAGTGAGTCATGGACCATATAGCTATAATTTGACACTATACTTAGTCTGTGTGTACCTATCGAGATTTAAGATAAAGATGGATTAAAATCTTGATTAGTTGGACAGCAACAGCAAATCTGCTTATATAATATAATCCCTATGCCATGGGAATAGTGGCGAATTAGATAGCCTCGATCTTGATTGAAAGCAAGACTGTAATATGCCACCGATCAAGTGTAACGGTAGACTTTTTACAAATATTGACAGACACTGCAGTAGACTATGTTTATAGTGGAAAGAGGGGTACTTCCCCGACGGAGTTGCCTCTTTGATGATGGGTTATACCTTCTTCACTCGAAATCTTTGTTTGTTCGGATATTTTGCAAGAGTCTAGAAAGGGAAATTTCTGCTTAAAGTAAACTTTACGCTTATTTCGCGTTTCTGTTTGGAGATTTCCGAAATCTCTTAGCAATGTCCCGGCTACATTTTCTATTTTAAATTGTTTTACATCACGATCCTATTTTCTATTTTAAATTATTTTTTATTTATTTAAACTATTAGAGTTAAGTGTCAATTTTAATAAAATAAAAGATGCATCTGGGTCTAAAACATCAACTTGAAATTCCAGGCTTACAATTTGTGATTCTTTGCATTCCAAAACAAAAAGAAATCTCCTGCAATGTATGTTTTTATTTACCAACACATCGAATTTAAATAACAGCACGCTGGATCGTGCAATAGTGTTTTAGTTGGTAAACATGTCGGTCTGTTTGCCAGTCTCGTCTAGACACGATGACATAATGATCGTCTGCGAGCGAGTCTGCTGATGCACGACCAACGTGCGCTAATTCATCGTGTGCAGACAGACAGACAGTTTTAGAAACGATGTCATTGTTTCTATTGGCTTTAGGAACTGCAATATTGGAATATCTTTTTGAGGAAAACTATATTTCCAGTATAAACATTAGTAATTGTTTCTCCTGGCTGATCTACTGTAAAGATTTCTTATGAATATCCCAAATTTAAGGCAGCCTGGACACGATTATAAAATTTACCGCACCGCATCGAAAATCCCGTCTTTGTATCTTTGTCTTTCAAAACTCCATCACACATACTAATTGCAAAGATTTTATCACGATATTTCTAAGCTTAAATAACCTGGGCCGGATACATTTTCTGTTTAAAAGCTAGCTTGTTTGTTCGTAGCTTCAAGGGCTTCTAGACAATCTGACTAGTAATACTAGATCTGTGTAGAAAGCTGTTTACATTGACTGCAATTTACAAAATTTGTTGTTAACGGCGTAAAGAGAGTCGGAAAGGCTGCTTTCGAAAGAAAACTTGTGAAAGTTGCAATTATTTCAAGGATTTAAAAGAGAAGTCAGCCAGTCGGTAATCCTCAGCCCGTAACGACGAGTTATGCTCTTTCGCTTCATGAATATGCTTCCAGGGGCTGCAAAGATGAAATTGATTTTTTTTATTTTATCTAAACTTATGATATATAAAAAAATAACATTTAATTTTTTTTGGAGCAATATTATTATTATTATTTAATTTTTATTAATGTGAATATGGATCTTTGTAATCCGAAATAAATGAATTTTATTTTTTATTTATTTAATATACTTATATAAAATAATGACGAGTCTTATGTTAACTGGTAACGCACATTTATTTGTCGTAAAACTCGTAATACATAAATTAATAATATGATTTGATTTGAAGCGTCAGAGAGACAATAATAAAAATCAGAACTACGCGTAGGTGGTATCCATTGTATCCTATACTGCTTCCCTAAAGTTTTCCTAAAGACAGTTGATTATCAGACTATAAACTTGATAATTTACCATACATACCTGGTATTGGTGCGATGCAAGCTTCTCAACAGGTGGAATATCCACCTTATGTCGTCCTTATTAATGTAGCACGGAAGCCATGATAAATGTAACGCTAGAGTAATATATCAGCTTTATATGAATATCATCGCTCGTAGTTAATTGGATGTCGGTTTGCATAGCAGAGATATAGCACAAAAATAAAATGTAGAGAAGGATTACGCGATTGTTAATACAAACGCAATTCTTCCTATATTCTACACATAAAGTTCCATGCAACTGAGGTAGTTGATCAGTAGCCCAAGTAAAAATGTAAATATGGCCATGGTCATCCGACTTCACATCACTGATACCGAATAAGGAAAATACAATTTTCAGCAGATTTTAATGACCAAAGACCATTTGAATTCCAATTCGGTATCCCAAATCAATTCCTATAGTATAAGATTTATAATTTTAATCAAATTCCCATAAATTATATTCATAATAAATGAAAATTGGGAGCGGTACCCCATGTGCCATATGAAGAGAAGCCCGGTTAGTTAGTAGTTATCAATTTGCCACTCATTTCGTATTCGTATGAAGTGAGACGTTTTTACTGGCTTGTTTAGTCTATTGCTAGCTTTTTTTATTTTCATTTTCGCTAGCTATATTTATATATATTTAAATAATATCGCCTAGATTTGGATCCTAAGCTATACATCTGAACTCTTCTTATTTTTCAAAGACAGTGTTTGATAACATCTGGATAACGTTACATTGAAATTGACCACGATATAATATTTCTCCCTCTATAACTGCTGCCCATCTGTTATTAGATTTTATTTATACAATCTGTCTTTTGATTACAAATACTTGAGGCAATTTTGTGTATGTTTATTTATTTAATTACTAACCCGCAACTATTAAAACAAGCATACACATGTAGAAAATAATAGTAATATTTTTTTTAAACTACCGGAGGCTAATCGCGGAGTTAAACAAAACTAAACCACGACCGAGATCTATGACTGACTCAAAACCGGCCATTCCAATGATTTTCATTCGACATGATTATCGAGCATAGGTCGACTCACCAGTCGATGAGTCCAACGATTTTCATTTGAGTCACCAGTTTCGAGTGAGCCATAGATCTCAAATATAGCACTCTTTGTCGTTGTTCATTTAGATACCTTCCCATGGTAACGGATAATGAATCTTGTAAAGCTGCAAAAAGCTGATATAATAGTTTTAGCTAGAATACAAACATCTGAGAATAAATTGTTAACACCGGCTTCCTGGATCTTATTATAAACTTTACACCGGCGCGCGGCGTGCCAAGAAAATGATTGAATGTTGTCTCCTTACTTATTAATAAAATTATTAATTATGACGTACCTTATCTCCTGCCTACAAATTAGTTTTTTCTTATGATTGACTGGGAGAGATTGCTTTTGCATTCAGTCCAAGTAAAATATATATAATTTAACGGTATATAATTTATACATTGAGAAAGGAACGTCATTTGTAGGACTCCCCGTACGCATAGCGTATCAACCCCCTCTGTCGTCATGTTTATGTGTGATTCACATATGTGAGCTTAAACAAGAATAAACACTAGTTTGACTCGGATTTACAACTAGACTGAGTCCATCTGCCAATGTGAATACATCTCTGAAAATAATGCCGAGTTGCTCAGTTAGGTGTTGTAGTAAGAGGTCTGGGACTTCAAACAAACAAAAAGACGGAGTCACATTTCACACATAAGTAAATTCGTAGGATTTAGATACTAAATATGTGTTTTTAAATTAACGCAATTTGTTGGACTTATTTACCAACACACAAACTATTTTTCAGTACAAATTCATTTATTACATTTCAATTGTAATAAATCTCATTTTAGTAAAAATAAAAAACGAACGTTTTTATTTTGTTAAAATGAGACCACATGGCTCATACTGTCTAAAAGTTATGTGCCTCTACCACTCTTCCTCTATGTTAAATCTGTACAGCGCCCCTGGCGGATAGTAAGGTAACTAATAAAGTACATATAACTTGAGTATACAAAAGCGTTATAAAATCTCGCGGAACAGATGTCACGTAGAGTTAACTCCGACCGTTCGTAGGTAACGATCTACGCACGGTCGGAGCTAGCTAGAACGAAGTTAGTAAGGACTAATAGTACGATAGTCCTATATTAATAACTCTGTAGAGCCACGTTTTGGATTCGACAGCCATACCGTACCATATTTGGCCCAACTTCACTAAAACTACATCTATATATGTAAATAAATAAATGTATGGCTTTATAAATACGTATGGCTCGGATGTTTCGGTATCATTTTAATCCTCCATGAATGTAGGTAAAAACCGCAGCATATCTGTCGCATGGCGAAGAAGTTGGCCGAAAAATTAAAAATGTATGATGAATCTAAGTTTAGCAAATTATCTGTAATTAGATACAACGGTACAGCGAGGTAAACAAGTACTTAAAAGTACGTTGTGTGTCGACCAAATTCTTGGCATGGCCTGGCTGCATATCAAGTCAGTCTTGGAATTTGTTAATGACGGTATTGAGTGGTTGGTACCTAGTTAATAGTGAACGGGGCGCGCCGGCCTCGCCGAGGAAATAGTGGATAGACCGCAGTGGCGCTAGGGTTGTTGCCAGTTGATAAGGATTCGTCTGGTATTTATTTCTTAAAATTGTAAAGTATAAAAAAGTATAAAGTATAAAAATGCTTATATTAATTAATTATTTATATTAATTTCGGTATATCCGTTTTTAGCTCTACTTCATACGACAGAGAACGGAAGTCGTCTACAGACTATTCCGAACCCCGACATCGAACTGAGGTAGATTCGGACATAACTAACTACGAGTAAGTAGAAGTAACTAACTAAGAGTAGGTACACCTACTCTTTAGTTTTCAGTGAGAGAGTTTTCGCTTATATATTCATGTATTTACCTACAGTACAAGCGGAATGGTATGAGAGAAATACACCGAAGGAAATTCAGTTATGAATTGGGCACTAGTATAGACCTCAAGGCAGCCGGCAAGAAGTAGGAAATTCGAAGAAGAATTAGTTGATGTGTAATAAAAAATATCCTGCCGTGGCTATTAAGACTATTTAAGAGATACAACCCTAACAATTACAGTATCATGGTAGGTACTTAGTTATAATACAAAATACTATTAATTTAATGTAACTACCTGTACTGTGATCTGGGTACGGAACCCTCTAAAATACTAAATATAGAGACAATATTACTAACTACATTTTACCGACTGTATCCAAATTCCGGGCCCCTTCCCTTCCCCTTTCACGCATCATTGGTGTGTACTGTGCAGTTAGTTAGTTTTCTTTATTTTTCACTTTTTATCCTATCTACCCTAAGGTTGGCTGGATAAAATTGAAATAGTAGTAGATAAGTCCGCCTTTGTACTCAATTTTCTAAATGTATTTCTTTTAATTTTAATTCTGTGATTGGTACAATGAAGTATATATCTATCTACCTATAACATTCCCTAACAATTGTATAATTGAGGTTAAGAAATTAGAAAAATATCCGTCAGGTGTCAGTTCAATCCAAAGAGCATCGAAACCGAATCAAACGCTTCTTTCTCAATGGTTCAAACTCTTCAGCTTTATTTTGAATCTGCCAAATAGTCGGCGATAAGTAGGTTCAAAAAAAATTCAACTTCGTAGTCTTTTTACTAATTTATGAAGATTCTTCATCCTCTCGTCACTAACAGAGGATTGGTTCTCTTAACTTGTTGCGATGGCGACTCATGTGATTGTTATTTTACGAGACCAATAGGTATGCCCAGCAAACGATTTGTTAGAAATAAACTTGATAGGTATTAAAGTATGCTATTTTTAGCCCATGCCATATAACGACAAATAACCGCTGTTACTATCTATTTATTGTCTCATTAAGCCCACGTACTCATTATGCTTTTTAATACCCAAAAAAAAACTTATAAATGTAATGAAGTAAAAAATTCCCAAACTTAAGACAGATACTAATAGCATTTACCCAGAAAATATAGTACTAGTACCATAACTATAGGTAATGTAATGTTCCAAGAAAAATATAAGGAATCATTTTTATATTGTCAAGTTATAGGTCAAGTGCAATTAGTTAGTGCTTATAAATGATCGTGTTTTTGTGTGCAGCCAGTATGATTCAAAAACATATACATTTATCAAAAGCTTTTATTTATTTAATGTAAAAATCGTCCTTCGTTTCACCTAGGCCTTGATTGTTTATGTCAGACAAAGTAAATGGAAGATCAAGAAGACATAATCCTGAACGAAGTTACGAGCGTCCAAAACTGCTATTACTAAAAAGAAGTACGGTATGTCCTATCTTAGTTTAAAACTTGATTCAGTTTTGTTTTTTTTCAGTAAGTGCGATCCGAAAAAAACATTTGAGATATTTGATGGTAAATGCCAAATATCTAAAAAATTTAAATCATTCTGAAATTTATATAAAAAAATCTGTCTCAAAATTGTGTACCCGTCTAATTTAAGAGAGACGTATAATCTTTACGTTTTTGTGTCCAGCCATTATCGCTAATTGTAGCCTTGTGCTGCAGCTACCGGGCATTTTGGAAATCATTAGCAGACAGGAGACACTTTCCAGAATTCAACTGACAATACCCAATTTTATTTTAATCAATGTCATTATCATACTGATTGCAATACCTACACAATATTCATCTTAACTTCACAAGCAATAGAGCTTCAAATCAGACACATTTTAAGTATGTGTTTTGCTGAGACCACTTGTTTTTTTTTACAAATGGCATGTAATAAGCGCCCTTGAAAAGACTTCAACGCTTAACCAAGATCAAGTTCATTGATCTAACGCCATTATTTAGCTCGTGGTTTAATCTGATTAGCTCCGAATATCCATCGTTGCGTAAGATAATCTAAATTCGTTATGTAATATTAAATTGCGAATATATAGGTACATTCTTGATATACTTATTATTAAAATATTTACTCAAATCGTGCGAGCTGAATTAGAACCAGTTTCTCTCATCCCACGAACTTGAATTTTCAGATGTTCATTTGGTGTTGAAAAAGAAATTATTTGAAAAGTAATACAGCCTGTTTTGTCAGTTTTTATATTGGAGGAGTTTTGGAGAATAAGGTTTGAACTTAAACATAAGCGGCCTAATTTGTTTTGTAGCACAGAGCCTCAATATATCAATTGCCTCACAATTTAGTTGATAATATTAGTTTTTAATTTTCGGGACAGAGTTCAATTGCTGACGTTTGAAAATAATTTAAAAAAGAAGTTCTATTATGTAGCAAAAATTTTTTTTTTACAATTTCACCAGTGACAATGAGTTAGGAGGAGGCAGGTGACATCGCTATCAGCAGTGCAAAGGTTAGCACATGGAGGGCAGACGTGTGTGCGTGTGGAGTGACGGCGAGCCGGAAGGCCGTCGGGGACGCGTGGCGCGGTCGTCGACACGCTTCGTCGCTGCACTGGTTTTGCAGTCGCTTCGCTTCGGCCGGCGCGGCTGACCGCGCTCGCCAGTCCGGCTCGATCCTCCGATAGGGCAACACCGGACGGCGTCGGATGTATCGTGCCGTCGGTGCAGTGAGGACTTGTTGCACGTGGACGCGCCAGCACGTGCGACGGGCGCCGCGCGCGCCGGCATGCGCCTCTAGAGGGAGCATGCGGCTGCCGCTGCTGCCACTCCTGCTCCTAGTACTCGCTCGGTCGGCGGCAGGTTAGAATTACTCTTCTATTCTGTCTTGTGACGATTAACCTGCTGAAGTCTGAACCCTCAGATTTTTCAATTTTCCGATAATTTTCGTTTTTCAACAATTTTAATCGTTGTGCTGTAAAGGCTTAAAAATAGTTGATCCGTTCATGCGATAAAATGTGAACGAACTTAAGTTGTTATCTTGAGCTTTCCTGTAGGGCAAAAGACTTAATTTTGTGATAGTGCCTGAGAATAAAAATGGTAATTGATGTGGCGAGTCTGAATCGAAAACCGTTTCAAATTATTATTTAATAAATTTTAATTAAATTAATTGTTTTATTAAAAACAATCAGCAAGTTTTCCTGACCTATATCTGGTGCATTAAAATTCTCTTTTTGGTTTATGGCAAACATATAACTCTCCTACAACAAATATTTACTTTTTTATAAAATACGGAAATAACAGTTATCTATAAAACTAGAAAATAAACGACGAAACAATTAAAAAATAAACTTTCTTGTTAATTTCCTGAGAACACCGGAGATAATTTCAGCTTGTTGTTATGATATAAAGGTAAAGTGATTTATAAAGGTCCATTTGGAAACACGTAAAAACCGTTCCCAGCAGAGAACGGTCACGATGAGTGGTTTCAGTGAATCCAGGTGAATACATGAATTTAAATCGGTGCATTCTGTCTGACCGACACTTGGCAAACAAAGTTGTGCCAAGCAAATCCCGCCAATTGTAATGCAGTCGTAATATGAATTTCTCAAACATTGTTTGCGGCATTTTCACCCAGAACTACCAAATTCTTGATGAGCCTGCCTGGTTTAAAATATATAGGGTTGGTTTAAAAAAAAACAACAATAGGAGCCCTATTTTTGAACGATTTTTATTTGAATCATTCGATATTCCCAATCTGTTTAGTTTGTTAATTATATGCAATCGGCAAAAAGATTCAACACACCTGAAACCCTATTTCTAAAAATATGGCTCACGCAAAATCGGTGATTCGAATGATTTTAGTTCGATATCGAATAATTGTCATCCGTCACAATCGGTGAGTCGAACGATTTTCATTCGACATATGAGTTTCATTCGTACATTTCAAAAATAGGGCTCCTGAAGTATGTGTGTGGGGATACCTTTGCCTTTCTATTTTTTATCAAATTACTATCTGTGCCCCGCAGTTTTATTCGTCTGTGATGGGTACGCAATGTACGTACTTTACCCTGTTATAAAACCTCATTATACGCAAAAAGTACTTTTTAAATCCGTCAGGTAGCATAGATAATAATTTCCAAGAATGATTTCAATTTCGATTATTAATCATTTTTTGGTAATAAAATAGGTTTTCGTTCTTTTCAAATAGGTATAATAATAAAACTTTTATTCATATGCCTACTTATATGATTCCGCTAATCAAATACAGAGGAATTTTAATTGAATACATAGACAAGATTCATTCTTTAGGAATTTTCTAATAACAGTTCCGGATAACTCGATAGTGACACATTGGGCCGGTTTTACAGTTTTTATGCTAGAATCCAATCAAGAACGATTGTTAATCTTTTTAATAGATGCCAAGAATGAGTTTTTACATTTAACTTTAGCTTTTTTTATCGTAATCATCTAAGCATTTTACCCATGGCGTCTCAAACGGTGGCTTCAGATACATCATATAGTTTTCCGAGGGGTATCCTAAAGAGGAAAAATACATTGAATGCCAACAAGAAATGATTAGGAAGACAACAACTATCTGAATAATACACTTTTTTCTGGCCGGCACTTTTTTTTTTGGCCCTAAATTGTATGTAGAATTGGTGTTATCGCTATAACCGCCTTTTTATCCTGAGGAAAATACCATCATCTTCTTCCACAATGACGTTCCTTTATCAATGCTTACCAACCCAGGCACCCTGACGGGAAGCTGGGCTTGAACGGTCATGTGGAGTTTGAACCCATTGGAAACCTCACGGTGTCCGTATGCCGGGGCCTTGTGCTCATTAATGCTTCATAGCCACGGCGCAAGGCTATGACAGCTTTACGTCAATGGCAGCCTATTTTTGGTAGAACACACAATGCGGCAAATGGGCAAGGGTCTTTCTCCTTATCGCCTCTCACAACACCCACAAATTTAATACTTGTTAGCATCTACCTTGTTAGTCACATAATGCACCTAACAGAAAATGAAGAGTTCGAACAAATTATGCAAACGAAATCGAAATTCTATCTTTACAATACAATACAAAATATCTTACATAGATCTTATCACATACAAAAACAATTGTATGCGATGTATTTATTTAAATTTACTACATAACATGAATGAATCCTGAAAAAATATTAAGGTGCCATTTGTAATATTGCTCAGCTCATTTATCGTGTGCTCAATATGGTGTGCTTATTTAACTAAAAAAAACTGCAAATTAGACTAAAGTTAACAGTCTAGTGTGTTAGTTACGGTGTCGACGAACCATGATTCGTAATCGATATGAATGAGATTCAAAAAATATTTATGCCAATATGAGAGATGATGAATTATGTCAATGGCAAAAATATATTTGAAACAAGTAAGGAGTAGGTACTTACTTGATTATACGTTTTATGTACTTTGTTTTTTTATCCAGTTATTTTCCAGCAGAAAGTTACGTGTCATCGCTTTAGTTAAATTGGCTGTAGTTAAGTTTACTTGTAACGTAACGTATTTTAATTCCCACATAACTGGATAACTTATTATTTCTGTCTGCGAAACATCCGTTGGCGTCAGCCGCACTGCGGTTGTTTGTTAATTATTCCTTCTAATAATTAAATAGCCATTAATAATTAAATAACATTGCATTTTAAAAACAAACGGTCCTATTAGTCTGGTTTACCCGCAAAAAGGGTAACGGAGGTCAGATGACAGACGTTCTATTGCAATAACCAGTACCGCACTTTCTAGGACCATGATTGATGCGTACCTGGCAGAGTAAGCTGAAGATGTAACTGGGAAACACGCTTGGACAAAGAATCATCATCTTCATTTCGTAAATGGTCAAGATATCTTTCTACATGATCGATAGGAATAAAATCTAGTAACGTACAGGTTTGTTTGCCATACTAAATTAACAAAGTCTCTAGCGTCTGCGTCAATAAAATCTCATGATTGCCGTTCAAGGAGGGTTGATATCAGGCAGGCGACCGGGAACAAAGATAATTTCGTATCAATCTACGAAAATTATTTATCAGATTCCGAAAGTTTACGATGATGATTGTACCCTGAAATAATCGCATTCACGATCCTGAACATATGGTAGGCTGCAAGGTCAATCCATAGTGACTACTCTGGAGACAGAGTTCAGTGAACAGAACCTGGAAGGCCAGAGGAGGAACGAAGCACACTGGATGGCTCCTTTGGGCTTGGGAGCCTCTGTTTTAATTTGATTTTTTGTCGATTTTACCAGATACTAGTAAATGAATTTTGATCAGAACATCGACTGTTACAAGCCTGCTCTGACCGACTAAACGACTCTGAAAACGCACAAAGTATTTGTTAAAAATTATTAATTTGTAAAACGGTGAGACCCATTATTAAGTTCTACTAGCAGTTAACAGTAGGTAGGTAGGTGTCTAGGTGTTGAACTCCATTGATCCATCAACTGAAAAATAAAAACTATTATTTTCATCAGTTTTTGTTGGAAATTGTCGTAATATTGTAATTAAAGTAGAGATGCAGTCGTATTGCGCCTCCCTGCTACCGACTAGCGGCACATGCGGGCTAGTGGTGGAAAAACACATGCACCTTGTTTTATCGATAACTAGATATATTTTTAACTTATACCTACTTGTACTTTTTTTAATACCATTTTTTTTATTGCATATCTATCTTCTATATCTCAGTAGGTAACGTTCTCTGTTGAATTTAAACGTTGACTGTTAGACAATGCTCCTAGCATTAAGTTTTTAAGTTCGCATTTTGTGTAGGTAATAATTACTAAAATAATAATGACATTTGGTTAACACGCAGCAGTAAATACTGTAAGCGGTATAAATAAGAAACTGCTGCGTATATATTTATGAACACATCTATTACACGCGATCTGCTATATACCATCAGTACATATTATTTTCTTTATATTAATTGAGTATACAGTGTTTTCAAGACTCATTAAAAATGTGTAGTCCTTTAAAATTCCAAGCCGAATGATGCACTTTGCGACAAATTGTTTAGTTAAAAGTATTCAGTTCTCCAATATGCGCATTACGTCGCCTCTAACGGGTTTATTGCTTTAGAATGAAGGTGGCCGTCTGCATGCCAAACGATGATTCTGGTGATCGGCCGTTGAAATATGCGTACACGCTTAGACGCGTCTGTATTGAATCGCCTCGCAAAATTTATGTGAGTCCCGCCACTTCACATACAAATGTTTCCGCGAATTTCGTTGTGAGAAATCTGGAGTGTCTATTTCTAAACAAACTAACACAATACCTACTTGATAAAATTAAACGAAGTAGTACAATGAAATTTATAATGAAGAAGGAATACCAAAAAAATATACAAATATCCTTTCTTCAAAGACTTTAGTTAAGAAAAAGAAAATCATGTGTATTAAGTTAGAATCCAGTATTTTTTAGAACGCATGCTTTATTCATTACTGAATAAATAATTAAAAAGGTCAATTGATCGATATGATATTCCACCCCATCACTAGAATGAATGCACGGCTGAGGTGCATCGCTCGCCGCATCGGACGGTGGAGCACTCTCAATATGAATCGAATTAAATTTATCGTGAATTCATTTAAACCTGATAATTTTGAATCGATTCTTAAGTTCAAGTTATTTTTTTTTATTTTAAATTACCAGCTGTCTCGGCAAACTTCGTAACGCCGCCACTAGATTGCTTGTTATAATAAAGTAACTCTCACCATCGACAGGAAATCTCATAGTTCATTCAGTGAAGTGGTAGAAAAACTGCACTTAGCAATTTCCAGGAGCTTTTGGCAACAAGCATGAAAATCACATAAATCGGACACTGTGTCACTTCCCAACACTCACGCTTATACTCGAACGCTCTGCGAATAATACTTACGTAATCCACCATTATTACGCACAAACGCACAAAAAACATACGTTTTAGAAAATAAAATACAGCGCCAAAACTACTCTCAACTTCCCGCCAAAACAACCAGGACGGTTGTCCAATTAAAAACTTACATATGAAAATTATATTTTCCTTATATTTAAAAATCGAATGGAAAACTTATCAAAATATCGAAATAGAAAAGTGTCAGTCCATGGTCAGTCCACGTCAGTAGGTGGATCCGGTATTTGGATTTGAATTGACAGAAGCACGTGAGGGCTGCTTTGAGGACCTGCCAAGAGTTACATCAAAACTGATGGCAATTAGTGCATAATCTAATAGTAGTAAAAAAAGTATTATTTTTCTGATCGCGTTTCAAAAACAACAATTTAGGTAGAGTACATAGTTCTGTAGTTTTGCCTCTCATTGTTGAGTGGCACAGCGCCCTAATATTCTGCCCTTGTATATTATTTATTTATATAATTAAACTTTATTGTACAAAATACAATTGTATAGCACAATTGGAGAACTTAATGCTAAAAGCGTTATCTAACAGTCATGTCATGTGAGTATTAACAATATATAAATACATACAATGTAGGGATGATAATATGCTTACATAATTCATGGGTAGAACTTAATCGTTTGTCTCTCTCTTCATCTCATATTTGAGATTATTATCCAATTTGAATCCAAAATTTTATTTTCATAGGGAATTACCTAAACATATCCATATTATAAATGCTAAAGTCTGTCTGTCTGTTACGCTTTCACGGCTAAACCGCTGAACGGATTTTGATGACATTTGATATGAATATAGTTGAAGACCCGGGGTCAAACATAGACTACTTTTTAACGCATGCGGGCAACAGCTAGCAGTTTATAAAACATCTTCCAGTAGTTTAATAGCCAGTCCTAATAACCATTAAACCAAAATGTTTCTCCGTACACAAAGTGTAAATACGATCCAATTATTAATTAATTAGCCCGCACTCTGTCCGTCCGTGTGTCAGTAAACTTTAACTCGTGAACCGTAGTCAGTAGTAAATTTTCACAGATTGTTATTATTTTATGGGAACATTTACTTAAAATTGAACTAGAACCTATTCGCTAAAAAGAAAATACCAAAAATGAAATACCTAGTTTAAAAATGTAAGGAGATGCACTTCAATTACTTATTTAAAATATAACGATCATGTTTACCAAATATGCTTCATTTAGATTCCAAACCTTACCTATTGTCCCCCAGTGCGTCAGAAATTCACAGTGCGCTTCGGTTTAAAAAAAAACCACATGTAAATAGTTTTAATGATTTGTGCAAGTAGATAAAAATAGAAATGTCGAAATAAACTATAAAAACAAATACTAATAAAAAACTTACATAAATCAGTTTTATTTCGGATAATATTGGCGCCAGATAAAAATAAACAAGACTTGTAAATAATCTCTCGTTTTACGACTATTGCGACATCATATATTCACAGAAATGCAATTGAATTATCCGAAGATAAAAAGTTAAATAATATGTTCGGTCAACAAAATTAATAAGTTCACCGAAGGGATCCTGTTTTTATTGTCGTTGTGTTTGTCTAGAAAGAAACTAATGATACTCGTAAGAAAAATAGGTGGTTATTTTGGACCATGGGCCAAATTGTAGTTTGTAAAGTATAGAAAATGCAACAAAATCAAATTGAATCTGATCTGAGGTCTCGCCCGATTGACCTTAGTAATAAAGTAGCTAGACAGATATCACAATATTATCTAAAATGCCCAGACACCTTGCTGCCCAAGTCCGTCCTTCTGTCCTAAAACGAAATGTAGGTCAGCTGAAGGCTGGCAGACAATCACAATTTCAAATTAGGCACCCTTATTGCGAATAACACAGACTTTAAAATCAACATTCATAAAATATATCGCCATTAAAATTTATGTAATGGACACTTATTTTTAATACCTTGGGTAGTAATAAAATTTTGAGTGTCACAAACACAAATAAAAGGTTTTTGTTTTCATAAACCTACGTTGTTTTAATTTTATGTAGGTGTATATAAGCCAAACATAGGTTATTTAGTACAAGTTCTTGTTTCACTGTTTCACATAGAGTTTTACATCACAGCGACAAAATGAGATCTATTTAGCTGAGATGGATATATGTGGATGGATGGATGGACGGACAATCAATCAGTAAATGGTCAGACCAGACCAGCCAATAGAATTTATATAAGATTATAAGTAAGAGAGTTCTTTGAAGAAAATGACTAGAGAGATCTAGTCATTTTCTTCAAATTTATCCGCCGTATTTACGCAATCACATTCAAAGATTTATAAATATCTGGATTGTAACTACATTTCCATTTCGCATAACAGGTGAAAGGAAATCCTGCTTCTGTTTATAAATAAACTTGAAATATGTTCCTCGTAAATCCATTCGATATTTATTCCAAAACCTTTGGAGTACGTGAGAAATAGTTTTGTTTTTCGACGATGACGCGTGCGATCAAAGCCGCGTTGTTGATTTTCGAATTAAAATGGCGGTTATAATTAGCCGTTCGGATTTAGAATACCTACTATTTTTATACTATAGAGGTAATAAATATTGTAGCCAGTAGAAGTGCCACTGCTATTCGCATCCGTGTCCGTGCTTGACTCGATGTTTGTTTTTCGAGGCCGCTTCACGATTTGTATGCTAATAGTTCTAACAATAACACCGATATTTGCTGACCAAAAACTTTTTTATACTTGTATGTTATTTTTTACCAGAAAACGAAGAAGAACATGAATAGATTATAACAGACGAACATTATGTCAAATTATTTATGGATAAAATAATGAAATAAAATAATAGTGGGAATGGATGGAAGTTCTGAATATGTTCCCATTTTTATTTCCTTTATTCTCAGTAGTTCCTTTGATTGAGTACCTTCCTTATTATAACAACTAGAAAACATAAACTACTTCAAAAATTACAAGAAATTTTACAATGTAGCTTGTAAATCGCAAATTGTGTGTTGTCACTTTTCTTTTAGACTTGTCCACTATCGCTTGTACCATAAACTTGTACGATACCGACTCTACCTATGGATACGCGACATGTAGAGTTTTAAATGTTGTAATAGTCTTTTCTTACGGCGAATATTTCCAAAAACGCCTTATGCCACAATACGGAACGCAAACTGGAAACATTGTATAAAAATGAAAATATCTTTGCTGTGAAGTAAATGACGTAAAACTCAATAACGGATTCGAGTGAAATAAAGGTAATTCTTGAAATTTTGTAATTACTTTCTACAAAAATAAGTGAGTGATTATTCTCTTTTGTCCTGTATTATAGAATTTTTAAACACCATCCAAAATTGAGTGTGTTAAGTACGTTTTAAAATAACTATATAACTAAACAACTTGAAATAAAAAAAAAGATATTAGAAAAAGTTTTCTAGCTTCCATATAAATCTATCTTTTAAAACACACTTAATTTAGCCACGCTGTAAAAAAATGTCTGGTGATTAAAAAGACATCATGTAAATGTAGGTATATGTATATCTACAGGTAGCTAAAAGGTAGAGCATGTGGCACGTGACAATATAAAAATTATTTTCAATGATTTACAAAGATACACAAATGCATGTCTGATAGGGTCAACAACCGAATGGTCCGGTCTCCACTTATATCAAATTCAGCTTTATTTGCATTTTTACCACTGGCTTGAATGCCGATACGACAGCAGTGACAGTGTCAGGCAAACTAGCTCCACTTGCTATTTTATATTTAAATTATTTATGCTTAAATTATTATTTTCATCGGTATCTGATTTTCATGAAGTTATATTTAATAAAATACTTACTTATCACCATACCATCTAGGTATTTAGTTTGTTGTAATTAGGCCATTTTTTATTGTACCTATTTTTTTTTTATTCCCTGTTTGAAATTTGAAATGCAGAAAAGTAAAATTTTGTAAATGTGCAATTGTGGGCTTTAAAGGGCGCTGCCAGACATCTTTCAGGATAATCATGTCACTGTATTCATCATCATCATCAACATTTTATTTCCCAGCGTTTACCCCGGGATTTCCAAGGGTTCATCCAGATATAATCTACCATTGTTGCAAATTTCAGCCTTTCACAGTTAAATATGTAGGGTAGCCGGCAATCGGCGAATTCAATGCTAATGATAATTCTCTACTATACAGTTTTACTACGCTAATTAACCTATACAAAAAAATAACGGGACAAAACTCACAAATAAACCTATATGATAAAATAACGGGACAAAAATTATTTTCCTTTTACAAAAATAGTTCCGGTTCTAAAATTTATTTTAATTATCTAGACTATCCAGGGAAAAGAAAAATTGTTCCGCAAAAAATTGAGACGTTCATGTTTGGTCGTGGCTGGCTGGCGGCGCGGGCGCATGAAAAGTAGCGTCTGGTGGTCGTCTAGCGTCCGGCGGGCGAGTCGCCATGACTCATGCGCAGGAATCCGACCGAATACGGGTCTGGTACAATTGCCGACAGAAGCCCAAGTCCAACAACTTACGAATGGGATGGGGTTAGATCTTTATCCACATTTTCCCATGTATTTGTTGTAAGAGTGACAACATAATTATTATCTTTAAAAATATTAAGTATCAAGATTCATAAGATACAGCCTGGTGACAGACGGACATTGGAGTACCATTATTATCCTTTGGGAACGAAACCTTAAAAAAAGGATAAAATTTAAGATATATCCCCTTAAGGTCGAACTATGCATGGGCGGATAATGTTGACCTCTTGAATTTTATAGTAGAGTCTCAAGAATTATTTATTAGACAAATGCAATAAGTACAAATTACTATTTAATTAAATTAACTAACTAAAATTTAAAAAGTCTCAAGAATTGATAATTATTATGTTTAACATTATCATGATGATCAAAACAAAACAATGCATCACATACGAGTACCTATGTAATATTTTCCACAAGTACCTTTCACGTTGGTTATACCAACCACAGCCGGCGCGGGCGCATCTGCTCTACCTAATGTTTAGTCTGCGAGGGAATTTTATTACATAGTAGACTATGGTTCCGCTTTCTCATGTTTTTGAGGCGCGAACCGCCGAGCTTGTTTTTGTACAGGTGAACGTTATTATTTCTGTTTTTTCTAGGTGAAAGATTAGCTTAAAATTGCACCTTTTATATTATTGTCAAAGTAGACAAAACTACTCAGTCATTCTAATCCGTGTTTCAATCTTATGTCAAAACAAAGTAGATGGTACTTTAATTGAAAACACTTTGGTTTTTTCTTTTAGAATGTTTTTGTTGTTGATCCTTGTGCTTTCTCTTTCCTCAACTGGTTGTTTCTGAGCAACTTTCCTACTTTTTGATCCACTTCGTCCGATCTCTCCGCATCCTGGATAGTTCCAATGCCAAGTCAAGCCAGTACTTTCGAGTTTCCCCCTTCGGTCCGGCCCTATGTGTGTGTGTATGTGTGTGTGTTTTCTAATAATAATATCTACATATTGTTACAATAGTTCAGATTGAAAATCTGAGGAGATATCTGATCCAGCAGTGAATGTTCGTGTGGCTGGGACGATGATAATGATACTGTAATTGTTACAGCCGGGATCTGCTGGTCAGGAATGGAGCGCGGCGGGCGCTGCAGCTCGGTGGTGGCGCTGCGCGTGGGCCGCGCCGAGTGCTGCGCCGGCGCCGCCCGCTCGCCCGCCGCCTGGAGCCCGCGCGACCTCGACAGCGGCGAGATCTTCTTCTACAAGGCCTTGTCGGGAGGCGTTCCTTGTACTGCTTGCGCAGGTAACTACTTACCCATTCGCGTGTGACTTTGCCACTATGACATTAAATATAGGAACCGTCCTACCCATGTTCGCCTGTACCGCTCGCCTGACGCATGGAGCCCGCGCGACTTCGACAGCGGCGCGATCTACTTCTACAAGGCCTTGTCGGAAAGCGTGCCTTGTACTGCTTGCGCAGGTAACTACTTTACTCATGTTACAGATAACATTTCAAATAATTTATTAAGTTTGTCATCATCATCCTAGCGTGTATTTCTAGTTGCGTCGTCAGCTTACGCTTCTAGGGTACGCTGTAAGTCATGGCCCTAGATTTGGCGGAACTGTTTATTACAATGGAGCGACTGCCGTCTGACCTCCGTAACCCATTTTACAGGGAAACCAGACCAACAGGTACATGACCCGAGGTGTGTAGTGGCCAGGCTGTCCTAAGGCATCTGAAACAGCCTCTATTATTTTCTCTCAATTATATCTCAATTTATTAAGTTTGTGATCACGTATATTGTTTACCGTTTCATTTTTATTGGGTAAGCAAATACGTGTAAATGTGTATTATAATAGGGTACACCAGGCATGTGGTTACTGTAACTTATGGACTCCAGCAACCCTAATCACAATATTGAAATGTGTGAAAATACATTTTAAAACTAAGTTAATTACCTGATGGAAAGCGGTGCGGTGCGAGTTGCAGACCCAGAAAAAGTATTTTTCGACCTTAACTAAATAACCTAATTTGGTCAGGGTAGAAAATTAAGTCATATCTTCAAATCACAATTCAATTTTATACCTACACCACCAAGCTTATACATAATACCTACTTATAGTTCAGTGTATACAACACGTTATACAAAATAGGTTATCAAATAAGATTGAGTTTAGCAAGGAAGTGATATGAATAGAGTGTTATCCTTAATTAAATCATTCGGTGTTAGACAAACTGATAAATTGTTCCAACAATCGAGCCGAGTGCATCGCCCGATAAATGAACGCTCTGAAATCAAGAGAAATGTTTTGGCAGTTTGGCACACTGACAAAAATGCGATTTTAAATAATACACAAACACTAATAACGTATCTATGGATATTGATACAAGTTTTATTGTATTAAAATGCACTTTATTAATTAATTCAATTTGAGGTTCAATCGACCAACACTGTATAGGTGTTAGAAATTTTTGAAAACGTTTACCTTTAGTATATTTTATTTCAGAGGCAGTCTTTAGCTACTTCATACTTCCCAAACTATGATCAGACAGCATATTTTTAAACGAAGTCTGTAGTAATGTTTGTGTGTGCGTCATAAGGAAATCTGTATCGTATTTACCTGAAGCTTGAATAGAGTTGTGTGCCAAGATGCATCAAGAACACCAGGAATGTAACGTGAAATTGGAACAGAATTTTACGTAGGACGGTGTGGAATATTTTTAGAACTTAGGTAATATTTCTCTACTATGTGAAATGAATGAATTTGTACAAGCATTTGTACAAATATTTATTGTTTAATTTTTAATATTACACTATATTTGCGGGGAAGCCGTCAAGCTGTCAGCCGGTCATATTTTTACTCGTATTTGGTTACTATTTATATTACAGAAGCTGCCTTTACAACAAGCTAGTATATTAGGTAGATTCGGCTTGCCTTAGATCGGTTTTATTTCTCTATTGAATCTTATTTGTTTGCAATATCACACCTATTTCCCACAGCGGTAGGCAAAGACTATTTTTTTCTTGCTACGATGCTTGCAGGATAGGTCTCCCTCGCTTCCTTAACAGTCATCTGTGTTGTTATATAAGGTGGATTTAAATTAAATAAACATATTTTCGGAGCTAAATAATCAAATAATATAAAACAGATTTATGTTGATTTCATAATTTTATACACGCTAATTTTCGGAAAAATCTAACTTTTATGTTTTACGGTATAGTTATTAATTTAGACATCTTGTAGTGGTTTTTCTTTTCTTTTTACTTCCATTTTGGTGGCAATATTGGCAGAAGTTGTAAAACCCATTTTGTCTCTGTCTATCTTAAACAGAATGAGGAAAATAGCAAATAAATTTTTTTCATACAAAGTTTGGGGAGCCCAATGGATAGATTGTTACGATGAATGAGTTTTCTAGTGCATTTTCAGTACTAAAAAAAATTGTTAGGAAAATGTAAAAAACTAGCTTGTAGATTTAGAAAAAATTTTGCTCTTAGTACTTTTCTTTGGCCCAAATAAACTACCCCTCAAAATATTTGCTCTAATAAAAATCCACCCTATATTTCTGTCAAGCAATCCTATGTAGATAGATCGCTTTCAACTTATTATAACTCCCAACAAAAAAATAGGGGTGAAGTATCACTTAACTGTGTTCTGTGCGTCAATACAGATGACCCGATTTTGATGCAGCTTTTGAAGCTCGTTGAAAGCTAATTCCAACGAGCTATTAATAAAGATCGGTTTAGCCATTTGAAGATAATAGGCATTGATACTAATCCACGGGATTTCACTAACTTTTAGGATCCGATTGTTAATTTGGTATGTATTGTGTGTAGTAACTACTGTGGTATCTCTAAGATAAAGCATATCCAGATTGATGCTGCTGCAAGTATACTCTTCTCTTCAGAATGAGCCGTCTCCATGTGTAAGTAGTGGATAATGCCACTTGCCATAGTTCTAATGTTTATTTGTTCCGTACCTACTTGTTTTTTGTAATTTTATGTTAATACTTGTTCTATTTGTGTTCAGAATCATGCGCCGGCGTGTCATGCGGTTCTGGGCGACGTTGCGTGGTCCGCGGCGGCAGGGCGCGCTGCGTATGCGCAGCCGCCTGTCGCCGAGTGGGCTCCGTGTGCGGCACTGACGGGAAGACCTACCCGTCGCTCTGTCGGCTCCGGCGGCGCGCCTGTCGGAAACCGGCCAAGCATCTCACTATGGACTACCCTGGACCTTGTCAAGGTAGAATTTCCTTATTTTCTTAGCTTATTTCTCTCTAGAGAAGATAAGACTAGCTATTATCTAGATACTCGGCAGAAGGCCAGCCAGGCGTCTTTGAGCCGTGAAACCCTAAAAGAAGAGGAGATAGTCATCATAGAGATGGAGGTGACTAGAGAACTTGTAGAGAGATCAAGCAGGTGTAACTGGAAAGAGTATCGAGTAAGTACAGCGCACTATCCCGAGATTCGGCTCGTATAACCCTAAGGTTGGTAGAACTATAGCAAGTGGTAGGAGGATCAGTACGATTTTTCTCTCTCTCTCTCTCTCTCTCTCTTTCATCCAGCCCATTATCCGTTTTCTCTGTTCATCATCTTCTGTTTCTCATCCATTTTGCCTTACTTATTTACTTTTTGTCAGTGTCTCGTCTTGGCCACATTTTACATGAAAACGTTAATTCTAGAACACATCCTGCAATGCTCATGATTTGACACAAACAGGACGGTAGACAGATAATTATTTTTATATTTACGTCATCGACGATCAACGTTTTTATGGCGTCATTAAAGATGCATTAGCTGATCGCTGCACACGTTATTATAGTGGCTAACATAACATAGACAATGATTTATGTAATTCTATTCGTACTGGATGAGCATAGAGCTTCTATTTTTAGATTTTTGTATCCAAATGGTAGAAGCGGAACTGTAAGAATCATCTTAAATTCGTCCGTTAAAAAAAATATTGGAGGTCTTAACAACCAAATATATTTTTATACAATTCTGGACACAGGATTTCAAAATTTATTTTAGTCTATTTTGTTATGTGTTTTTAAGTATAGTATGTAAGGGTAAACTACACATTAAATAAATAGAAATGATAATAATATTTGAGTGATATCGAAAAGGGAATGAAAATGATAAGAACCAGTCCGGTTGGGTGTTAGTTGCACACAAATTTATTTCAATGATTAAATAAGTACAAATGAGCCGCATCAGCAATACGTGGCGATTGATGCATTGCAACGGAATTATGGAAAAATTTGAAAATGTACGAATATAGCGCTCGTGCATCTTGGTTCTCAAGAAAAAGCAAAGAAAATCCGGCTCGAAGGATAAAAAAACAAATGTAGGGGTACACTTTAAATAAGTTGATATGATAATGATATTTAATTGATGTCGGAAAGGTATTATAAATGATAAGAACCAGATTACACTAGTGTTTGTATAATTAGAATATTTTGAAGCTCTTAGGCACAAATTCTTTGGATTATAATCTAGATCACCACCAAGGAATAAAATAGGCGTATTTTATGCATAAAGAATTTGGAGAAACCTTTGGTACATGAATGCGTCATGAGTTGAACCATTGGGATGATGACAAGGTTTAAAAATTGAACAATTTGAATTTTTGCACACTTTTAATAACAATTTGAATCGATGGTAAAGTCCATTTTGAAAGTATAAAATTACTAAAAAATTATATTATAATCGATGAACACATAAAAAGTAAAAAACTTTCATTTAGGAACTATTTGCATAAAAGCCATATTTAAGGTATTTGTCGAACAAAATTTAGTCTCACCCTTGTAAATTACCTAGGCGTGACATCACCGCTAGGTATCCATTAGTATGAAGCGTTTGGTATCGTCCAAAATGCATGTGAGTTTAACTTCGTCATATCTCAGTTAGTGTTAGTTTTATCGACGTGTTTATTTTATCAATATGCCTATTATAGTGAGGTCTTTCATTTAAACATGAAATCGAAAATTATTCGTCATGCCTATTGTTTATTTAGCTTTCTTGTATCACACAAAATTATTAATTTGCAATTATGAAAAGAGGTGAGCTGAAAATATTAAATTCATATTGCTCAATAAGTGCCAGTGTAAGAACACATTGTGATTTCAATCATTGTGAGACCCATTTTGAGTTCACACCTAGTCCGAGTCCAATTTAAACAATTTCATAGTTTGAGAATATCAGGAGCCCTTATTTTGAAAAGTGTGTGACTCACGTTAAATCGGCGAGGCGAACAATTTTTGTTCGATATCAATTGATTTTCTTTCGTTAACGAAAGTTTTTTGTTCGACATTTAAGTCATGCTTTACTTTAAATACCTATTTATATTGTTACGAGCTCGGGGTTCGCAATTTGGAGAAAAACACCTGATGACTCTTAAAAACGTTTAATCCCACAAGGATGGTCGCCGACGTCACTTCACTTCACTTATCACTAACAATGTCCAAAACACTTGCTAATCACAGTCACTATAACT
Source organism: Euzophera pinguis (assembly GCA_947363495.1). Lineage (NCBI taxonomy): Eukaryota > Metazoa > Arthropoda > Insecta > Lepidoptera > Pyralidae > Euzophera > Euzophera pinguis. The sequence goes on from OX376171.1 coordinate 9,385,724, forward strand.
TGCCGAGGTCGCTTGTATCACTTGTTATTCGCTCCGGATATCGCTTCTTGATCGCACTTGTAGCTCAGTTAAATTAGAACTGCCCTCCTGGGGCACCTTCCGATATTTATATGGCCCGGGAAACCCGCTCCATAAGTTTCTAGAAAGATCACAACTACTCCGGAATAGAGAGAGAGGGATACCCTCTGTCTTGTTCCCTTAGTACATACTAGAAGTGCGAGAGCGAGATAATCGATGTACTAGATCGTTCGCGATATTATTCCCGTATGGAAACACGCGACGATTGTACGAGAATTTTCCGCGGACAGCGCTACTCAAACTTCCGCGGACCGCATTATTATTTTTATTTATTTTTGATTTCGTAACACTGCCCCCTTCTTAGAGATGCTCGTCCCGAGCATCATCATTACTTCCGTGATATTTCGCCAAGCGGTCGATGTGAACAATCTTCATTGCTCCCCTTGGTTGACGCTGTATCCGATACGTCACATCATTTAGTCGCGTTACCACTTTGTACGGGCCCTCCCACTTAGTTTGTAACTTTGGCGTTTTCCCTTTGCGGCGAGTCGGGTTGTGAAGCCAGACTAGAGCGCCTTCCTCGAAGCCATTCGTATTCGACATTCTGTCGTATCTGGTCTTCATGTTCTCACTCGACTGCAACCCGTTTTCTCGAACTGCGGCGTGTATTTCTCGCATTCGGTCACGCAGATCAGAAACGTAGTCTTGAACACTTTGAGGTTCATCTGGTGAGCCTCCTGTTAGGAGGTCCACTGGCAACCGCAGCTCACGACCGTAGTTGACATATGCCGGAGTTGCCTTTATGTTTTCATGTTCTGCTGTTCTGTACGCTAGCAGGAACAGTGAAATGTACTTGTCCCAGTCCCTTTGATGGCTTTCCACTATTTTTGCCAGAATTCTCTCGATCGTCTGATTAAACCGTTCGACCATCCCGTCTGACTGAGGATGGTAAGCCGTGGTTCGGGTTTTGTTCATTCCCATAATCCTGCAAACTTCTTGAAAAACCTGTGACTCAAAATTCCTGCCTTGGTCGGAATGGATTTCCAAGGGCACGCCAAAGCGACAAATCACTTCTTCCACTATCTTGGTTGCAACTGTCGTAGCTTCTTGGTTTGGTATGGCGAACACTTCCGGCTACTTAGTGAAGTAGTCCATGACAACCATGAAATACTTGTTCCCTGAGTCAGTGACAGGAAATGGTCCAGCTACGTCGACTGCAATGCGTTCCCAAGGTGCACCGACGTTGTACAGTCGTAGATTCCCACGGCTCCTGGTATGTGGCCCTTTTACGGCAGCACAAGTTGTACACTTGCGGCACCAGTCCTCCACATCCTCCCGACAATGGAGCCAGTAGAACCTTTCGCGGATTTTCGTTAGCGTCCTCTTGACTCCCAAATGTCCACCGGACACGCCGTCGTGTACTTCCCGAAGAACATCACGTATTTTTGTTCTTGGAACCACAATTTGCAGTTGAAACTCTCTGCCGTTAGGTTTATCCCATTTCCGGTAGAGTATTCCGTTTTGTACAACGAGGCTATCCCATTGTGCCCAGTACACCTTGGAAACAGTGCCTGTCGGTGCAACTTCACTCCACTTTGGCTTATCATTACTTTGTGCCTTCCACCTGATGATGTGCCGTAGGTCATCATCATTCATTTGCTCCTTTCTCATCGCATCGTTCTCCCAGGTCTCTAATGGTTCTGTCCGAGTTAGCTTTACTGTCATTTCTTTTAACTCCTGCCTGATACAGTGCTTACAATCTTCTGGGCAGGGTCTGCGTGACAGTGCATCCGCGTTTCCATGGGCCTGTCCTCGACGGTGTTCGATACTGAAGTCATATTCCTGAAGTTGTTGAAGTACTCGCCCCCTAGTCCTGGCTCTTACTCGTTTCCCTGATGATGAAGCCTCCTGCTTCATCTTCAGTTCCTTCACGTCGTCTTCAAGCTTCTTGATCTTTGGGCAGTTCATTTGTAGGTGCCCTCGTTCGCCGCACCTATAGCACATGGATCCAGGTCTCTTCCTTAGCAGAGCTTTTACTTCCCTAACTTCCTCCACTACTTCGCGCACTTTGTGAGTCGCGGAATGACGAATGTCATGTCTGACGGCTTCCACCTCCAAAGCGTGGGCCAGTGCATATTTCAATGAAGCATGATGGTTTAGCCTTACTGCAGCTCTGACTTCCGAATCCTTGATGCCGTCGACGAACGCCTGCACGGTGTTGGACTCAAGCATCTTCAAATCGGCCCCTGGATACGCCTTGCGGACGAGTTTTTCTATTTCCAGCGCCCATTGCTGCAGACCCTCTCCTGAGCGCTGGACTCTGTCGCGGAGTTGAGCGCGGAAGACGTGCTCGAAATGCCGTTCCCCGTATCGCGACTCCAGTGCCTCCAGCAGGTCCTTGAATCCACTGCCCGACGGAAGAACCTCCAAGACCGTCAGAGCCTGTCCTCGGAGTGCGACGGTGAGAGCTGTCAGGCACTGTTCATCTGTCCATCCGTTAGCAGCTGCGATGGTCTGGAACTGTTGACGGTATGCGGACGAGGTTCCGTCATATGGCGGCAATTTCACGCTGGGTCCGTGGTGGGCAATGACTGTTCCGCCACATGCAACTGCTACTCCCGTTGTTTCAAGGCGCACGAACTTCTTCTGTAATGTGGAAAGGTCCGTCTTCATATTTTCCATGTCGTTCCCCAGAGTCGTGACGCGTTCCTCCACCAAGTCAACATCCTTGCGTAATTTGGTAACCACGCCACTAACTTCACCAATAGCTGACAGGAGTTGCTGTTGAGCCTTTTGTTGTTGCTCTTGAGCCTTTTGTTGTTGCTCTTGAGCTTTTTGTTGTTGCTCTCTTGCGTCTTGTAGAAGCTTCTCCTGCATTGTAAATTTATTGTCCAGCATTGTAAATTTGTTGTCCAGCATTCGCATCAATTCCCCAAAATCAAAGAAAGGCGCAGCCTGGTGGGCGTTGGACTTGTCCTGGTGGGCGTTGGACGTGGCCTGGTTGGTGTTGGAAGTGGCCTGGTGGGTGTTGGGCATGGCCTGGTGGGCGTTGGACGTGTCCTGGTAGACGTTGGACATGGCCTGGTGGGTGTTGGGCATGGCCTGGTGGGTGTTGGACATAGCCTGGTGGGCGTTGGGAGTGTCCTGGTAGGCGTTGGACGTAGCCTGGTTGCCGTTGGACGTGGCCTGGTGGGTGTTGGACATGGCCTGGTGGGTGTTGGACGTGCCCTGGTGGCCGGTGGGCGCGGTGGGCGCGGCCTGGTCAGCAGATCCAGTAGAAGTGGCTTCCGCAGCACGCTTCGCCCTCGTCTTCACACCCTCACTGGTGACGTCTTCTCTCGGAGTCAATGGCATCTCCAAATCCACTTATGACACCAATTGTTACGAGCTCGGGGTTCGCAATTTGGAGAAAAACACCTGATGACTCTTAAAAACGTTTATTCCCACAAGGATGGTCGCCGACGTCACTTCACTTCACTTATCACTAACAATGTCCAAAACACTTGCTAATCACAGTCACTATAACTTGCCGAGGTCGCTTGTATCACTTGTTATTCGCTCCGGATATCGCTTCTTGATCGCACTTGTAGCTCAGTTAAATTAGAACTACCGTCCTGGGGCACCTTCCGATATTTATATGGCCCGGGAAACCCGCTCCATAAGTTTCTAGAAAGATCTCAACTACTCCGGAATAGAGAGAGAGGGATACCCTCTGTCTCGTTCCCTTAGTACATACTAGAAGTGCGAGAGCGAGACAAAGCAATATGTCAGAGCGAGATAATCGATGTACTAGATCGTTCGCGATATTATTCCCGTATGGAAACACGCGACGATTGTACGAGAATTTTCCGCGGACAGCGCTACTCAAACTTCCGCGGACCGCATTATTATTTTTATTTATTTTTGATTTCGTAACAATATCAATAAACACAGATCAATTAAATATACCCTTCTTCAGATTTCCAGCAGGTCTAAAATGGCCACTTTGAGCAAATCATCAATACGAATCATTTTGTGAATTGCGAAGCATAGCTAGTTGTCAGTACAGTCGTAGTGATGGGGACTCAGTCGACATTTGCGTGAATCGACTCGACGAAATATCTATCGAGTTCGTGCCGAACCGTGTGAAAACGACAGGCATTTAGTATCGATTTTTGAGATCCGACGGCGAATCATTCGACAAATAACTCAACTCACACGGATTCAATGAGTGATTAAAGAAATACGGAACAAGTAAGGAATGATTCGATTATAGTTAAGGCTCGTGGAGTTATTCGCATGACCAGACCAGACCAGTCGAAATCAAAAATTACCACCCGCGTACATTTCAATAATACAGAATGTTGCTTTCACTATCGCATACGATATATCCCACGGAGGAGTCAATTCTCTTATTTTAAATAGGTACCTAGTGCACAATTGAATCGCAATGACAACTTTGACGTTTCTGATATTCCGTTACTTATTTTATTTACATTTTTCTACTATTATCATTAAAATACGCTCCAGTTGTAAATGAATAGAGATTCAACTGTTTAAACAGAATACCACTATTGAGCATATCTAAAAAATGCAACATAATTGAGTCGCGATTGAATATCAGTTGCGTGGTCTTTTAAAGTTTATTAGCTGAATTGACCCCTTACTTCACAATCGAGCAATTAGGCAGTTAATCGACTTAATATTTATGGCATAGTAAAAATAGCATTACAGCATGGCAATAAGGTTCACAAACAATTCACGAAAAGTAAGCCATTTTGCGACTTTCCGTCAAACAGCAGAATTGCCATGAAATGATTCACTTCATTAACTGCTAAAATGTGGCTCGTATTTTAAGATTTGCAATGATTCATAATGTGATCATATTGTAATTCGTGCAAAGTGGCCATTTTAGATCCACTGTACTCAGTATTGTTCAGCTAGTCTTCAATGACGACTTTCCCACCGCTTAGTAGGAAAAATCGGACTGTAATACAGATGATGATTTAACTCATCATGACCCAAGCGACAGCTGGCTTACGCTACTCTTCCATCGATAGCCAGGTCGATAAGATATAAATTTTTAATTTATAAAATTTATGAAACATATTCACCAAACGCCGAACATGCATTTAACGCGTTGAAATCTTTTGTGAGTGAACTATTTGCATACATATTTTTTTTATTTAGAGCTAGTTCAATATTTTTGATTTATATCTTGATTAAGTTTAAAGATCCATACAACTCTAATTTTTAGGGGCCCTTATGCAGTTTATGTAATGTATACTGCATATTGAGCCTAAATGTACTCACGGAGTATCAGTGTCTCTACATGAGATTTTATAAATATATGTATATATATTTATATTACGTATAATTTTTTAATTGAATTTCTCAGTTACCTTACGATCTGCCAGGGGCGCTGTTTCTATTAAATCTCATCTGCTTCTATTAAATCTCATGCCAAAATGCTCCACGGTGCGTACTTTCAATATTTTGCAGGAAAATAAAATATATTCCAATAGTGTGACACGCAAAATCATTCGTGTCATTGACCACTATTGGATTGGTCGCCATTTTAGTGGCATTTCCTATCTTTAGCTCCTCCGTGCTTCGGAAGGCACGTTAAGCCGTTGGTCCCGGTTGTTACCGATAGATAGCAGTCGTGTGGCTGTGTCAGATGCCTTAGGGCATCCTGAAAAAGTCTGACAGTGTGGGCCACTGAGGTTAACATACCTCAGGTCATGTTCCTGTTGGTCTGGTTTCCCTAACATCGGTTATTCCAGATATTGTTGCGTTCGAACAAATAAACAATGTGTTATAATAGTAATGTAGAGTAAGTAGGTATAGAAATTAGTGTTTTGGTTTTGAATCATCGCGGGTGCTCTACTTTTAGAAACTTAGATTTTTTTTAAATAATACCTAATAGGCTCATATCAAACTATATATTGTGGTGTATGTACCTACGTCAATTATTTACTAGACCGGTTGACGTGCTGACGGTTGAAGTTTTCGGTATTATCCTTTGGCAATACTTTTTTCGGAAAATATACTCGAAATTTATCGGAAAATCACAATATTGTCTGAGATGGTTCCATACTTTGAAAGACACGTTAACCACGTCAGAGGCAGACATTGTGTTATCCATTCGATATGAATAAATGATCAAATCATAGATTAATAATTGGTCTCCGCGGCGCTACGACTAGATACCGTCGGCATACTACAAAAATTCGCAACTAAAACCATGCCGAATTCGGCATTAGTATAGTTTTCCATACAGTAGTGTTACCGGAAAATCGATTACACATCGAATAATAATCGATTCTTTGATAGTTGAAAATATTATCTAAGGTATCCATAGTGATCATATATCGATAGTATCGATATTGATACTATCGATAATATATTTCTGTAATTTTTTTCTGTATGAGTTGAATGACGATGATTTGTGTTATGTCCGCTGTACATCCCGAGTTCCGGTATATCTGTATAGTATCGGTGCCTGAAATGCTTGGTATTGTTGTTAATCCATTAATGATTTTTTTTTCATACGATTATTTTTCATAAATTCTCAAAAATCAATACTACAGATTAGATTATATCGATACTACAGATACATAATCGATTAATAACCATTGATATAAACGATTACCTATGATGATTAAATCGATATAATGTATATCAACCCATTTCAATAATCGACTAATTGTTTGATATTGCAGTTAATAATCGATTAATTGTCAAAAATCGATTAAATTTATTTAATACTATTATATATAATATTTTAATACTTTCGATATCCTAGAAAAAAACCAAATTCGATAAATTGATTATCCGGCAACAATACCCTACGGGGTACCAACTACCTAAAGGCCATATTTAGAATGTTGGTGGGCGTAAAGTGGAAATGGAATCAAAATAGTGATAGGTTGCTAGTCGCATCGCCTACTGATCGGTATTGTTTTTCGATTTTCGCCCACTTCCTCGGCCGGCTTATATGGTCTGCGCGGGAAGACAAACAGCTAGTACATTCCACGTATTTACTTTTCTCCCAGATCAGCATTAAAGAAATAAGATGTTAAAGACGGACAAAATTGTCAGAAAAAGTCAAAATTACAACATCCCTCTTTTGGGGTCGGGAGTTAAAAAACAAAATATCTAAATAATAAAAATCGAAACCTCGGGGAATTTGGGATTATTTTATACACGGCAACATTGAGCACCGAGCGGTACTTCGCGCCTTATTTTAGGGTTATATTATTTTCGTGAGTAATTTATGTCCATATTTCGAAATTATACAATATTTATTGATGGTATGTAATACCAGTATCTTCCTTATTTCTTTTAGTATTATTCTTACACAGTTTGACTACGCAAACTGCACATTTTGCGTCTACTTTTACATTAAATTTTATATTTATCTAGACATCCAACTCACTCATCGGTCGCGGCATAACTGACTCGGGTATGCCGCAACCATGCCGAATTCGGCATGGTTTTAGTTGCGAATTTTTGTAGTATGCCGACGGTATCTAGTCGTAGCGCCGCGGAGACCAATTATTAATCTATGGTCATAGGTATATAGAAGGACATTATTTACATGTACATTGTATACGGTCTAGTAAACTGACCATATAAGTATGATACTTGTGGCCAGGCGAGTCACGACTGTCTGGGATGGGGCTGCATTTCGCTCGTCTCGTCTAGCCTAGCCATGGTCGTGCATATATTTACTGTAATGACGTTTTAACCCACTGCTAATTAACGGATTTCTAAAAAAGTAAGATTATCAAATTCCTAGTAGATCCTAAAATCTAAGTAGACGAAGGACATGTAAGGTTGTCGCTTGTACAGAAAAGAAATTACGGTTGTCAGAATCACAAATTTTTTGTAAACCTTTTTCTACATTTATAATTATTTAATGTTTTCTCACAATCAATACAAATTATTGATCAAATTAAACGTAACTATGCTAAATTTTCAAGCAGAAACAAATACAAGTACTTTAGCACATTAATATTGGAATGGATAATATGGTATGGGACGGTGCCCAGACTAGTCACGAGCCTCACGACCGCACTATCGCCGTCCGTCTAGCCGGCCGTCTGCGCATGCGCACACAATAGTGTATTTTCATTTTCACCTCACATTATGCCCCACACGACTGTTTTCCATTACTAGTTCTTTGGAACCATTAGAGATTTACGTTTCTTTGATGATTATGAACATCCTGAAGAAAAACTCGACTTTTTTTATATCAGCCAAATTTTGTACGCGTAACTCGACTAGTTCCTACAAAAGTTTAAATAAAAAAATCATATTTTGATATGGGAGATTTTTTAGAGTTCCGTACCCAAAAGGTAAAACAGGACCCTATTACTAAGACTTCGCTGTCCGTCTGTCACCAGGCTGTATCTCACGAACCGTGATAGTTAGACAGTGTTTCTTCGGTGTGAGTGTTATTTTCCTTAGGTATTAAAGTATAACGCACTGAATGTGTGATGGGTGTACAAAAAGTTACCGCCCGCAGCTCGTTCGTTAGTCTAGCCGGCCGTCTGCGCATGAGCTGCCATATATATGGAGCATTTTCATTTTCAACTCACATTGAGCCTCACGAATGCGTTTCTCATTATTGTTTCTTTGACATTAACGTTATGATGATAAACAAAAACTTATACAGGGTGACTTTATTAACACCAAAACTTATAAAAATTAGAATTTGTGTGGGAGGACGAAGATTTTGTTTCTTCGTTTTTTAAGAAAGTATTTATGTGTTCCACAGCTACTTGATGCACTGTAATATTTGTGTTAATAGTATCTATATATCTTGTATCTATATATCTTGACATTGATGATTTCATTGTTTGATTTGTCCGTTCAACAGTTCTAACGTGATTATCTTAGATTAATAAAAAAAGATTATTAAAATTGTTTGTTTCCCAAATAAATAAATAATTGGTCTCCGCGGCGCTACGCGCGAGACCAATTATTAATCTATGGTGATTATTGTGTAACCAAACATTCATCCAAAAAATATTAAGTCCTATCATCATCATATCTACGGATATCAAAGTACTATCGTGTATTATGTTTGTTGTATATACATATTTGAATTTCCATCTAAAAGTCTATTCAAATATTTACACCCTATCTGATCTGTTTTGTATATCTCCTATTTACCTTAAGGTAGCCTGGAAGAGATTGCTTGTGCGATAAGGCCGCCTTTTGTACCTATACTGTATTATAGTTCTTTGTTTATTGTAACAGTTAACTGTTATTTACTGTAGTGTGCAATAAAGAATTAGTAAATAAAAAAATAAAAATATCGCGTTTGCATAAAAATCACTAGGTACCTAGTAGGCAGTTCATGTTCTCTCCCAACAAAATCCTGCTCGAGACACTTACCAATTAGTTATTCGTCGTGACGACAGTAAGTTAGACTTACCTACTTTACTACCCTTCCTAACTGGAACACCAGGTTCTTGACCTCCAGTCCCAGGGCGCATTATACGAAGCGATACGACTGTTCGAGACGGTAAGGAACACGGAACAGAAGGGAGCGGTTGACATGACATTCCTTTTCTTTATTTTAAATCCATACTATCCATACTAATATTATAAATGAGAAAGTCTGTCTGTGTGTCTGTTACGCTTTCACGGCCAAACGGCAGAACGGATTTTGATGAAATTTGGTATGAATATAGTTGAAGTCCCGGCTACTTTTTGACGCAGGTGGAGCTGCGGGAAACAGCTAGTAAGTAAATAAATGGCTATCTTGCAGATTCATCATACTTTAATAAAGCTGAAAACCTATTTATTTGTTTTTACATTGGATTTTATTAGTCAAAATTTACAATGGAAGTTATTTAATTCATAGATTGTTATATCTGCGTCCAGTCACATAGACATCACAAGTGCAAAAAACCCGACACAACAGCAAGCAAAAAGAGAGAATTAGTATTTTTCAGAACCAGATAGATGTATGGTATCTATATTTATTAGTGATCTGGTTCATCATAAAATGTGGAGTAGTAAGTATTACAAAACAGTAAGACTGAACTAAGTATTTTTAGCTGGAATCACTAACGTCGTGAAAGGCTAGGAAACAACTATTTGAATCGTCGCATCCATCCCAGCCAAAGCAAGGAGTAAGGGTATGTCCACATCACCACGGCACGACATCGTCACCGTAGAACGGTGCGGTGTCGGGGCGCGACGCGTTGCCGCGCCGTGCACTAGCACGGTACGGCAACGCCGCCGTCGAACGGTGCAAAGGACGGCGTCGTCGTAAGCCGGTGACGCGATACGATGCGCCCGATCAGTTGATGTGTTATTGTCTTAGCGATTAGTTGTACGTGTGAATAAAAGATGTCGGAAAACATAGATTGTGATTTATTGATTTCACTTGTTGAAGAACGTCCAGTATTATGGGATAAGACAATAGATGATTTCAAGAACAAAAATTTAAAAACAGAAGGCTGGAAGGATGTTTGTCGAAACATTTTTCATGACTTTGACGACAAAAACGATAAAGAAAAAACAAGACTAGGTAAGCTCATATTTATTAGTTACATTAAGTTATAGGTATATTATAATAAGTATTAGTATATTTATTTATCGAATTAATAATCGTACTATAGTCGGTTATTATATTTTAGTTAATTGCCAACTAAGTGCTCCAATATCGCTATTAAAATATTTACAGAATTCATTCCTTATGTTGACTGGGTTTGTGTTGTTTGGAAATTCGTCATCCTCTGACTGTTGCAAGTTTACAAAATTTTCTTCTATCATTAGTTCCTCGGTTGTGGTAATTCCATCTCTATTAATAACAAAGTTATGCAAGACACAACATGCTTTGATAATATCTGTAGCAAAATTATATTGAACATTCAGTGGTCGGTGAAATACACGCCATTTATTTGCCAGAATACCAAAAGTACATTCAACGTATCTTCTCGCGCGACTCAAGCGATAGTTAAATACTCTTTGTTGTACAGTCAAATGTTTCCCTGGGTATGGGCGCAATACATTATTTGTGAGTGGTAAGCCTTCATCTGCTACAAAAACATGGGGAACTGGTGTCTGTAGACCTGGTAAACATTTTGGCTCTGGTAAAGGCAGATGGCCTTGTAGTAATAATTCGTACAGTTTCGTATTGTGAAAAACTGTCGAGTCGCATTCCTTACCAAATGCTCCTATATCAACATACACAAATCTATATTTGGAATCAACAATTGCGAGCAAAATTATAGAATTATAACTCTTATAGTTAAAAAAAAGAGACCCACTATGGGCAGGACTCCAGATTCGAATGTGTTTCCCGTCCAACGCCCCCATACAATTAGGAAAATTGGCTTTCTTGTCAAAATCTTCAGCTGTTTGTTTTAATAACTCCTCTGTTATTTTCGGAATACATTCATTTAACATGATTTTCCATAAAGCTTGACATACTTCTCTTACTATTTTTGCGATTGTACTCTTTCCACGATAATCCGTTAATTCTAAATCTCTAAAACTATTTCCTGTTGCCAAAAATCTGAAACAAAAATCCGGGTATAACATCATAAACATCCAAACATCCATACTCATAAAATTTCACGTTTATAGATAATATTAGTAGGAAGTAGGATGACAAAAATAACTGATTTTTTTCTCATTTAGATCTCAGATCTAGATCCCATAACAAAGGGGTATCAACCTAGTAAATACTCATTTAGCGTACCTAAGTAATTTTTAGAAATAGGAATTATAATTAATTTGTGTAATAAAAGCCGCTGGTATACCTACCTACATGAGTACTATCTCTGTATTTTAGTTTGATACTCAGCCCCTTTCCGTCATACACTTTAAATTTTATTATAAATGCGAAAGTTTGTGAGGATGTATTGCTGTATTTATAGTATGTATGTTTGTCTTTCACGTAAAAACTACTGATCCAATTGTTGCTAATAATACACGTTTTAAATATTTTGCAGGTAATGCTGTGGTAAAGAAATGGACTCATATAAAAGACAATTTTACAAAATACCTGAAAAAACTTGAAACTTTAAATAAATCGGGATCTGGTGCAAGCAAAATTAAGGAGTATCATTTGTATAAGCAACTTCTGTTTCTAAAAAAAAACGCTGCAAATTTAACTGACTCAAGCATAATGGAAGAAGATGAAGAAGACGAGATACCATATGAAAAAAATGATTATAAAAGATCACGTTATCAACCAACTCCACGAAAAAAAAAAAACAATGATGAAGTCGATTATGAGATTCTCCAAGCCCTAAAGGAAACAGAAAATAGACATCTGTCATTTTTTAAGGCCATATTACCATCATTGAACACATTGAATGAGCATCAAACTCTAATGTTTCAAAGTCGTGTTTTACAAATCCTAACTGATTTACATCAGATTTCATATCAGTATGAAACATCAACTGGTTATCATACAGCTTCTCAGGATAGGTACCAAAGATCACAATCATCATATACTACTAATTATCAACCAACACAAACTTTTACATACCAATCAACAATGTCATCAAACGTTTCTAAAACACCAGCACCAAGTACAAGTAGTATATATCAACCATCGACTTCATCAAATTCCAAACCACCAAACTCAACTTTCGAAGAACTATCAAATGATTGCGAAGATGAAGCAAGTGCATTGGAATCAACATATGATTTTTCTTGAAAATTAAGATAAATTAAAAGAAATATTATATTTTTTATCATAATGATAACTACGTAGTAAATTTGTTGAATTATTTTTCTATTATTTATCTTATAATTGTAACGTTGGTAGTTCAGCCACTCAAAATCTGTGATTTTATCTAAGGTTATTAAAGACTGTTATTGTTTTTCTTAGTTATAACTGTAATCTTACGGGTATACAAGCCAGTAACCCCGCAAAATCTGTGATTTTTAGCTAGTTGTTAGGTTAAACAGGCAAATAAGCCGATTGAAAACTGTGATTTTTAAGTAGATATTAAGTTATTATTGTGTATTTATATAGATGTAGGCATTTTTGAGGCCAATATCTACTGTTCTTAATATTTTAAATAAACATATTAATAATTGTACTCGTACATATGTACATCATTATGAATATAAAAGAGGTTTGATTGTGATTTACCTAATTGTTTTTCTAGTGTTTATTATTATTAAAAAGCAAATCGTTCATTCGAAAACTGTGATTTTTATACTCTAGATTTAGTAAATATTAAACTTGCTATTATTATCAAAAATAAAGAACATAAAAAAATATTACATACATATAAATTGTTTTCATTACTTACCTTATAGTTAATCCTAACTTCTCCAAAGGCCCAACAGGTTTTCTAAATACAAATTGTTTTTGTATACGCGGTGCAACTCTTGTTAGTAATTCTTCAAAACTTGATACAGACATTCTAAAATAACTGTAAAATTTATGGTCACAGGTTTTCAACGCTTCATATTTTCTCGTGAAATGATTCCCATCACTATTCATAATTGAAAGATATGGATGCACCCAGTACTGTCTTTTTAATTTTTTTTTCTCCAACTTATCTCTTCGTCTTTTTAATAACAACAGAAGCAGAATACGTTTTGTGCGGTCCATATCTACAACGAGACTGTTATTTATTTGGTGAAGAATGTACCGAAAGTTTACAAGGCACGGCAACGTGTAACTTTGCGGTGTCGTGAGGTACATTTTTACGGTACGGCAACGTAAATTCCCACGTTACGGCAACGTGCCGCGCCACGGCACCGCACCGTTCCACGGCGACGACGTCGTGCCGTGGTGATGTGGACAAGGCCTTACTCAGCCCCATTCTCCACGCCTTCCACGTTGCTCGCCGATTGTTTTCCAGCGAGGCATTAATCGTAGATGCCTTAATGACTGGCCAGCTGGCCACACCCCTACTATCGTACAGCTTTGTAAATGGCTTGGTTCGCTACATCTCTATTGGAATCAGTACTCTGTAATGGCTCATTGCGATGCCCGATACGTCTGGCCGCGTCTCGCCTCGGGTGCTCGCATGTGAATGAGATCCCATTACCATAAGTTTTCGAACGCTATCTTAACTGCCTTTTTGAAAACTCGAAAACTTAAGGAAATAATACAGATAATACGTGTTTATGTGTGTACTCGCCGGCCGGACGTATTCATATTAATTCTGCATTTAAATAACAAATGGGGCCATTTCTAGCATAGCAGATGACACCAGCTTTCCTAGCAGCAGAATGTTATATGCCTAGCACGTAATTCTTTGTCGTAATATTTTATTCCTAGCAGAGTGCTACGCCTGGGTGGTCACATAATAGACGATTATGTACTTTAAACTATACGACTCTAATACATGTGAAGTTACCTAAATTGACTTTAAATATTTATTGTAGAAAAAATATTGGCCACGACGACCAAAAGCGGCATTATCCCTGATATAGAAAACTCTTTCGTCAACCTATATTTTTACCCGACTACGGCAAAGCCACCGGGAGGGTTATGATTTTGACCGGTTTGTATGTTTGTTTGTAAGTTCATCTGTGCAACTTTATTCTCAAAACCTTTTTCCATCGCATATCACATCCTAAGCGCCAACTCAAAAATGGCGTCAGAGGCGAAAGCGTCGCGTCATAATTTTCGCAAACTCGTTCCAATAACGCGAACCCTTAGTAAGTGCTAGCAGGATGTCATCGTGGAAGGCAGAAGAGAGCAATTACACGGCGGACGCAAAACCGGCCTGCGTCGACGTGCTCGCGGACTCGAATCAATGAGAATATGTTACGAGTAAAAGTCACTACCCTTTTCATAAACGATACTCTTTCGATGTGCTTGAGATTTCGAGTATTTGAAAGTTTCGTGCACGGGGAAGTTGGTATTCAGCTAATGTAGGTCTAAGTTAACGTAACTGGGGCTCCAATTTCGTAGAACGCTACGTTTTATGATAATAGCAGCAAATGCTTATTTTTAAGTTATCCAGACATTACAATTGTTGTGATCTTCGTAAGTATCCAGTAAGCTTCAATAATTAAATGTGGATTGCTGAACACGATATGTAAAGTCACTATAAGTAACCAAGGTAATAGGGAGTACTTGTATATACTGTCTAGGACTTAACAATAATTGTTGTGTGGCCATTTATTTAAATTATCCTTTTTAACAATAGTGTAGATATGTATGTAAAGACCCCGGAATAATAGTTTATTTTTACTATCGCCGTCGATAAATTGACATGATTTCTTAGCTATCGCATTAGGAACTCTTATGTGTTTCCAATTCGTTCACTTATGGTCAATAAACTTGTGTGTCATGTAACCCCACTTGATATGAATGATAATGACTTTGTTTGTCCACACAGTGGCATCATCAATTTTGTACTATGTATTTGTTTAAAAAATTTTGATAGAGGGTCATTTGATAGAGGTTTAGTTAGGAAAATAAAATAGACCTGGTTTGGTGCCTAAAAAAATACGAAAGAATAATTCACGACTGATGCAAATGATAGAGAGAAAAATAAATTAAGGTCTTAATAATAGCTAAGATAGTAGGTAATTCTTTAAGATTCATTATAATCTATCCCTGATTATGCATCAGTCTTTAAATCCCATGACCCATGTTAATCTTCGCATTGAGTTGATAAAGACAGGGTTTGCATTTAAAGTTTCTTTTCAGTATTAGATTTTTTGCATATAAATTCCATTTTACTGTATTCTGGTATGTCAAGCGTCCACTAGTTGTAGCATATTTACGTCATTTACATGCATATTGTTTTGATAAGAGATGTTGTTAGTAAATTATATGACACTTCATTTGCAATAACTCCTGAGAAAATAATTACTTTAGTATGATAGTTTATGTACCTACCTAACATAAACTATCATTATCTCGTACATCATGGCTATCCGTAGGAATACTTAAGCATGGGCTAGATGAACCTTCGGTGTGAGAAAAAAATGGCGGACATACATGTATTATTTTTGTCCAAAACTGGGTTTCGATTTATAAAGGCACGCGAATCTGCCCCTGCCGCCGCCGTGGCGCGCCTATGATCATGAGAAAGGAACGTCCTATGATGAATTTGGAAGTGATATCTATCAGTAGTTTTTATAAAGTGGTATTTTATATCAACTTCGCCTCCTTTTGATGCATCGCATCTATTTCTATATGCACTCTAAAATCAAACATAATTTCTTTGAATAAGCTCTTTACAGATCTTCCACAGACCACAGCTTGGTATTTTATTAGCGCATAAACAGCAGATTGCAAATCTCTCTGGACCGAATAGGGCCTCAGTCGTAATTTCATAAGATTATGTTATTAGCAAGTCGTCGTTATCTTAATTATTCTTCAGGTATGTAAATGCGCAAGGTGTCTGTTCTAATCTCGGAGTCCGGAGGTGTCACCCGCACTCGGTCCTAGGGGCCAGACGTCCTCATTCCATATTATGAATAACCGGCATGATAATACCACGGCGCGGATCTATCACCGTTTACGAGCTAGGCATTCTAGTAATGAAATACTATGTTAAACTAAGTGTTTTGTTATTGTCACATGGGCTTTGCTTCCGTGAAGGTCATTGTACCAGTGGACACGTACAAAACGTTTTCAGTTTTTTTTTTTCAGCGGTAACATGAAGAAGTAACGAACTTCCATTTCTTAAATCTCCAATTTTTCGGGCGTCCTATCTACAACACTCTAAAACAAATATCTACCTAATTAAGCAAAGTGAGCCACTTACGTTTAATTTCTCAAAAATGCTATGAATAGTTGGTAAGTACGTTGTTTTTAGTTTTATATTTAACTGCGACCGTTGTGAAAACTTGCTACTGGACTACGCAAAGTATCCTGTCACGAATATTTGGTTAGAGTGTCAAATGTTTGACCAGAAGACTGGTCACATAGTACACACTTCAGCTCTTTGATATGTTCCATTGATGGCCGGAAAAATTACCCAAAAAATGCTTATTTAGGTATTTATTGACTTGACAGTTCCCGATATGTCACTGACTCATTCGAGATTTTGAAAACTGCCGAAGCTTGGTAGAATCAATAAACTCTAGAAAATGTAACTTAGCCCTATATGTAGACATTTCAGCTAAGAATGGAATTCCTTAATTTCTCGCGCAACCAAAATTATTTATTTATTTCCCTAGTCTTATCTATCAGATAAGCACCCTCCATATCACAAAAATGCGCTTAGTTGTCAATCTCCTGGTAAAAGGGAAACAATATAAAACAACGGGCCCTGCCGGCCCTGCCGGCGGCTTCGATTTAGACGTGATAAATTCCCAGTAATCTAACCCTAAATGCAGGCACTTGATCGCTGTCTAGACCAGCCTAACGTCGCTCTTTAAAACCGCAATACGATACAATCGGGAAAAGCATTGGATATTTACAAGCCTCGATGCACGACTTATTGAGAGCGCAGAAGAATAACGCCCTGTGGCCACGTAGGTAATCGTTTGTCCTGCCTATCGTACTTCATGACTTTTTTTCCCGATTAACTAACGATTAAGTATATTGATATTATGATCTCCTCCATAGATCTTATGGAAAATTCATTAGTGTCAGCCAACAAATTCACTGATAAATCATTGCTAAAGCTCTTCACGCCAACAGTTAGTCAGAAACTATTAGGATCTAGGGTCTCATGTAGAATGTCATGGAAAATGTCCGAAGATATGAAGTGATGTTGATATACTGACACGGCGTTACATAGCTTATTAAGTGTGCATCCCTATTCGTAATTAATTGACCCTAATAAAATATTCCGTGAATCAATTGATTCTAATTCAATATTTACCGCCCATTATGAAATTTTGTGTATTATTTATTATTATGTCGGCAAAAGTTAAATAAATAAACCATTCAATGTTTCCTTGGAATGCTAAGGAAAATTTTTATTAGGTGGCGACTTATGTCATTTGTCAGTTATGCTGAGTATATGAGCAGCATGCAGCCGAAGAAAGTATGTACGGTTTATAAGGTCGTAATCTCATTCTACCAATCCCCTTTGTATGACGTGACATTTCTATATTCCTTAATTTTGCTCGCTGCTTGTTTGTCTGATTTCTACTCCGTTATTATGTTACATTAGGCCTCGTATTTCCTATTTTACAGCCGCGCCGTGTCAGTAAACTTTTTATCTAGCTCGAAGGACCCGCTATTATCGTTATTATAGGCGTTACGGTAACTTTATAGCGACTTTATAGCTTTGTCTGAAGCTAAATGCGGTTTCACACGCCCAACTCTATTGGCAAATAAAAAACATTACGAAACGGTTTTACATAATCTAAGGGACTGACACACTTATTTGCTATTATGCCTTCATATAATATAATATTTAGGTAGTTATTGCGCGAGTTTATTCGCAGTTAATCCCATATCTTTAAGTTATATACTAAACGATTCCATATTTAGTAACGGTCGTCCAATATTCAACCTACACGGTTGATATACGGTCGGTACGTAACGCATAATAATAAATTGAGTAGCGACCCGTTAAAATCGCAGGTTCTGGAAAGGAAATCTTATATATCATTTACTTACTAAAAAATTGTGCAACAATATTGGATTTATAATTAACTGATCAGTAAAAACGTTAATCCAAGATTTATTTAAACTACGTACGTACCAAATAAAATGGTAAATCAGTGGATTTGTATAATGCTCTAGTCGTATATATAGTCTCCGGCCTAAGTATATGATAGTTCTAGGTCTAACGTTTACTGAGCCCTATCTTCTCGAGAGTTTATTATTTGGTGACAATTGAATGTTTTTGTATCAAATCAATCGATTTTTTTGGATCAACTCAACAGTATATCTACCTTATTATGATCTCAGCACAAAAAAGATGATTTACTCGCTGTACATTTAAATGTAGATTGTAGACAATATTACTTATTACTTCACCCACTAAGGTATCTCGATTACTCGCGAATGTCCCTGTTTGTATCCTGGTTGAGCTAATATTTATATTCCATCCATAATTCCATGGCCATGTGTAAGTGTAACTCTAGCTACCACAAATAAAAGCTTCAGGTCAAAATAATTTATTTGGAATATCTCTTATGCCGATTGCTTGTTGGCCAGACTTCAGTTTTTTTTTTGTTGCTTTTTCTACCAACACTCGGCTCTTGTGGCCCACGTTACTATAGGTTTTAGTGAGTTGTGCATACCAATATAGATGACTCTAGCCTATTTTTTAATTATTTTTTTTTGTTTGCATAATTTTTTCACAGAGGGTAGTTGCGATCTAGTCCGCTGTGGCGGCGACAAACGCTGCGTTTTGGACGCCGAGATGGGTGCTCACTGCGTGCGCTGTGGCTCATGCAACGTCGCGGGCGCGCCTGTTTGCGCCGTCGACGGAAACACGTATGCAGGCGCCTGCGCATTGCGGAAAGCTGCTTGCGAACGCGGTAAGGCGTTACCGCTGGCTTATAGAGGATCTTGTATAGGTAAGTCAGTTTATTTCTGATCACTCATTCATTTTTTCTTGCTTATCCGAGCGCGTTTTCCCAGTTACATCTTCAAATACTCTTCAGAGCCCAGGATATGGTTTTATTATTTTTGATAGGGCGGCAGTCGTCGGCGCTGGTTATTACAATATAGCAAGTTCGGGTGTGTTAGCCAACACTGTCCAGATTTTACAAGCTTAAACGGATCGTACTCTAACGACTGCCAAGTGGCGATTTGCCGACATCAACGGCTTAACGTGACCCACCAACTATATCTTTTACCAGAGATAGAATTTAGTACAAAGTAATCGTCTGCTTAGGTACCTCATTCTTACCTATTCTTTGATAGCTGATCATAAACATTCTATTTCACGGGGACTTTTGGCGGGAAGGTGAAAAGAGCGGTTTTGGCGCTGTATTTTATTTTCCAAAATTGGTGTTTTTATTGAGAAATTAGAAGATAGAAAAATTAAGGTCTATAAAGGACTTGTATACATGGGCGGAAAATCAATTACAAAAAAAAAATCTATTTCACAGCGAACGCGACATGCGCGTCAATTACTTGCAGCACTGGACAACGCTGCGTGGAGGGGGGTGCGAGCGGGGCGCGGTGCGTGTCTTGTGGTTCTTGCGGAGGCGGGGCGCGGAGACAACTCTGTGGGACGGACTCGAGGACGTACTCGTCGTGGTGTCGGCTGCAGCGTGCAGCATGCCATGGGGGAAGGGTGGTGGATCCGCTGCATCCCGGGCCTTGCAAAGGTGTGTAGAAAATTCTACTAGAAGTTCTTGTTGAACAACGTTACTGTAAGTAGTATGAAATATCGCACTTCTGATATGCTGAAAATTCTAGAAGTGTTTTTTCTTGTCAAGCACGATAAAAACAGCATGTCTTTTAACATGCTGTACAGTGGGCAGAATATTCCAGAAGATCAGTAAAAATGACACAGAAAAAGATTACCTACCGAGAAATTTCACAACTGACTGATTTATCTTTCCTTTTCCAGGAAGCAAAAACATAACGGACAATAGTGTGACTCGTAAGCGGCGTGGGGGCGACGTCGGCACACGCGTCCTATAGTCATAGACTTAGTTTTAGCGCAGTTTAGCTTCGTAGGTTCGGCACGCGGCGGTCAAGTTTGCTATACCTTCGATCATTTATTTGATCGAATGCTGTTGCGACCAAAAATAAATATCCCAGTAGAAGAGTCTATATCTTTTCATGTTCAGTATAAAGCAAGTACAAGTCTCAAGACTGTTTGCTCTATGTTCGAAATTTATCAGGTTTTATTTTCAATAAAAGTTATCATTTATTGAAAAAAATATAACAATTAAAGTAAACGTATATTTAATAAAATATGTTTTGTCAAGTACTCTTTTTCAAAATCAAGTAGAATAAAAAGTAAAAACAAATCAATTAATAGATTAGTTCAATGGATTAGATATAGACTAGAATAGAGGAAAATATTGAAAAAATTGATAACAGAACGCAGTTTACTTAAAAAGACGTTTGACGAATATTGAACTATACCAGTTTAAATTAATTTACAGTTTGACACAACTTCTAGGTGCATGAAAACGCGACCGCCGCGCAGTTATTCTCGTGCCAGGTTAACCGAAAACAAAAAATTAAACTCCAACGTTTTTTTTTTTAAATAGAGTAGATTTAGATGAATCTATCGAGATGCACGTTTTTCAAACTTTGTAGATAAATAATAATTCTAAGTATAGTAGTTTTTAATAATTATTAACACTTACATTATTAAATTTGAGCACCAAATCGTACTTAATATTTAGTCAAAATATTTCTAGTGACTTTGTAGTTAGCACAATGTTTGGAACCTTAGAATATTTAATGAAATTCTAATTGTCTCGGTTACACGAAGCTTAGTGATGAAATGGTTAACAGTTTCATCGGACTGACATTGTTCTTCAAATTAACTCTAGTAGGTACTATAAGACTTAATTTTACTTCACGAAACGTGGTTAACGATTAAATGCAATATTTATTATTATTAAGTTACGAATATGAAGTTTAGTGCAATAATTTTATTGAAAATTGTATGAAATTTATGTTACATGTTTTGTTTTGTTTGTTTAAAATTGAATCAAGTTTCGCATAAGTCAAATTTTAATTCGGAAATATGAGTGTTATCGAATACGATTTCAGTATTACATGTGTGTAAGATTTTAGAATATCTTTATTTTCGAAACTTTTTACATTGGAAATTAAGTGATCTTTATAGACTGTAGATAAAAAGTAATTTATTGTTACTGAATCATTTCCAAAATGTTTTTCAATATTATTTGTATGCGAGTTTACATTTATGTGGTATTGCAGAGTGTCACAAGTAAATTTTTGGCGTCCTTCTTAGCTTTAATTAAATAGTTAACTGTTTAATTTGTCTGTACTTATGTTCCGTTAGATACTTAGATTGTTAACAAGTTTTAAACTTTAAACTTCGAATGTCTAGCTAGTAAAATAATTCCGCGTGTTAGAAATTGTTACCGATTTACAAAGTCGAATCTATTTCCTTCCTAATAGATACTATTTCCGGAATAACAGGCAATGAGTATAAACTCTTTAGTCTGTACCTCTACCATGATATTCGGTCGCTAGCGTGTCTGCCAGATAGTAAGTAGTAGGTGGCAAATAAACTCAACACAAAATCTAGCGTAAAATCTCGTGGTAGAGGTCATATGCTCAGAAAACAAAGTGAGTGAGCCTTATAGGCGTAAATCCGGATATCTTCTAAACTGTCCAGTCTATATACCTATACATTTGTCTAAAGGTGTTGAAAACAAAAAGTCATTGTTTAATTAAAAAATCATAAATTGTAAACAATTCCTATACAAGATCTGTGTTTTGTTACAAATTGTTTATTCATTATTGTTTATTTCGGATTTCTTTCTAATCTCTACTTACTTAACTGGCTTTAGAAATTTCTCTAATAATTTAATTTAATTAACCTCGCCTTTTCAATTCATGACAAAAATACTAACTATTTGTACTTAAATTAATAATTGGTCTCGCGGACTAATTATTAATCTAAGTATTTGTAATTAAAATCCAAAGATTCGAAAATTTCAGATACGTAAGCAAAACCAAAATGTAAATTGTATTTTTATTATATTATGGTCGCGTCTGATTAAAGTATATAATTTCTTAATATGTTTAATGAAGAGTGGGTACTAAGAACGAATTAAGGTTGCATTTACAATTTTACATGCAAACGGCAAGTTTGCGCCGCATCCATCTTTCAACAAATGTTATAGCAGTTATTAAATGGCAACAATTTCTAGAATACATGGCCTACATACTAGACATAAACTTAAATAATAGTTCAGACAATATTTCTAAAGTAGCTGCATATAAATAAAATTGCGCGGTCCAGATTCACAGGTTTTTCTCGCGGGACCGCGAGAAAAGTCCGTGAACTGTGAATGTGGACAGCGCTCTCGTACTCTTTTCGCTTCTACAATTCTCACGAGAGTCTGGATGCACTTTCTCGCCGCGGTTCCCGGCGAGAAGCGAGAAAAGTACGCGAACGCTGTCCACATTCTCGTTGTGCCGCGCGAGCCGACTGACTTTTCTCGCCGAGATTCTCGCGAGAGTCTATATCCCGCTAATGACCAGTGCATGTATGCAACCTTACGAAATAGCAATAGAGCGATGTAGCCAACCAGTGTTGCTAGTATTTTCGCCATTATTCGTTTATTGGAACATTTGCATTTCCACGAAGCTCTCAAGGCGCGTTTACCACTACATGTATATATATACACATGCTAATGCGCATTTTTGTATGTTATTGAGTAAATGCGCGTTAAGTGCTTATCTGAAGTTCTGAACGTACTCAAGACCCGAGTTCACCAACATACGTTTTTAAACATCTGTACTTATTTAAAATGCTAGTACAACATTTGTATGTCCCCCATTCCGTGATTAAAAGATCAGCTATTGAAATTTATTGAGATGTCTGTCACGCACATATAGAAAAATAACTCTGTAGGTGATAGAGATCAAAAGTTTATAGCTTTTTGTTTAAATGACTAACAAATGTTAACAAAGCGATAACGAAATCAAAGGTTGAAATATTATTGGTGAACACGGATCTAAATTAAATGCAAAATAGGCTGGGTATTATCACATCTTATAACAATTCATGAATGAGATGTTTATGAATTTATAATTCTGAAGTTTGGTGAAAATGTGACGAATGTTTTATTTAATGTGTATGAGTCTTGGATCCTGTCAATTACTTCTTAGTGCTAATCATGTTGTTAACTGTATCTGACTATAATAATACTAAATTGTTGTAGTTTGAACTCATTGCAAACTTAGATGTATAATATATTGTCCTTGTTTCTTCATAAATATTTTACACTGAACTATTTTGTTTTATTATAAACATTAAGGTCCCCCTATTGGTTTTAAAGATTTTATTCTAGGTTCTTGCTGTGATGTTTTCAATAAGTGGTAGTTTCCACCAGCATTTAAAAGCAAAAATTACGATCTGTATGACGCGAGTACTAAGTTTGTAGTGGTAATATTTCTTATTTTTAATTTTGTTTTTTTGGAAATTGTTAAATAAGGATTTGGTATTTAATGTACAGTTGGTATCATCCTTTTATGGTTTGATCTATTGAATGGATCCAAACAACCACAGAGGCAGAAGAAAATTTAACTTACTCTTTAGGAAACTTAGCTGAAAGAAAAAGCTTCGCTTGACCTTAAGAATAAAGTCGAACACCGCATTACACTAATATTTGTTTTCTAATACTGCAGAAGTTTATCGTGTATTTTTGCTGTAATTCTATTTCAAAGTGAATTTAAAAATAGGACAAATAAAATGAATGCATTATATTTAAATTACTCGTAATTTATTCGCTGATCTGACAAATAGTAAGTAAACGCATGCTCCCATACACTTTTGACACAGTGCTTTCATATTTTTGCTTCATACACGATATACTTAAAAAACAAAGGAAGAATGACATTTTACTGAAGTATATATACAATTTGTTTATTCATTAAAATTTACCTAAACAGATACTAAATCCACCTAACCCTTTCGACGCCACGGTCTTATATGTCTGACAAATCAATTTCGTGCCAGCGCCGCCATGACTTATATATCAAACAAAAAAATAGGGTAAAAAGGAATATTTATTGTGGACGAACGTCCGGTGTTAATGTATGTGTTGGTTTTTCAAATAGCTTTTTTTTCATACCTTAAAGATAATAAAACAAGAATATGTAGTAATTTATATGTAATTTTCATTATATTCCTTACTTTTTGACCCCCTTGTTTTTAGGCCAAACTGGAGTACAATTTTCTTAACTTCGGAGCGCCATTAGTGATGTACCAATAAAACTACAGCGTAACTACAAAAAAATCAAATACCAAGGAGGTCAATATTAATATATGTAGGAATGAAGGTTTCTGAACGACTGCAAGTGAGAGAGAGGGAAGTATGGAGTGAAAGGGACGGAGAGAGGGGCAGACGCCATATTGCTAGGCAGAACACGGGTAGCTCCGCTGTGTAAAAGATATTTAAAAATAAAGAAGAATTGAAGCCGAAGATCAGTTTTTAATTTTAATCATCTTCCGAGCCATAGTATCCCACAAATTTTGGGGGCTCGTCCGGGATACTGAAAAAAGACGGATTGTGTGAGCTGCGCGACGACGACAAATTCGCAGCCACGCGGTCAACGACGCAAGACAACGACGATTACTTATCCTGTAACGAAGAAATGCCGAAAGATGCCAAGGATCGACGCCGGAGCCGGCAGGATTTCACGGATTCGGGGTCACCTACTCCAACGACGCCACGTTCCACTGACAGTATGCTACAGATGACGGCGGAGCTGATTCCCAGTTTTAATGGACGAGATAACACCTATCCTGTCTCACGATGGATTGAAAACGTAGAAGACTATGCTGAAATATTTAATTGGACGCCATTGCAGCAATTATTATTGGCGCGAAGATCGCTCACGGGCACGGCGGAATTGTGGCTGCGAGCGGAGCGGCCATTCAGGACATGGGAAGATTTAAAAAATGCCATTCAAAAGGAATTCCCAGATTCAGTTGACACCAAAACCATACATGAAATGATGAGCAAAAGGAAGAAACATCCCAACGAAACATGCTTAGATTACATGTTGGTGATGAAAGAGTTAGGCAAGCGCGGCAAGATGGCCGACTATGTCGCAATAAAGTACATCATCGACGGAATTATTGACATAGAAACTAACAAAATAATGTTGTATGGTGTCACGACATACAATGATCTTAAAGAAAAGTTGAAAATATATGAAGCTGTGACGGCCAAAATGCGAAGATCAGTGCATAAAAGTACGGCGGGCAGTGGATCAAGCAAGCATTCACAAGGCGACGGCAAAGTATGGCGTACGGCAGGCGTGCGTTGCTATGGGTGCGGTGAAATTGGTCATACCTCTGCAGATTGTCCTCATAAAAGTAAAGGAATGAAATGTTTTAAGTGCAACGAATTTGGCCACGTCGGGACTACATGCCCTACCAAATCTGCCGCTGAAGCTTCGGCGAAGAGCGAGACAGCGCAACATGTACAACCGCAAGTGCGAGCGACTACGAGTTACCAGAAAGCATCGGGTAACTTCGGTAGATCTCGGCAATCGAAGAGCGCAATGTTTGGAACCGCGAACAACGACTACGAGATGAAGTTAGCTGCGCAAGAATACCAACCTCAAGATATGACTGTGACGTTTGGTGACGCAACAAACTTCAAACGGGACGATGACTACTTTACCGACGACGAGTGTCCCAAAATGGCGGCGTTTGTTTACGAAGATGAAGTTACGCAAAACGAAAGAAAGCCGGTTGTTTTGTTGAAAATAAATAAATATTCTACGAAAGGTTTAGTTGACTCGGGAAGTGATGTTAATATTTTGTCGGAAAAAGTGTATGAGATGATCGGAAAGCCAAAATGTGACAAAGATGATCTTAGTCTATCAGGAATCGGACAATCAATAGTACGTTCCCTTGGAAAGTGTCGACTGCAGCTGTGTGTTGATGAACATTGCTATGAAGACATTATTTTTCATGTTTTGCGTAAAGAGTATGTTCCATATGATGTAATTTTGGGTCAAGAGTTTCTTAATAATGTTACAGTGGTCTTGAAAGGCGGGAGTGTAAGGTTCGTGAATAAGGAATGGGAGCGCTTGGGATGTTATGTGAGTGATGAGTGCTCTTTTAATTCTATTCTAGGTCACATGACGAATAAAGCTTTGAAGACTGAAGTAATGCAGATGGTGCGTAATTATCAACCCCGGCAAGTCAAAGAAGCGCCTATACAACTCAGGATTGTGCTCAAAGACGATATACCTGTGGCTTTGAGACCTCGACGGTTGGCGCTCAAGGAGCAAGAAGTTGTTGATAAGCAGATAGCTAAATGGTTAGAGGAAGGGATTATTCGCGTAAGTCATTCAGAATACAGTTTTCCTATAGTCTTGGTGAAAAAGAAGGATGGTTCCCTAAGAGTATGTATTGATTACAGGCTATTAAATAAAAAGATGGTAAAAGATGAGTTTCCTTTACCGGTGATTGAAGATCTTATTGATAAATTAAAAGATGCCAATGTATTTAGTGTATTAGACTTAAAGAATGGATTTTTCCATCTGAAAATTTGTGAAGAATCAATTCCATATACTTCATTTGTCACGCAAAGTGGTCAGTATGAATTCTTGCGTGCCCCCTTTGGCCTTTCCATATGCCCTAAATATTTTATGAGGTTTATCACAATTGTTTTTAGAGATTTACTTGCTAAAGGAGAGGTTAATATATTTATTTACGACTTGCTCATTCCAGCACAAGACGAAGAACAGGCTGTACAAAGACTTAAAAATGTGCTTTTGATTGCAGAGCAGTTTGGTTTAGAGATAAATTGGAAGAAGGCTAAGTTGATCTCCGGAGAAATCGAGTATTTGGGTCATTCAATAAAGAGAGGTGAGGTGAGACCAACAGCTGAGAAGACAGATGCCGTTCTGAGATTTCCCATCCCTACCAATGCAAGGCAAGTTCGCAGTTTTCTTGGTCTTACATCTTATTTTAGGAAGTACATAAAAGATTATGCTGTTATAGCGAAACCACTCTCCGATTTACTCAAGAAGGATGTTTTATTTAAATTTGGAGATCGGGAGATCTTATCATTTAACAGTTTAAAGAGAATGTTGTCAGATTTTCCCGTTTTGAAGATTTTTGATTGTAATTTAACCACAAATGCATACTGATGCATCTTCTATCGCATATTCTGCCATACTCTTACAGTTACATCAAGATGGATGGCATCCAGTTTACTACATGAGTAAAAGAACTACCGAAGCCGAGTCCAAATATTCCAGCTATGAGTTGGAGGCACTTGCCATTATAGAAGGTGTAAAGAAGTATAGAGTTTATTTGTATGGAATTCACTTTAAAATTGTGACCGACTGTCAAGCTTTTGAATTAACTTTAAAAAAAAAAGATGTGTCACCCAAAGTAGCTCGATGGGTATTATATTTGGATCAATTTGATTATGAGGTAGAGCATCGTGCAGGAACTAAGATGCAACATGCAGATGCATTAAGCCGAAACCCCTGTATGACAATTGTTGCCAACAATTTGCAAAATCAAATAAGGTTAGCTCAACAAAACGATGATGGAATAAAAGCAGTATGTGAAATATTACAACAAGGTTCTTTTTCAGATTATTGGTTAGATAATGGACTCCTGTACAAGGGAGAACAAAAATTGCTTGTTATACCGAGGACAATGGAGAAAGATATTATTAAGCAGGTACATAGCAACGGACATTTTGCAAAGAAGAAGATGAAGGAAATTTTAACCAAGGATTATTTTATTCAAGATTTGGACAGGAAACTTGATAATTTTATTGTTTCATGTATACCATGCTTGTTAGCCACCAGGAAGACTGGCAAACAAGAGGGTTTCCTTAACCCATTGGAGAAGGAAGGTACTCCATTGCATACTCTCCACATTGATCATGTAGGACCTCTGACGGAGACAAGGAAACTATATAATCACATACTAACCATCATAGATGGTTTCACAAAGTTTACCTGGATATTTCCAACTAAGAGTACTACCAGTAAAGAGACTATTGAGAAATTGAAGATACATCAACAGCATTTTGGTAATCCAACTAGAATAATCAGCGATAGAGGGACCGCCTTTACTAGCGGAGAATTCAAAGATTACTGTCAGGAGGAATGTATTCAGCATGTCACAATCACCACAGGAGTAGCCAGAGGTAATGGCCAGGTGGAAAGGATTCACCGGGTTATCCTGGCTATATTAACCAAACTTTGCATTGAAGAACCATCATTATGGTATAGGCATGTTAGTCGGGTTCAAAGAGCGATCAATAGTACTTATCAGAGAAGTATTGATAATACACCATTTCGTTTAATGATTGGCACAGAAATGAAAATAAAAGAAGACTTAAAAATTTTTGAATTACTACAAAAAGAAGAAATAGCTGAATATGAAGAAAATAGAGAAGAAATCAGGATTAAGGCTAAGCAACAAATTCTTAAAATTCAAGAAGAAAATAGAAAAACTTACAATAAGAAAAGAAAACCAAGTTCAAAGTACAACGAAGGAGATTTAGTAGCTATTAAGAGAACGCAGTTCGGTCCAGGTCTCAAACTGAAACCTAAGTATCTAGGTCCTTATCAAATTACAAAAGTAAAGCGAAATGATCGATATGATGTTAAGAAAACAGATAACAATACTGAAGGCCCCACTAGGACTACAAGTTCGGCTGACATGATGAAACCATGGCCAGCTGCAGATGAAGAGTGACAGGTATGAATTGCTAGTTTTTTTTTTAGTTTATTTTTTTTTATTTTTATTTATCAGTATAAGAGGGATGAATGTACGGTATAGAAGAAACACCTTTCTTATGTTATATCACTGTAACATAGGTTAAGATTTGTTTATTTATTTCATGACTGTAAAACTGATATGTTATACACTGTAATACGAGTATGTTAACCTAACTGATTAACCACTTCGTTTTTTTTTTATTTAAAATAGGTTTTACTTATTTTTCTTTTTAAAGTAAATAAAATGTACATAAAATAACATTGTTTGTTTACTAAGTGTTAATTTAGGGTTGTTTGAATAAAACAAGTTGGTTCAAATGTAAGAACATTTCAAAGTACTTCTGTAATTTTTATATTTTTTTTAAGATGTCTTGTTAATGATAAGATCAGTCTCTTGTTAATGATAAGATCAGTCTCTTGTTAATGATAAGATCAGTCTCTTGTTTATGATAAGATCAGTCTAAGCTTGAATTTGTAGATCTAACACGTAAGTGATATAAGAAACTTGTATTACTTGTACTTAGTTTCATTATTGTTGGTATGTCTGAGGGCAGACATGATTGCAGGATGACCGAATGTAGGAATGAAGGTTTCTGAACGACTGCAAGTGAGAGAGAGGGAAGTATGGAGTGAAAGGGACGGAGAGAGGGGCAGACGCCATATTGCTAGGCAGAACACGGGTAGCTCCGCTGTGTAAAAGATATTTAAAAATAAAGAAGAATTGAAGCCGAAGATCAGTTTTTAATTTTAATCATCTTCCGAGCCATAGTATCCCACATATATAACGTGAAGCGAAACTTAAATGCTATTTATATTAGGGAAATCCTATAATTTCTATTTATGTGTTCAAAACGTGTGTTTGTGTTTTTTGTTATTGCCTAAAATGTTTTAATGGCTAATAAATAGTTGAAATGAAACAAATAAACTTATTAATATTTCAATTTATCATAAATAGCGTGACTTTTACAAAATTATCGAGAAGTCCTCGTTCTTAGTTCTCAACACTTTTTACGCATTTTAAGCCGTGGCGTGTAGCGAGCGTTTTTCATTAAAAAAACCGTGGGATGGGAAGGGTTAGGGTTAACATAAGTAATTAAGCTAATGATTTGATTACTGTGACCCAATAACGGCCATAGATAGTACTGATTTTGGAATCCCATTACATTCAGTCAGTCTCTCTCGCACATTTTTTCAATGATATGATATGTAAAACAGAGAGTTGTATTTGTTTTTCAAATTGTTACATTGCAAAATTTTATAGACAATTTAATACCAGCTTAAAAAAGCTTTTGAAGTTATACGTTTTTCGATGTTTCAAATATGATTAAATAAAAAAAAAATCATGTCATTAAGGCTAAACAGATCTGGATGAAAATAGGTTAATAGTGTTATTATTTACTGAAAACGAATCCAAAGTTTAGTTCCGTTATACAATCTATATATAATAATATAAAAGAAAACTAACTTTTTCTGTCTTTAAAATTCTGTGCAAGAGAGTTTTCAAACGAAAATGTCCTTATAACATGGACCTAATAAATTAAACAGGACTGAGTACTTCTACAAATTTGCATGGAGGCAAAGACGAGCCAAACGCGACAGAAATAGTGGAGGACCCCCCCGTCTCTTTCTAGCAAATACAAGCTTTATCACGTTGGTACTTGTGCAAAATTGGGCGACCACGCTCCTCTAGAAAAAATAGGGGAAAGGTTCAGATTTTTTTTCAGACGCAATCAAAAGTTGCTAGTCTTGCGAGTGAGGAGGTGCTAACCTCCTCCCAAGTAGTTCTGTGCAGACTTTAAGGAAGTTGTAGTCTAGTCGAAAAAACGTTTCGTAGACATGCCTCCTCTATGACTCCCTCAGGAAAGACAAGGAAACTATACTAGTGGGCTTGGCTCCACTAGACAAGCAGGACTATCGGCTGAACATAGAAATACGCAAAGTATTTTCCACTCCAAGTTAGGTCGCACCAGCTGTTGCTTAACTCGCGTAATCGTCACCAACAATCACGTCCCGCTAAGCTATCTAGCTAGCTACTTATGTTCAATATTTACGAAGTTTAAAATATTTTGTCCCAATTAAAAACATTATCATGGTTACCCTATTAAAAAGAGATAGAAACATCCACTATAGCTATCATTTTCTGCTCGGGTTTTAGGTCAGAGAGCTCAGTCCTGTTTAATTTATCAAGTCCATAGCATATAATCTTTGTCCCTAAAGATAAGTTCATATAGATTACAACCTTACTGTGTCTCTTGCTGCATAGTAGTCCTTGTAAACAGTTCCATTGTAAGAGCGCTAAGAAATACTGGTATGGATCTGTGGTGATGTAGGTGTAGTTCCACTAAATCTGTGAGCGTGGCTGAATAGTCTGTGTGTACCATTTCTATGTCGTCGTCGCATAGAGTGAACGATAGGTACTCTTCTGACGATTCTGCGTACATGTTTGATATTCTGTGGATTAAAAAAAATGGTTAGGCACAAGTCCGATTATCGTTTATATTTCCATAATAATATATGATTTATAGCTTGCTTATGAGTTTGTATAAAAACAATGATCAATGGACCCTTTGACCGTCAAGGCTTTTGACGATTTGTTTTTATTTTGGATATGATATATGGCTTTTTAGGAACACATACACATCATGAGTGCATGTAATCGCGAAGAATATCTAGATAAATAATAGTTCTTAAAAGTCGGGCACCAAATTTCGGTATCACACAGTAGTTGGTTTTGGGTCTTATAATACGATGACAAAACAAATTAGGTTATTAAATAAGTTATTTATCTGAACTCTATAAAACACTAAAATATTGATTTGAAGGAACTTAAACTGAAGAACTGGAAATCTTAAACATATATAAACTGTCATTACCTATAGTTTTTATGGCCGGTCCTGTCAATTTTATAACCTAATAGCATGTAAACGACGTTTCTGTACTCCTGTGCTGAAGACGTGAACTCTTCTTTCATTCTGGAATGGAATAAAAACAGTTTGTTCATTTCTAAAGGAGATTTGAAAAACAGTGGAACACTTTATTCAGTCACTAGCGGACCGATTTTATCGACTTCTTCAATTAATAATTCTTATATTTCATCTAAGTTATGATAAACCTCAAAATATTATACATCTTAACCATCCCCGAAAACCACTTTATAAATTTGTGAAAAGCATAAAAAAAACTGTTTAGTACTTGTTTAGATTATCGAGAACCGACCATGCTATTGTAGTTAGACAATGTTCTCATGCAAAATACGGAGCCGTAGGTAGATCTACGTGCAACCGCCATTCTGATCTGTTGTGAACTGATAACAATACTTCGTTAAATATTGAACTAACTATACTATACAATAAGAAAGTCAATCTCGTGATGTTAACTTCCTTGCACAACATCATACAAATACTGTTTATTGCACCGAGACAAAAATTGAAAAAACAATGTATATGATAATGAGGTAAAATAGCGTATGATAAAGACATAATATTTTTTTTGGGTATTATGAATAGATAAATATGATCGAAGATCACAAAACCATTATAGCGGTCATCATCATTTCGTGTAGGTTACATTGTCAATCGACCATGTACACCCTGATGTCAGAATTCCTTTAACGCCCACCAAATGGCAGCCGGGACCAACGGCTTAACGTGCCTTCGGAAGCACTGAATCATCTTTATTATCAGACAATCAGGTGATTCAAGCCTGCAATATCCTACCCAAACTGAAAACAACCAAATAAAGTATCCTTCCCATGGGAATCGAACACATGACCCCCGGGTCAATGGCAAACGCCTTACCCACTGGAGGTAGTTATAGCGATAAAAATGAAATACATGACATCGAAAGGGATATATTGAAATAGAAGTGGCTCACCTCTTGAGCTTGATGCGGCTGTTTTCGAGCTGCTGTTTCATTTGCTGCAGCTCCTCGAGGTCGGCCAGGGACCCGCCGTCGCGGACCAGTGCCTTCAGCCTTTTTATCTGACGATTTCATTATTATTATTTTATCTAATCTCATACCAAAAAATTAAAAACACACCCATACAGCTTTAAAACCATATTTTAATTTTTATCTAATTTTATGAGACTAGATAAATTAGTGTATGAAACTGCACATAATTTGGTCTTACAATACTCGTGTAAATGCTATAAAAAGTTTTGTTACTAACCTCTTCCTGTGCATTTTCTAAATCTAATTGGAATTGTTTGTGTGCCGCCGCAGCTGGATTCTCAGCCAGGTGTAGCACCTAATAAAATAATCAAACACATTTTTAATACACATGATGACAATTCAATTCCACTGGGGGCTTATCATCACCTTTTAATTCCATCCAAATGCGAGTGACTAAACGAGATGTCGCCTTACACACCGTATAGCACCATCTCGCTTTCTCACTTGCATTTGCATGCAAAATAGTTCAGATGATAGTAAGCTCTCTGATCATTCATTCATATAGAGTGGTATATGTAGCCAACGACCCTGTAAACCAAGTGTGGTGCCAAAGTTCTTCAGTACAGCCTCTCAACCTCTGACGTGATTCATTTAACGACCACTAGATGGCTGCCGGGATTAATTTCAGAAGCACGAAATCTTCTATAAATAAATACTATAATTTATCGTCATTAATTAAAAAAAATCTATATCTATCTTAAGACTTCTCCCACAATCAGGATAATTTGTTTTGTGCAATATATCTATATGCATGTCTTTGTTCACAATGCCGTTGGCCCCGGATGCAAACGTTGCGAAAGAAACCACGTCAGAGGCCGAAAAGCGGCGATTCATTATAATATTGCAGTGACGTGCATCCCATAAAGACAAAAAGACATTGCCTACCTTGTGCTTATTCTACTTACATTTAATTTTCATTCATAATTTTTACAATTGCCTTCGATTCACACATAGGCAGCACGTTTTTGTCTATGTGTCTATATCGGGAACCTGTGCAGACACGCCTGCGCTTCCATGTAGTAGTGAGGCTAAATAATCTGATTGGTCGAAATTCGTATTATGAGACACTGTCTTTATATGCGTTCACAATCAACGATTTAAAATGTGAAAACGTTATTACAAAAAAATATTCTTATGTAACTTTTTTACAAAATTGTACTAATTGGAGTGTTATAGAAGTCCGTATACAAAACAATGTAATGATCTAATTACTTTAAATTACATTGTTTTGTTTTTTCATCTTATATATATCATTTATTGTTTGTTTGATTTGAAGGCATTTTGTTTGTTTATAAACAAATGCTATGCCTCGGTGTCTTTTTATCATTATATTCAGCAAGTGGGGTTTAAACCTTCACAAATGAGAATATTTGCTTCCGTTCCATTTTTTTGGACTACAATTTTACAAATGTCGTATGTAAAAAGTGAAAAATATTGAGATAATGAGATGAAACGTAAATGCTTGCATTTATGTGTGTTTTGTGCAAAAACTATAAATATGGACAAAGCTGGCCTAAATTGGATATGCTGAAAAGCAGACCCTAGGTAAGCCAAAACATATTGTATTGTTCAATTTCATGAAAACGTATTGAGGTATTGTAATTATTAGGGCTTATTGTGATATCATTGTTTTATTAGATAAAGATAGAAATTGTAAAGGCCGAATCGTCTGTATAACTAGAGAACTGACATTGTGTGTCCTATGGCCGCTAAGTATAACAAAAAAAATCCGGTTCAAGCCCCTCAATATACAAACTGGACTTTTGCCTACCCAGAGAATTTTTTCAGTGCACGCCACTGTAATATTGCAACCATTACACTATACCGACTCGTACGTCTTTCATAGCTACCTTAGTCTGCGGCTGGTTGGCGTCGATCCTTTCGATGTGTGCCTGTAGGGAGTCGCGCTGTGTGCGCAGTTTTGTGACGTCACGTCGTAAAGATTCCGCCTCTTCGCGCCATTTTGCCACTTCCGCGCGGAGAGTTTCCACGGCTGTTCCATAAAAAAAAAAAACAGTTTCCAATCAGCTGATTACTCGATTTGTTACAGCCTGGCCAAGGGGCAATTCGCCACGGTGAAATTCGCCGCGGTCCCAGCGGTGATTAAAAATACATAACAAACACTAAAAAGCCATGGGAACTGGCGAGGCGAAACTCGCGAACTGCGAGTAGTAAAACAAATGCATTTGAATGTATGTATTACTTTATCGCAGATGGCATCGCGGCGAAATTCGTCGTGGCGGATTGCCCCGTGGCCAGGCTGTAAGGGAGGTATATATCTATACCTTTCACTTACTTTATTGAAGTGTTTTTGTTTCACTTGTAAAAATTTCGCCAGTAGTTTCAAAATAACCCTGTCAATCCAATTTCAATATGTGTAAAGGAGATAGTCATGACTATAAAAACATGAGTAGTATGTATGTACTTACTTTTCGCCTGCCCCTGCGTGTCCTGCGTAGCAAGTAAATCTCTATAGGACTGCAGAGATTTCTCCAACTGAGCGACACGTGTTGACAGTAACGTAGCTCTGTCTGTGCCCGTTTCCCCTGACATTGTCACCGTTAGTTCCTTCTCGTAGCAGTCCAGTTGTTGTCTGAAAGTGATTACGACTTATACAACATGGCCTGACATACTCATCATTTTATCCTATTGCCCTTCATTCAAGCGTGCTTTTTATAGTTGCGTCCTCAGCTTACTCTTTAAAGCCTAGTTTATGCTGTAAGTCAGGGTCCTAGATTTGGCGGCACTGGTTATTACAACGACTGACGTGTGACCTCCTTAACCCTCTATAAAGGGAACCCAGACCAACAGGTACATGACACGAGGTGTGTTAGTGGCCAACAACGGCAGATATTTTTTATTAGACACAGCCTAACGACTGCCACAACAACCGAGACCAACGGGTTAACGTGCCTCCCGGAGTTCGAGATAGAAAATGCCACTAAACTAAATTGTGACCAATCCAATAGGGGTCGCGTGTAGCCGTCGTTTGACACGCGCATTCGCTACGAATACGCGCGTCGCGCTCGGTTATCGAGCTCCTCAATTTATCCTATTACCCTTTACCATATCTGATCCCTTCTTTCATGTTCCTAATTACCTTAAGGAAGCCTGGAAGAAATTGCCTGTTCGATAATTATTTTAACCACGGAAATTATAAAACATTACCTATCCAATAGTTTGGTTCCGTCGAAAGGAGGTTGCGAATAACTCTGACACCAGGGTATATAGAGTCGGTTAACCACGTAACCCACTCAAAATGAATGAATGAATCCAATACAAATTCTGCTCCTTACCTATAACTGTCTCTTTCCCTCGTGACAAGCAGTAGCCTCTTCTGCAGCCTGTGTATGTGAGTCTCCTGATTCTTTTTCACGGTCATCAGGTCTTCCAGCTTGGACGTGGCTTTGTCTCGCTCAAATTTCATAGTAGCTAAGTCCTAAAATAAAAAGAATTATTTATTTTGTTACTCGTGTTGACGACTGGTGATTTGGTAAAGGCTGAAGCGTGCAGCACTTCTTTAGCATCCTTCATTTACAAAAACTATTCTAAAACTACTAACTATCCTAAAGTTTCATAGAATCATACTTGGCTGGAATATATTATGTAAATTTTTATAGTTTTGTTCGACATTTAATTACCTCATTGATCTCTGCGAGTTGTAACCGAGACTATACATATACAGTTTTCAGTGGAAGTGAGTTGTCCAGTGAGAGCTCCTAAGAAGCACTCAAGTTGCTAGTTTTACCAAGTATTTACATAATTATGTATTTTCTGCATTATTACCTCATTGATGTGTGCGAGTTGAGACTGAGCTTGCGAACAGTTCTCAGTGGAAGTAAGTTGTCCAGTGAGAGCTCCTAAGAAGCACTCAAGTTGCTAGTTTTACCAAGTATTTACATAATTATGTATTTTCTGCGTTATTACCTCATTGATGTGTGCGAGTTGAGACTGAGCTTGCGAACAGTTCTCAGTGGAAGTGAGTTGTCCGGTGAGAGCACTGTCAAGTGCCGCAGACAACGCTCGAGCGTGATCGATTCCGTGCCCTCGCGCTGCCGCCTTCCATTCTTCTAGGGAACTTTCCAAGTTCGCTATTTTCACCTGCAAGAGAAATGAAATAGATTATTTTCGATATTGGACATAAATAGTTTACCACAGTTTACCAACACTTCCAAAGCGACGCCACAACACCACTGCAGCATTTACTTCAAAACGTCAATTTGTTTATTAGTATTTGTTGTTACAGCGGCTATATGATATGCGTGCTGACGGACTATCTGTCAGGGATGCCGAACACCGGGCGAAGTGGAGACGTAAAAGTAGGAAAACCCTGGGCTCCGAAGCAAACAGCTGAGGATGCAACCGGGAAGGCGCTAAGATGCTGATGATTTGTTATTGCAGCGGCAACATAAATACATCCTCTGTAAAAAATTTACTTTCTTACACGGTCAGAAAGACCAGACAGCAGTCTTAATAATAGTGCCCCATTTTACTCTTTGCGTACAGAAGCCTAGATAAATATATAAATGTTTACCTTGGCCTTATGCAGTTCCTGTTGCACCGGTTGCAATGCCTCAACTCTGTTGGTGAGAACGTGCACTTGTTCCTCCAACAATAGTTTGTTGCACACCGCATCTCGCAAGCCCCTTTCGTTTGCACGCAGTCTAGTTACTTCCTTTTCTAGTTCAGCCATATTGGTGAGCCGCTTTTGGGCTGTCTGTGAATCATAAAGAAAATTAATAGCAGCATGTTGTTGTAAGGAAAGAAAGCCTGGGCCAATATAGATTGATAGATGGCAACAAAATTCTTGTGATCATTTAGTTGACTGAACCATAACCCATGTTTAAACGGCTGTACCTACCAAACGCACCAATGTCATGCATGATGGCAGACCAACTTTTTTCAACACACATAAGTGACAACGGATGGTACGGATACTAAATCAGTCGGTCTAGTGATGGCTTAATCTAATAGTTCAGTGTGTCCTCATGACTCATTAGCCTACTTCAGATTTTTTTATGTTCCATCCTAAGATGCAAGTGAGTAAAAATCTGTAGTTCACTAAATCCTTATCTTATTCTTCCTTCATGAGGTACTTATATAATACAAGGTAGTCAGAGTTAATATCTTATTTCACAAATGATAAAATGCAACAACACTAGTTGCATTAAATAAACGATACAATTTTGTTTTGTGATTTTGTTAACAAGTGGTTTTAAATATTTATCTAGGTACTTTACTGATTTTAATCCCTTAGTCTTCTTGGTTATGTAAGGAGGAAAACATTATTTCTTAGTTTAAAAAAAAACATTTCATTTCTATCTACCTTGGCCTGTTGCTGCCAGTCCTTATAAGAATCCCTCTCATACTCCAATTCCTTGAGCTTGCTGGTGACCTGTTGCAACTCAAATGTCTGCTTTTCAAGTTGTGTTCGCAGCGATGTGCACTGCTCAGCCCTGCTGGTCTGCTTACCTACTTCTTTCTTGAGGATCTCCACTTCGGACTGGTAACTTTCTATCGCCTATTGAAGTAAAATGATATATAAATGTAATTAATAGTACAAAAAAACAAAACAATGAAGCAAAATACACTCTATGGATATGGACTCTCAGTAAAGTGAATTTGCAACTCCGGAATGTATCAGGGTCAAAGTTTTATGCTGACATGCATTAATCCCTACCAGTATTATTTCTAAAATTTGTACGCCTGGTGCAGGCAGAATATATGTACTTGTTAATATTGTTACATCTCAGAACATTGTATTCTTACAAATAAATAAATTGATTGATAAAAAGCAATTTATATATGGTAAATATAAATAAATATATAATACCTGCTGCAACTCATTCATATCCTTTTTCATTTCCGACACCTGCCCCTTGCTTTGCACATCTGCCTCTAACAGCTGATCCTTCAAGTCAGCTACTTGTTTTTGCAACTCCGCCTTGTCTTTGTCCCAGTTGGTTTTGCTTTCCTGTAGATCTTTCTGGGCCTGAAATCATACATAGAATTCAACAATTTATTATTTTTGAGATGAAGTCTAACCCCCCTATTCTCAAATGATTGCTCAAACTCGACTTAACCTTACTCCAACTCATTGGTATGATTAGTCGACACTAGATTCCTTGACTTAGGAGTTTCTTTATTGGAGGTGAGTATCGAACTGTCAAATATAAGCTTGGTCGAGAGGTACCTTGAGGCCTCCTCAAAATGAAATACATGTAGTTTAAAATCAGTTTTTTGCAACTTTTTGCCTAGGTATCTACTTACTTTACTCTATTCCTTTGTATTTTACAATTTTTGTGCTTTGGATTGTTTATTTAACCTGTGTCGTTCCTCATTGAAGTTTGCTCAAGCAACCAACTAAGAATATCATTTACAAGGAAAGTTCAAGGATTTCCTTGAGGCCTCCAATAGAAGATATTAAGGAATAGAATATATTAATATAGATAAGAAGAAATTTGCTGAATGTGAGCTTCATGGAGAAAAGTAAATGACAGCTATTAATAATGGTATAGAACTTTGTCACTATACAGTGTCACATACAACACTCCACACAAAGTAACCTTATAGATACATTTTATTAGTGTGGGTCTGTCATACACAATGATGTGCCTTTTCGAGTAATTTTTGGAAACTTTCCCAATACAACTTAGGTAAATTTTTGTTGCAGAAAATTGGGAATAATCATGTAAATTCATAAAATTTCCATCTGTACATCACTAGTCATACAGAAAAAAATACAAATAATAACCTGAGCCAGCTCATCCTTCAGTTCTTGCTCCCTCCTCCGGATCACCTGCAGGCGGTCCTCCATGTCGGAAAGAGCTCGCTCGTCCCGCTTGTGTTGTTCTTCTAAAGACGCTTTCTCTTCCTCAAATAAAATCTGCATTTCTTTACGAATTGTGTGCTGATGAGCTACTCTAGCTTCTAGCTTTGTGATCTAAAACCAATACAGGGGCATGATGTATATTTTATTTTATATTGATTTCGAAAAACACATATTTTTAATAGTAAGTTCTATATAATAGGTACAGAGGACCACATAAAAACTATACTTATTACTTATGACTTTACCCTTAAACTTACACCTAAGGCAGTATACTTTTCTGTGAGCTCAACTGTATTAATTAATCCATTTAAAAATTTGGTTCTTTATGTAATTTGGTTCACTACTTTTAAAATATAAAATATATAAATATAAAAGCGGAAATCACTCACTCATAACAAAATCTCAAAAACTACTTAGCCAATGAAGATGACATTTGGCAGGAAGGTATATTATGACTAGGAGACGTCTGCTAAGAAAGGATTTTTGAAAACTCCGGGGGTGAAAAAGGGGTTGCCAGTTTGTATAAAACTTTATAATTTTTAAAGTGAGACACATGAAATTTTTAATTTATTTTAGTAGTTAGTAGAAAATAATAATACAGTTATTAGATTTTGGAAATTACATCCCTATAGGAGTGAAATAGGGGTGGCAAGTTTGTATGAATCTTCAGTTTTGAAGCGAGACACATGACATTTTTAAATTAGTGGTTTGTAAAAAATAAATAAATTAGATTTTAAAACATTGCATCCCCAGGGGTGCAATAGGGTTTGCAGATTTATATTATCCATACATATATAAAACAACAAGGGTGACTGATTCATCAAAGCCCAGCCTAAACCAAAAAAGCTATAAACATGAAATTTATACAGCAGTTTTATGTAATTACTAGAACAGAGTGCTCAATTAAGAAAGGTTTTTTCAAAATTCACCACCTTAAAGGGGAAAAGGAGAACAAACGCTTAAATTGTAAAAACTAAACTATCACTAATTTGTAATTTTAGCAAGGGTTCTCCTTTTGTAATCAGGGGTGCACTAAGCAAGGAATTTTCGAAATGCACCTCAGGGTGTGTAATGGGGTTTGAAGTATGTATGGGAGAAAGAGATTAGTTAGACCATTTTATTCGAAACTTCACAAAATTATTTGTTTTGATGAATGAATACCTGTATCAGTATTTTTAGAATTCCAGTTCCAAAAAGTGGGGACAATGATCTGTCATTGAATTTTAGCAAGCGGGTTCCTTTTCTTTTCCAGGGGGTGAACTAAGCAAGATTTTTTCAAAATTCACCCTCATATTGGAAACTGATATCTAAAGTATGCACAGGGAAGGACATTAGTTTGTCCGTTGCAATCAAAACTTCACAAAATTATTTGTTTTGATAGATGAATCGATCTAACACGAAAGTTATGACCAACTGCACCAAAAATAGGATCGAAGTAGTTTGTATGGTTAATCTGGTTGCTGACTATGAAATAAACAACCATTTTAAAATCAGATGTGCCGGATGTGATATCCTGTCAATCCCTATTGGGATCCTATGGGGTATTAATCTTCATAATACATAAAAAGAAGATCCTGAGAGATCTGCCAATATAATCTAAGTGATTCAAACCTCATAGGAAATACCTTTTGATTAGGTGGGCGAAGCCACGGGCAACAGCTAGTATTATATACCTACAGATTTAATGTCAATCAAGTGACAAAATCTGTTTGACTTGGTACACAACATAAAACATGTGTAAATATACCTGTGCTTTAGCAGCAATTAAGTCTATCTTCATACGTTTTGCTTCCCAAGGGGAAGGCGGCACCGTAGCTGAATTAGAAGTGGACTCTGTACGTATTCTTTTTTCTGGAGTTGCACCTTCTACAGCACCGACACTAGACTTTCTTTTGCCAAACAACATGTTCGAAAGACCTGCACAAATTTAGAAAAACACTTAGCAACACATGACAACAACTTGTGAAATATACTCATAAACTTTGTCTCTTCACAATTTCAGGGTTACCTTCTTTCAGGGATTGATTACTATCAGAGAAATTTAGATTCGCAGAAGCCGACAGCTTGTCCTTTGGAGGATCGGTGTTTATAACTCTCCTGAATGGTTCTAAGACATCGTTAAAAAGTGACATGTCTCCGTCTTTAGCCATTTTTACTTTACGAACTCAGTTTTAACTTAAAACGGTGTCATATTTAATGCAAAATGTAAAAAAACACGCAAAATCCCACCATTAAACCCTGAACCCGACGCAACCATAGACACAAACCACAAACTATATTGTATCCAACTATCCACGGCAAATAAAGCATATAGAAGAAATATTACATAAAGCGAACGTCCAATCATAGCCTAAGAAATTACAAACGCACTTTTTTACAACTACCCTGCTTCCCGTACTTCAGCACTTCGCCCCCAAATAACCAATCCACAAACGTCATGGTGCGACCACACATAGCCTATTTGCCATTGCATGTTTTCCAAAATAACTCATAAAGGCCATGTGTGGCGCACCATCAGATGAAAAGCAGAAAACATAACCTCAAACTCGACCGCCATTTTTTAATATTTAGTATTTTATCTTTTAAATAAGTTTGTGCGCCATTGTCAAAAAATACTTTGTGTCATTATGTTTCTTGCTCCACGTAGTGAAGGTTATATTGGTCTTCGTTCTTGTCCTGTCTCTGCCAATGTTTTGGTGTTGTTGTATTGAAGAAGATGGCATTGGGAAATTTCTGCATACTCAACTTCGATTATTAAAACTGAGATTAACACCGGGTTACCAAGCACGACTGTATTTGGTAGCTTTGATAAATTTGCTTAATTAATATACTAAGTAAGGTCATAACCATACATATACCTAAATGGAATTTTACTACAAATTCTAACCTCACCTCTATTTTACTGTAAAAATCCTAATTACTCAGCCATTAGTTCTTTGAAAGAAATCAAATAATAAAAATAAGTAATAATTAGGTCAAAAAGAACCAAAATCATTTAAAATGGGTCTTTGCATTTGCATATAGGTAAGGTTTCTTGGACTTACTACTAATCTAAAACAAAAAATAAATAAACCTTATATCCTTTCCCTTGCCTAAACGCGTTTAAAAATAGTCACCATTGTTTTTTTTTGTAGGTCAAAAAAAAATCTTGTCAAAATGTGGCATTGTATTCCGGTATTGCTCAATAATGCACACATAAAATGTACTGAGCTTGCTCGTTTGTTAAGTAGTATCCCCATATAGTTTGTGATAGTAGGTA
Organism: Euzophera pinguis; assembly: GCA_947363495.1. Lineage (NCBI taxonomy): Eukaryota > Metazoa > Arthropoda > Insecta > Lepidoptera > Pyralidae > Euzophera > Euzophera pinguis. The sequence continues at coordinate 9,429,074 of OX376171.1, forward strand.
TCTCTAAAGGACCGTTCAAACTGACGCGATTCCCGCGCGACTGGCGGGACGCCCACAGAAATAAGAATATATAGAAGTGTCATTAGCAGGCCAGTTAACTTTTTCATACGCTACGGCACTTCTACCGATTCTTATTTCTATGGGCGTCCCGCCAGTCGCGCGGGATTCGCGTCAGTTTGAACGGTCCTTAAGTTTGTGATATCAACGTGCGTGTAGTGAGTAGAGATGGGAGTTACCGTTGTTTTTAAGAAATGTTGCAACCAGTTACATTTTATTTATGAAACCTGTTGCGACAATAGGTTGCTTTTGCAACAGGTCTCTTATTAGACAGAAAATAATAATATACAATGTTTATTTTTGTAACCCTATTTTGTCAATAGAATTAAGTGAAAAGGCGATGGGTTGCTGTTGTAAATAAAATAGAAGTCTGGCCAACAAAAGCGTGACCTGGTCATTTCTTAAAAAAATATTATGGCAACATTATTTTAGTCTGTCAACTTGATGTCAACGTCTGTCATTGTTTTGCGAGTTTCCGTTTGTTACATTTGTTGTATAAAATAATTGCTGCAAATATGGGTAAAACGATTAAAGTAACGTGCGACGACTGTTACATACTATGATCAATAAGTTTGAACTAAAACAAGTAGAGAAAGAAGATGTTTTCCAAGAAAAACAGCAATGTTTAGATGCTATCTCCGAATTTTTAGGTTAGTACGAGTTTGTAATCTTGATGTTTGCTACAATTAATATATATATTATATAGCTAATTAATAGATACATTTACAATATAGTGATAACGTAATAGTGATATTTTTTTTTCTTATGGTTGTAGATAATCTTGGAGATATTGAAGGACTCAGCACAATTAAGAGCATTGTTGAAACGTTAAGAAATTTGGAGAAAAAAGACATTAATAAATACACAGACAAAGTTCTTCGAATAAATATCTTCACTGTACATACCAGTGTATGTACTTGCATCGTGATGTATTTTTATTTTTAGTTTTACTTCACAAAGGGCGTTGTGTTTATTATTCAATATGCATCATATAATTAGGTACTTACTTTGTTTTGCAGACGTAGGTGTCACAACACTAAAAAAAATTAAAAAAGAGGGGTCTGGGAATGAAGGCATGTGGAGCACTCCAGGTAAAAAACGCCCTCACGCGAAATCAGTGTCAGCTTTGGACAGTTTTGATATTGATGCAATTAGAAATAAAATAAATGAATTTTATGTTGTGAGGAAGGAGGTTCCGACATTGCGAACATTATTGGAAGAATTGCGTTCAAGTATTAACTTTAGTGGATGTAGAGAAACTCTGCGAAAAATACTGATTGCTAATGGATATGAATTCAAGAAAAATAAAAATGAAAGAATGGTTCTAGTTGAACGTTATGATATTGCTGCGTGGAGACATCGCTACTTACGAGAAATAGCGGCTAAGCGAGCAGAAGGAAAATCAATCATCTATTTAGATGAAACATATGTACATCGACAAGTGGTGCCCCGCAGCCAAGCCCACTGGAACACATATCTTCAGGAAAAAGATTTATAATAGTACATGCTGGCTCTGAAAACGGTTTTGTACCAAATACACTGTTAGTTTTTAGTACAAAATCAAAGTTGGCGGACTATCATCACGACATGAACGCTGAAAATTTTGAAAAATGGCTACAAGATAAATTAATTCCAAATTTAAAAAAGCCCAGCGTCATTGTGATGGATAATGCCAGTTACCACAATGTACAAAAGAATAAAGTACCTACAACACAAACTAGAAAAGCTGAAATACAAGAATGGCGTAATTCCAATGGAATTAATTATGAGGACTATTCAACCAAAGCTGAACTATTATGCTTACTTAACAAAAATAAACCCGAGCCCCTGTATGTAGCTGATGAAATTTTAAAACAGTATGGGCATGAGGTTCTGAGATTGCCACCTTACCATTGCGATCTGAATCCAATCGAGCTAATATGGAGCTCAGCTAAGCGTATGGTGGCAAAAAAAAACATAAATTTGTCTGCAATAGAAACTGAAACACTTATAAAAACCTCATTTGGCCGAATCACAGCAGAAGACTGGAAAACGATGGTGGATCATGTAATAAAAGTTGAAAATAAATACAAACAAAGGGATCACATTACAGAAGAAATATTAGAAAAATTTATAATAAGTGTAGGTGACGATGATTCCACTGATTCAGAAGAGTCGTTAGAAGTAGAATTTTTGGACTCAGATTTTGAATATGGAGATGATTAATGCCTGTGTATTCACTTGAATATATTGTAAATCCATATTCTGCTTTGATTCATTCACACACACCCATTCAAGTTTCCGATACATCAAATGTAACTTAACATTTTGAAATATGGTATAAACTTAATAGTAGGTACTAGTCAACAGAAAAACAAGGTACTAATTTCCATATTAAGCTGAACTCTGGTTATCGTTATCATCATTTTACAAGAAGTTCACTGCGGGATGGATGCTGCTAGGCCTCCCTCAAGGATTTCCAGTACGACTTTGGTTATACAAATAGTTAGAGAACTATACCATATAATGGAAAGAGATACCTTAACTTGCTGGTGACTGTACCATAAGGCTTTTGAACAAAAGACATGGTTTTGTTCTTAAATTATACATTTAGTTATAACGTCATAGTATAAAAATAATAAAAAAAAATTCAAGTATCAAAGCATTTTTCTCCAATTATAGTCAGGGATACCATATAATTTTTTTTTTAATTTGCCACTTTTTCTCAGGTCACGCTTTCGTTAGCCAGACTTTAAATAGATTTTTAAAAGTTTATTTTCTATTCTTTCTGATACGATTGTGTTTAAAAAAAATTGTAAAATAAAAATTGTTCAGGTTACTCAAGTTAGCTTTATTTTTTATTGACATTTAAAAACACCAATTGGCTTTCAACAAACTGATTCAAAGCACTGCGTAGCAAACAATTTTTTTTATTTTGATAAACAGTCTGCTGTTTATCGACAATATCCATTGTTATTCTTTACGTTAATCGTTTCTCATTCTCACTCGTCAGTATCCCTATTTAGTTTGTGCTCGTCAGATAGATGTCGCTATGTGCGCGACTGCGTGCATCGCCGCGCCGGCTGCGATGTTTCCATCATCGACGAAACGACATTTTTTGGAGTTGCTGAAACAACCTATTGCGCGATTTCTAGCAACAGGTTACATTTTTATTTTCCAAGTAACTAGTTGCTGCAACCAGTTACTAAAACGCCCACCTCTAAGTGAGTGAGTACCCACCATAGATGACTATTTGGTACCTACTACCTACCCATTTATCTCAGCTGGCTGATAAATCAAATAATGTGAATAAACCACATTCTTGCAAATTGTTGCATATTTTACTGGTCATACAAATCATAAATTCTTTTAAAACTCAGAACATTATGGAATCAAACATACAAAGCGATTATTTTACCAGTTACGAAGATTTGGAGGTAAGTTATATTTAACCCCTATTGAGTTCAAAGTCTTCTATTTATTTATTTATTAGGATTAGGAAGACACTAGGTACCTACCTAATTAATTAACTAAACAATTTAGAAGTCAATTAAAGGTTCTTAAAAGCTTAATTAAAAAAGTTACTAAAAAATTGACCAATGTTTACTTACTACATTTTAACAGAAAACATTTGATATTGAATCATAGGTAATTATTTATAAAACTGTTGCCACATTCAATTTAATCTTAATACAAACTTTCACAGGTCCATAAATTGATGATTGAAGATGGCCCTAGAACTGAAGCTTACAAGGAAGCAATATTTAATAACAAGGAATTTTTCAAAGATAAAATAGTGATGGATGTTGGTTGTGGCACGGGTATTTTATCAATATTCTGTGCCCAAGCTGGAGCCAAAAAAGTTTATGCTATTGAAGCTAGTAATCTTGCAAGTTTAGCTAAGGAAATTGTAAAAGAAAACAGCTTTGAAAATGTTATTGAGGTATGTATATCATAATCAATATTCATATTGAGTGGGTTAGACAGTCAATCGATCCTGTGCACCCTGGTGTCAGAGTTTTTCATAACCGCCCTTCAGGCTCTGACGTGGTTCCTTTAACAACTATTCCATAGTTATGGTTATGACCAAAAATAATTGTTTGTAAATTCAATATTAAATCATATCATTTACTGCATATAGTGTTAATAATAGCGTGATAAAATAAAGATTCCTGCTTGTAGCAGTAACATTAACTATTAGGTACCTAACACATTATGATGTAATATGTTTATCTTACCTAAAGTTGTGCAATAGTTTTTGAAATATAATATTGCATAACAATAAACATCACTAAAACAACACAACAATCCTATCCTAATCCATACTTCCAAACTATTCATACTAATATTATAAATGCAAAAGTCTGTCTGTTACGCTTTCACGGCCAAACCGCTGAACGGATTTTGACGAAATTTGGTATGAATATAGTTGAAGACCCGGGGTCAAACATAGGCTACTTTTTGACGCAGGCGGAGCTGCGGGGAAAGAGCTATATTTAATAAGTGAGTTTTAATAATTTCCCAAATAAACAATATGTGGTCTTAGGAATTAAGAAATTTGCTACTGCTAATTAATATTTTAACTTTCTAGGTCTGTGTATGAACACATAATATCAGAGGTTGAATGGCAGTTCTGAAAAATTCAAGCACCACAGTATGCAAAAGTGCGATTGTCTATGTACCAGTCAATTTTTTCTCTTTATGATCTACTCGATATTTAGAATGAATGAGCATAGATTTATTTTTCATATTCAAACTATCTAAAATATTTTCCAGGTAATCCACAGTAAAGTAGAAGATGTTGTCCTGCCCGAGGATATAAAGGTAGATGCCATTGTATCAGAATGGATGGGATTCTACTTACTGCACGAGGGTATGTTGGACTCTGTGTTGATAGCCAGGGATAAGTTCCTGAAGGAAGGAGGGCATATGTTCCCTGAGAGTGCTACTATTTATGTGGCACCATGTAGGTAAGAAACTTTCTTGCTACATATTGTAAGAGAATTCATTTTCTCTGTTCACCTTCTCATGTTCAATTCATTGGTCTTAATTTATCAGAATCTAAAACTAAATTATGTATTTTTAATAGATCACACAAGAAAATATCCATTGAAATTGATATAGATGGTAAAAATATTAATGCTGTTCATAAAGTTAAGTATCTTGGTTTTTGGCTGGATGGATAGTTCCCTTAGATGGAGGCAAAAAAAAAAAAAAACTCATATAAATGTAATTTTTGAAAAAGGATATAAATTCTTAAATATTCTGAAGGTCTTAGCAGGTAGTACATGGGGAGTACATCCTAAACATTTACGTAGATTGTATACATCACTTGTAAGAAGTCGTATTGATTATGGTAGTTTTCTGTTCGCAAATGCAGCCAAAACTCATCTCAACAAACTAAATGTACTACAGAATAGAGTTTTAAGAATATGTGGTGGGTTTATAAGAACTACCCCGGTCCATGTCATGGAGAGTGTGCTCAGTCTTCCGCCACTCTTTATTCGAAGACTATGTTTGGCATGTCGATTTTGGTCTAAGATGGCTTCTAATGGTGATAACGAAGTTATAGATATAATTGATGAATTGTGCAAAGAAAATTACAATTGGAGAAAAAATTAAAACCTTTATTAACAGAAGTACATAAAAATTTTCAAAATATTGATCTATATAAAAACAACAGCATTTTAGAAATGTACTCGCTTGATATTTGCTTATCATCATTAGATTCTTCTTTTATTGTTGATGGTTTGGCTGGGTTGAGTACAGCTAAACGCAATATCAATTGTTGTGAGCTAAGGAATTTGACTCTTCATAACTTAGAGGAAGGTTACCATGGATACAATAAAATATACACAGATTAAGTATGTAGCAGATTCAAGACGAGATATTGTAATCTTAACGGATTCAAGAAGTGCTCTGCAACATTTGGCTCGATGTACCTCGGACAGCCGAGGGATGCCGATAGCCTATGATATCCTAGGAATGGTACTGAACTGCAGACAGAAAATTAAGTTGCAGTGGATACCATCTCATATTAACATCCTGGGTAATGAGGCGGCAGATTCCTTAGCAAAAGAGGCAGCTGGAAGGAGTGGGGAGGTTTTGTGCCTGCCATATGCCTCGGAACATGTACCTACATTTAAGTTATATTGCTTAGAAAAATGGAAGAAATTCTATAATGAATGTGCTAATTCGAAGGGCATCTGGTACAGACCATTCAGAGTTTCCCCACTCTGGTACCCTGGTTTGATTGTGCTAGACTCACGAGGGAACTGTTGGTGAATGCTTTCAGAGTAAGGTCTGGCCATGTTCCAGTAAACAAGTTTTATCCTTTAATGAAAAGGACACATACAGATGCTTGCAATTTTTGAGAGCAGAAGATTTAATTCATATTTTGCTGGAATGTGGTCAGTATGCCGAGCTCAGGGGTCGTATTCTGGATGGCGTTCCTCTTGACAATGGCGGTCTCAATGTTACATTGAGTTCGCCTTTGTCGGGTGGAGCCAAGTCCATTTACGCTTTCTGGAGAGCGGCCATGGCTAAAAGATAAGCTTGCTTCACCTTTGACTTTCCTCATGAGGCTGGCATAGTCACAATGTGTGACTGAAGCCTCACAAAAAAAAAGAGATAAAAAAAAAAATTGTTTTAGGCCTGATATGGTGCCACTTCAGTGGCTTCCCAATTTGACTCTGCTAATGTGTGAATGGATATTCTCAAATTACTATTTCCCAAACAAACTCAAAAAGTATTGACAAAGTACTATGAAATTTAATAATTAATTATCACAAATGACTCGATAAACAATGGATTTTCTTTTATTTTGCCGGGTCATCGGCAATGTGTTAATGATATTAGTCCCACAGAAATGACATTATTTTAAACATTAATACTTCATCTCTGAAAGGGATAATTGTAATTTGTATGGCTTTCTTTTAAAATCTCTATAAATAAGCATATTCATAACTTTTAGTCTTCCATCATTATACACACAGTGGGACGACGTGCACGGAGTATCGATGGCCACCTTTGCCAAACAGTTGAGGGCCAGTAAAGAAAATAAGCCTGAAATTATGCAGCTCTCTGAAGATGATATTTTGGCAGATCAAGTGGCTCTTTGTTATATCAACCTTAAGGAGGATTCGGTGGACAGTTTGGATCAATATAGTGCACAACATGTCACTGGTAACTTGGATTCACAAGTCATACTAATTTGCAAAGTAATATTTTGCCAATATAAATTCCAAATATACACATAATAAAATAATAATACACAAATAATTCAGAACCAAAAATAGCCCAATCGGTCCAGCCGTTCTCGAATTTTAGCGAGACTAAAGAACAGCAATTGATTTTTACATCTAAGATTAGCTGGCATAGTCACGCTAGTCACCTCGAAAGATTCAAGTTTAAAATGAAATTGTTTTTTTGTTGTTTAATATGGTCTTCAATTATTTATGTGTTTACAGCGGCAACAAAAGAAGGACTGTATCAAGGTCTATGTGTGTGGTTTGAATGTGTGTTTCCTAACATATCTGGTGGGGAAGACTGCAGTCAAGTGAAACTGGATACCAGTCCAAAAAGTCCTCCAACACATTGGAAGCAAGCCATCATAGTGTTGCCACATGAACAAGAGATAGAGGAGGATGAACCCATTGCATTTAAAATGGATATGACGAGGGATCTAGGACATCGTAGAAGGTAGTTAAAATCCTTACTATAGACTTAAATAATACTATTATGCGGACTGTAAATAATATATGTATATTGTTCAAACTTGAATGAAGTACACAATCCAGCCAGTCTTCGGGGTGGCCCGTTGAAATTACATGAGTGAACATAGTTTCATCTAAGCATTTTTTTTGTAATATTATGAATGTGAAAGTTTGGATGTTTGTATCTTACTCACGTTTTAACCGTTGACATTATTAATATAATCATAAAGTTGTGTATTCTTTAAATAAAAAAATTATTCTCCCTCAGAAATACATATTTATTTGTTGGGTAGTAGTAGATTTCTAATATTATTGTTTATAATAAGTATAACAATAATATTTTTTCACTATAAAATTTGATTGAATATGAATTTGAAATTTCAGGTATAACATGGAAGTGGACTTGCTAGACCCAGAGACAATAGAACATCCCTTGCCGTGCTACTGTAGAACGTTAAAATGCATACTTATAAAGACATACATGGACGGATCCTTCGTCAAAGCTCTTATAAACGATGACACTGAAGATGAGACAGACGTCAATGATTGAAACAAGTAATATTGTTATAAAACTTTATTATGGTTACAAATTTATATACTGTTTGTACAATACATGATCATTGAGTTTATATGTTGAAAAGAATTTATGCTGTTAATAGTATAATATAAGTAAATTACTCAGTGTCGTATTAAGATTAGAATGTTTTATTTCGTTTTCTTTACTAGATAATCAAAATCTGGTGTGTTCCTGTGGTCGCTTAAAGTTATCCAAATAAGAGTGAGTAGGCGAGATATGGCCTTACATCCCGTATTGCGCCATCTTGCTCACTTACTCGCATTCGGATGACATTTTGAGACCATATTAACTCGCCCTCCTTAAAAATTGATCTAGTGTTCATTTTATTAAATAAACATGTAGCGTTAAAATAGCCCATGTACATGGTTAATAATTAGATCATAACAGTGTATTTAATTGGATCATGCTATGGGGGTAATTTTTTAGAAAGATTATCTTAGCATTCCACCAAAATGCTGAATTCGTGAATACCTCTGCCTGAGCTTAAAAGTTGTCACTTGTAAATTTTGATCCTCTTTGATATTCTTTTGACTTTAAGACCTCATATTATCCCGAGAAAAATTTATAGCTATTCTTAACACCTCTGTTGGCTGAGCGATTAATTCACATTTCAGTTCGTATCTTTAACATCTCAGCATATTAGTAACAGACTGTGTAAGCCTCGCCTCCCCGCTCAGCCACCGATTGTAATCCAATCTCATGAGAAGCCGCGCGAGGAACACCCCGCAAGGCCGGTCGCGGAGGGAAACCAATAGCTGCATCAGCTGTTTTACCAATTTGCTAAATCTGGAACAATTGGGTTTTATTGTACTCAATTTATATTTATATATAACATTTCGCTACCAGAAACTGAAATTCGTTGGTAGGGGAAACTGTCAAAAACAAGAAAAGGATGCACTGTGTGTGTGCAGTTCTAGAGAAAACTTTAAAATCCAATTACAGCCCTTATTTGTTTTTGTTTTCGGAATCGGTTACTTTTTAGTGCACTTATTGTTTCATATGCAAATATTGCAAGTGTGAATACAGTCAAGTAGCCATGTTCATTCATACATTTTCTTTTTCGTCCAAGCGTGTTTTTCCTTGATGCGTCCTTAGCTTACGCTTCGGAGCCTATGGTGTATGTAGATTTGGTGATACTGATTATAACAAATGAGCGACTGCCGTCTGACCTCCGTAACCTTTTTTACAGGGAAACCAGACCAACGGGAAACAATGATTTACTCATTCATATCGAGTAGGTTACATAATAAATAGACTTGTACACCCTGGTGTCGTAGAGATTTTTGGAACCGCCGTTCGTCATCTGACCTTGTTCCTTTACCAACCACCGCAGCCGGGGACCACCGGCTTAACGTGCCTTATGAAACACACAATCATCATTATTATCAGACAATCAGGCGATTTCAAGCCTGCAATGTCCTGACCAAATTGGAAAGAAGTAAACAAAGTATGTTTCCTGTGGTAATCGAACCCACGACTTCGAAATCTAAAGCTCCCCCACCCAGACCCCACTTAAAAGTGGACTAAGGTAAATAAGAAAAAGACTTATTTTAGTAAACAAGATTGTGATACCTATCAGAATATCCTGTTAAATGGTATTCCTCGGCCTCCTTATCACCCATAAAGTCAGCGATGCTGCAGAACGAGTGGCACAGTTTGAGAAGCTCCATGATATTACAGAAGACTGGATTGTTTATGTAATCTGTGGTATCTCCGGAACAATCGCTTTCGGAGGACTGAAACAAGAAAAAGTTGTTAATAGGAGTTTTACTAGTCTAATATAGAAAGGCGTTTTTGTCATTCTGTAGTCGTTCAATGAACATGAAAATAAAGCTCCATTCTAACTGATGCGAAACCCGTGGAGAACGCGGGACGCCCATAGAAATAAGATTCGGTAGAAGTGCCATAGCGTGCCCAATTTATAGCCTGACCAGGAAAATAAAAAGCCTGCATTGGCGTCGCTACACAACAACCAAATTGACAATGTCATGACAAATATGATAACATCTTTTATATCACTTTTTTCTCATTATTATATATTATTTTTACCATTTACATAAACACTACGTCCACTACTCTCTTTTTAGCAGATGACGGAATGTTACTTGAATACCTAGTTGCCAGTAAAAGAAATTAATTCTAAATTTTTCGGCAATATGGCCAAGGCTGCTTTTTCCTGGTCCGGCTATAACTGGCTCTTAAGATACACAAGTATTTTTATTTCTGTGATCGTCCCGCGCGGGATTCGCGTCAGTTTGAGTGGAGCTTAAGAAATATTCTTCTTACTATTTACTTACCATAACATACCAATACTATTTTGGTACCATTCATCCCGGAAAAATCATTCACTTACCAAAGTGACAGTCATCTCAGAATGATTGACTTAGCCGCACATTAGCTAAAAACGTAGCATGGGCTTCTCAAAATCGTTGGTCTTATTAACGGCAAGACATGCAAATTAAAGGATATAGCACTTACCAAAGTGACAGTCAAGAACGATTGACTCAGCACATCTGCCAAGAACGTAGCATGAGCTTTCTTCAGCTTCTCAAAGTCATTTGTCTTATTAACGGCGTCCATTAGGCGAGAGAAGTTAGTCTCCAAAACGTCCGCTTGTAGATAATGTTGGAGGTTGTCCATTAGGAACATGAGTTTGTTGTGGAGTTGGCACATTGAGAAACTGGAAGAAAAGTATGAGCAAATTGAGCAATGAACATATAAAGTTTGCAAATAAAAATAATTAAAAAAAAACATCCACGTAATTCATTACTCAGTTATTCAAAGTTTTTTCGATAGTGATTCGTGCTTGGGGTACAGTACAAATATACACTTTAGTTCTTTATAACCTACACAAAAAATATATTCCAAGTATCCACAGAAATATCCACTCAAAATCCATTTAAAGTAAATAAAATAATTCCAAACTTTTTATAAATCACAAGTTTCAAAGTTCATTGAAGTCGTATGTCAAAGGTAAAGGGGTAAATTGAAATCGTACATTAAAAGTGAAGATGTCAATTTGAAGATTTTGAAGTTGTACATTCTGTTTCATGCAAAAATAGGTCCAAAAATAAAAATCTTCATAAAACGTGATACAAACCTAGTGGAGTGCTTGTATGTCTTCCACAGTACATGCAAGTCGTGCTGGGTCTGTTTGATCCGCAGCAGCAGTCGGAACATGTCGTTGTACCGCGCGAGCACTTCCGGGGTGAAAAGCAAGTGTAGCGGCCATTTGAAGTCGTATTTGAGTATTATTGTTGACCAGCCGTCTGCCACTGGAAATGAAATATTAGTTTTGATTTGATATTTCTGTGACTTCAGCGTATATATGATTGTATTGGTTTGGTGTTCATTTGGTTTCTCTGTAAAAGGAGAGTTAGACGATCGTAGTTCCATTGTAACAACCAATCAGTAACGTGCACAGACATTTACCTCAGGATAGGCACATTTAGGACTTGGGGGAAACCTTTGCCCAGCAGTGGGACAGTATAGGTTAATTTAAAAAAAATGCACATTTAGTACTTGCATATGTTACATATACCAATCTTTAGTTCGTATCTTGTGGGTTATGTGGTCAATCGACCATGTACGCCTTGGTGTCAGAGTTATTCGAAACCAATACCAATTGAATAATGTTTACCTAGTGTTTCACAGTGAAAAAAAACATCAATTTTTAGTAACGTGTTAAAATCAGGCGGCGTTTAGCAAAGGTTCGAAAATAAAATTTAAAAAATAACTCGCCTAAAAGTTGAGGCTTGATTTACTCTTCTAGACTAAAGCTCGTTCAGACACAAACACTCATCATTCGAAAATCTTGGAACTTACAGTAGTCTTGTTCTCATTGTATATTGGTTAGACCACCTCAAGTATCCATCAATTAATAGAAATGGAAACATATTAATTTGACGATACCCGAAGTGGCCTTATAAAGGCCGATTTGCGTTAAGTTTACGAACAATGAATGAAGGGTATCAAAGTATCGAGCCAGATAAACGCGTCATATTGTTTTATATTAAATTTTCTAATTACTTTACCTTTCATTTGAGTTAAATTTAATCCCGGTTGATACCATCCATTTAATATTAATGATTTTTCTTTTTCATCAAAAGTGAGATTTGCAAACGAGTTATTCTTTAGTTTTTGTAAACAATCACACGTAAACTTTTCCATTTTAAACTAAAAACAAGTAATAAACTATGTTAATAAAAGAGAAAAATAAAGTTTGTCCTTCATTCACTTTCACGTAATTACAACAGAATGCAAAATGATTGTCGAAATATTTCCGGAAACTATCACTCAATTTAGAATTTGAAAAATTATTATCCTACCGAAAATAGTACACTTTCCTTCATCTACGAAATCTTTCAAAGTATATGACTTTTTAAATTTGCAGCAATAGATGCAGCATGGTATTATCCAATAATAACACGCAAAATCGCGTGCGAGCTAGAAAAGATGTCATTCTAACCCATTTCTAACTCTTGACATTTCGGGTGTTTTCGTTGTATTTCGCCTACTCTCGTGAATAGACGCAGGCTGGATTTTCGACACACATCCATATTTTAGCTTTCATGTGTGTATGCGTGTAAATTGTTTACTAACACAACTATTTAAACGCGTCTGTACACAACACAACATAGTGATTTTCTTAGTGTTTGTAAATTTAAAGAGTTTTTGAAAAAGTCGGGCCACGCTCTCGCCGGCCGCGGTCGTTTACCTCGTAGCGCGCGAATAAGTACGTACGCTAGGATTTATAAGGAGCGAATGGAAATTTGGCGCGCGGCGTTGTTTTTGAATTATGGAATTATATTGTATGAAAAAATATGTTATTATTGGTGGAAGTACAGGGTAGGCAGTGTCTTTTTGTCTATATGGTATGCACGCCGCGGCAACCAATGAACATATCCATCGACACACAGACTTACGCCTAGTTGATGGTGAGTGACAAAATGATGGACCTTTTAAGACGTTTTCCACAACACTAATGTAATATTTTTATATTTTAGAAACTTGAATTGACAATAAATAAACTATTTTAGTTTAATTTATTTTATCTACAATCTTGACTAAATCGCGTATCCTGTGCTCTGAAGTGTAGCTAAGAATGCAATTAGAAACACTCCAAAGCAGAAATTTAGTTTGAGACTTAAGACAGCTGGGTGTAAATTTTCTTATTTTACATACTAAAGAATTGAATCGTAATTGTATCGCAATGGCAATTTTCGACGTTTCTGGTATTCTGTTACTAATTTTAAGATCAATCGTAATCGCAACTAAAAATTTTGCTAATCAAAAAATTAACAATTTTTTCAGTAATCGGTACTTTGTTGAAAACCCGGGGTCAAACATAGGCTACTTTGTGACGCAGGCGGAGCTGTGGGAAACAGCTAGTATAATATATTTAATTTTTTTCTACTATTACCATTCAATTACGTTTTAGTTGCAATTAAATTAAGATTCAAAATTGTGTTAGCAGAATACCATTATTGAGCATATCAAAAATGCATCGTAATCGAGTCGTAATTGAATATCAGTTGCATGGTCTTTAAAGTTCATTAGCGGAATTGACAGCCTGAATGAAAACAGAGGTTAAAAATTACTTTGTACCTTGTAGGAATTTCGCTGCATCTTTCCCATAAAACATATACGCACCTGTACTACTGTCGTCTTCAAAAGTCGAGTTGTTGGACAAATTGGGCTTCACGTATGGCAGTTCAAAGCTGAACTTCTCAATGTCGGCGCTGTTGCTCAGGAATACAGCTCGAGCTGCTAACTGGAATGCGTAGTTCATGTCTGTTAAAAAATATTATAAATAAAAAAACCATTAATACTGAAAAAAGCTAAAGTCGAACCATCAAATCGATAGGGAACAGATGATATTTAAAAAAAAAACGTTGGGGTTTTTGGTGGTAGGAATATGGTATTATCCGAAAAAAAAAAATTAATTTATAGGATCAGCCAATTAATTTAAAAAAATAATTAAATTATTATTTTCCTGAAAAATTTATAGTCTAGCTCTAAAGTCATTATAGTTCTCAAAAATAGCACCGCAGAGCAATTGAAATACCTCTAGTGGAAGTCCTAGTAGTAGGCTTATCAAGGACATGTGCGGTCAATCTGAGCAACTCCAAAAATAGTTCTCCGCGGCCGAGTAGGTAGAAATCCTTCATTAACTTAAGTTCGTGTATCAACTGCGCCTCTTCCACTGCGACTGACCATAAATGCTGAAATATTACAATACATACTTTTAAATAAAGTAAAAAAAAAATAAGGAGACCCAAATTATAATCTCACAAAATTTTATTTGAAACTAGCTTTTGCAGCTTACTCTATTGCACTGTTGCGTTTTATTTTTAGTTGTCATTATGAAAAGTTGTCATAGCAAGCAGTTAGCGTTTCAGGAAGTTGGCATTCCGGGCAGTTAGCATTTCTCGAAGTAGGCGATATGATAAATTTTCAATTTACGAGCGTTAGTCTGCGTTCAGTAAGTACTCAGGTTTATATATTTATGTCCTTGCATGCAAAACAAGCTACCGTGGAAATAATCGCCTTAACCACGATACTAGACGTGAAAATAGAAACTTTCTCGTCTAGAAGATCAATGGCTTAACATGTCTTCCGAAACATGGAGGAGCTAAAGATAGAAAGACATCCATCATCATCCAAGACTTGACACGCGCAATATTTACGAACGCGCATGCCACGCTCGGCTATCGCACATCCTGCATTTATATTTGTTAGGAATTAGGAATAAATAAATAAAAATTAATTAATTAAAAGGAATTAAGGATTTGCATTTTTCTTTATAAACCTTGGTAACACACTCCTTTATATCTCGAATCACTCCCCTGAAGTGACAAAATTCAAACGCTTCCGGATCCTTCAGTCTTTGTAGTTTCTCATGGAATTCTGCCTCCTTCTCTTCCCAAATTGTAAATCTGAAAAATAAACTCATCACATCACTTGACCCACAATTATTTAATGACAAAAATATCAATTGCCGGCTTCGCCTCGTCGAAAGCTAGTTAAAAAGCCTAGACATCATTTTGTTAGATCAATGCAGAATGCCATACGCAATGACGATAATAACATACCTCCTAGAGTCCACATTACACTTTTGCAGCGGCAACATTGTTCTGTTATTCATGAAACTGTGTTTCTTCACCTTACGAGGATCGAAACCGAAAAGAATAACGGTTTTGCCAATGAACAGTATCTCTTGGGCTAGAGATAAAGGCACGAAGTACGGAATCATATTAGCGTTTAACATATAGCCGCAGTCTAAAGTTGTGTCCTGTAGCTGAAATAAATAATCAAAATTTGCAATTAACTACAGCTTAGTGGGAGAGATTTTTTTTTTTTGTTTCTGTTAATGGCTTCACCACCCAATAACAGGTGTTTATTTCTCTTAATATTTAGTTTTACAATAAGTTTAATTATAATAATTATATTTGCTTAATCTTAATAAATGTTTCACTTATGATTTACTTACAATTTACATAAATATATAATACTAAGAGATGGTCCTGCAATTCGATACAAGACCGAAGTGGGAGAGATTCACAACAAACAAAAGCCGGCGGCCTATTAGATAGAATATATGCCTATGTCTGTATGACTAATTGCGGCTGAAATGATGATGATTTATTTATTTATTTATTTAACCTTCATTGTACAAATTACAATTTGTAAAGCACAATAGGCGGACTTAATGCTAAAAGCATTATCTAACAGTCAACCTTTGGGTATAGCAGAGAGCTTAAATGTGGGTGTACAGAAAATACCACGGGAACGGCTTGTAAAATCTATACTTATACGAATAAACCTACACAACCATATATTTTATAATACAATAAACATACATAAACAATACATATACCTATACAAATAATATATATATATATATATATATATATACATAAACATATAGTAAATTCATATAATATAATGTTACATAAAATACAGATGCAATATACGTCATTAAACCAAGTATGGTTAATGACTACATTTAATCAGTTGCTTTGCTGAGCGAGAAAATGTCTGAATACCAGAGCTTTGAAACCATCGCGGCTAGAGGCACTCCTAATAGATTCGGGAAGCGCGTTCCAGAGTCTGACAGCCGTAACGGCGAAAGAGTTGGAGTAGAACCCAGTACGGTGAGAAGGAGTGGCGAGAGTTAACTTATTTGAAGAACGCAGGGCTCTTTCATGAGTTGAACTTAACAGTTGGAAGTCTTTTTTAAGGTAGCCTGGAGAAGAGGGATTATTTAAAATATTGTACAATTGACAAAGAATGTGGAGATTCCTGCGTTGACGGATTGAAAGCCATTTAAGCTGGGAACGGTATTTCGAGACATGGTCGTATTTACGAAGGCAGAAAATGAATCTGATGCAGTTGTTAAGAAGGCGGTCTAATTTGTTTAATTGTTCTTCAGTTATGTCCAGAAAACACACATCAGCATAATCAATTATCGGGATAACAAGGGCCTGGACCAGCATAGTTTTCGTTTTGATAGGCAAAAAATTCTTTAAACGTTGTAGGTAATGAAGTGAGGCAAATACCTTCCGACTAACCTCAGTAATGTGATACTGCCAGCTCAGTGTAGAATCCACGTAGAGACCCAGATCCTTTACTACATGACACAGCGAAATCTCAGTTCCACTATAGATAATGGGTTGGATCGATTTAATGTCTAATTTATTGATTTGAACACTACTTCCTATAACAATGGCCTGACACTTTTTAGCGTTTACCGAGATTCCAAAGCTGCAAGACCACTCCAGAATACTACGTAAATTGTTATTTATTAAGTCAATAGCAGAGTCGATATGATCTATATTGGTTTGTGTATAAAGCTGCAAGTCATCAGCGTAGTAATGATGTGGGCACGTCAATACTGAAGACAAGAGATTTATAAAAATCGAGAATAAAATTGGAGACAGTATACCGCCCTGTGGAACACCAGCATCAAGCTCGCACCAGCCAGAAGTATCCTGCCCATTGCGAACCTGCTGCCGGCGACCACGAAGATAGCTAGTAAACCAGTCAATCACTGAAGATGAGATATTGCACCGAGAGAGGATGGCCAAAAGTATATCAATATCTACCATATTAAAAGCATTGCTGAAATCAATCAAAACCAAAACAGTAACCTCGGTATTCTCCATTCCTGCTCTGATGTCGTCTGTTACTCTAAGCAATGCAGTGGTAGTGCTATGGCCAGGTCTAAAACCCGACTGAAAGGGATTTAAGAGATTGTTATTCAGCAAATGCTCAGTTAACTGCCTGAAAGCTGAAGCCTCTAGAATTTTGGATAGAAATGAGAGGATAGAAATAGGACGGACATCACTAAAATTGATGGGATCAGGGATCTTAGGGAGAGGACGTACGTAGGCCAGCAGCCATGAAGCAGGAAAATGATGTTCTGAAAGGCTGTAGTTTATTATGTGCGTGATGACAGGAAGAACACAGGGAAGTATAGGAATTAACATCTTGCGACTTATTTGATCAGGGCCAACAGCGTTGGAAGTAATGGAAAGAATGGTTTTGGTGACCTCATCCTCAGTGACTGCGGCAAATTCAAATATCCCACCATCAGAGACAGGCATGGCAAGAACAGAAGAAATTGTTGAATTTTTGATGTTATCATCTAGAAGTGGCACCGATGTAAAGTGATTATTGAGATGATTTAAAGAAAATGGAAACTTAGATATATCTTTCTGCGCTTTACCTATGCCCTGAGAATTCAAGAATTTCCACAGATTTGCTGGAGAGACATTTTCAATGTTATCAGAGAAATACTGGCGTTTAGCGTTTCTACACATTTGGTTGCAACGGTTTCTTGCAGCCTTATACAGCGACCAATTTTCATCAGTACGATCCTTTTTAAATTTTCGGAAAGCATAGTTACGTCGTTTCATGGCCATACGAACTCCATTGGTAATCCATGGCACAGGTGGACGGCGTATTTTGACGGCTCTTACGGGTGCATGAGTATTGTACAGTGACAAAATACAATCATTAAATAGAGAAACTTTATCGTCAACTATAACGGCGGCGAACACGGGATTCCAATCGATTCCGCATGCGTCACGCAACAAAGCTGTATTGTCAATTTTAGAGAAACAGCGAAGATGTAGAACCATGGGTTTAACTTTCGGTACCTTGATTTTGTAAGAAACGTAAAGCAAATCGTGATGAGAAAATCCAGGAGCTGCTGTTTGACCATGCCTTGCCACATTTTTATCCGCTGAAGTAATTATCAGATCGAGTAGAGTGGGACCATGGTCGGTGAAATGTGTAGGACCAGATGGTAGAACTGTAAAGTTTACAGACTTTAAAATATTCAACAATCTCGCAGCCCTAGAGTCAGCCTTGAGCAGACAGGTATTGAAGTCACCAAGGATAATGTGATGTGCGTAATCTGAACAAACAGACTCCAGGATAGCTTCAAAAGAAGAGAAGTAATTGATTTTGGATGAGGGACAGTAGAAGACTCCAAGAACCGCCTTAACACCCTTAACAGTGATCTCTAACATGATATGTTCCATTCCACCGGTGTACTCTGATGGGGACATAGAGATGGTTTGGTATTTAATGTCGCTGCGCAGATAAATCGCTACACCACCACCACCTGCACCAACACGATCATTCCTTATGAGGACAAAGCCGGGCAGAGAATAGCTGGTTGAAGGTAACGTTGGTTTAAGCCAGGTTTCAGACACTAGAATCGCACTCAGGCATACTGATGAGAAAGCCTCCACAAGGTCTGTGTAATGCGCTGGAACACTCTGAGCGTTAATATGACAGACGTTAAAGTTAGATTGAAAATTATTAAAAGTATTGGTAATAAAGGTACCGAGTGTGTCCAGATCGCATGAAACAAAACTAGAATCCAGTGAGTCTATGGCGGAGCAAAATGAAACGTTCATATCATTATTGGCACATTGCTGCATTATAAGTAACTATATATGTAATAATTAAATATTAAATAAATATATATTTCAATAATATATTAGACTAAAATTAACCTATCTTTCAAATATAATTATTTACACTATTAATATTTCTGCTCAACCCGCCGGTTGGACCAGGAAAACAAAGTTGTATGGATTACTACCACGGGTTACAAACAACAGGCACCTATCACCTGCCATGCAGCAAACAAAACAAGGTAAAATTATAAAAGAAAAAGTCATTTCATTCTGACGCAATGTCGCAAAGGGAAAATAAACAGCTGTTACTTGTACTATTTGACCCATTAAAGGAGGCAGTCGACACACAAACAACGAACCAAACAATTAAAATCAAATGTCGATGTAATTCTATAAAGTGATCAGAGTTTAAAGTTTATAGACATTATTAAAAACCTTATTGAGTAGGTACCTTCATTTAGATGGAAAAACATTTAAAACTGAAGGGAAAGTAAATGTTGAGGTACCTACAAATTTAGAGAGAGGCAAAAGAGATTTATTTATACACATTATTTCGAGAACTTGGGATATTGTCGGATATAAATTACAGATCCTAGCAAAAATAAATCTAACCTATGTTTGCTTGGCGGACTGTGCCTGTGCCTGTCTTCGAGTCATGGTTTTCTTCTCCACAACCGCTGGCGCCGCTCTCCGGGGCTGCTGGTCATTCCTTGGCGGGGCTGCCTCGTTGACGGTGCGGCCTTCCTCAAACGGGAACTTTTTTATCAACGCAGTCAGCGCGCCGGCTGAGGTCAATTTCGCGCGCTCCCCCGACGGAGTTTTTACATAAGTAACGCCATCATGGGTCCAACAGCGCCTCATGCCAAAGTGCGACCTGGCCGCCTGGAAGACCTCCTGCCTAGGACGAGTCAAGAACTCCGACATGCTGACTGGGGACCCCTTTAAGCCCGTCTTTTTATTCCATACCAGTGATTTAGTCTCCAGAGTCTGGAATCTGACAAGCACTGGCCTAGCACGTTCAGACCTTGGTGCACCAATGCGATAGCATGATTTAACTTGAACACCAGTGAGCATAAGTTTATCTTTGATGATATTGTCAACAACAGCAGATATTTTCTCCTCGGGGGCCTCTGGAATACCACTGAATAACAACATCTTCCGTCTGCTTCTCATCTCCAAGGCATCCATCCTATCACTAAGGCCGGCAATCTGCTGCTGTAGTAGAAGAAAAATTGAGTGGACAAAGACTTTGAAATCGGCATATTCTTGCTGTAGCTCACCAACTCCAGCCGGTGGGGTAGATGTTAGCCTCCTCTCGAACTCAGCCATTCTGTTGGCTATGGACATCTCCATGCTCCTCTGTGTGGCTTGTACAGACTCCAATTGCAGATCCCGAATAGTGTCCATTGTCTGTGTAATGAGAGTGATGTTGCTGGTCCAATTCGGCAGGTGCGTGCAGAATTATATTATGTTTGCATATAATATAGGTACAGCAAGTCAGTTAATGTAAATATTGTATAAAAATTCTTTGTTTACTATTTAATTTAGTTATTAATAAAACAGCTGATTTTTACAATGTTTATCATTCAACTACACACGCAAAAAAAAAAAATTATGTTTGGCTTCAAAAACTTTCAATTGATTTTCGCACTTAAATTTGCATAATCCACAACAAATAAATATGTTTTTGAGTCAAAATATTGGGGGAAAAATAATAATTTTCGAGAGAAAATATTTTCATGTATTGACGTTGTCAGTGTCGTTCACGTTTTTTATTTAGATATATACAGACAAATCACACAGAACATTCAAGACCCATTCAGGCATTCGTACTGGTGGTCGTTATCTTTAACTAAATAAAGGTTTTGAAAAACCTTGGAACCAGGGGTGTAACGTCAATGATACTGAAACGGAATTAAGGAAAATTGTACCTATTTTTAAAAGAGAAAAGTTACTTAAATCTTAAAAACTACTGGATCTATGAAGATAACAGCTAGGTAGTTTATAGGTAAGTTAATTTCGAGGAGAGCTTTTTTTGATTGGGGGTAAAATGAAAGAAAAAGGGGGGAAAGCTTTCTGTTGCATTATTTATAAAAGATTTTAATTATTATACGGGGTCCAGACTCTCGCGAGAATATCGGCGTGAATCTTGCCGAGAATTCTCGCCGAAATCCGCGGCGAGAAGGGCATCCAGACTCGACGAAAAAAGTCGGTCGGTTAGCGGTGCAGAACGAGAATATGGACAGCGTTCTCGCTCGGGAATTGAGCCGAGAAAGGGCATCCAGACACTCGCGAGAAGAGTACGAGAACGCTGTCCACATTCACGGTTCTCGGGGTTTTCACGCGTGAAAAACTGTGAATCTGAACACAGCATATTACGTGAAATAGATTTCATTTTAAGAGCATATTCGCGAGGTCTACTGTTTTAAGAATTACTAGTGAAATACATACTTACAGTAGATACAAGAGACTTATCACACGTGTTTGTCGAAGGCGACGAAAGAAATGTATCAGAGTCTCCTTCGTGGTTCCGGCAAATGAAGAACTCCTGGTAAGGGTCTCTTAGCTCCCCATACAGTAACCAAGTGCAAAGCTGGTTTATGAATACTTTGTTTACATTGGTGAATATTCTGGAACAGAAAATAAAAAGTATTTTAAATCAAATAAGAATATGGAGTAATAATTAAGAAAATATTGTTTTTTTTTTCCCTGACCTGGACTAGGAATCATCATCATTTCAGATGCAGTCAGTCCACTGCTGGCTACAGGCCTCTCAGTAGAGTCGGATTCGACGAAAGACCTCGTCTTAGAAGCTAGTGTTAGCAGCCTGGATCAACTGACCCAAGTAGAATAAGGATAGTAGGAATAAGGAATTGCAGTTTGTGCTGTCGCGAATCATTTTCGCATGCAAGGGTACGGAGGTAAATTCAATTAGGTGGTGGTGAATTCTAAAAAATCCTAAAACACTATTTAATCATTTCTCAAAAGAAATAATCTTGTAAAGTATCGAATGAAACAGACTAACTAATCTCCTTCCCCATATATACTTTGGACCCCTATTTCACCCCTATAAGGATGTAATTGTTAAAATATAATTCATGCATAATTATTTTCTACTAATAACTAAAATAATTTAAAAATTTCATTTGTCTCACTATAAAAATTAAGAAGATTTATACAAACTGGCAACCTCTTTTTCACCCCCTTAGAGATGGAATTTCCAAAAACCCTATTTTAGCAGACGTCTCCTAGTCACAATCTACCTTCCTGCCAAAATTTCATCTTCATTGGTGATCTTCAGTGAGAAATTATCGCTTGTATAAAAGCGAATATATATATATATAGATTTAGATAACACTTACTTCACAACAGCTGCATGCACTATTTCATTGCCATTCAAAATATATTGGTGTGTCAAGCTTAAGATCTGGCAACCCACCAGCCTCCGCTCCTTAATTGTTGAAATAATGTTGTTCAAAGTGTTGAACAGTCCTCGGAACTTTTCTACATAACTGTACACAAAAGAGAGGGTGTAGTTATGGTTACCGATGACTAGGCTCTCGACTTCTAAGAGGGTTTTTTTGTATGATTGAAGAACCTCAGTGATTCCTTCACTCAGAGCTTGTAAATATAAGCCGGAGTTTTTGTGGAGTGTGGCTGTGAAAAATATTTTTTTGTTTTAAGTAACAGTTTTTTGTATTGTATTATGCAACTGGCTTTTTTATGCTTGAACTTCATATAATGCTGACCAAAAGTATAAGTGTTATTTAACACCTCACAACCTAAAGTTCAGCTGGCTCTCTCATAATGATTCTATTGTTCTCTCTGGTAGCTGAATTTCTGATCCAGAGTCATAAAAAGATTTCAAATGACTGCTATGAAAACAAAAATGAACATTATATTCATGTGAAATTTTAAAATAATACTGTTTGATTTTACCACTGTGGATCTTTCTTGCATGAAAGCCAGTTTCTACTATGAAATTCTGTATTTTGTGATGGCTTTTAGCAACATCACAGATCCTTTGGTATATCTCAGCATCTCCGTCTTCTACATAATTGTTAAAGTTTACCTGTAAATTACAATTAGAGTTAATTTCCTATCAAATTGACTCTTTGAAATTATTTTTTAAATAGGTGGTATACAAACAGAAATTCAATAAAATCCTCTTTAATTTATTATAAAAATAAACTCAACATGGGAAAAAGCAAAAACCTACATGTTTTGATTCATCTGTGGCCTGTGAGCAGTTCCAAAGAACAAGTAAGGCATCATGGATCATTCTTGACTATATATGTATCTTATAAATGTCTGAAATAATAAAATCAAGGTTAATGAGGGAAGGCAGTAAATTTCAACAGTGCAAGCTAAGCATGGCTATATCATGTTCCGCCAATTTAATTTTCCATTGAGATAGAACAAAGTTGAAGGCACTACAACTAATAATGCAGTGATTGATTTGAGGATCTGTAAGAAAAAGTGATCATTGTAAACAGCTGTTTTTTTATAACTATTTAATTACTTTTTTACTCAGTACAAGCAGTTATCTTCTGGAATGTTTGGTTAGTGTACAAAAGGGTGCACAGTCATACAAAATTTTATATCTTATATATTTTTATGTCTTATCAACACCTGTTTTTTATGATGTCAGGGTTTGGCATAATCTAAGGTAATTTTTGGAGTTAAAGTCACTTTTCTAAAAAATCGCCTTGGTCACACAACCGACTTGATGGAAGAGTTGGGTTATCTTCAGACCACTAAATAAGCGGAGCGAGCGAGCATTCAACTTCGTCACCAAAAATAACATTACATGACATTTTTATTTGTGCATCCTTACCAACACTCTGACTGAATGTTTTGCATGCTGATATTCAGTCAGAGTGCACTGCCAGTTTAAATGTTGTTTTAGACATTGGCCCATAAAATGTAATAAACAATGTTTTTATGCTATATACAGCCCCATCCAATATCTTAAAATGGTTAGCATTAAGTCTGCCTATTGTGATATACAATTGTATATTTATGCAATAAAGTTTAAATAATTTAATAACTAAAATGGGCCCATCTACTGTGACAGCAATGATGATGAGTAAGCTATTGATGCTGCCATTTACCCTGCGCATCAGGGCAACCCTTTTTTGCACTATATGGCTTGAAATACATCAATGTGAGCCTCTGCACACATACTAGATGCACTGCAGTGCTAGTAATTTAAAAAAGCGATTTGTAAGTGCCATTATAGTGTGAAAAGTGTAAAAAGCATTGCGATTAATAGTGCCAAAGTTTTATGAGTTCAAACAAGCAAACTATTCAGCTTTACGCTACAACTTTATGTACTAATGCTAGTACCCACAGTAATGTATGTACTGCTAGTTCATTCTGTATTTATGTGGTAACTACAAATTAATAGCCGTTATTGTTTATTTTTAGCGTGTGTTTGCCATTTACTCACATGCTACTTTTCTTTCGAAGCTGATGATGAAGTAGGAAGGTTGTTTGTAAACACTACCTATTCACAAAGTTAAACAAACCACGGATTTTGATGAGATCACAAATAAACACAAACAATAAATCCATGTTATATTGTCCTTGCTTTGAACGTAGTGATTTATATTTTCTTTGATGAAAGCACTGGCACTTGAAAGAAAAACACAACACAAACAAAAAAATAGGGATGTAAAATTTCAAATTATGAAGTCAGATTCAAAATTTAATCAATCCGATTCGATTATGCACCTATTCGAAACGTCACTCACAATCGCAACAATCGCAATCACATTGGTATGATTGCGAGTGACGTTAGTGAACGAATTATCAAGGATTTTTTTTGCGGTTATTCCTTCATTCAACTTTTTTGTATTGTTTGCTAAATTATTACCTACCTGACTGGCTCCCTACACATGCGATGCGCCTGCGCAGCCTCCTGTCAATTCTAAAACCTGATTGGTTACTGGTGATCCAAGCTTTACAAGTTACATTTCTTCCGATTGAACCCAGTCTCGTCTCAATTTGTTAGTTATTATATTGTTTTAACAAGTAATAATGAAGTAACAATTGTCAACTAGACGTGTTTATATTAAAATATGAGTTTATTTACCTATTAAAATGACTGAAACCTATAGATTTATTGTGAACAATAAAGATAATAACGATGCAACGGACGAAAATGAAAATTATTGCATTTTGAATGTTTTGTGTGTGTTCATTTCTCTCGTAACAATACTAGCAGACTTAACAACAGGTTCGTACAAGTTTTTAAGTAATTGTTATTCTTAAAATGGCATTATATTTATTCTAGTAGTTTGGAATTGAAAACATAATTAATAATACTATTTTAATTACAAAATAATAAACAGAATATGTTTTTTTACAGATATTCTCGTTTTTGCGGAATATTGTCACGATGGTCAATTTCATTGGGCTTTGACTACCATTTTATTTATATTATTACCAAACTTTGTAGTCAATATATTTTCATTAAGGTGGTATATTAGCGACCAACAAATCAAACTTCATAATTGGATTTCTCACGCGTTTCTTGTAGGCTGGATTGAAAGGTAAGTTACCATTTGCAGAAATAATTCCAACTTATTATATTGTCAGTCTGTACGATAAAAGCTTTCCTTTCGGAGATACATAAAATCCTAACAATACAAGTATACTAGTGAAAATAAATTCCATTACGCTATATATTATACTAACTGAATCAAATCACTGCACGAGAACAGTACTATTTTTTGTACTATTAGGTACTATAAAACATCTTAGTGTTGGCCACTAACCTCGGGTCATGTTGTTGTTGATCTCTCGTTTACTGCCATGATTTATAGCGTACCCTATGCTCTGAAGCATCTGATGACACAACTGGAAAACACGCTCGACGAAGAAGAACGAAGGCTACAATAAAGTACAAATTATTTTCATTAATATCAAATGGTTTAGGTTGGATGGTAAATCGTCTCTGTACGAGCGAAAAAGCTAGCAAATGCCATTAGTCATGAAACAAATACTATATTATAATTTTTATTACCTACATTATTATGTCTGTTCCAGATATTTTATTTACCTTTACAAAGCATTTGCGTGTAAGAATCTCGAAGCTATTAAAACTAAAAAATGCATAGGTCAGAGAAATGACCTGTGTTTATTACATTTTTTATATGTATTTTCGGGAACCATACCTCAAATAATTTTGCATGCATATGCTATAGTCATATTGGACGGAAATTTTCATACGAAAGGTAAGAATTTCTTCAGATATTATTTATTTGTGCAAAAGGACTTACATGTTAGTGAAATTAAGATAGGTCTCTTTAAAATAATAACAATAATTTTATCTATCCCTTTAGTATGTCTCAGCAATAAGTTAAATTATCCATATGTGATAATTATCTTGTAATAATCCGTAAAATTCAGAAGTCAGGAGCCCTATTTTTGATAAATTACATATATGACGAATAAAAATTGTTCGATATCAAACAAAAATCCTTCGTTCGAAAACAACGAATGAGAATCATTCATTTTTAATTATGTGCCGATTTTATGTGAGCCACACTTTACAAAAATAACACTTCAGGAGACACCATCTCTTTAAACTAGTGCAAAAACCATTGAGCAAACGAGATTTCGCCTTTACAGCTTGTATTGCGCGATCTCGCGTACTCGTTTGTGCTGTTTTAAGAGATGCTGGTAAAACTTCAGCATGAAACTTCTTTTGTAAGTAGGTAATAACATAAATTATTGAACAAAAAATATTATAGGCTCCTACACGCAAAGTGGCTAGGTATGTAACATACCCATTGAGAAAGGAACGTCATTAACATACCCCACACCATATATATACATATGTTTATGTATGCATAATGTTAATAAAAACATAATTTCCATTTTTACAGTTTTCGCTCTAAGTGCGTCAATAGCTTCAGTTGTATGGAGTTGTACTTCATATGTTTATAATGCAATATTGACTTCTAATGTTAACGTACACTGGACGTCATTGTTCCTTAAATTAGTAAGGCACTTTGGTATGATAATTGGTCGAATACCAAGTATTTTACTATTTTCTGTAATATTTGGACGATGGACTCTCATACCTCTAGGTATGTTTAATTAATTTTCACATTATTTTAATAATAAAGTTATATTAATCTTGCTGAAATTATGAGAAATTCGTGTACAAAAATAATATATTCTGATATGACGCTCGATATTGACCTCTGTATTATCTGTCAGTTTTCACTTATTTTTATTAAAAACAATTTAGTTTACCTTACTACACACACTGTAAAAAATTGACCAGTGGCTTCAAAATAACCCTGCATTGCATATACTTAGTTGTAAATGAAACCTTCATTTAACAGATAGTGAAACGAATAAAGAAATAGACAAACTCTTTCAAAGTTAGTACTTGGTTCTGTTCGACTTTTCTATGTTCAGACCCAGTATTAGCAAATATGAAGAATGCTTTGGCAACTGAGTATTGTGAGCCTTAGTGATCAGAGAGATATTAATGTATATATATCCAAAATATACATTAATATTTTTTTAAATAATAATCTTTTTTTTACAGGTTTACACTGGACAGCTATGAGCTTTTGGATTTTATTACAAAAAACTACAGTCTGTCCAAATAAATTTGAAGACACATTTTATAAAATTGTAATAGCATTCGTTTGTTGCTTTTGCTATATAAATTTGACCGAGCTAAATACACGATACACTATAATGATATTTTATACAGTAATGTTAACACAAAATGCTGGTAGCCTTCTCTTGCATGTTTTGATTTCTGATTCAATTGAGTTGAAGAAGCCATGGTCTATAGGTTCTTCGGTCTGTATAGTATTTGGGACTGTAATTGGTAAGAATTTTTATTATGTCTTTTGATATTTGTATGGTTATGTATGTGCATGGAGCAATTACAAAGAGGAGATGCCGTTTGAAATGGCGCAGTGATGTGATCATTGGCGCCTCGTCGACACAAAACTGGGCGGAGCTTGTCATTGCTCGTGCTTCATGGTTGGAGCCACGGCCGAAACCAAGCATCCCGCACGTCTGCCTTCCGCTCCGTGTAGCCTCACAAATACTTTCTTACAAACGCTTATTACGGCATCTCCTCTTTGTAATTGCTACATGGGTATGTGCTTGTAGTATACTGTATCTTGCGTTCAGTAGTTAAGCAATTTAATATGAAGGTGCAAATCACGGTAGTTATTATATTGCTGACTTGAATCATTTGTTGTTGTTGTACCTCTAGTAGGTATTTGTGGAAAAGTAGATGTTTATCGGTCTGACATCTGCGTTTAAACAAATAGTTGAGACACGAAGCAGTCGTGCTTTAGCTATTAGTCAATCCTAACACAAAAAAGCATATTATTTTATAAAAGAAAATCATGCAAAAAACGCTTTCTGGCATTATTACAAGTAATATAAAAAGCCGACACAATCTTGGTTCATGTATCTGACTCGTATTTCCAGATTACAATCACTTGCTATCTTACGCCAGGTATAAGCAATTATTCACGAAACGAATTATGCAAGAGTTATTTTAAGTTTTTAAAAAAAATTAAGTATTACTTTATGTTGCAGGGATCAGTGCTTTGATTTCGTACTTTTTTGTAAAACAAACAAATGGAGCTGAAGAAAAGTCCATTGACAATATTGAATTAAATAACAAAAAGATTAACGATACATCTGCAAATCAAAATATTTCCAAGCAAATTAGATCTATTAAGGAATCTGAAGTCCTAGAAGAAAATACTAGGTATTTATTTTGCAATTAAAAGATGTATTTAGTTTCCATAAATATAATACATTTACTTTAACGTAATGCAATTGTTTGCTCATTCCAGGATTAGAAGACATCGCAAGAAAAAGAACATAAAAAAAATAACACCATTGGATGCAAATTCTTCAAATGATATACAAAATCCTGACAAAAAATTCTTATTAGATCATTGGATAGGTGTATCAAAAAGTCCGACTTATGCACCTGCAATTGATATAAGTACGGATGCTTCTAATATAGAGGTTTACACTGTCGAAAACACACCACAAGCCGCTCCCGTATTTCTAGACGAATTTGAATACAATCAAAATAGAAACAGAATAATGAAAAAGTACAAAGCTATTTGTTCGCCAACAGAATTGATGATGAAATTATCTGCAATTGAAAATATAGAAAGCTCTATCGATGAAATAACTTCAACTAATTTAAATATACAGAAAAGAAGAGGGATTTGTTCGTCTGATGAATTAAGGGATGAGTTATTAAATATAAACATGGATATTGTAAACGAAGCCTTCATGAAATCATTGAAAACAGACCATAGTTCCGAAATTAGCCAGGACACAGATGGTTCAAATAAAAAAACTTCCTCGGATTCCATAGACATGGATTTAGATTTAAGTTTCAGTGATATTAATAGTTCTGATATAAATACTTTCAATGAAAATATTGTACAAAAGCTGTGTTTAAGCGCCTTAAAAAATATTAAAGTAGGCAATCAGGATGCAGATATTGAAAACATACAACGTATAGCTTTGGACATTTTAAAAGAAATGTATACGAAAAAGGATAAAAGTAAAAGCAGACTAGCAAATAAATCTTCGAGTATAAAAAATCGTGATTTAGATACTCCAACTGAACTATTGTCAGTTCACGATTACGAAAATATATGTGCCGTTAATATAGCTAGAGAAGCTTGGGGTTTACGATCCTGGAATGGCTACACAGATATAGAAAATTGGCAACATGATGGCAGTGTAGTGAGAGATCGGAGAACTGATACATTTACATCAGAAAGTTCTGAAATAAGTAGTTGCTTGTCGCAAGAATTAAAAAGTGCAATTTTATCTGTACCACCATTCCCTAAAAAAGTACCTACATATTCTAATGTTTCAACAAAATTCGATAGAAGTAATCAAGAAGACTACGTAAATTCTATGATATGCCAGTCAACTGTAGAAACTTTCTTAGCTAAGCCATGCATTTTAGACTTCAATAAAGATCCTAATCATCTGGAACCAATACTGGAGGAATTAGATGATATATGTGATATAGATTCTCCAATCAAAATGAGATTAAACTCGGAAAGCTCTTTAGTGGCCACCATTGATGAAATTCGAAAAGCTTTCGTTACCAATTCACCTAGACACGTATTTCATAGGAGAGATCATTTGTTAGATTCCCCTCATTCTGGCACGTCAGCAACAATTGAAAATACATTAAAAGAAGCTCTGTGGAAAGAGCCTTCCAAATTTGATTCCAGCAACATAATGGATTCACTACCTGAAAAAGAAAATATCTGCTGTGTATCCCACGGTACTAAACTCTACGCCATTAAAGGATCCAGTAAAACGGAAATCAACTCTACAACTGATTTACTCAATCCGGGAAATGATTCTACTTACTTTACTAATTTAAAACGACAAAAAAAGTCCAATGATTGTCAAATTGTCTTAAATAAAAAGATAAATAATAGATCCGAACATCTTCAAGACCTCTCGAATAAAGATATCGACATGCTGTGGCAAATAGTTTCTGAAAATTCATTACCTCACAGTTCGGTTGAAGATCTGGCCACAAATCGGATATCAACTTCTTTGCAATCATTAATACAAAAAGATCCATCTATGACTTCAACTGCACCAAAAATAACAAATATAAAAAAAAGTATGAGAAGCAAACCCAGGCGGAAATTCTCTATTTTGAGAGAAAGATTTGAACCAAAAATTAATTTCAATTCTGATAGGGAAATTTTATACCTAGGTACAGAAAGTTCATCAGTTTCTAACATTGTTAATCTAAAAAATGATTTGGATTCCAATGATGATAAATTAAGAATAGACACGAAGGCAAATAATTCAAATTTATGTTCTGTAGACTTATCAACAAAAAGTATAAAAGAAAAAAGATCCATGTTTATGAAACAAGTCTTGAGCCCACCGAAATTTAATACAAAATTAAGGCATAAAATATAAGTTCCTATCACGACTTTGTTTTATAAGAAAATCACGAGTAATTTGTAGTTATACCTAATCATTGTAATGACAAAGATCTCACGAAATAAGTAGTCATCGTACTAACTATCGTTTTAAAGTAAAAGTAGACTGTACCGGTTGGTCCAAAACTATTACCAAAATAATATTTTTATGTACTTGTATTAGACTACATAACCACATTACATAATAAGATAAATAATCATCATACCTTATCTACGTGGGTAACCCGCTAAAAGCTTCTTCGTAATACGTCGTATAAATTATTTGTAGTTACCACTATTATTGGCAATTTATTTGTCATATTATATTTGAGGAATCCGGAAACATAAACAATTTTGGAGTAACTGTGAAATGTACCAAACTGCCAGTTGGATCAATCGCGTATCTATTACGTTAATCAAAGACCTACCGTGAAATGGACAAATTGTTCCTTGAGGAGAGAATTCTCAATGTCTCCATTGTATAAATTATTTTATATCCTTAATTAAGATAAGATGTCAGGCCATTTTAACATTTCGAAGGGTTTTTGTGTTTTTGCTAGAATGTAAGTAGTACATGTATGAAAAAGAAGCTGTGATGTTTGTGCCTTCCATTTACCCTAAATGCCAGTATTTTTTTAAAATTGGTATAAATTGTTTTAGGACATGTATTGTATAAATTAAATTTTCAAAAAAAAGTCCAATATATGAAAACTATGCGTATTAGAACTGTGAATATGTCTAGCAATAGGCTTTGAAATGCGTATTTAAAGTAATTGTTTTTATTATATTAAAATAATTCAATTAAAAACAAGTAATTGGTAAATACAACTTTAATAAATAAAAACGAGTTTAGCTGCTACTATATTTAAATTGCTCAATTCATAGTTAGTCTTGCATATTGTATTTCATTCATTTAATAAGTATACAAATATTCTACAAACATTGCATTTCAATAATTTTATAGTTATAATTTACATAATTCTTGAGCATTTAAAATGCTTTATTTTATTTCTAAGTTTGTAAAGAATTTTACATTTCAATTTTATCACATTCAATAAATTTTCCATTAATGTTCGATCACAACAGAATTTTATTATATACACAATGACCTTTAATACATAATGCTCATTGCTTTTACAGATACTAGTCGATTCGAACAATCAGTCTTAAATAACTAAATAATGTTGTTTGTTTCTTAGTGCTTAAAATCAATATACCATAAATATATATTAGGTGAATTTATTAGTGGTAATCACAATTTGCATTGAATTCATCTGCATTTATGACATTTTTAAAAAAGTTTTTAATAATCTTATTTAGAATGTTATAGTATGTCTTTTAGTAATTCGCTTATATTGGTTTTGCATATGATATAATTAGAAACTGGTATTTTGATTGATTTATTACAAAAAAAATATAAAAATAAATAGCGTTATGACTTAACATAAAATATATTAATGTTAATATATTGAATAGGCTAGTTTCCAGGGTCAAAAGACTAACATTAAAATTAGTCCGTCATTTAGGGAATCAAAATATATTATTTTTTCTTTTGCCAATTAAGCGATAAATTATAAAGATATAACCATGGAGCAATTACAAAGAGGAGATGCCGTAATAAGCGTTTTGTAAGAAAGTATTTGTGAAGCTACACGGGGCGGAAGGCAGACGTGCGGGGTGCTTGGTTTCGGCCGTGGCTCCAACCATGGAGCACGAGCAATGACAAGCTCCGCCCACTTTGTGTCGGCGAGGCGCCAATGATCACATCACTGCGCCATTTCAAACGGCATCTCCTCTTTGTAATTACTCCATGGATATAACGCATCAAAGTTTAGGAGTGGAGGCTCGTGACGTCACATATTGCGAAAAAGTGTAGCACACTGTGACGGCACACGGAACTTTAACGCGCAATATCTTTACCGTTCTTTGTATAACTTTCAAAAGAAAAAATACGTCTCCAATATTTTTTGATTATCTAACTGACGGACTAATTATATATTTTTAGGAAACTAGCCTATTAAGTCACTGGTTGACTTTATAATTTATAAATCAGTCGTCATTACATTCGTAAGTAAACGAATTTGATGAGCATTGCAATTTTTGCAAAGAATCCGCCCATCAAGCGGATAACAGCCCCTGCCCGCAGCTTCTGACGATAACAAAAGGCCACAATCTTCACAACGATAGCACCTTACATGAAAGCTTCTGTCCAAAGCAACCACTCGCACAGTTTCTTCCTCGCCTTCTTCTGGCATTATAGGAAGCTCGCAAACACAACAGCGTGGAGCAAATTTCTTGTGGAAATCATCTATGCAATGTATTTGGTTCATTGCGTCAACAGTGAATGGTATTCCATCAAGACTTTTCCCACAGACAACACAAGTAAAACATCCTGGATGGTAAGGTTTACCAGTAGCTCTTAGGATTCTGTCTAAGATGGGCTTGTAACACACCGAACATTTTTCTAATGTTTCATAATAATCAGATTCACAGTATGGTTGCCCTTCTACAGCATAAAACGGTTTTCCTTGTAAATTAGTATTACAATGGTAACAACAGAAACATTTTACATGGTACATATTGCCCATGGCTGTGCATCCTGAGCTTTCACCTATAACTTTTTCATTACATTTTATACATATGCCGAATATATCTAAATCTTGGCTATCGGTTATTGATTTAACAAGGAGATTTGTTAGTGCATCTACCTCTTCCTCCTTAGGTAGTGGAGATTTGTGTGACGTGGATAAATTGTTTCGATAAGTCTGTGTTCTCAATGAACCAGATAAATTACTTTGAGGACGTGGATTAATAGGCTCATAGATTGATTCATATGTAGATGCTTGAGAAACTCCATACTCTGGGTATTCATTTTGATAAATATGTCCGTAAGGTCTTTCTTGCTGGAATGGCCTTTCTTGGTTATAACTTATATTTGCTGTAGCTCTAGCCAATTCGCTATAGTTAGAGCTAACTGGAGATGGCGGTGGTAGGTATTCTTCATTGTCGTTATAAGATTTAGAAGGCAAAGTTTGAAAAGAAGGCGGAAGTGGTGGCGGAGGAGGTGGCGTAATACTTTTTTCATTGTTGCTAAATGGTGTCACATTACTATAAGTGGGACTGTAAGTTTTAAAAGGAGCTGCAAATTTTTGTATTGTTAAATTACTTGGATGTTCTATGGTATTATTGATATTTGCATAATCTTTGTAAATATGGCGTTGATTAGCAACATATGTATTAGGGTTATTGTTCAAAACTGGGGATATTTTCGTAGAATATAATGGTTCACGAAGGGTGCTAACAACCGCGCTATGAGGAACTTGTGGTTGCGCCTTCTTTTTAGGTGGTACAGCTGGTGGTACCTTCTTTATTTGTCCTTGAGTACTGGATTCCTTACTCAATTGGAGATTAGCTAATTGTTTATCCAAAGCGTCTGCGTTATCTGGTCGTGACATTTCTGATAACTGCACTTCGCTTGATAAAAATAAGTGCCAATGTGTAATATACTTACAAAATGTGAAGTAAGTAACGTCTGCTGTATTAGTAAATTAGTTCAAACTTTTCGAAATCAACATAATTAATATGATTGGTTCAAACTTTAGTTAAAAAATAAAGAATTATTTCTTACTCACACAGTATACTAATGCATTTGATATGACTAATATGCAGCAACGAGCAACGTCATGAGCTCATGTCTGTGAGTGGCTTGAAGTTTACATGACATTGGTGCCTCGTTGCGTAGGATTACCTTAGATAGAACAAGGAAGATATGGAAATGCCCTAACCACGAGTCCACGACAACCACCGCAAACCACGTGCTTTGCGGTGGTAGGAAAAACAAATTTATAAGGACATTTTAATTTATAAGTCAGACAAAGATGACAATAATATATTTAAGTACCTAACTAGATTCATATGTCACAACACGCTCACTCCATATATTTTTCTTCAGAGAGGATTACTTAAATGACATGCATGATACATGCTAATTCAGACGTTAATCTGGACTGACATTCTGCTCTAAATGACGGGTAATGTTTCCACTTGAAATCATTCGTTGTAAATCACGCCAGAATGATGCCAGAATAAACAACACAAAGCGTTGTTTATTTTTTATTTCATTCTCCTATAATTAATGGGGGTTGAAGGCCGAGGAAAGGCTTAGATGAAAAAGATACGTTTTTTGACAAGTTGAGGATGCGACTGGGGAACACGCTTAGATGAAGACGCACGATTTTTGACAATCTGAGATCGCATCTAGGAAACCCGCTAAGATGAAAAAGTTTTTTGACAAGCTGAGGGTGAAAACGAGAAACTAGCTAAAACGAAAAACAGTTTTTGACAAACTGGACGGAACCGGGAAATAAGCTTAGATGAAGAAAACACACATTTTTTTCACATGCTGAAACCGAGAGACTCTAAGACGAAAAATGCTTTTTTTAACAAGCTGAAAATGACACGCTAAGGCGCAAAAGAGTTTTTTGACAAGCTGAGGATGCAACCGGCAAACACGCTAAGATGAAAAAGACGTATGTTTATTTGAAAAGCTGTATTTATAGTTTGGGCCTAAATATGCCAAATCTCCCTTAATAGCAGTAATCCATAAATAGTCACACTGGTATTTTAGGTACTTTGTGCAATGGCACAAATAAAATTAAAAAAATAAAATGTGTTTATTTCAGACTTTTTGTGTCCATAAATTGTTAGTAGTTAACCATTATTCTAAAAAAATAAAACGAACTTAACCTAAATATTTTCCTGGCCGATTGCAGGATCCTGGGACAACCGTGTGCGCATGCACCCAGTATCTCGCAATCGGGCAGTCAGGCTTATCACTAATTGTTTTCAGAATGATGTTATTACTT
This sequence comes from Euzophera pinguis, assembly GCA_947363495.1. Classification (NCBI taxonomy): domain Eukaryota; kingdom Metazoa; phylum Arthropoda; class Insecta; order Lepidoptera; family Pyralidae; genus Euzophera; species Euzophera pinguis. Next base: position 9,465,185 of record OX376171.1, read on the forward strand.
CCGCGCACTCTGCTCATGAGTGAGGCTGTTCGCTTGCGCAGTACAGCGTGAAAGCCATCGACTTGCGCTTGCGCAAACATATTTGAAGCACTACAGCAACGCGGGAGGCCCAACATCACTTTAAAAGCTTTATTGTATTGTACTCGGAGAGCGTTGTAAGCCCACTGCGTATAATTGACCCACAGATTACACGTGTACATTGTTTGGCAGAAAGTTTTAAACAAAGTAATTTTAACTTTCACGCTACATCGTGCAAATCTGCGAGCCAACATATTGCAGCGGCCTGCCATCGCTCTCCTTTCCCTTTCAATGTCACTGTCGTCCTTCAAATCCTCCGTAACCACGTGTCCAAGGTATTTGAAAGACGACACTCTAACCAGAGCCTGCCTATTCAAAAATACAGGTGTGCCAATCCCACCCTACGACCTCTTGCCTGAAACACCATGAACTCGCTCTAACATTAAAAACAAGGCCATGAGACTCCGCATAGCTCTCATAAACAGCGATCAATTTCCTAAGTCCAGCGACTGATGGACTCAGCAACACAGTGTCATCTGCATAGCTAATACTGTTGACACATTGACCGTCAATTGAGCATCCGACACCTGTGTTGCTCAGTTCAACAATCAGCTGGTTAATGTAAATGTTGAAGAGTGACGGAGAAGTCAGGCCACCCGGTCTTACCCCACACTCCAGCCTGTACTCATCAAAGTACTGCCCAAGCCACTTGACCTGGTTAGTTTGGTGTTCATACCAATATTTAAGGATGTTGACCACCTCGGCGGTAACACCTGCATCAATGAGCTTAAGCCAGAGTACCTATGTTATATCTAACCAGGTCAAATGCCTTCGTCTGGTCAAGAAAAGCACCAAATATAGCTGTTTTCCTGTCTGTATAGTACCTGATGGTGTGCTTGAGAGACAAAATCGCGCATTCTGTTGATAGTCCAGGTCTAAAACTAAACTGAGCATCGTTTAAATTTAGACATTTTTTCAGCTGTCTCTCGAGCAGACCATCCTGGATCTTGGCTCCCAGTCTTATTTTTTACTATCGGTACAACGATTGATCTCATTTAGTCTGCCGGAAGATATGAATGTCTCCTACAAATTGTAAACAACATACCAAGCAGCCTAGGGAGGTGGGGTCCGGTATACTGGAAATGTTCTATGCTGAGACCATCGTGTCCAGGTGACTTACCTCTCGTCATACTCTTAATTATAGATAAGACTTCTTTAGAGGTAATGCGCTCGGGCACACCAGACACGATGATCTCGGCACTGGCACTCTCGCTAGTATTAGAAGTTGAAGGAGGCAACACCTGAAAGTGTGACTTAAAGACATTTGCTATGTCTTTTGGGTCATTCACCCCGTCAACGCTCACCGGGACGATACCCAGGACTCATCTTTTTTGTTTGCTTCCAGAAACCCCGAAAATCCTTATTTTTATATTTAGTGGCCAAAATGTTCATTTTAAATTTGTTCTTGGTTATTCTGGCAATACTTTAACTTACTTTTAAACAAATTTCTAGAATGATACATATTTAAATACAAAGGGCCAGCACGAGGGCGACCATACCAAACCCAATTGAGGAACTTTAGTCTGGCGTCCCTGTGCGCATCGCGGACGTGCTTATTCCAGCCAGCAATAGGACGACTCGTCCTTCTATTTTCATCAGGTGGCTTGCTACCAACGAAACTCAGGCATGCAGCTGTCTGCAGGGTGGTTATTATTTGTTGGTATAATTTATCTATAATGGATGTATGTTCCACACTTAGGTTTGTACGAGTACAAACAGTATCACAACACAAGTCAAGTTCAAAGGGAAAATGCATTTCTTTTAAATTTTCATTACAATGCCTAGTATACATATCTATTTGACTGGAATCTCGATTACCCCATGTAACTCTACCTGTAGACAGAGACGGTAGCCGTAAGGTAGGTGTAACAGTAGCAATATTGCAGTGTATCTCCAATGGGAAGTGATCCGACCAGTACACATCATACTGTATCTTTATTGAGAGTACAGAACTCCTCGCGGCTTTAGTTATCACACAGTGGTCCAGCCACATACGGCTACCATTTGCATCGCTAACAAAAGTATACACACTCGAAGTTAGCCCTAACAAATCATAGTCAATACAGTCCCAATTTTGATCATTACAAAAATTTAACAGTTCATTACAAAATAGTTCACCTGGGTGGGCATTGAAGTCTCCTGGAGTGAAATAGCGCTCAGTCTTCACCCCCGTGAATGATGGCAGTTTCATTCTGCCGTCATTCAAGGAGGTGAGGTCTGATCTAGCGCGGGGGTCACAGTACTGCAGCATCTACCACCTCTTAGGTTTTTCATCCCCGAGTTTCATCAGTACGTGAATGAGCTTGTAATCCAGTTTTTCAACTATCATTCTGGTGCAATTCTTAGCAAAACCGGACTGTCAGTTCAGAATTACGCCAGAATTAGCATGTAACCTCTGCATATGACACAAATGGCGAGATAAATAAACACCACGCAAGGACTGTCAATAGAATTTTCAAAGAACTTTGAGCAAACACATATTTTAATTAGCCCCTCAGCTGCGGCCCACATGCCTAAGCAACTTATCCGTCCGAGTGTGTTTTCCTATTTGCATCGCTTGTGTCAGATGCCTAACTAAGTATCATTTGGAATTGAACAACTTAAATAAACATAGGTGTAAATTAATAAACTTGAATAAAATGTTCTATGTGTTTCATTGTAATCGATTAATCTGTTATTCGATGTTGGCGTGTATTATATTAGGTAGTTACTTTCCGCCCATCACTACACCACTTTATTCATTCACATTTTATTCCTATTTCACAGTTTCACTCACTTGCGGTGAAAGTTGACATTTGTCATGGTCTGTCACAACATTTTTTTTAATAATGGGTTCAAGGGCCATGTATTTGTGTCCTCCTTGCCTTTCTGATTTTTTTTTTCTAAAACATCAGTCCTACCATTATGACTTGTGGTTTCTACAAATCAGTAAGAATTTGAGGTTCGTGTGTAGTAGTCAAGTGCACCTCAGTAGGTAGTCTGCGGGATTATCTCGCTGCATTGTTTAAGTAAAATAAAATTAAGTCACAAATATTTCATTTGGAAGACAGAAAAAATAAGATGGAAAAAAACTTCTATCTATGGCCGTATCGTACAAACAGTACAAACCATTTTTTTTAAAGTTCTATGAATTTGCGAATGAATGAACAGACGAATGAACACCTTTGTGATGTGTGTGATTGCACAGTGTGATTGTGACACTAACAGAATTTTCAGACATTTGTGAGGACTTTTGGCGGGAAGCTGAAAAGAGCGGTTTCGGCGCTATAATTTATTTTCCAAAATTTGTGCTTTTTTGAGTGTTTGTGCATAATTATGGTAGGTTATTATTCGCAAAGTAATCGAAAATAAGCGTGAGTGTTTGGAAGTGATACAGTGTTTGATTTATGTGATTTTCATGCTTGTTGCCAAAAGCTCCTAGTAATCGCTAAGTGCAGTTTTGCTACCACTTCACTTGGCTGATTCTTTTGACAAAACTTGACTAGATAACGACTAGACTTTCAGGACTAGACTAGGACTTGACGAAACCACACTGTAGGAGTGAAAAAGATAGAAAAATTAAGAAGGGCTTTTAAAGACTTGTATCCATGGCCGTAAAACATATTACAAAAAAAAAATGCAGTGGTCTTTATGTCTTTAAATTAAAAATTAAAATTTTTGTCGCTTTGATTTCTATCATGGACTAGTAATAAATAATTCTATTAAATCATTAAATGCCTATTTGTTTGATATAAATTAATAGCACATTCAGAAAAGCCATACAAAAACGCGTGTTTCCAGACTTAGCGGTGGTTAATTTAATAATAAAATGGCCATGCAATGCCAACTTTGGATGGGCAGTGTAAGTATCATTATTTTGATAAATTTTCTCATTTTTGTTAAAAGCAACCTGTTAAATTTTTCAATAAATTTCTTCTTCTATTTAGGCTTCGTACTAATATTACAAAATTATTAAAGTGTTGATTTACATATCCTAACCGCAAAGGCCGCATATTAGAACACGTAAAATTAAAATATCAACAGCTAAATCCCCAATGGTCAAAACCCTAAAAGATGATGATGTACAAAAGGCTTAACACTCAAAATCAGTAAAAAATAAAACTTAAATGCAAGACAATAGATAATTGCTAAGCATTTTGAAGATTATATGAACTGCAACAACCGATTAGTTTTAATGAACTTGTGTAACATTTGACTAGACCGAAGCAACAAGCGTTAGAAAACTTATTTAAAAAACAGTTCTAGTTAAGTATCTTATTTTTATATTTTCTGTTTGTAGTGTGACAGAAATTATAAAATCTAGAGTGACATGAATAACAGTTTAGACAGATATACTGATTGTACCAACCAAAAAAGTAAAATTCAATGTTCTTGTTTAGTTGGAGCCCAATATGACAGAGAGCTTCATAATGGCAGCCTTTCACCGATTGGGGCAGAGACCGCTGGCTGTAAAGGTCATGAGAAATAAGTTTACGGGGGAACCAGCTGGGTATGCCTTTGTGCATTTTCAGGTGAGTCCTTCTATTTTCAACTTACCAAAAATGAAACTGAGTTTAAGCATTTGATGTTCCTGGTGTTGCAGCCATGTATAGACTAGGGTAATGGTAACCATTTATCGTCACATGAGCCTGTTTGCCTACAAAATTTCCTTACAATAAAGTTTAAAAAGTTTTTTTTTGCCTTTTATTGTAAGATATTGACAATATACATCTGCGTTTTTCTTCTGTTACAGTTATCAAAATTCCGTATGTGCAGCAAACTGATTTTTGATAACAATAATGAAGCAAAAAATCATAAAAGGTCCTTTAATGTGGGAAATCTGTGTAGAAAATTCAGATCATGTGATTTTATTTTTATGACTACATAGTTTACCTTTGTGTTTTGGAAATAAATTTTGTCTGCTTTTGTTATGATTTATCCACTGTTGTGCCACCAATTTCAAGTATTAAATGTTCATCAATATAAACAAAAGTTGACCTTAGCATACTTGCATTACAGACTGATGAAGAAGCCATAGACTCCATGCACAAGTTAAATGGCAAACCTATTCCGGGCACATTCCCAGTAGTAAGATTCAGACTAAATACAGCGTCGCGGGAGGCTCGTGCTAACATGCAGCATGAGAGAGAGTACTCTGTGTGGGTCGGTGACCTTAGCCCTGACGTGGATGACTACTCCTTATACAGAGTATTTGCCGCTAAGTACAATTCCATAAAAACAGCTAAAGGTAATGAATTTAAAAAAAGAAGTCTTTCAAAGTAATAGGTTGGGGAAAAAGTTTATTTGCATTTTTTAAGAAAAAAAACACAACTTTTTTTTTATAAAATTTTCACTGTCCACCAGTAGTGGACAACAACACGACTTTCAAAAAAGTTTGACTGTCCACCAGTGGTGGACAGAGAGGTGGTGGACAGGGAGGTGGTGGACAGGGAGGTGGTGGACAACGGGAATGATCGCGTCGTAACTACTAATATCTTGTTCCACTTTTTCAAAAATGGCATCCATTTTCGGGCGACCAGAGCGACGTGCATCTTTGACATCAAAATTTCCGGATTGAAAACGCTTAAACCAAATTTGTGCTACTCTCACAGACACTGCAATAGGTCCATAAACATAGCAATTTTTTTTCGCGGCTTGTGTTGCGTTTTTACCTTTTTTGTAGTAAAATTTTAAAATTTATCGAATTTCTTCATTAGATTCACTCGTCTTGACAGTAAGAAAAACAAATAAAAAATCTCAAATTTCCTAATTTGAATTTGGAATTATCTTCTTTAAAATATGTACTTTTAATGATACCAAAACCAGCTAGATACAAATAGTATAAGCCAAAGAAATTTTATTGCAAGTTTATACATAGTATATGCGAAAAGACTTTTTCCCCAACCTAATAATTAGCATAAAGTATTCTGTGGTCTGGCTTACATTTGATGGAGTTGGTTGTGTGGTGTCTGGCTCATGAATAGAAATCGCCAATTCTTCCCATAGATATGCAGACAGATCTAATTTGTCTTGTACTGTCATCCCAGCAATGCAGCAGAGTAACGCCCATAGAAATAAGAATATATAGAAGTCTCATTAGCGGGACAGTTAACTTTGGCATACGCTATGCCACTTCTACCTGATGCATTGCTGGACCTTAAAGAATGCAACTGTTGTACTCTAGATAGTAAGCTTCAACCGTTAACCAGTGGGGTTAACTATACAGAAACCATGAATATTATATTTATTTATTTCGGGAACAAGGGGCAAGGTGAGTTTTGAAGTTGTAAAGATGTTGCCCAATTGCCCATGCTCCCATCTAGTCCTGCACATCACGGCCCAATAGAAACTTCAATAGTGTGAAAGTTTGAACTCACGTCACTTACAAAGTGTCAAGATAAAAAAAAAGAAAACTGTGTTGTGGAAAAGTCACAGTTTTAATAAATAAGTACCTTTGCTAAAAATTATTATGTTCTGGGCGAGAGTCAAAATACGTCATTTTTTTCAGTAATTTTGGATGCTGGAGGTTATACAAAGGGTTATGGTTTCGTCAGGTTTGGCAACGAAGAGGAACAGCGTAATGCTCTATATGCCATGAACGGATACACAGGCTTGGGCACAAAGCCTTTAAAAATATGTACAGCAGTTCCCAAACCCAAGGGAGCTGTGCAACAAAATCAAGGAGCACCCAATTCGGGGAATGCTTCATTTAACAGTGGGACGGTATGCCGTTTTGTTTATTGCTATGCATAATAACCGCCTTATTGATTAAGCTTAACAAATGCTTATTAAACTTATTTTAGATTATACTGTCATGATGGACTTAATGCCAAGTGACATTCTCTACCATAGGACTAATTTGCGAGAAATAGATTTAAATCGTTTGTTGTTTTTGATTATTTAAGTAAGAACCAAGAAATTTGTTTGGAACTATCAAAGGCGTAAGTCACAAGTATGAAGTTGATTCACGTTTGGCCACTCAAATTATATCAGTTCTAATTGTAGGTATAACACCCCAAGATTTGCGACATATTAGGTAAATCTGGGGTGGTATATTCTGAACACTTCAGTTTTGTTTGACCAATATATTAATTTAATTGGAAATTAAAATGTCATATTAAATTTTAGTCATCATTGAACTTTCCTCAAGTTTTTCAATGGCGATGACCCGGCAAAACAATGGATTTTCTTTTGTGTCTGTCGGGTAATTGGCGTGCAATGTGTTAGTTATTTTTTGGTTCTTAAATAGCTCACATTATTAGGAGTAAGCATTTTGAGAGCAAGTATTTTGGATTTCCTAAAATTTGTATGTGATAATGAAATTTTTTTTTAGTAGTTATTAATAATGGTTATTAGTAATTTAGTTAAAATTAATCTTAATTATGTACTTACTAGAGATCAAAGTTCAAAATTTCATGAAACCAAAATACTTGTTGCTTCTACCAAGTTATATATACATGCTTGTTTCGTAAGCAGACATGCGCTTTAAAAATTATCTTGGAACTTTTGTAATAAAATGTCGAAACATCAGTTCGCTATACATTAAGCTTGTCATGAATTCTAGGTTGTACTTAAAAACAATATTTTGCTTGTGATCTGAAAAAGAAATCATTAGAAAATTCAAACTGCGTGATGGTCTCAAATCGGCTAAGGTTTGCGCTTTACCGCTGAAAAAGTAATATTTCGCTTGCGAACCCAAAAATTATAGCTCGCGACTACCATGCTTAGACAGCGCTCATCCGGAGGGGATAGCTTGCCAAAAACGGGTTAATACTGATGAGCAGTTATGATTATAGGAGTACAACCAATATTATGATCCGTCTGCCTATTGGCAAAATTATTCAGCCTGGTCTGGGTACTATGGGCAGGGCGAGACGGGCGCCGCGCAACAACCGGCCGCGCCGGCGCCCGAGCCCCCGCAGCCCGCACAGGCCAAGTCACAGAATGATGACCTGTCTTTGGTTGGTGAGTACAACCTTTTGATGTTTTATGTTTTAGCGGTTGTTACGAACGTTTTAAATACTTTTTTTTTTGGTCGCAGGTTGACTAAGTTAACATTTGTCTGTAATGCCGTAATACTACCGCCTAATTTTATTGGAAACTCACACCCTGGGCGTAACTGCAAACCATCCTCTCTATTGAAATAGTTAGTTAGTTTACAGCGATACCAGACAAATATGTGAAGTATATTACAAACTCCCCTTTCCAAATAATAAACTTGTACCTTGTACATAATTTTTACAGATTGTACAGAAAAATAATGTAAGTTTCAGATTTTTATTCTGAATAGGAACTTTTCTTAACTTGCATTCACATACATTATATTCTTATTACAAATAACCTAAGTGGACCTCAGTCAGCCCCTGAAGGAAACCTCCAGAACCGAATATTCTACCATTCTTTATTAATTGTTATTATTTTATTAGTGTGTCTAGTTTAAGTATATATCTTCGGAATTAGGATTGTTGTTTAAAATTATATTGATTGTAAATATTAAACATAAGTAAATGAGATCTACATTCCTAGTCCGGTATTAGCGAATAATTCATGTGGTAAAGTAAAAGAGAAAGACATTATTGCTCTTTTATCATTGTATGTTCAAAGTCTGTGTCCCTCAGGAACCACTACTTCATTTGCACGTACAGTCCGTTTCATAGAAAACGACAATAATGTAAACAAATATGGCCGTCTGACATTGAGACAGGATTGTCGATAGTTAAGTGATGTGGTATTTGGAGGTATTCTTCGAAGCGCAGCCATTTTCAAGAGCAACTAACAAAGCGCACTTTTATAAAAAATATACGATTTTATCCCACGTTAAAGATTAGTGCAGCGCATGTAGGTAAGGCAATTAGTGTTATCGATAGATGTTTCAAAACTCGTTTGTGCTCACTAAATCAACTATCATCTGAAGTACTAGGATAACAGAAATCGTGAGGTTCACAAACCTTGTCATCTTAAAAAACCCCATCCTGCTTGATTACGGTATGTTTTATATTTATGCACCTCCTCATAATTTCTGTAATTCTAGTACTTCAGCTTAATAATAAAGGTGCGCTTTGTTAGGTGCGCTTTGAGGAATACCTCGGTATTTGGACATAAATCATTGAAGCCAAGTTGACTCATCTTAATCCATAATTTTCCTGTTTCTTGTTATATGTTTCAGAACACAAGAGGACTTTAGACGTAGATCAGCAAAACCTGGAGTTTTTGGACACCGAGCTGGGGCTTTGGGACAGCCTGGAATCATCTCACTGGTTCCCGAACGAAGGCATTGAAGCACACTAGCTGTTAGTTTAGTTATTAGGATTTGACTGTGTAAATAGAAAAATAAATTATTTTGTAAGGATCACTGATTTTTTTCTGGTAGAGGTAATCTCTTGGACGAATAATAGGAAAGTGATAAAGATCTTTTATAAAACAATAATTTAATTTTATATATGCAGATAAACCTTTGGCTTTCACATCATTTCATTCGATCATTTAAATACATACACTGTAAGTACTATATGGAAACAATTATATACAAAACATTACAAAGTCTTCATCTTGTAATTCAGATAAAAAGTTGGTGGTAAAAATCGACACAACTCATTTAGTTTTAATTTGTAACTATGTGTTGTGTCAATTAAAGTGTGAAGTACCAGTTACACGAACATTCATTAATTCCTCTCCCGCAAAAATCGGTTAACTATCGCTTATATTTAATGGCACTGACGATTGCGTGACGAAAAACAAAAATGGTTAGTATCACCGCAAAGAGGAAATGAAGCCGCCAAATGATGGCGCAATACGAGTTGTAAGGTGACGTCTCGGTCTCTCGCTCGTTTCTGCCCTGCTATTAGAAGTGATAGTAATCCACATGGACATAAGACATACTACGTATATGTTTATCTGTGGCATTGTAGCATCTAAACGAATGAGCCGATTTTGATGCGTTTTTTTTTTTGTTTGAAAGCTTGTTTGAAGTAAGCGGAAGTTTGCGGGATGCTCGACTACTCTTACAGCAGATGCGTATTCGGGCTCACATGAACGGTCTCCATGTATAAGTGTTCAGTAGATAATGCCACCTGCACAGTTCTATATCTATTCTACCTAACGGTGGGTTTTGTAATTTTTTAATACATACTTTTTATTTTGGTTTATTATCTAAATAATTAAACAATATAGTATCATAGACTTATTGTACAATAACACACGTGGGTAACACTTTGGGGCTATCTCAATCTGTGTGATTTGTCCTGAATCTTATTATAAAGATCTTAAATTCAGACATAATTTATCATCACAAATTCCTTTTAGAGCAGTTACTCCTATGTACACGTTTCGTCAATATATTTATACAATAAAAAAATGCTCGTTGATTAGGAGGCCAACCGAGTTAACTTTAAATGTTTAAAGTTTTTACCAAAAGTAAAATTACACGACCAAAAGGCTATTTTTGAGATTTATGACTGTACGTGGAATGAAAATCGTTCGTCTTACCTATTATGTCGAATGAGAACTATTCGACTTACCGGTTTTGAGTAACTCATAAATCTCAAAAAATAGCACTCTTGGTCTTGGTTTACTTTGGTAAAAACATTATAATTAGCGAGATTGGCTTCTAGGTATGCAATGTATTACGATTACAAAAAATAATACTAAAGCGGCGTTATATTATACGAACTATGCCTCTGTCTTTTAGCGGGGCTTGGATTGAGTTGTATAACACTAGGCGTATTAGTCCTGATATCCTGGTTACCGCCACTAACTGGCGATGCCATCGGTGACGACGTCCCTTCCTCGCTTTTTGGAGCACCTTTCTTCATATAACCAATCACAGAGTTCAAAAACGTGGGAGGTAACGCTACAGGCGTCAATTGCCCTGGACCTCTCGAGATATACGTTTGTAACATTTTTTTCGTTGGAGATTTTGGATCGTTTACTTGGAGCACTACTAAGGAACCAGCTTCAATGTTTGTGGGGATCATTGAAGAGTTCGAACTGGAGCTGATTGGGGCTTTTCCTGCGTGCGGATCGATTCTAGAGATATTCACGTCTTGCCTGCTTTGCGGACGTTTTGCATTGTTAATGAGAGTTAACGTCGCCATATTTGAGTTCGGTGTCGTTGAGGTTGATTCGGCTCTTCTAGGGGTTTGGTTGGCGTCTGTAAAAAAAAAAACAGAAATGTAGCTATTTATTTCGCAATTAATGGCTTGAAACACAGTAAGTCCTAACACAGAGAACATTCCAGCCCATGTGTCTTTGTTCTGAGTTTCTTAGTTTTAAACGGCAGGTTGTTTGTATACGCCAATATAAAAATACAAATTCAAGAAAAAATAACAAAAGTATACCATTATTAGTATTAGTCCGCCGTTTCTTCCTTTGAATCTTAGCCTCCAAGGCGCGTTCTACCAAGTCGTCAACCAAGTTGCTGTTATCTTCGTCGGGGGTCACCGATGATTCTAACGCCTTTACTCCTCGGCCTGTAAACGTCAATCAGCAAAATCAGGACAGAACGGCTGGATATATGTTTCTTACGCAATGATATCGACTGCATCGCTTCCCAAAATGACAACTTCGTACAGAGATAAATATAATGAGAACAAGGGGCCGGCCTACTGTGACGGCCTATAGCGATCATAAAGCCATGTTCACCCTGGTGTCAGAGTTTTTCCTTTCGGCCTCTGACGAATCATCTTTATTATCAGACAATCAGGTGATTCAACCCTGCAATGTCGTAACCACAACTGAAAATAACTAAACAAAGTATGCTCTCCATGGGGGTCGAATCTAGCACCTCCGGGTATGCAGGCAAACACTAACCCCTGGACCACAGAGGCAGTTAGCATAAGCTCTCAGCTGCCTGCTTATTATGTTATACAGTAAACTCCTCAAGGACTCCTATATCCTACAACTGGTAGGATATAGGAGTCCTCACTCTGCCTCTGAATCCACTGATTAGCATTGACAGCCCATTGTCTCTCTGCTCTCCTACTTTCACGCAGTCTCTCATCTTCCCTGGAAGGCCACGTCTCAACAAACACCACAGTAAACTCCTGAAGGCCTCCTTTATCCTACAACTGGTACTCACTCTGCCTCTGAATCTACTGATTAGCTTTGGCAGCCTGTTGTCTCTCTGCTATCCTACTTTCACGCAGTCTCTCATCTTCCCTGGAAGCCCTTGTCTCGGCAAACACCACAGTAAACTCTTCAAGAACTCCTATATCCTACAACTGGTACTCACTCTGCCTCTGAATCTACTGATTAGCGTTGGCAGCCCGTTGTCTCTCTGCTCTCCTACTTTTTCGCAGTCTTTCATCTTCTCTGGAAGCCCTTGTCTCAGCAAACACCACAGTAAACTCTTCAAGAACTCCTATATCCTACAACTGGTACTCACTCTGCCTCTGAATCCACAGATTAGCATTGGCAGCCCATTGTCTCTCTGCTCTCCTACTTTCTCGCAGTGTCTTCATCTTCCCTGGAAGCCCACATCTCAGCAAATTCCTCAAGGCCTCCTATATCCTACAACTGGTACTCACTCTGCCTCTGAATCCACTGATTAGCATTGGCAGCCCGTTGTTTCTCGGCTCTCCTACTCTCTCGTAGTCTTTCAGCTTCTCTGGCAGCTCTGGCCGTAGCTTCTTCTCTTTCCGCAGTGAATTCTTCCATAAGCCTCGTGACATCCCATCGGGTTACTGACCGGAGCGCTTTGTCTACTTGAGTGCCGTTAATTCTCTCTTCTTTCTTGAACTGTGAGGTTAACACTTGGGATTAATTACACTTGTTTAATGACGTATAATCATTTTACGCAGATAGAGTAAAAGTACGTTCTTACGTCTTAAAACAAAAAAAAAATTGTTACGTAGTTACCAGTGGCGTGGGGTGAAAAAAAAAGTAAATCCAGACCAAGAAACCTAGCTAACGCGTGAATAATCAAAACGACATATCTTAACTTGTAAAAAAAACATAAATAACATATTACCTAATATGTAAGGTTAAGGCAACAACTTTGTTTATTTGTATTTTGTACTACAGCTGCCATTTCTCACCTAACGGCCTACATGACGAGAAAAAACATAAATAAACAAACAAACCTTTAGGATGAAAGAAAACAAACACTATACAATATACACACACAACATTTGGCAAGTAAAATTCACTACTTTCGATTCTTTTAAACTATATCACAATCAAGCTAATTACTTAACACAATAGATAAATTATTAGCACATACGAATCCGTGCAATATGTCGCGCGCGCAATAAATAATGGCCCACCTAGGTCAAATACACAAGGCGAGAGCCGCCGCGACAATAGCGAAACTAAACCTTAACACATGACAAATAGATTGGAAGCTCTCCGAGTTCGGCTTATACTCTGCTTTATATCGACGAGTGTTTGCATGAGGACATAATGTGTATGTGTGCGTGAATTACATACATTGTAATATTTCAATTCCCAATTTTGTTAGCGATTTCCCAAGGGGCCTACTACCCCGCGGCCCTCGCGGCATGCGTCCTACGATTATAAAATCCTTGTATGTGTATGTTGCGCGATTAAAATACATTGCGTATTTTATAATAGGCATATTGAAGAATATATTCAAAGCGCGCAATGCAATTATGTCACTTGCGATAATTAGACTATGTAGAATAGTAGTTTTATATTAGTGTCTGCCAAGGGAAGGCATCGTGTTCTAAGTAGGCTTCGCCACTGGTATCCACGTCTGCCACTAATAATATTACTTATTCGTTATTTGATAGCAAAAAGCCGGCGTAATAGGCTGCGTCGTGAGCGATAAACTTCTAATCGAGCGAATCTTACAATTAAACGTTTGTTCAGATATACATCAATTGGAAAAATTCACGCCCCCGATTCTTTTTATACTTGTAAACTTAACTTACTTTTAAATACAAATCCCTTCGTTTCCTATCGGGGAACAACGGCGCCATCAAACTGAAATCCGTTCCAATGGCGGCGAGCGCTCGATAAAAGCGAACAGTTTCTGCTTCGCTCCAATCGCTTGTTCGCGGCGCTCGCGTATATCTCCCGCCTGAACCGCTCCATGAGCCTTCGTGTACCACAGATGATAGCTTGCGAGCGCTGTCCGTTTGTTTTATAACCTGTAGAAAGACTTAAATTAGTTTGCGCGATGAAAGCGAGCGGTCTTCGCTTCGCTCGTGCGTGGCGTGCCTTACTTCTTGGATTTTTTTATATCGAACCAAATTAATTGTATCATGTTTTCAGAACAGTACGTCAGAAGCATAATATCCTAATTGATTAAAAATATTTTTTTTTAATGGTTTATTGCAGCGCTTTAACATAATAAAACTAGCCAGGGTTGAATTAATGGTGCCTCTCCTACTAGTGATTGTTCGCGATTAGCTTGCTATCCCGGTCTACTCCCGAATGATCCGCAGCCACGACTTCTTTCTTCTTCCCACTTTTCAGCAACTTTACCTATCATAATGAGTTGCAAGAGCACGTATCGTTGATGTTAAAGAATATGACCCAGATAGAAGACTTTTGTCAAATTAATACTTACCAAGCTCTGTTCATCGATAACAATCTCGCCATTAGGTCCGAGTTTGATCTGCGGCACGGGCACAGCCGAGTCCTCGACCTCGGGCGGGTCATCGACCTTTTCCTCGGTTTCCTTCGCCTGCCTTTCCGCCTCTTTCTCGTTGGCTTCCTTTGCTATGATCTCGTCTTCTGTCTGACTGAATATAATAAAAAATAACTTCATAAATATATGCGCAAATCGCACAGATAGTAGTCAAAAAAATCTAAATCTATGGATTGAATTAATCATAAGGTTTTAAAAGTTATGTTATAAATCGTGCTTGTTTGTGTATTTCTAAAGAACCCTTAGGCGGGCGTCCGCAACGGACTCCCGTCTCATGCAGCGCCGCCAGTATAATTTCGATCGCGTAGGTGTACCGTCGATAACTATGGATTATTGATTGATATATTACTTAGCTAAAATACGACGACGTGAACAAAGGCGTCAGCAAATCAGCCCATATGTCACGTCTAGATTGTTTTTGTAACTTATTGCAAGGACTGTGCAAGCACGCGCGTGCGACACTGATAACGTAGCGGCGCTTAATGATTTTGTAGAAACAAAAGTAAAAACATAGCTTTTGAGTTAATAGGCTAGTTTCCTAAAAAAATATAATCAAAATATATTGGAGACGTATTTTTTCTTTTGAAAATTAAACAAGGTAATGGTAAAGATATGGCGCGTTAAAGTTCCGCGTGACGTCACAGTGTGCTACACTTTTTCGCAATATGTGACGTCACGACCCCCACTCCTAAACTTTGATGCGTTATATATTTATAATTTATCGCTCAATTGACAAAAGAAAGAATACGTCACTAATATATTTTGATTCCTTAAATGACGGACTAATTTTAATGTTAGTCTTTTGACCCTGGAAACTAGCCTATTCCAAATTATTCTGTCATATAAATGCAGCTACTTTTTTATGGGGATAATAAGAGAGGCGGAGAGTGACATAGACGTTTTTACCCTTAATTTTTGTTATGTATTTTTTTGTTTGTTTTTGTTATACTCACAAATTCCAGTAAAGTAAAAAGCATAGATACTTACACGATAGGATTCGTAGTGGGATTGTAGAATATGAGATCGTACATTGTTAGTTTGTCCCTCTGTACGTTTTCGTGCCGCCGATGCATCGCCGACATACGCCGACTCATCTCTTGTCGGCGAGACCTGTTATATAAAGTTTATATTATTATTTAATATATTATATATTTAAAACAGTAGCTACGTTTTGCATTTACTCACATGAACAATATTTTAAATAACACATTAACCTGTCTTCTTTGTAAACGTTTGTTTGTTTTTAATATCATTATTGTACAAAACACAAATAACATACAACATGCATGAAAAAACAAAAATACAGTATATATAGGGTAAAATGTATTGTACATATTCGATAGACAATGTAACCTACACAAAAACATAGGATAAGTACATATTCCTTTAACATCCTGGTTGCCTGGAACAAATCCCTTTATGGGATAAGTCCGCCGTTGCATTATTTTTGTATTATTGTAATGTTATTTTACTGTGCAATAAAGTTCTAAGTTTTGGTTGGCTGGTAGAAAAAGCCCATGGCTTTTTCTACCAGCCAACCAAAACTTATGTATATGGCTATTAAAAAATATGTATATGTATATGGTTAAAAAATATGTATATGGCTGTTCGCCATATACATATTTTTTAATAGGCAAAATTCCGAGAGGTAAAAGCCCATTACGGTGGTCGGACCAGATAAAGAGCCAACTGGATATATCAATGGTGACAGCAGTCCGATACGCATAAGATCGGGACAAGTGGCGAGAATTCTTTCAAAATGTTGTTGGTCGGTTAATGAAGGAACGCATTACGGAGAAGCGAGGTTTAATAAGTAAATAACTAAAATGAGACATCAAGTGACCTGGAAACATGTTTCTCTTTAACGGGCGATGTGGTGGGCGGCGGCTGCGAGGTGAGTTGGCTCACACCTGAACAAACAGAGTCGTTGCGGACGCGATTCATTTCCCTGTAACAAACATAACACATTTCAAATTTCAATCAACTAGTAACTAGGGCTGTTGGTTCTTCTTATTCATCCTAGCGTGTATTCCTAGTTGCGTCGTCAGCTTACGCTTCGGAGCCTAGGGTACGCTGCAAGTCATGGTCCTAGATTTGGCAGAACTGGTCATTACAATGGAGCGACTGCCATCTGACCTCCATAACCCTTTTTACAGGGAAACCAGACCAACGGAAATATGACCAACAACCAACAGCGCTAGTTTGAGGAGCTCGATAGTCTAGCGCGACTCGCGTATCCGTAGCGAATGTGCGTGCACGTAAAGCCGTTGGTCCCCGTTATTATCGATAGATAGCAGTCGTGAGGCTGTGTCAAATGCAAAAAGGCAGCCCGTAAAATTCTGACAGTGTCGGCCACTAACACACTTCGCGTCATGTTCCTTTTGGTCTGGTTTCCCTGTAAAAAGATTTACGGAGGTCAGACGGCAGTCGCTCCTTGTAATGACCAGTTCCGCCAAATCTAGGACCATGACTTACAGCGTACCCTAGGCCCCGAAGCGTAAGCTGACGATACACGCTAGGATGAAGAAACGTATTTTTAAGATTGGTATCAGTTTTTTAGACATGCGTTGAACAGATGTATAACTTTTTGTAGTAAGGCAGATATTGTTTCAAAGAATCTTAAGACAAATACCTGGGAGGTGCCGATAGTAGAGTAGAAAGCGAGGAATGCGAATCGTGCCGCTGCCGCTGTGGAGCGGGTGTCGCCGACATGGGATTCAAAAGCGATCGACGACTTTCATCTTCGGATTCACTGGCACTACCCTGTAAATATAAAGAGTATATAAACCATTCTTATATGACCTGGAGGACTGAATCCTACGAAGATCTTTAAGGATAATCTGTCTGAAGAAATTTCCTTAACAACCGTTACAACTGAGACCAATGGCTTCAAGGTCAGCACACGATCTCTAGTGCCAATGAAATCCACCCTAGACACGCAAACAATTTACTCGCACATTTATATAATTGTTTATATGTGTATGTCTGTGAAAGCACTGGATCGCCGCACTGGATTGTGTGTAAACCAGCCTTAAGATGGATTCTGAATTGTGTATGCATCCGAATTATGATTCAACATCAGATATATGATTACGAACAATTACTTACAAAGTATGAATGTTTATTTGTACTTATTTTAATCTACAGATTAGATAGATAGATAGATATACACTTTATTGTACCAATCACAAAATTAAAATTAAAAGTAATACATTTAGAATATTGAGTACAAAGGCTATTGCAATTTCTTCCAGCCAACCTTAGGGTAGATAGGATAAAAAGTGAAAACCAACAAAGGCGGTACAGTAATAAAATACTAAAACTATCATCCTTACACAACAGTCAATAAATAAACCTACAATTAATACATACTATACCTTTTATGAATATATACTAACATATACCTACATACAACATAATAAAAAATAAAAGAAGAGAAGAGAATGACTAACGATGAGCAAGATCAGCTTCAATTGCAGAGAGATAATGTTTTCTCACTTGATTTTTGTGAAATTGTTTTAGTCTTTCTTATTTCAACTGGCAAAGCATTCCATAACTGAGCAGCCTGCACCGCAAATGAATGGGAATAGAAAGAGGTAGCAGCAGGAGGGATAGCTAGACGATGAGTATTATTATATATATATTATATTATATTCACGAGGTTCGCGATTATATTAATTATTAACCTCACTGAGAAATCTCAAGCGTTCCTTAAGGTAAGTAGGAGTCCAGGGAATGAATAGGATAGAGTACAAGAGTGAAAGGATATGCTAATTTCGACAAAGTCTAATGGGGAGCCACTTGAGTTGAGAGCGAAAAGAAGAGACGTGATCATATTTACGTAAACCGAATATGAATCTTATACAAAAGTTTTGAAGGCGCTCAAGCTTGTTTAATTGGTCTTCAGTGAGATCTAGATAGCAGGAGTCAGCATAGTCAAGGATTGGATGGAGCAAGGATTTTGCAAGCGTGATTTTGGTCTTAGTGGGCAAGAAGTTTCTAATCCTTCTCACTGCAACAGCTGCAGCAAACATCTTTTTACTAACTTCTGCTATTTGCGGCACCCAAGACATATAACAATCAAAAAATACTCCTAGATTTTTAACCTTCTCACTAAAATTAAGAGTAGTATTATGAAAAAGGAGAGGAGGAAGAGACAGCCAGTCGATCCTGTGTTTTGACAGATCGAGCCCATGAATTTTACTCCATTCCGCTATTCTCATTAGGTCATTATTAATATCAGTTATAGCCTGTGAAAGATTATCTAAAGAAGAGTGACAATAAATTTGAAGATCATCAGCATAAAGATGATAAGAGGTGTGAATTTTTGAAGTAATGGAATTAATAAATATAGCAAACAGAAGAGGAGAAATCACACCACCTTGAGGAACACTGCAGGACGTCGAACACCACGATGATAGGTTATCCTCAATACGCACTTGTTGTTGATTAGTTTTATTACCTGTATACTATTTCTTCGGTGTGGAGCCAAACGTGGAGCTGGTCTAAGTTTTGGTCGCACTTTACTAGGCGAAGGCAATGGCACAATTGGATCAAACAGCACTTCAGCATTTTCCGATATGATTTCATTCTTCAGTTGGTGTATAGGTTTGGGTGCTGCACTTGTAGGCTTCAGAGGTATGATACCATCCATTCCATCTTCGGAGACACTTTCCGGAACACTCGGCACGTTATAATCTGTTAATATTGATATTCAGTTAATTATAAAAGCACTAGCTGCAGGTCCGCCTGCGTCAAAAAATTTCATCAAAATTCGTTCAGCGGTTTGGCCATAAGCATAACAGACTGACAGACTTTCACATTTATAATATTAAATATGGATGACAAGACTTTTGGACATATTATCAAAATGTACAGTTCAAGAAGATGCTTAATGTAAGATTTTATTTTTGCATATATCAAGTAAACATTTTACATTTTTTTTTAAATAAATTATACACAATGTCAAGGTGTTATACATCATAAGTAATAGTGACAGTTTAGTATGTGCTTTCTAAAGGAACTGAACATAATCATTCAGCTACAATCCATAACCTTATGCAGTAGGTATCCAGCTGTCACTTGGGGTTTATATTATAGTAAAATGCCATAAATTCACAACATGTAACACTTACCATCAATAGCATGACTTTTATTAGGTGCATTATTTACAGTTTTACTTCCTATCTGTGCTTCAATACTCTTCTCGACTCCTTTGGCATGTGGTGGGGTAGATCTGACAATACTTCTGCCTAACCTAGGTGTAATGGGCGAAGCTATTCTTCTTCTATCTGGACTGTCTCGTCTCAATTGTGGAGAAGCAAAAACACCGGATTTACTAACTGATGTAATTACTGTGACTTTTTCAGCTGTTTTTGGTGTTGCTGGCTGATTTTCTCTTGGTGTAGGTATTTTTTCATGCACTTTAGGGGTCTTAGGTGATGCTGAACGTAAAGGTAGAAGACCTGGCGGCGGCCTAGGGGATGACTTATCAGGATCATCACCTTTAACGACAGAGCGAGGAGTTTTTGGACTTTTTAACGCTTTTTCCACATCGTCTTTTGATGGGTCTGGTTTCTTGGCGTCTTTATTTTTCCTTCGCGGCGGCAATGATGTAACCGCTTTTATTCTGGCTCTTCTGGTTGACATAGTGAAAAAACCACGAAGTGGAACTCAAAGATACGCAGAAAAGAAGTACCTTCTTTGTTTTCACAGATAGATAAAAAAGATCTATCTTCACAACTTTTCTGCGTTATAATATGAATACACTTATATTTTTAAACTTGCAGATTTATACTTAATTATTTGAAGGCAACACTTTCCTGCAGCATTGCTTCCAATTATTTAAAAACACGAAGACAATTATAATATACAAACCACACATGGCACAACCATCAGCTGATTGCATTACATGAAAGGTGGCGCGGGTGGCGTGCATTGACTGGACTTGACGTCAGTGACAATTATGACATTGACATATATTACTTTTAATATGGCTTTTACTTGATTTTATTAGTAGCAAGTAAAACTTGAACAACCACTTTGTTTAATTTTTACCCGACGGCGCCAGAAAGAGGGTTAAGTTATTCGAGAGTATGTATGGTAGAATATAATTTATTGGTAGGTATGTATGTATGTCTAATTGTTTGACACGCTTGCAGCCTGAACGGCTCGATTAATGTTTTTGGACAACGTTTTGACTTTACCATCGCTAGACCGACTGATTTAGTATCCACAGCGGGAAGGTCACTTATATGCGTTAGAAAAAGTTGATCTACCATCAAGACGTTGGTGCGTTTGGTAGGTACAGCCCATGGGTACAGCCGTTTAAACATGGGTCATGTCATGGTACTGTTCATAGGGTAGCTGTCATGTTACATGGTAGAGTATCATGTTGTCCTTGAAACAGTCAGTCTAGTGATAGTTTAGTTGACTGAACCATAACCCATGTTTAAACGGCTGTGCCTACCAAACGAACCAACGTCATGATGGCAGACCAACCTTTTCCAACGCACGTATGTGACCTACACGCTGTGGATACTAAATCAGTCGGTCTAGCGATGGTTTAGTCAAAACGTCGCCACCTCTTAAAATATTACTATGAGAGTGACATTGATTGGGTAAGTAAATCAAAATAATAATAAAAAAACAAAATTGCGGATTGATTTTGGGTATTTTCATCTCCAAATTAGACAGAAACCTGTTACTTGTTCTTTCAAGTCTATTCAGATATAGGAGGACCACAGAACAGAAAACACAGAAGTAAGTTAGGGAGCATGGAAGCATAGATTTAGATTTTTTTTTTGACTAACGATAGAAGTGCCACGTGGACATTTCCTGTGTGTCAAAGTTAAGTCTCGACATTTATAGTAAAGGCTTGAGGCCAAATGAGAAGTACCTTTAAGTTTTGGAATGAAAATTATTCCATATCGAACAAAAATTGTTCGACTAGCCCATTTTGCGTGAGCCACACTTTTAAAAATATAGTATCTCCAGAAGTGCTATTTTATTAATGATATTCGTTCGTTAAATGTTATTAAGCTAATATTATTTAATGATATTCGAACGATTTTCATTCGACATATGTCATACATTCCAAAATAGGTCACAATGAATTTAATTAATTAATTAATAATTAATAAATTGTCCCACGTCTACAAATACAAATATATTTATTTTGCTAAAAATGTGGTACACATATAGATATTTAAAAAAAAAATCAGGTTTCTCACATTTCACCAGACACTGGCATGCAAAACAGATAATGTAATCAATTAATAAATTAAAAGTAATAAATTCAAATTAAGTAAAAGTCAGAAGAATGTCAACAATTTAGTAGCTTACCAACAACAAAATATCATTAAATTCTGAGAGAGTCAAAATATTCACTAACTGTATAGAAAGCTTTATCAATTAGCCATTTCTTTAATTCTTTTTAAATTCATTAATATGTAGAGACTTCATATCATCATCAAGTCTGTTGTATATTTTGGCAGACATTTGATAACTGTTATTACTAAATACCGCTGTTGAGCTTGAATGAAGATTAAGTCTATTAGGGCGCCTGCAACTATACTTACAAGTATCCTTTCGATTTATATATAAGTTCTGATTATTTTTGACAAATACACACAATTCGAATATGTACAAGCAAGGGACGGTTAAGATTTTTATTTTTTTAAAGAGTGGTTTACAGGATATCATTGGTTCGGCATTGCACAAGGCTGTGATGCATTGTTTTTGAGCTATAAGAACACGGTTAACATGACAGGAGTTACCCCATAGAACTATGCCGTATCGAAGGACCGAACCTACATATCCATGATAGGCTTGGACGGCGACATCTCTGCTACTTATCTTTGTTAGTCTCCACAACGCATATGAGAAGGAATTAGTCTTTTTGCAGATTTTTGCAATATGTGCTTGCCATGAACATTTGTCGTCTATAGTAATCCCTAAAAATTTTGTTTGTTGGGATTCTTGTATTTCTTTGTTATCATAATTAATGCTTAATTTATGTTTTTTACCATTTCTATTAATGAATTGTATAAATGTTGTTTTTGTTAGGTTAACCTTTAGGTTATTTTCTTTTAGCCATTGTACAATATTAACGATTGTATTAGGCTCCTTGAATGATTTAAATCTGCAGTTTAAGTAATCAGGCAACTAGGTGAGACTACTTCCATTTCAGAAAAGTATTAGCTAAGGACTTACATAGCGACAAACCAAACTTAGTCCAAGACTGTGTTGCCAGAAAAACCAACCAGCCAGAAAAAGTTCATTTTTCATCTTGACGGGGATCGAACCCGGGACCTTCTGGCTAAGTAGCGGACAGGCATATTAACCATTACACCACAGAGGTCATCTTTTATATTGCGATCAATTTCAAAAAATTGTGTTGAAATTGGAAAATAATTGTGAGGATTGCTAGATAAAAATTAAGAACTAAGTTTAACTACTTAGATTTCCTACTTACCTATATTTTAGTAAAATTTTCAGGTAGGTGAAAGTAATAAAGAACTGAAACGACAGAGCAGTTTTCTTCATTCTTTAATGCATTTTTTCTAATTTTCTTGACAGCGATGAGCACTTTTGGTGAAAATAGATACCAGAAATCAGTAAAATATTTAATAAATAACAGTCCAGATCTAAAAAAACTTGATTCCGTATAGGTTTTCACTTACATCCAGTAGTTTAACTTCACAATAAAAATAGATCTCTTCTATAAAATTTATATAATTTACAAAAGCTGTAATGTTAGGTAGTTAAAACAATGGTAAATAAATGCTTTCGGGATTAAACGCAAATATATTTTTTCTTTGTAGATAAATTGACAGATAGTCACTCTGCTAAGACCAATTGTATATAAATATCTTACCAGTACAAAGTAACTATTGGTGTTAGTCGCCAAACAGAACTAGGCTGCATTCATCTACAAGTAAGCTACCGCGTATTGGTTCGTCATTCTTTAACTATATTTTGGCTAAAAAGTCAACACTTGCAAAACCATCTTTACAAATTGTCATGACACTATAAGAAATAGTCAACGATGATTCGTGCCAAGACTGCCGACGGCTGTCGGCTCGCCGACTCGCCCCAAGCTCACTAGGATATGTCATACTTAGTTAGGTACCTAATATCTAACTTAAATTAGAATGTAAGCGTTGCGTGAAGCCATTTCGGATAGACAACTAAGACTATTGTAGAAGGAAAATATAGACCAAATTTGAGTTTGTAATAGAAGCGAGTACTTGGTAGTATATCTACTGTGACTACGTGGTGGGGCGTCGCCGAGCCGGGCCGTGGCCACGCAGCAAACTGCTGCTCTATCACATAACGTAATTCGTCCGAATTTGTTAACGCTCCGGCCTACTTACTCCTACGAAATGATCACTATCGACAATAAATTATTTTCACCTACATTAAAACAAGGTATGAAGTGTAGTGCATCGAGAACCGATTTGTGGCTCCCTAACGAGCGCACGGAATAATTGACTGGACCGCTGGACGCTCGCGGCGCCAGGCGGCACACACTCCATCCCTAGTGGTCCCATCCAGCCCAGTACGCTGGCCCTGGCCCCAGATTATCGATAAAATCTAAAAACAAAACGTACATATTGGGTGAGCGGCATCAATGTTGAGATCGTATGCTAAAAATGTTTTTTTTTTTGTGGATACCAGTGTTGGCCACTAAAAACAAGTTTGGGAATCTATTTCTTAATTCAAACACACGGAATGTTGTTATTTGATTCAATAAGTATCTCTTTTTTTTTAATTAGTAGAACCAAGCATTAACAATCGAACTGCCTCATATGACACCTAAGTTAAGAAGGCACCTAGTTACCACGAAAAGTTACTATTGTCGACATTTTTATAATATTAAGACCGTGGTTGCCTAAACCATGACCCACAAATGAATGATAATTCGACTTCTTACATAGAAGTAAATGTTCCGGTCCTGAAAACATGATTTTTAAAACTTCAATGAAAATTTTTGCTCTATACTACGGCTGTAAGCTAACTTTCTTTCAGGAGACAAGTTACCATTTATGATATTGCATAATATTTCTATAAATAAGTTATTTAACATCTGGGCCTGTGTTACTGGTCTGGATTGGATCTCTCCGTCCGACGAGCGCTTGGCGAATCCTCGATATTATACGATATTTACAAAGAAACTCTCAAAAGATTCGAAGCGCTACTGATCCCTACAAAAACCGAGAGAATGTTGCGCTAATTATGTCGATTATCGGTAGATATGACTACTTATAATTAAAATGATGAAAGCAACTGTGTGCTATTGGAATCGCGTGAGGCTCTTTCAGTTGTGCATAGAGACGGGAAAATGGTCGGCATTAAATAACAGATCATTACATAACAAGTTTATACGAAACTGTACATTTATGCCGTACATTTGCACATCTCTAGTTGTGCGTCGCTTGTGCAGTCAAAAAAGTGCGGGCTGCATTATTGTGCGCTCGAACTCAATCCCTTGTTGCCTAGAGTAAAATAGGAAGTGCATTATGAGTTGGTAACAGTAAAAAGAAGAATTGTTCTAGTAGGAAAAAAATCTTAGTTTCAGCACAGAAGAGCCATGATTGATAAATGAAAATGGCAATGCCATAAAATTAACACCAATATTTTTATTGGGAGCCTTAATATATATCGAACCTATCGAATTTTCACTAACAGGAAATATATTCGTAGGGTTACCAAGGGGTTACCATGGGAAATTAGCTAAACTACGAAATAGGTGCAAGTGTCCGAGATACGTAAATATTATATGATATAGGTAGCTATATTTTGAATTTTCATTACAATCTATAATTAAATGAATATGTATGTCGAGCGCACAGTCCTGCAAGCCCACACTTCACACTTCACACGATCCAACATCTATACATTTTATAAACAACTTCAAATTTAATATCCGTATCGTGATTATCAGGAACGTTTATATACTTCGAACGTTATATTATAATCTCGCGATCCAATATTCCAATTCAACAATAGAGGTCTATTTCATACGCCAACAAAGCATAAAATAGTGATATCTTTACATATCAGTCTAGTCTATATAATTATTTTTCTCTTTTAATGGCAAGGTATCTCTATAAAGATTCAATAGTATCATTCTCAATATATAACAGGTATATCTATACAATCGGAATACGTCGCGTATTCGTCGATCCCTCACAGCGTCAATGATATAAAATTTAACCTAAATTATAACACAGGAGAATTAAGTATAAGATCACAAAATGAGATTCAGCGGGCGCGGTGCGTGCCCGGCGAAGTCGCAGCTATAATACTCGTGTCTACGCTACAACTAGCGAGGCGCCGGCGTTACCCGCAGCGTCGCGTCGGCGGGCAGCGCCGGCGGCCCGCACTAAGCCTAGTATTGCTATCTCGCCTAGCACACGGTGCGGCGTCAGGGCGCGATGCCGGCGTCCGACTTGTGGAAGGCGGCGCCGGCGGCCGACAGCGGCGGGTGCGGCGTCTGCGCCGAGCTGAAGTCGTGCTCCGACTTGGGCCGAGGCAGCGCCGCCGCGACGCCCAGTCCCGGCAGCGCCACGCCTGCCATGCGGCACGACGCGGCTTGCAGCGGCTGCAGCGCCAACCCCAGCGAGCGTTCCGACAGCCGCGCCACGCTGTCGTCCGACAGCGATACGTGCTCGGCCTCGGCCGCCAGCGCGTTCACCACGGCGTTGATGGTGTTCCCCTCCGACGTGGTGTCGTCCTCGCGGTGAGCAACCAGGTTGGGATTCTTGCCGATCTTGTTGAGCCGCTCGGCGGCGACGCTCTCCATCGTGCGCCGCATGAGCGGGTACTGGTCGAGCACGGCGTTGAAGTGGTCCACGGAGAGAGAGAATAGATTGCAGTAGGTCTCGGCTCGGACGGACGCGACGCGGCGAGCGTTGGTCAGTAAGCAGATTTCGCCGAAGTAGGACCCGTCTGACAGGCTGGTCGCCACTTCGCCGTTGGCCATCACTATATCCACTATGCCTTCTTGGATGAAGTACATCTTGTTTCCGATCGTTCCTTCTTTTATAATGATGTCACCTGAGAAGTAACAAGAAAAATGGGTTAGAAAATCTAAAACGTTTCATGTCAGGACTTTTCTTTAGTCAAACTTAATCTCACGTCACAGATCTCACAACTTCTATATTACCAAAACTGTAAACTCTCTTTGTTATGTGAAAGAGCTAATTGATCAGCACTTTCGCCTACAAAACTGATCGTCCCCTAGTTTAGTTTATATTTTCTACTCTAAATTGTACTTAAAAAATGTAGCTGGCTTTGGTTTTGTACATAACGTAGAACATTGTAACAGAACATTAAATTAACTAACCAGGCTGGAAGACTTCATATCGCAGTTTCGTAACAACGTCGGACACAAAGTTGGAGTCGGCATTGGCAAAGAAAGGCACGGAGGCGACGAGCGATCGGCAGTTGTAATTAATGACGTCTTCTCGAAGCTTCTCACTCAGCTCTCCTAAGATCAGCTCCTCGTCGAAAAACTTCCCTTGATACCGGTGCTCGAAGTACTCGGTGATGCGTTGACGCATCTCCCGAGGAAGTTTTCTGTATGCCATGTATTCTTCCACTTGTTTCACCTGGAATTTAAAAGAATTTTATGAACAAAAAAAATATTATTATATCTATTTATTGTTAAAGACAAATCAACCAGCCCTACCATTCCATTTGATCACGACCACGACACACGACTTAAGATTTGTGCGTTTTCATGAAAAGTCTTCCGTGAGGAGTATGGCAAGTAAGGTTTCTAAAACTTGTATTCACAGATAACTTTGTTTTCTAGTCGTCGTGTTATGATCGTGGTAGTGTTTCAAATTTTTTACATGTTTGTCAGCTGTGATCCTTTTAACAAAGATTTAACTTTTCTATGATATTTGAAAAAGCTCTCATCGATCCAAAAGGAACATATAGTTGTACGTAGAATTTCCTTTCAACATTTTATTAATTTTATTCGCATTAAATTTTAAAGCGACTATAGCGACATGTACTTAGTATTTTTTTTTTTTGAAAAAATGGTAGATACACGCCAATGTAGAGTAGCTAATGTTTATTTTTTGTTAGTTTTCTAGTGTTGGTTCTCACAAGTGAAAGGACCCTCTTTCACCACTCATTCAGGGCAGCATCTGGAACCCTATTTATGAAATGTCTCATAGGTATGAATAAAAATCGTTTGATATAGCACTTTTAAGCTGAGGCCGATATTTGCTTGCCAAGTGATTTTGAGAAGGGATGCAGAGAAGCAGAGTTTGAGAAGATTTTTTTAAATTTATAATATTCATTATAACACCTCCATTAACGACAGGCAGCAATTAATATTTTTACCCGACTGCACTAGAGGTAGGTATTTTAGCACCAATTATTAAAATAATTGTATTTTAGTAAAATAAGTTGTTTATGTAAAATGTCGTAGTCTATGATTTGACTATCGTGCAATCCCACCCGAATCAACGAACGAGAGGGTGACGAGCGTAGGGTGGGGATTGCTGGGTGGCCTAATAAAAGGCGTGTGGCACTAGCAAGCGCTCACGCCACCGATAGGTTCTCAGTAGGCCCTTAGGGCACAATAGTGTTGGCCCAAGGCATTGAGCGTTTGCTACCGCTTGCGAGTTTGCATTGCTCGCTTGATCAAAGGCAAAGCACATGGCCGAGGTTCGTCCCATCTGGGAGCCCCTTGTGCATTTGCCGAAAAGGCTGAGCGGTTAATAGCCCTCGCCTCAAACTGTCTCGCTGTATATTAAAAAAAAAACAAGCAATCGCTCTCTCCTCGCTTGGCTGTCGGTCATAGAACACGATAAGTATCATTTGTTGCTATTAATATTGTAAATCATTGGTCTATTGTTAATATCAGTTGAAATGTAAAACTTGTAAATGTCCAAAAGAGTAACAGCGAAGTTTCTTCACAGTTCTTTGTTGAAATCTACCACTTAACTGGTCCTAAACAGAATTTAAATTAGTACTAAGTATAGAAATTAGCCAATTTGAATAAATCATTTTAGAAAGAGTTGCCTGATTGCTTATTTTAACATCCTCATCTAGGATACCAACCAAATAATGTAGTACCGATAGAATCGAATGTAGTAAAATAACCCGCTCCAACATGTAGAGGGCACGCTCTGCAGCTTGAAAGCTCGATGGATTTTATCTTGAGAGGTGTCGTTAGATTCATATTTACTGTGAGTGACACTGGGTATATCTTAAAAATAATAAAAACTCAAAATGGCTGATTTTTTTTGGTAATTCATGTGCTGGTTTAGGCAGACTATGAGCCTATTGATGAATGTTTTTTAAATTGTAGCAACTTCCGAGGATTGGACCTAGATTGGGTAAGTTAATAATTGTTTGGGTAAGAAAATTAATTTTTATTATTATTTCTTATTTCTGAACTTACCTTTCACGGGTATCTACTATTCTTATGTGCCTAGGTACTCTTTACTTCTTTTGGGGTAAAATATAACACTACTAATCTGTGCCTAAACACATTATTTCGAAAACTAACATGCGCCTTTCGGGTCAGACGGCTTTTATTGAAAAAAAAAAATTATATAATAAAAAGTTGAAGCTGTAACTGTATTATGTAGCTGTTGGTTCTATTTTAAAATATTCAAAAATATTATTATTATTATTTTTATACAATTAAGTAGGCAAAAATCATACGGCCCACCTGATAGTAAGTGGTCACCGTAGCCCATGGACGCCCGCAACACCAGGGGCATCACGTACGTATTGTCGATCCTTGAGAAATCCTTTAACCTTTTTGAAATACCCCATGTTGTAATCTCTTGGGAAAACCATGTTGGGAGCTCATTCCACAGTCTCAGCGTACGTGGGAGAAAATGTCTATTAAAGCGCACCGTACGCGATCCTTTGAATTCTAATGAATGCGGATGAATCCCCTGTCGATGGCGAGAGGTGCGATGGTAGAAGGTGGGTGTTGGCATCATCTCAAATAGTTCCTCGGAGCACAATCCATTATACAGGCGGTAGAAAACACATAGAGACGCGAAGTCACGTCTTAGGCTTAGTGGCTTCATACCGCCTGTTATCTTGGGATCGTCGACGATTCTCATAGCACGCCTCTGAATGGAGTCAAAAGGCTTCGACGTTCGGAAGCTCTTTATTCCGGGATTTATTTCGGGAGCTCTATTAACAGTATCACAGCAGATATAAGACATTTTGTAAGACGTCTCCTCCAACTTCCATAATTTAACGAAATAGCTTTGTATCGTGCAATTGGTTAAAATAGCTGAAATAAAAACCCAAACTAAAAATACACACAGTGGCTTCTTGTACTAGAAGTATAATCCTACTCAGTGTGTATTTAGTCCAACCCGCTACATAGATAGATGATGCGTTTATTTTTATAAGGCCGAAGTTTAAATAACGAATTAACTTTTTAGATGATAATTTCTTTAAATACCGTAGAAGAGTGCCTTTACCACGAGATTGCTTAGTAACTTTATTATCCGCCAGAGCAGCTGTACAGATTTTACAAACAAAATTGCCTAACAACAATTTTTTTTTATATCTGCCATCAGTCCTTCGACTTTTAGCGATTTTGTTGATGGAATGTGGCAGGAAGAAGTCGCTCCCCAGTGGCAGCAATTTTCATTATAATCTGGAATCTAGTTCTTGTATGTCGTGTTGTTTTAGGCGTTTATAATAACTGATATTTGTTAGATTATAAGCCAGCTCGTTTGGGTGGTTGATTAGACGACTTTTGTAGCGTCCAGCCATGAGTCTTATCTCCTCTTTTATGGTGTTCACTTGTAGCCCATCATGAATCTCGGCAATCGTGATGAACCACGGTGTGTTAGCGCTTACAATGTTTCTTAAAATGCCGTTCTGTAGCCTTTGCATTACGAAGATGTTGGAGTCAGATGCACTACCCCACAACTGGAGTCCATAAGTCCAAATAGGTCGGAGAATTGTTTTATATATCAGGAGTTTATTTTCCGTAGACAAGACGTAGTTGCGCGATATTATCCAATTATCCAACCATTAACCAACAAAAAAAATAACGCTAACGTCTGCGTTAATTAAATTTCGTGGTAGAGGCACTGAATTTAAAAACTACGATTGACTTACAAAAAGGTTTCCAAACTGACCTCATAAAAACAAATGAACATAATATGGATGTTAGTGCGACTCATGAGAAAAACTGTTATGAACACCCGTTAAATGCCATGATAAATGCTTTGTGCAATGGTAATGATTTTAATGTTTTTTCACAACAGTGACACACCGACACACATTCTGTCTGTACTCACGTCTAATCTCTGAAACAGGTAATTAAGGATTTAGTGATTGTTCATGAATTTATGATTGGGTACATGCTGAATTTAATGAATGTTATAGAGGTATAAGTATATGGATGTACAAAATAGAAGTATGGCGCACTGCTAACTAGCAAAGTGAAGAAGACGGGTATAATAGTGTGCCAACTCCGCTTCACTTCGGTACTTTGCAGTGCGCTACATTATCCGTCTATTTTATACATTCATGGAGGCAGATATGAAAATGTCTATTGAAAATGTCTTAAAGGTAAATGGTTCACATTACTTATATTAACATTGTAATGCAGGTGTTCATAACGGTTTACTAAACAACTAAGAAAATCATCTCGTCTGTTAAAATTTTTGGAATGGAATGCTAGAATTCTATTAATCCATGCATATTAAATCTTCAGCTAAATTTAGGTAAGTACATCTTGAAGAGGTCCTTTGGTGTTGTTACCTTTTCACGATACTGTCTGCGGGAAGAGTCAAGACTCTGAATGAGGTTGGTGGCGTGACCAAGGAAGAGGGCGTAGCAGGTAGCTCCGGAGATCATAGAAAGCATGGTCAGCCACATGTCGGTGAGGGATTGTGGGGGAAATCTGCCGTATCCGATGCACAGCATGTGAGACATCGCCTTGAATAGCGCCCATGAGTATTGCTCCAACCAGAAGGCCTCCTGCAATTGAGGGGAATAAAGAATTTAGAGCAAACAATCTGTATATTTTTGGACCTGACTATCATATAGATGATGTCGGAAAAGAATTGCCTTTCGTTATTAAGTTATCGAAAGATCAAATAGCGTGCAGGTATAACGTTCAAGTGAGTTATTATTTCCTAAAGCTACTTACACAAAATTTACAAAGATGTTCTTTCTTTGCATTTTTTTTCTTTTAAAAGACTATGTATAAATTTTAAATATTATATAACTCATATATCACCTGTGTGGTTACTACCACACAGGTAAAACAGACACACTATACTGAGTCACGTCACATTTTTGGTGTGTCTCTCTCGCCGGATCTCAAAATACTTTGGCAATATTAAAAAAATTGTTGGTTTTTGAGATAAGATGTAAAATGTGTACATACCTGAAGTTCATTTATTGCGACCCACGAATTTGGTGGAAATCCTTGTAACATTGGTACGAGGAACTGAAGGCAACCGGACCAGTGTCCGATCAACAACATCATGCAGATCAAGTTGAATATCCGCATAAATACCGATGCCATGTTGAGAAACTGCGAACAGAGGAGATTTTGATCAGGATCGGATCGCAACACAGAGTCGCCTCTAAAGGAAGCCGTGCGGACTGCGCGCGACAAGGACGCTCGAGGTCAAGCATCGCGATGATTCTCTACCGATGGATTCGTAAAATAGTGAAAAATAAAATATGAACGCGTGAGACGAGTCGTCGAGCGAGCATGCGAGGTGAAGGCGCTGCGCGCGTCGCACGACCGCGGCCGCCGCGCGGTCGTGCGACCGCCGCCTCGCGCGACATCCGCGCGGCCGCCGGTGGGACGGGGTCGGAAACAGAAACGCCAAAGAAAGAGAGGAAGCGAAGCGAACGCAGCGGTCTAGGACGCCGGGCGGCGCCGGCAGCATGCTAAGCGGGCGAACGAGCACATGCGCGCCGGCTCGCGCCGACCCTGGTTACCTTGAAGATCAGATTGCTTTTGGTGCCACCCTTCTTTTTGGCAACGTCGGAGCTGAGACGTCCCCTCCGTTCCGTGCGCTTTTTTTGAAGGTTCTGCAAGATCTAGAAAACAAGCGAGAAACACGAGATAGTAGGAAGAGAGCCAGGCGCGCCCGGAGCGCGGGCGGGACGCGGGCGGGACGCGGACGGGACGCGGGCGGGATCGACGGGCGGAGTGCGGGGCGGGGCGCGTGCGGACACAAAGGATGCACTAACACCGAGCGGGACAAGGCGCGGGCTAGGCCCCTACACTAGCGCCGGACGTGGCATGCCAGCACCTGGGAGGCGAGGTCGCGGGAGCCTCCGCCGGCGGGCTCGGCCGGCGCGCGCGGCTGCGGCCCGGGGCTCATCTGCACACAACGCCGTCACTGCGGTGTGGTGTCGCCACCACCCTCCCCGTGCTCCACTTCTCACTGACTCTCCGCATACGTTTTGGCTCTTGGCTATGTGTCGTCTTCGATTTGCCATCTTACAATTTTGTTAGGGAATTCGACAGGATCTCTTTAAATTCATGATTAGGATTCAGATATTATATGCGGGGTTTGATGATAAATTGGTAATGATTAAACGCTATTTTGAATCAACTCTACCCGTACACGAGTACCTAGGCAGGAATTATGGATTGTCTGTTTGACGGAAAACGTTTGGGTGTTTTTATTAAGCTCGGCGTTTCTATCGCGATTTGTGGAATTCGGCGTCAGCGCATTATCTAAAGGCTTCGAAAAGCGGCAAAATAATATCAATATCGCAAATAATATTCATTGGCAGTGTAGGACGGACGGGTCGCGGCGGCGTCATCGGTCGCGGGCGCGGCGCGGGCGCAGAGAGAGAGAGAGTCGTCACGTAAGAGCGTGCTCAGGCAGAAAGAAGCTTGCAGAGAAGCAGTAGAGAAGTGCAGAGCGGGACGTGGGCTCACATACAGTGGGGGCGGGATCAATGGTATAATACAGGATTACAACAAAACTCCATTTACGTCATTAGGATCACTACTTGCTAGAACAATTCCAAATCATATTATAGGTTGTACATCCTCATTATTAGTTACAATTTTATCTTCTAGTTTATGTCGTATCTTATTTAGTTCAATCCAATATTATAGAGAGTTTTAGTAGCGTTTTTATCATGTCGTGTTAGTAGATGTGAGCGTAATGGTGTTAGAGCTGTGTAAGTGGGTAAGTAGTTAGAGTAACCCAAAGGGATGGGTTAGAAGTGGTGATGGCTTACATATACTTCCTCCCATTGGGATACATATCGGACGAGCCTCGACAGCCGCAGCAGCCGCACCAGGGAGAGAAGCTTCGCTAACCGCAGTATCCTTAAAGCACGACCCGCGTGAAGGATTTGAAAGCTTTCGCTAAAGTCCTGTCAACACAAAAACATGGTTAGAATTATGAACACATCCATCCTCAAAAGAGAAGAGAGCATCAAAAGTAGCATTTATACAGTTGAAGTGTACATGCAGACTTGCTGATTTGAAAGATTTATAAGAATCAGCCAAAGAAAAGTGCTGAAGCATAACAATAAACATGTTATAATTATGTTTTTCCATCATTTCATCGAGTGGGAGATATTAAATATCTATTAAAACAGTGAGAGCTTCTTAATGTATTCATAAATTGCAGGCATTTTAGCCTGTGGTTCTAATGTCAAGTCTCTATCGATGCATTAATTTTGGATATACAACTGCTTCTCATGTTAGTGTTGTTAAAAATAAATAAAAAATACAATTCGGTCGTGTTGTTAGAACTAAATCCCAAGAAGTGTTGTAGAAATTATCATTTACTAAGTTTGTGTTAAAAGTTCAAATAATCGTCCAAAAGGATAGCATTGCACGATCATGCTGTGAGACAGACGAAAAATTAAATAGACGACGACGTGCACTGATTATTTAGGATGTGGAAAAATTTATGAAATGTGTAAATAAAAAAAAAATAGAAAAGAATAAACATCGGAAGTTAGAATTTGGAGTGTAATCGAAGGAAATAAATAAGTGCAGCCAGTGCCAAAGGTGCTGGTTATATAAGCTTAAAACTTTAAAAAGAATGGAAAGTATCCCATACAATCAACAATAAGCCTTGATTGAGAGTAAATTTAGAACAAACAAAAGAAGAATCACATGGATTACTGAATATGTTTAACGTGCAAAAAGTCGAAGGATGTGCAAAAAATAATTTTATTAATACAAAAACGATAGAAAATAAATAGTCCAATGAAGAATGGAGTCTAGAGTGCTTGAATCAAACCTTTAATTGTTTTCTTAGACCCTTAAATTATATTGAGTTAAAACCGTACACACGATGTCGTAGGTTCTCGTGGCAGTTGGATAAAGTTCACAATGAGAAACGAAACAAAACATAATACGGAAACAACAACGTAATACTGCCTAATAAACAAATTAATTCCCAAGCTGAAACAGAATCCATAACATAAAAGACAGGTTTAAAACTAGTAATAGAACAACACGGCCAAATTGCAACGTACGTTTACCTGATTGAAGATCAAAAATATATAATCTAGTGGTATACTAGAGATGAGGTCAAGGAAGAACCAAGTCCTCAAATAATGCTTCGCTATTAACTTGGGATCTAATATCACTTGTTCTGCATTATCCTGCTGCATTATTCCTGAAAGAGACAAATTTCCAAATTAATATTATTTTGATGCATGATAAATTAATGAACATGGCAGTTTTGTTATTGATCAGGTATTTGCTCATGTTGGCATATTAATCTTAATTTGTCGGTTGATAAATCAAAATTATCTACATTCCAAACATTCATGATGTGTGAGGATATATTTTTTAAGATCTACGCTGTTTAGTAGATTCCCATAGAATGGGAAATGGTAAGGAGAATAAATGATGCTGTTTAGTAGGAATTCTAACATAGCCTGAATCCGATAAACATCTTTGTGTGAACCTTTTGACGAAGCATAATGTAGATTTGCTACTATGCCATTTAACGAAGATGTGAATGAACGAAATAAGCGTTCCTTTCTCAACGTGTAGAGCTACTAATTGAAATTTGGATGTAACCACAAAGTAACTAACAACTAAAGCTAGAGTCATGGTATTATCGCCTAGGAAAAATATTATTAATTTATTTAGGACAGGAGTGTCTTCAGAAGCCATCTCCTTTACAAAGATACAGTAAAATCACTAAGTCGCAAGATTCTAAGCCAAGAGAAGGCTTTCACAATTGAGACGCTCGGTGACTCAGAAGTATCAATTACCTACTGTGACATCTTACGGTATAAGCTGTTTGATTATTTGCAAATTTAGGTCTATTATAAAAAGTTATTACCTGTTCTAAAATTAACAACGATATCTATAAGGAATATGGTGTCGGAGAGACAGTTGAAGGCGATCCAGCGCGTGCTGAGGTCATCGTTGAAGAAGGAGATCGCCACCGGCAGGATGATGAGGTTGGCGACGAGCAGTAATAACATACACAGGTCCCAGTAGAACCTGGAACAAAACAAGACAATGCGTTACGTTCGTTGTCTGTATGCAGAGTCCTCCTTTCTCAATATCTGTTTGCCCAATTGATGGATAAGAATAATCGGCCTGTTTGGAATGTGAAGACGTCAACGATTATCTATAAACAACTACTGCACAAAGATCACCTAGTTTAATGGTTGCTTTAGCTTGCATTTAGTATGGGTGCGTAAGGTGCCAGACGCTCAGGCTCTTCGTTGGTCGTCACAAACTAGTATCGTGTTCGTGAATATAAAAAGTTACTTTAATTAACGGCTTGTGTATTCAATTAAAAAAAAATAATAAGGTAACATATATGTATGTGTACAAGGGACATTCATAAATCATATGCAATTCCCTCTTTAACTCAGCGGTTCTCAACCTTTTTTGGAGATGGAATCCATATAAAAAGCAATATATTATTTGATAGGACCCCAACCCTAAAGAAAAAAAACGGTCAAGTGTGAGTTGTACTCGCTTTGAGAGAGTACCGTGAATAGATTAAAATTAATTAATATTAAAAAAAACACATCTTCATAAATTTCAAAAATCCCAACTATACTAAAATATATATCAAAATTAGCCGTTTCATTTGATTGAGGTATGTAGTTCTCTAATATTAAACCCTAACAAGTAATTAAAATTAATTATGATATTATGTGATCGACTTTTTCAAAATGTAGTGTAATAAGTATATTATACTACATTTTAGCGTTCCTTAGATGAAATTGAAAAAGTTACACAGGACACTCATGTCGTCTATCCGTCCGTCGGTTTCTTATTTCTTTAATTGACAAAGTTTACACAGGATACTACAGATATATACTATCTACGTACTTGTAACACTCTATGGTGTAAAGAGATAGTAGATATTCTGTCTGCTAGATATTATTATTTTTTCTTAATATTACAAGTTCTCCCGCGGAGTCCCTACACAAGCCTCGCGTCGCGGAGCCCCAGGGCTCCGCGGAGCATACTTTAAGAATAGCTGCTTTAACTCATAAATCTTCATAAGCTCTGTTTTCACGTTCGTAAAAGATATTATTCATAGTTGTATGTGTTCATGCCAATTAGGAAACTTTCAGGATATGAAATGCAGTATTTGCTTCCATTTGTCGTATTAAATTTTCATCGCTTTCTAGTTAGCTATTAAAAGCTATAAAACAGACATTACGTTATGAAATGGAACGATGTGTGATTAAGGATATTATAGGTCGGATCGGTTGCATCACATATCTAATGGCTAATCCACGCTGTACTGCCAAAGGCATGTGCCTTTTCCTACGCCATATCGATAACGATCGATGTGGAAAGTGTTCCTATAGTGTAAAACAACATTAAACTACTGATCTGACTCTGATCTGGGCATTCTACTTATGTAACAGTTGTTCGTTCTAGATTTACACGGTTTGGTCTTCGGCTCGAGGATAGACCCTTCTCTTCCCATAAGTATCGTAAGATAAGACTAATATAAACCATGGTCTCAATTTACTGGTTTCACAATTTACGAGATCCGACTGTTGGCGGATACCACGAACAATAGCATTCGGAACGTTGGTATCACGTAAGACCTAAGTAGCGAATCGCTCCGAATTAATAAGGCTTTTATTACAAAAAGGGGTTTATCAATAAATACTTATGCCAAGGGTTTGTCATAAAAATAATTAAGGGAAATCTAGCCAGAATTCTTGCTAACATGCTACATGGGCAGGATTTATTTAATGTTTTCTTTCTTTCTTTTTGTTTTAATTTTTTTCCGTGTTTTATTCCAATAAGGGAAATCTTACAGGAAAATATTTTAATAGGTATTTAAAAGAAAATCCATTGTGATTATGTTCTAATCAATGCAATATATAATTTATATGACTATGCAACATAAGTATATACTTACATATATCATATAAACATTTATATTATCATACATTTTTATACTGCTACTTGAATATAAGCATTGTTCAGAAATTGAAAATAAACCGTAAAGTGTCCATGAATTGCAAGGTAGAAACCTCACAACAATTTTGCTGACATAATATTAGAAGAGGAAAAACTTCAAAAATTCTTTTGTCCTTTAATGCTTATAATATTGAGAACTCTAGCTCAACGGCAAAAGATTAGGACAGCCAAACAAATACGTTCTGTACATGTATATTTTTAAGATATAAGTAAGGTCATAAAGGGGTTGCTCTACAAATGATGTTTCTACGAAAATAAAATATTTTTAATATTTACAGCATCCAGCCTGCGTTTAAGGCTCTTACCATCTAATTGTTCGATCCTTGATAATTGCATCTTATTGCACATAAACTTATAATTGGACTCAGTTTTGCTAAGAGTTGAGTAGCAATTTTCCATGTTTGTTAAAATTATAACTTTGCCAGCACAATTATAGATTTTTAGCACATTGTTTTGTTGATCATAATAAATCTCTTAATCAATGAGATAAATCACCCAGCTGTCAAAAAACTTTCGCATATCTAAGTCAGGGTCGGAATTTTAAAATAAACCACAAGTAAAGATGGAATAAAGCTGCAGTTTAGACTTTAAAGTGACTTCATAAAAGTCAAGCAGTCTGAACCGAGTAAACGACTCCACAGAAAAGAATCCACGGTTTCCCGGCTTACCACAAAATGGCTAAATTAAGGAGGTAAATGGCAGTAATTTCGTACAATAGTAGGTAGAAAAATGTCTACTATAAGTCGGTTGTCAGAGAGCTGGAATGTTCAGAATGCTTATAATGTATCACGTTTAAATTAATCGATTATTAATATGTATTATATGCTTTAGATATTGTTCACGTGATTGCTAATCGCCCTCACGTGGAGTTTCGCATAGAATTTCCTTATGAAATAGGTCATATTATAAATATTTTATGAATATAATACAGGTTTAATTTACATCATCATAATGTTTTCTTATGTTTTCGCGATTGTTATTCATTAAATTAAACTATTTTAATACGGTTTTATCGCGTTTATTACTTATTTATTAAATAAAATATTTTATCGCGTTTATTACTTATTTAATAAATAAGTAATAAACGCGATAAAACCGTATTAAAATAGTTTAATTTAATTACATCATCATCATAAATTTAAGAGTTCTTTTCGGTGGAGCTTGTTGAGTTTACATCATTACATTAAGGGCTACATCAGGACATATAAATAATATACGTATTTGAAAACGAATAAAACTAACATTATGTTGTTATGCAAGAAAACAATAACGTATAGTACTCGAGTCTAAAAGGTTCTGTGTGTTTTCATAATAGAGTCAAAAAGATCGCTACACGAGATAAATTCAATATTTCCTCTGCATGTTTACCCAGTCAGTTCAATTTCATCCCAAAATCCAATACCGCACAAGTATTGACCAATCCGCTTGGTACAAGTATTAGTAAACAAACTCAGCAGGCGTTGAAACCTAAAAAGTCTCAGTAGTTCCTTCAAAAAAAATACGAAAGGAACTATTGAGAATAAAGGACATTTAGTATGGTACAGCTGACAAAAAAGAAACAAGTGTATAGTTTTTTTGTTATTTTTAAATAATTTTATATAAGACTGTAGGTAAGTAAATTCTAATAAATTGGAGAAGGGTTTATTCTGTTTCTATTCAATTTTTTTTTCAATTTTAAACCAACTCACTTATGAAAGGGGGCTTCTGATTCTCTCTACCTAAAAATATCGTTTGCGTTTAATTGAACTTTATTTTGCAATTGAAAATCTTTAACATAGTTAAGATCGTTTTCTATCAGTGCCTCTACTATGAGACTTTACTAACGCAGACGCTTGTGACCGCGTTAAGATTTAATATGGTGTTCTTAGTTACCTTACTATCCACCAGAG
Organism: Euzophera pinguis; assembly: GCA_947363495.1. Taxonomy (NCBI): domain Eukaryota; kingdom Metazoa; phylum Arthropoda; class Insecta; order Lepidoptera; family Pyralidae; genus Euzophera; species Euzophera pinguis. The sequence goes on from OX376171.1 coordinate 9,505,179, forward strand.
GCGCTGCACAGGTTTGTCAAACTAAATTGTTAACGTAGTCGCTAGCGATAATATCATCTGGTTAATTCGCAATAAAATCTCATGATTGACGGACTGGTAGGACCAACAAGAGCGCAGCTTTAGATACTTTCTTAGTAGATATCTGAGAAATGAATAAAAAATATAAGTTTTCATCCAGCGAAACTAGGAAAAGTTTCCTTGATATTGCTGAAATAAGTCTGTTTTACTATGCCCTTTTCAGCGCAATGTTTAAATTATGCAGCCACGCAAGAACGGGAAAGGTCAGGTGAACTGAAATTACACTCATGAAAAGTTGAGGTTATGGACGTAAGTAAACATTCTATTAATATCATATTAGCTGATGAATTTACTATTACCTGGATTTGTGCAGAATTTTTTGAATTCATCAGAATATGTCGGCTTGAAAATGAATATTTCACTCGTATGGTGATGTTCTAATGTTTTTAGTTCGGAAAATGTTATGAGTATTGTTTTTAAATTAGCTTAGTAGCATCTTCACTTACAAATAAAATGTCGTTGTTTACTACAACGTCAGGCACAAGCCTCGATTTTGGCGCAAAAGAGATCATTTTTAAGAACGAGGCGGCAGCGAATGAAACCCAAATAACAAACTAAGGAGATTACAGAAGATAATGGAATGGATCATGTATAATTGTGGCATACCACGGAGCATTACAATGGAGCGACTGCCGTCTGACCTCCGAAACCCTTTTACAGGGAAACCAGACCAATAGGAACATGACCCGAGGTGTGTTAGTGGCCAACATTGTCAAAGTTTTTTAGGCTGCCTAAAGGCATCTGACACAGCCTCACGACTGTTATCTATCGATAACAACCGGGACCTACGGCTTAACGTGCTTTCCGAAGCTCGGAGTAGCTCGTGAAAGAAAATGCCATTAAATGGCGACCATTCCAATAGTTTTAAATAATTCGAATTTGAGATTATACGAGATATTTGAGATTGACGGATACGCGGGTCTCGCTCGACTATCGAGCTCCTCAATATCAATCGAATTTTTACGAAATAAACCAAATCGAAATGAAAGCGGATAGGAGAAATACCAATTTTTTGATTTATAATAAAAATAGTATGAAATTAAGCTGCTAATGCCACTATTTACTTATGAGAAATCAGATGTTGAGCAATTTGAGTATACACTTATCTGAGTAATATTTGGTGTCATCACATCAGATGCTGTTTTTTTCTTCTCTTTATTGGGGTAAGATAGCAAAACCACAATAATAAATATTAAGTACATATTATTTGTAAAACTACGCTCACCACAGATAACTGAAATATATAAAATACAAATGAACTAACATTGCATGATGTACATTTATGTTAAGATTTGTCTAATTTTCTTTCTGAAAGTACCAACAGTTACAGTTGTGATATCTAAATTTCCAAAATGGACATTAAATGAATTGGTTAAACGATTAATGGGTGAACATTTGTGTGTGCTTATTGTACACGTGAATAAGACGAAAATTTTAAAACATTTAATTTTATTGCGTCGAAATTACAATAGCTTCATAAGCATGCACTTCTAGAGCTCTCAGAAGCTCGAGTCTAGAGTTAAATTAATTCTTAAGAAATTCTCTACATTTCTGCACTGTGATTACTTTGTAGGAAGCAGAACGCTGCGTTCTCAGCATCTGCCACTTTATTGCCACACATAATGAGATTTTTATCTGCACAGTTGCAAGAAAGAAATGGAATTTCGTTGTGAATTTACAATATTTTTCTTTGACATGCATTAACAATGTTTTTTTTTTTATTTCTTGCTCTATCTTTTTAAAATATAGCGGGTAGATGAGCGGATCGGTATTCTTTACGGTCCATTGACCATGTAACCCACTCGATATGATGGTGATAACTTGAAATATATCTAGATTTTCAAGTCTCTTGAATTACAGTCCGCTAAGAGACAGACAAACACGGACAGAAGGCGGACTTTCAACAGATAAGTTAATTCATTGTGTAATAAATAAAACGTTAAAGTTTGATAAGCATTATATGGACTTACATCAAAACCTCTACATTACGATCAGTGATCTCTAATTAAATTCCAGGTTTAATCTAGTTTCCAAAATCTTAATTTCCTTTTGAAAAAGTGTTAGTAATAAAATGTTATTAGCTATTTCGTACCAGTTTATTGTAGTAGAAGAATGTCAATGTTTTCCATTGTACTAAATAGTGGCAGTAAAAACGGGTCATCTTGCCTCGTAAACTTCCGTAGAAGTAATGTCCTCTGGATTCTTTCAGGGAGTAAATGTTAGTTTAGGAGAACTGGGTAACTAACATTTTCCGGTTATATTGTTTTAGGAGGGGTATTTATTGATACAATGAGAGAAAACTTTCATAAATTGAGAAATCTAGTGTCCAAAAATATAGTTTTCAGGTTTTACTGACAATTACCACTTTTAATGCAAATAAATTATTTGATTTGAATAATGAGGTGAGGTGAGGTACAGCAATGGTATTGGTGGCACAAAAACCACCGGTGAGTCGAATGATTGTCGTTCGATATTCAATGATTTTCATTCGATATTAATCGATGAGTCGATTGATTTTCATTCGACTCACCGATTTTGCATGACTTATATTTTTCAAAAATACCTTAGGCTCGAACCGTCATTTATATACGAGCGAAGTTCAATCTGGCATGCATTAAGGGTATATTTGTAGAAGCAAACGTAAATTGCTTTAATTAACCCTGATTCGATGCACTTATTGTGCTGCGCTGAATGCAGCAGTCACGTGTGACGTGGATTTAGTTGGTGCCGGTATAAAATACCCTGGCTGTGGAAAGATTCTTATGGGTAAGTTTTTATAGCTAATCTAGGTACTTATACAATGTATTAGTAGAAATAGAAAATATCAAAGGTTAGCAGCATAATATCTCCTCTTGGGATTCACGGGTTGCCCCGGTCCTTCGAGAGGCTTGCGGGGGGATATGGATCCAAGCAGCATTACATTATTATTACTACACTTTGCTGTAAATGTAGATAAGTAGTTGTGGAGATAAACAAACAGATTTTTTTTATTACTCAAAGAATCTTTTAATTTTCAAACTAAGAAATCGCCTCATAACGTTAGTAAAGATGTTCGGAACTCTATAAGTAGTAATATGAACATAACAGTAAGTCCAGCAAAATAAAATTTATGAATATATGGTCTGCAGTTAAAATAGTTTTTAAATAGTAAGTTAAGAAGAAGATAATAGAGAGAAGAGTAGAGATTGAGAAAAGCCACACAACACACCGTTGCATTATTTCATATCTCTTGTTGTAGAGGATTGCGAAGTCTTTTGTACGTACAGTAGTAAACGGACTTAGCAGAACTATTTAGGACCAATAAGAGATTATAAGACTATGTGCTGGCTTATGTCAGTTGTGGACTTATTGTGGATGGAACAATATTGAATATCTTGTTTCTGTGAAAATTGTATAATATCTCTTACTGACTTTATTAATTCGCGGCACTGGCAGAAGAAGTGCGCACAAATTAGATTCAATTAATAATTAGCCTGTGCTTGTAAATTGAACTAGAATGAAGTCTGTGGTGTTATAAATAGTTTATTTTTTATCTATCTTCTTCGTCCAAGCGTGTTTTCATAGTTGCGTCATCAGAATGACGATCTCCGAACCCTACCTTAACGCTGTATGTTATGGTTCTTGATTTGGTGGCACTGGTTATTACAATGGAATGACTGCCGTCTGAGATTCGTAAACCTTAGTACAGGCAAACCAGACCAACTGTAACATGATTGCCGATAAACTACCTTGTAGTTTGGCAAAATCAAAAATGTAACTAGCGTAAGAAGTTAGGAGAAATAAATAAATAATGACCCTAGTGTGTTAGAGGCCAATACTGTTAGATTTTTTCAGGCTGCCTAAAGGCATCTGACACAGCCTTATGAGCCTTCCTAAGCACGGAATTGTTATTGACTGTGATATCACAAAAAAATTTACATACTTATCAACTTGCAAACTGTCTTCCGAGTGGATGGATGACATTGAATGCATATAGGTGTAGAAAACTTGCCATTATCAAGAAGTACCTTAGTTCTTTAGAAAGCGAAAGGCAATTTAAAAAGTTATAACTTTACTAGAATTAAAATGATAATTATAACACTAATACACATATAAAGGAACATCATAATGAATCCAATCCATTAAATTCAAAAATAAGTACTTATATAAAGATTAACATCTTCATCGCATCAAGCTTATAGGCACACAGCCTTGATTATGGGTTTAACAGGGGCTTTTAAAAAGGCATAGGCTGTTTTAGCGCTCGTTACATCGAATGACCATCATTACTGCTCCGAAACGTGATTGGTAATTTTATGGCTGAAATGTTGCCATTTGGTTGCTGAAATTTATGCAAGTGTTTATTTTGCAGCCTGATTAAGATTTGCGTCTTCTCAGACCATGGCTAATCTCTAGTCCTGCCCTGCGTGCCGGGCCACCACGCTCATGGATCTCTTCGAAGCCACTGACAATGCCTTGTCAGTGGCGAAGTTTTGGTCATCACAAGTATAGTTTGCCAGAGTCGACACGCTAAGAAGAACATTAAGATTTTAAATTCCCGAAAGAATCGGAGACTTGTCGAAGTAGTGTACAATACGATTCAAAACTATTATTATTAAACTATTATTTTAACTTTCTTTTTAATTTAATTTAGGACATATCAAAAGACTACAACTTTTAAATTGTAAAAATAAAGACAATTACATTATTATACATACATACATACATACCATCACGCTTTTTTCCCGTAGGGGTAGGCAGAGACCACGGATTTCCATTTGCTACGATCCTTACAAACTTCCCTCGCTTCTTCTACACTCATCACTCTCTTCATACACGCTCGTCGATTACGGGTACTCCTGACATCTCCCTTTTTTAATATGTCTGTGATTTGGTCTCAGTATGTTCTCCGAGGCCGGCCCATACCGACTTTTCCTGACACCTTTGATTTGTAAATACCTTTCGTAAGTCTCCTTTCATGCATCATTTCTACATGCCCAAACCATCTTAACATGCCTTTTTCCATCTTGGTCACTACAACCTACAATGGAACCAACCGTCACTACATTGGAAAAGGTGTGGTGTGAATGACACACCACACCTTTTCCTTATCTCACTATTTATAATTTTATCGCTCAGACGATATACACATACTCCGTAAAGCTCTCATTTCAACTGCATTCACTTTGCTTTCATTATTTTTCTACCAGACCCAACTTTCACTACCATACATAAGAGTTGGCATTATTATTAAATATCAAAATTAAATGTAAATTAAATTAGTACTAAATCAAATAAAAGCAGTCGCTGAAGAATTTAAAAATATATTTAATCATTCATTTATTAAAATGAAATGGAGGACGAATTACTAGTATTATATTTACGTAACGTTTTGGGGTTTACATGATTTTCCATTTCTTTTTTCAAAGTGATCCATAAATTTGTTGGACCGTAAAATTACTTAGTTGACCGCTTTAAATTTCTAACATGCTGAGTTAACTTGACCGCTGCAGTGTCGATCGATCACTTACTTCTCATTTCCCTTCGTCACGTCGTACATAACTTGTGAATAACTTTATACCGATGGCACATCGTCTTTTTTTTTTTTTTATTGTGGCAAGCAAACAAAAACACAATACAACATTACTTTAACAATCTTATGCTAACTTATAAACTTTTGTGCTTTCAGCACCGCTTTTAGCAATTATTCTGCTTCTTCTCCTTTATCTTATCGTACTTTGTTATGTATGCGGTCGAAACAGTATCTTTAGTAATATCCACCTCAACACCCTTCCTGCTTATATTCTACCTTTACCGATTGCTCATATTTTCTTCTAAATGATTAGAACCTCCCTACGATGGTTAAAACGATAGATAGAAAGAAATTTGCAATAGTTTAACAAAAACAAATTAAATTTACAATATTAAGTATACACCTTTATAACAGCGCTCTGATCCATATTAGTATGAATATATAATAGTGATGCTCGGAGATAATTGTTAATTTGTATTGTATTATGCACGTCTGATTAATTAGCTTTGACCTAGATATTGCTTGTGTGTACTATATTATTTTAACTATAACGATCTCATTCACTCTACATTATAGAATGCTTTTGATTATAATTTAATAACTTTTCAAGGGTATTCCTGAAACTTAAAAACCTACATTTATTCCGTAAAATTTTCCAGGAATTAAGTTTAATTTAAAAAATAAATAAAATACAAAATCTAGTAGGTACATGAACAAATTCAAGAATTCTGCTATTCTTAAGATTGTGGAACTGATATCTTTCTCCGGGCAATGATTCAACAATATGACATTTGTCTTTCCGATGACTCGCCGACGGAACCCTTCGTCTCCTTGCAATTGTAAAGGTATTTTGTTAGATACTAAAAATACTTAACACTCTCAGTTTTAGTCTGCCAATAGGTTTAGTTTTGAAGCACAATAGTGCTTCATAATTGGTATTCCTGACAACAAGTACATTGAAATAAATAAAGTCTATGCGAAATGTATTTATTTCTCAAGCATCTACGGGTCTACGTGAAACTATGTTTTATTTGGCAGTGATGATATCTGTATTCATTGCCATACATACCTGTGTAGAATACTAATGAACTTTTGTTGAAATGGAAAATTCGTATAGCATTTGTACATGTTATGTAGGTACGTATCCATTGGATCTACATACAATCATCATCAGTCGTTATTGTGTAAGTAAATTTTTAGGTTACCCATATTTTTGTCCCAAACTTAACTTGGGAGAAAAAATAGTCCCTAAGTTTTTCCAACCATTTCCACCAAAAACCCCAAAGAGGCTAATTCTAGCATTATTTTTGCAATTTTCAGGTAGGTATGTTTACGATTCTTTAAATTTTATTCTTATTATTAGCTATTACCCGCGGGTTCGCCCACGTGATCAAGGAAAATTGCCAATTAAACCTTCTTTGATTCAGGAGGATTATTATTATAATTATTTATTATATAGAAAGAAAATAATTCGACTCGCCGTTTTTTCGTGAGTCATACTTTTCAACAAAAAAAGGGCTCCAGAGCCTAGGACATGATGATGGAGCGACTGCCGTTACGTAACCCTTTCTACAAGGTCATTAGCTCAACAGAAACATAACCCGAAGTGTGTAATTAGCCATCACTATACCATTTTTCAGACTGCATAAAGGCATCCGTCACAGTCTAACCAGACTGCCATCTATTGATAACAACCAGGACCAAATGCTAAAAGTGGATAGATAGCTAGGATAATGATTAGGATAAGGATAAACGTATCTCGTGCTTAGAGTATACTGAGGACGCCCTGTGAAAAACGCTCGGTCGTAGAAAAAGAAGACATAGCAGAAAGTGAAAATTGTAGACAGAACATTTGCTTAGGAAATTGGTTAAATTTTTTTTTATTCTGGGCGTTGAACTTAAGATATCAATATTCGATTTCCATCGGTATGTGTGATGTGTTAATGAGAGAACTGAGAAGTAGGTAGATTTAAAATGTGAGATTAACAGCTGCATTCAGATTACTTAAGAAAATTCTTCAAACTCAAAAAAGAAATTCTGCCTCAAACATTTGTTTAGTGTCCCTCTGTGGTCCAGTGGTTCACCACATTTGCCTTCAGTCCGGAGGAGATTGAATTCCCAAGGAAAGCATCATCCGTTTAGTTATTGACAGTTTGACTAGGACATTGTAGACTTGGATTGTCAGATATTATAATGATACCGTGCCCGGCTGCCGTCTAATCTAGTGGTTGTTAAAGGAACCACGTCATAGGCCGAATGGCTGTTCCGGAAAATTCTAACACCAATGAAATATATTTGAACGCTTTGTTATTGTACTGGCATTTTAAATTTCACATTGATCCTCGGGATCCGTTTTTTACGGGATAATTTGTACTTAAGATGTTAACCCGGTATATAAGGTACGTCCATGCCAAATTTCAAGTCAATCTATCCAGTAGTTTTCCTGTGATTCGTGCACAGACAGACAGACAAAAAAAAAAATGATTTGTCATCTATATCCATAGCTTAGTCCTGTACACTAAGAATTTCCAAAAAATATTCAATGTACATATTCGGCCCGGCTACAGTTTTATTATATGTATAGATTATGCGTATTTTTGTTCTTATAATGTTAGTAGTACACTAAGGTAGATTTTTCTGCAACATACCATGCCATACGTACATTACTCGCATGCCAATAGAAATGACCGTATTTGCCAAAGCCTCGACGCGCTTTCTAGCAAATATTGCATAAGTCCGTATGCATGGTTGCTAATGCAAGCATATGGGTTTGATCCACACTATTAACTATATTTATCTTACGTACTGTAGCCAAATGATCATTTGAGGTTCATTCTGTTAGTTTTTGCTAGTTTATAAGTCGAATGACAATCTATTGTTACAGACATCCAGTTTGTGAAAATAGGTTGGCAAAAAGTGTTAGATTACTCTGTTTTCTATTTTTAACATGTATGTGCCAAATAATTTCTACATGTGGCTTATAGGACGAATTTGATGGGACTACAATCAGGAATGTGGGTAATAGAATTTTCATAGTAAAGGTACTATGAAAATTTTATTCATTTATTTCTATTCATTTAGGAATGAATACGTATTGCTGTATATTTTATGTATGTTTACGTAGTGTATGAACTCAAGTTAATCAAAAGCTTAAGCTTTTGATAAAATTTGCTCTATATGTACCTAGTACATTTTTCCCCCTTAACTTTTTTGCGCCAAACTGTCTTTCTGTTTCTCCCAATGGTTAACTGGTAGAGAATGCTCTTAGCATTAAGTCCGCCAATTGTTATAAGTATATGTGTACTTTGTGAAACAATAAAGTTTTAATAAATAAATAAATAAGAGGCAACAACAAGATATCTACATTACAGCCGAACGTAGAACCTCATCCCTTTTTTGAAGTCGGTTAAAAACAGCAGTAAACATAATGTTAAATCTATAGATAAGTATGTACGTAACGAATGCATTATAAATACCTCATAAAATAAGTCATCAACATTAGCGTAACTTCAACATGGCTTTTAATCATTATCTCCACACGGTTACTAAATAGCGTTTATGTCACTTGTCTTAAACATTCTCACGAGTAAATTCTAAATGACACCATTACATAGTTGTCATAAATTGCTGCTAACGACTGATATTAGAGCATAATGTTTGAGTACAGTAAACACAGGTAATGCGCTATTTTGTAGGACATCCAATGCATTGTCTGCTGCACCAACTGTACAACTTAATGCGCCCGTGCACGTCATTCATCAGAACGATTCTATTTGATGCAGCTTCATTCACTGTTAAACATTATTATGGTTATATCAGCTTATATCTCGAGCTCGTCGCTTCGTAAGGCAAGTTAAGCCGTTGGTCCGGGTTGCTATCGATTGATAGCAGTCGTTAGGCTATGTCAGATGCCTTTAGACTGCCTGAAAAAATCCAACAAAAGGTTGTAGAGTCGACAAGAAGATAACTACTTATAATTTTATAGAGGTAGGAAAGAAGTAGAATTTATAAGTTGTTATGAATTTCTGTAATGTTCTTATTGTTACAATAAGGTATAACGTCATTACAATGGAAGAATTAGTTTGACCATCCCGACTTGTTATTGAATGCCAAAAAAGTTGAGATTGTATTGTCGGTAGATTTATACCATAGATTAAATAAAAAGTAGCTCAGTGGGGACAGCAGAGCCCGATAATAATGAAAATAGAGACTTTATCATCATTAATAACCCAAGATATTCATTTATTCAAGAGCGTCTGGTCTTGGGACAGAATTCGCTGAGAAAAGAAGAGTCATATCTCAAAACCATAGCTCAAAAGGATACGTTTCATAATTGTCAATTTAAAGCCCTTGTACAGTGAGCCACCAGAAAAATATACCACATGTAACCTTAAGTTAACCTTTAAACTTACTCATACGGTGGTATACTTTTTTCTTAACCCACTATACATGAACAAAATTAGGGGCCGGTGGAGGCAAGTTAATTAAAATTATGACACGTGTGCAATTGTCTCGGTGTACAGTAAAGCTGGGGGTTTATTTCAGCTAAGCATAATAAATTACGTTAGTTTACAATGGTGTTCACGTTACACGGTTCACAGGAAGCTGAAATATAACAATGTACTATGAAGATAAAGCTCAATAGATGGATCAGCGAAACGTTCTAAGAAAATTAAAAAATATATTATTGTCAATAGTGTAATAAAGAAATTCTTTCAAAAGAAAAACTCCTATAATAAAGAAATAGTTCGCATAATCGCAAAAATGCGTAAAAAAGTTTCTGGTCGAAACAGCTCTTTCATCGATTTATAGCTACTTAAAGGCAATCTTCTAACTAGCCTCAAAAATAAATTCATGGACTTAAACATTTTACCTATCCTAACCTATGGCGCCCAAGCGTGGTCATTTACTCAAGAACAACCGGTCCACACGATCGTATTAGTCCTACGTTATCATATTTGTAACATTGTTGAGGTTGATGTTGTTCAGGTGCTCGTTAGTCGAGCGCAACTTGCGTATTCGTAGGAAATGCGCGTGTGACGCGCAAGCGATGGCGTGACGCGACCCCTATTGGATTGGTCGCCATTTAGTGTAATTTTCTATCTTGAGGTCCTCCATGCTTTGGAAGGCACGTTAAGCCGTTGGTCCCGGTTGTTATGGATAGATAGAAGTCGTGAGGCTGTGCCAGATGCCTTAGGGCAGCCTAAAAAATTCTGACAGTGTTGACCACTAACACACCTTGGGTCATGTTCCTGTTGGTCTGGTTTCTCTGTAAAGAAGGTTACGGAGGTCAGACGACAGTCACTTCATTGTAATAACCAGTTCCGCCTAATCTAGGACCATGACTTACAGCGTACCCTAAGCTCCGAAGCGTAAGCTGACGACGCAACTAGGAATACACGCTAGGATGATGATGATGATGATTATATTTGTGGCATTCTGAAAATGTTCAAATGAGCTCTTAACTTTAGTACCTATACTCGCTGTTTTGTAAAAGCCGTGTTTTATGATACTAGAAGAGCTACCGGGGACTTTAATAATTAAGTAGTTGTGCAATGTACACGCCACTATTTAGGGTACCAAGTTTGTTTTGTGAAGACAACTATATGCAAAATTACTACGTTACAAACAAGTTGGCTTGTTTTTAGAAAGAAATAAAGGCACTCTCAGAAAATCTACCTCTCTCCTATGACCAAACTTGCGGCTTGCAATTTGCAAATAGTTACTGAAGCAAAGTACAATACAGAAAGGGAGGCTGTCTTTGCATTTCATAATCATGATTAGCGTCATAGATCTTCATAATGGAATTCAACGGAATTAAATTTCAAATCTATGGAATACAGTGCGGAAATATGAGCTGAATCACGGGAGAGTGAGCTGTACTTGCTCAACGCTCTTTTAAATTGTTGCTTGATCTCTCTACAAGTTCGTTAAAAAAATGCTAATGTGAAAGGTGGCAAGTTCAATTGGCTATCTTTTGGTCTCTTTAATGCCTTATTTAAAAATAATTAAATAAAAATTTTGTTTATTGCCACACAATTACAAGTTTTTACAATTAGGTACAAAAGAAGAAAGAAATAAAGAAAATAATAATAAAGAAAAATATGTATAATAAAATAAATATAAAGGCGTAGGGATGTGACGACCCCACCGCCCACTGTGTTCCCTTCCCAGTGCAGTCAGTCTCCGCAGGGCAGCTTGTGGCGAGTTGTTGGTGAGTGGCGACACCGCGGTCCTGAGTGCTCCCAGGGGAGGCCTCCGTCCCTCATTTCCGACCTTCTTTCGCCAAGGTCGGAGTGCACACCGATGCCGACTTGCCTTAGCCGGCCGGCCAGAGTGGAGTCGCCAGAGCTATTGCTCGAGGGTGGAAGAGTATTGCACGTAATGGCTTAATAACGGGCAAACGCGCTCACGAGGCAACTCGCGATGGCGAAACCGGTGTCGCACCTCTCGGCACCCTTAGCCGCTCATTCCAATGTTGCCCCTCTGTTGCCAAACGTGGCAACTATTTTGGGGGCCCATTCACTGAGTGGCGAGTCACCGCCTGCCACAAATAGTCAGGAATCATGGTTATGGTTGGTGTCCGATTTCTTTTGCAATAGCCTAGTTTAAATCCATCCAAACTTCATAACCATAACCCATTTTATTCTTTTCACTCATTAGCAATAGAACTATGTTCATGATACACATCAGAACATTTGATAAGGGTTAATTTTGTAATTTATCTTTGTTCATAATGGATATCTATATTTTTTTATAAATAGTGTTTTAGTTGTAGATATTTCCAGCATGCATGCTTAAAATTATCGAGAAGAGAAATTATTGAGAAGAGCACTCTTCAATTTGTTTTTAAAATTACTTCCATTTAGTTTATTTCTAAGAGGAGGAGAGAGGCCATATTTTTGCTGACCTGAATTTGAAGCATGCTTTATATCGTGTAGATTGGTGGGCGGGCGCGGTCTGATGATTTTGGGTGGCAGATCGGAGGCGAGTGCCGTTTTTTTCATTGTTTATCCAGTTTAACTTTTTGAACAGGTATTCAGGCTTCTTATTCTAAATAATCCTTTGCACGGTACATGCGTACAGAAGTTCGCGTCTATTTTTGTTCCTCATCCATTATTAAACCTAGTTTACGCGCAGATGTCCCTCTTCCTAAAATAACATTATTAATTTTAATTTTTTTCTTCGCAGTTTATCACAAATTTAACTTGGTTTTTGGTTCCTAAGATTAACATTTTGGATTTGATATTTGACTGCGACCACAGAATTCTTTTTTTTACACAATAAAGTAAAACAACTTTGTACAAAGTATCTCTGGGGGATTTATACCCACGACCTCCGGATTGTAACGCCAACCGAGACCGATTACTTATCTAAATATATGTAGCACTCACTAGATACTTCATTTAGTAATAATTCTTGTACAAATTTTCTTTTAGCATTAACTTCGCCAATAGTATAAGTAGAAATAATTCAGTTGTGGAACGATAAAATTTCATTAAATCAATAATAAATTCTATGGAAATAAATAATAGGTTCTATGTTACTTTAAAAGGAATTAAAACTTGGGTATGCAATTTTCACATCGATCCTGAAAGCGGTGTAGTGTTAACAGCGATATTCATGTTAAATTGCAATAAAAAATTTCCAAAGGTTCCACAATATTCTCAGTGCAGCTGTTAGACAACAAAAGAGCTTCACGAGTCATTTAGTTTCTGTTTAGTATCGAATTCGATTCTGAGAAATTCTCAAGTGGGTTAATTCACGTACGGGATGTATCGCTTGGGAGTTCATGTTACTGTACGGGATGTTTGTCTAAGTGACGTGACGGTTAGAGATTGGCCTGTAGTAGCTTTTTAGCCTTTAAAAAAAACCCTTTGTAAGGTTACCTTGTTACTGTTTCAGTGGATAATTTGCAAAGTTACATAAAGTCTCTATGTCAATCAATCAATCAACTTTATTGCGTTTTATGGGTGTACAATGATGTTATATGCCCAACAGTAGTAGTGTTATCATTAGGTTTTCCGTTAAACTCTCTGAATTCTACACACTGAAATACAAATAGTATCTGTAGATTCGGCACTAAATATACATAACAGTTAAAATTATGATGAGTACAAATTCTCATGTAAGTGATGATTGTGTCTTAGAGAGAATGAAGTTCTTTAACCTTAAGAGACACTTTATAGTCATTGTTGTGAAGTAGTGATAGATAGATATACATTTTATTGTACCATTCACAAAAATTATACATTTTGATACTAATTTAAACAATGTGTACAAAGTGCGAACTTATCGCTATTGCAATTTCTTCCAGCCAACCTTAGGGTGGATAGGGAAAAATAGAAACAAGTCATAGTAGTTTTGAATAAATTACTCTCACTCGTTTCGTTTATGTCGTAAAAGTATATACATCTTCTAATCCAGCGTAAATAGCTTTCACACGCGAGCGTAGATCCGGGCAACCATCAAAGAAAAATCAAAACCAAAAATGAATTGCGGATACAAATGTTCAAAACTACTATCGCACAGTAAACTTACATGTGGCAACATTGGAATTGGTAGTAGATTTGTGACGTCACTTACCTGTCCAACTAAATACACAACTATGACTCCTGGGAGTTGATATCTGAAGCCGAGTTTGTCGAATTTGGAGCAAACTGGAACCAGTCCCGAGAAACTTGTATGTGATTTCAATAGCAAGACTATTTGTTTATGTATTAGCAAATGGGTAGACTTTAAGTAAGATTTAACTTTAGAAATTTCTATAGATATAAACACCACAATATCAATGTATCCTGGATATAATATAATCAGGCAATTTTAATTTTAAATGAGATTGTAAGGCATCATTAAGGTATGTAAAAAAGATGTAATTTTATTGTGACAGGTTTCCGAGCAAATAAATAAATGAAATAACATGCAAATTAGATTTCAGAAACTTAATAATGTATATAATTAAATCGAAATAAATGTTACCTGTTTAGGGATTGTTACTAATTATTCAATAAAACCATCACAACCATTTTTCTTTAACCGATTCTTATTTCTGTGGACACCCCGCCAGTCGCGCGGGATTCGCGTCAGTTTGAACGGTCCTTATTAGTCCTTTTCAACCTGAATGTTTTACAAAAATCATCAAAAATTTACTATTAATTTAAATGTACAAAGCTTAGATTAATAATTTGTATCGCGGCACGCGCGCGGAGACCAATAGGGAACTGATTTAAATTTCAAAAACGCCTGATTAAATTTTTGGTGGTAGGAATAAGGTTTCTTATTATTCGACAAAAACAATCAGATTTTTAGGAATAAGCCAATTAATTAAAATAAAAATCACATTTAATTCCCCTGAAAAATCGATTTGTTCGGCTCTATGGGCCTTTGCCACATCAGTAGACATATCAAAATTTAAAAAAGTTAATGTCAGTGTCAAAGTCAAACTATCAAAACGGTTAAATGATAGTGGTTGTTTTATTTTTTATTTTGGTACGTATACCGATGTAGCACAGGCATACGATTATAGAGCCGTGAAGACCGTTTTTCAGGGAAATGTGAAATCTTTTTAAAAATTAGTTGGCTGATCATATATATGAAAAAGTTTATCAAGGGCCAATCTAAAATAATGCAAATGCACTTCTCATTTACAAAGTTCAACGGCGGAAATGCAAAGCTAACTTATATAATATGTTTATGTAAGTCAATCGTCCTTCGCATTTCAGCAAAATGTCAAGAAAATTTGGCCTTTTCGAGGGGGCGATGGCTGAAATTGCTCATAGCATTATAATTTGTAGGCATGCGGATGTTGGCGACAAATTCTAAAAATAGTGGATGCCTAACTTGCTTTATACAAATAGAGTGAGTTAGTCACGTGAAACACAAGTTAAATTTACATCAACTCATATTAATCGCTTAATTCTCGAATCGATTCTTTTCATATTTTGCTAGGAGACTTCCATTGCCGATCATTTATACTTATGTGATGAGATAGGGATAAGGGAAGGAAAGTTATGCTGGAATTTCTGATAATACTCAACTGAGTTATAATTTACAACTAAAAGAGAAAATAATTTAATTCCACAAATTTTCGTTCGCTATTTTAAG
The DNA here is from genome assembly GCA_947363495.1 of Euzophera pinguis. Taxonomy (NCBI): domain Eukaryota; kingdom Metazoa; phylum Arthropoda; class Insecta; order Lepidoptera; family Pyralidae; genus Euzophera; species Euzophera pinguis. The sequence continues at coordinate 9,520,873 of OX376171.1, forward strand.
TGCATATTTTTGTGTTTCTTAGAAATTTACATACCTATACCAAGAGTAAAGAAATAAATATTTTAAAAGCATAAGCTCTATCTTGCTGAACTTACATTTTCAAAACGTAGATAATATTGATTATTATAAATAGTGTAATTTTTGTATACGTTTATTATGTTTTTGTAAATTGGCTAGAAATATTTTGTATTTTCTTGCAGAAGAAATTTAACTTCTACTTTCATTAAAGTTCTATGTTATATCCCTAGCTCAGAGGCAATGTGAACAAAATCAAGATAATGCTTTGTAGTCCGGGCTATCACCGTGACTAAAACAGTTAAATGCAATCCTATTGCTAAAGGCATTAAGATCAAAATCTCGTTTCCATATTACTTATTCCTTTGTTTCTACCTAGTGCTGGATTCGTGTCAGGTTTCCTAACCGTAGTTTCTGTATAATAGTATGTCAAACGTTTTGTACCTGTATGAAAGATTGGATTAGCGTTGAATTGGAACATTACAGGCACCTATACAATTTGTTCTAAACTGACTATAGGGAGCTTCAAAGGAAAAGGGCCATTTCTGTGTCGTTATTCGAAAAAATCTTTGTTCCATCACATTTAGCCTAAAAATGTTTTTGTCGACTAAATTTTTAACTAAAATGTGAGAAAATATATGGATTCCAATGACATGAATGTAGCATCTGTAAACCAAAAAAAAAGAGTTTAACCATAATCATTTACAAATACACCTGTTTCTCTTACTTCCAGGCAATAGATAGATAGAGGAGGCGTAAGTTACTTCGTTTTTAGGGTCACAGTATGCCAAGCAATTTAATTTGGCTCTTTGTAAAAATTTCTATGTAAAGTTCTGAAACACAGAGCTACACCGAACCTTGATCAGAAACTACATGACCCACTGAACATAACCCTAACATAAACTCTATTCATAAACGCAGAGCGCCCTTAGTTAGTTGCGGGAACGTGTCCTTAGTTATTTAGTTTGCTCTCACTATTTTATTCACGATCTTATTTGCATGTCCCAAACTCCGTCCTTGACAGAAAAATACGGCAGGATTCAAGGGTTTGGTTTCTAAAGAAAGGAAATTTGTAAGAATCTCTGTATTTCATTCATGTTCGCATCAGTTTGTCAGTCAAATTGAGCTTGCTGCTATTGCGTTCTGACGATACCGTTTTTTTGCCAGAGAGAATGATGATTCTATAGGAAGCACAGTTCCATGTAAAAGTTAGTTCTTTGTTTTAAACAAATAGTTTACATTTATAAAATGAGGAAAATACAATATCAAATGAAAATAGAACATGATACGAATACAAAATGGCCCGTTGGGACTTCGAAACTGCTTTTATCGAACTGCTAACAAGTTGGGATTAAATTTTTAAACCGATTTTAGTTTGGCCGTCTCTTGGAGCCGACTGAAACGTTACATAAAGTTGGTATTGAAAATTTTTGAGTTCGAGGTTTCGAGAGTGCTCGAAACCAGAAGTGGAAGTGTCGAGGCCCTTGAGTTAGTCGAGCCACCTGTACGTGTTCAGGCCGCGTTTTTATTGAGAAGCCAATTTTCTAGACCTTTGTCCGAACACGAAAGTGTACGTCCGCCTTTTAAGTGGGCTTCAAAGAACGGAGCCTCATCTTACGTTTCGATGTTGAATTTTTTGTAATTTCACTTTGTGTAACAAACATTTTGGAGAAATTATATTTAAAAATATTTATACTGAAAATGTATTAGATAAAGTCAATAAATATATTGATTAAGTTTTTAAAACTTGCTAGATGTCTTGTTTGTGTTTAAAATTTAAGGGTGAATTTTTATTTTAGGTTATTTAGTGTTATAGATTTTTTTTCTATTTATAATTGCTTTCATAATATAATTGGTTTCATAATATAATCTTAAAAGGGTCCAATCCAATATACCTATATTGAACAAAGGTTACTATTATGCTATCGTCGTCAGTTTTGCAGTCGCTAAAATTAAACTGTAAAAGTTTAGGTAAATATGTCTGCCAAGAACTGGAAATGGTCACATTTTTCATATTGTCCTCATTTTAATTTTAAGTATTTACATTGTCACATATTGTCGCAGAATCGTGACTGTAGATTTAGAACGGACTTGCTAACATCCAGATCGCTCTTTGTAAATCTTTTTACGGCATTTGAAAGGAATCCAAGGTTAAAAAAACTATTATCGGTCAATAATATATGTTCAATATTTTTACATCTCAGTGAGTTCATTAGCCATACTAAGTTCGTAAATAGTTTAGGTTCGTTATTGGCTACATAATACGATTGTAATAGGACTTTATGGATCTTATATGGCTAAAATATATAATATAATACAAGAACATGCGGATTTATAGGTAAGGAGATAGGTATTTATTTAAGTCCACATGCAGAGCAAAAAGTAAGTAATCATTGGAGACGGTACAAAAGAATAATTGAAGTGACACAAACTAAAATAATAAAAATGTATTAAGCTACATAAAATATAATTTAAATTCCTTATCGAAGTATGTGTTACAGTTCCATCTTCAATTTACGTTTACTTATTAATTTGTAAAGTAAAAAAAACTCAAATAAAAAACTTTACAATCGGGCTTCGGAGTAATTTCTCAGCGAAGCTTTCTTCATTTCGCATCATTATTCTTGCTTATCGTCGTATAAAACACCACAAAATCCCCTTAAATACATTTATTACACCCTCTTTCACTTTGGGACGTCATTCCATATATGGCTTTCGTTCGAAAGATGTCGCGAAAAAGTAAAATCTATAATAAAGAAAGGCTTGTGTAAGCATAAAAAAATAATGAACCATATATTTGATGTCTGAAAGAAGTATAAGATATTTTATGTGTTTTAACTGAAAAAAGATTACCAATGTTGAGGTGTTTAGGTGCATGGGCAAGAAAAAGGAATTGGTTAGGACCAATAAAAAAAGAAAGGTCACATATCTTGGTCATATCTTGAGAAATCAACAGTGAATGATGGGAAAACACGCAGAGTGGGGGGACGCAGAATGTCATGGCTCAGGAATAACCGTCAGAGGGCAGGAATCAGAACTGTGGAACAGCTGTTCAGACTCTCCATGGACAAGACGAAATTTAGGGAGCTGACAGCCAACCTTCAGTAATAACAGTGGTACATAAAGAAGAATTACTAATATACCTAACTCACTCTTATTGACTTTTTCAGATAATTATCATTAACTGCAAATGTTTCGATGTTATGAAAGTAGTTTCTAAGTACTTCACTAACCGTTTTTTATAAACCGTGTGAAATTTTAAATCATTGTCTTAGCTCTTGGTACTAAACCACATTTCACTAACAAAATTATTCGTATTCATAAACTGATCAATTGTTTGTTTAACTTGCATGTAAAGTATTTTTATCACCATGAGGAAAGAGGTCAAGGCTATTTCACGTTTAAACATTCAAGATATATTTCACTAAAATAAAATATGTAAACACAAAAGTGTCGGAAATTGAAAATTTAATGTGTCGATCATAAAATGTTCTACTTCTCAAACAACAAAGTACGACAAGGGTTGTAAAATCTATGTATTATACTTGGCGCTGGCACTATACTACGAAAACGTTAACTTATTTCAGCTCACTGGGTTTGCGCTGATTTACAGCTGTTTACTTAAAAATTCACTCGCCTACCGATAAAAATCGCATGCTGTTCATATTTTATCGGCATGCAGTAATTTGAATGCATGGTTGAGTTGAGAGAGTAAATAGGTTTTATAGTCTATGGTTTGCAGTCTAAAAATAGCGAGTTAGCGATTTTGAGATTGTGTTTTAATTCGGTCAAATCACCTTTTGTATTTTGGTTTATAAAGTGTATTAAAGATTAACTAACACCTTTATTCATCAAAATTAATGAACATTGGTTAAGTCTAAGTTAACTGAAATATGTTTCGTCTCGTTCTTTCACGTCAAATATAGAAAAGACAAAAAGGGACTAAACTTATTTTAGTAGTTGTAGTAGGCTTAACAACAATTATAATTTTTTATGAATAAGGAATAAGGTAAATAATTAAAAACAACGGGTTTGAAATAAAGTTCTCACAATATGTTCAAAATTCAAAATAATTTATTCGCATAAAATAGGGTAAACATGAGATCTTAATTAATGAGGAACAAGTACAGACTATTTTGCTATTTCAAAATTTTGTTTTGTTTTTCATAAACCGAGTGAGTAATTGGATGTCAAATTTAATCCAGTAAAGATGATTTAAAATCAAACTAGGTACTGAACCGATTGATCAAAAAAATAGCGATTGTAAATTCATGGCATAACGATGTTGCCTGAATTTATTACGTGTACTGTCGCCATTTCTCATAGCTCTCATTTTGTACGCTTGTTTGTGATTTAGTTAATTTATATTCGGATTTGGTCTGACTTCCGAACACAGGCTGGTACCGATACCAAGTCTAAACACGGTCAGTAATCAAAGTTCTCTGTGGTTGCTATTGTTAAAAAAAGTTTTTTAGTCTGTGGTACACTTTGTGCCTTCTTCATATTTTGCATATGCTATGTACTTTGCTACTCTGTGGACATCATAAATGTGTCGTGTTGTGTGATTTACCGAAATACTAGATATTTTCTCAAAGTATATCGAATTTCCATTGCCAAAGTGTAACAGGTATTTTATAACCAACTAACCTTTGAAATAAGAACGAACAACGACTTATAATGAGTCAATCGATAAAAGAGATCCCCACTTCGATTTGAATTTTATACCATTGCTAAAAAAATATGATGTTATTTTTCTTGCTGACTGTACTAAAGCATTTCTATAAACGGTCAATGTAGGTAATGTACGAACAGCAAGTGATTATTGGCTATATCACAACGTCAAAATAGCATAAGATTATTGTTATATTAAGTATTTATTTATTTTACAAACAATTTCATAAAATAACAAATAGTGTGGTAGTTATTTTTTTAAAACTAGACGACAGAAGAATTAACGTAGAAACATCATTCGCCAAAAGTCCTATATGAGCGAAGTTCAAGGGAACATCTAGAGAAAATTATTTATTTCACAAGCATTTTAATAAGTCAACAAACAAATCAGTCTCGCTTAGTCACTAGAAAAACAAGAAATAAATGGGATATTTTTGAAAATGTAAATTTTATGCCAAGCGTTTTGAATTGAAAATTCAAAACGCTTGGCATAAAATTAAATCTTCATAAATCCTAAAAGATAAATAACATAATCACATTAACTCTACATGTTCAAGCGCGATTGTGAAATATAAGAGGATTATGCGATGAGCGGTAAAGGATTGGCGATGTTCATTCGAGCTCGAATTAATCTGTTTCGCTCATAGATCAAATAATACGTAGATGCACGCTCTCATACTAAATCAAACATAAAAAAGCCGTAGTAGTTAGTCCCCCCTGACATCTGACATTTTGTCCCAAATTAGCTCAAAAAATATTACCGTAAACTATTACTATAAAAAATAATAAAAATATTGGAATATAATATGTCTAGTAACTAAAAACGATACGCCATATTTTATAAGCATTTGAATATTTATTTTAATTCATAAAGATTTAAACAATTTTTAAATTTAATTGTTTAAGCTATCTTTAGGTCAAGAGGATCTAGGTATAGGTAGGCAAGCTGTCTGCAATTTGAATCAACGTGCTCAAAATGGCCGCATTTCCTCGCTGGATTATCATTTTACTATTAAAAGATAAGATTTGCAATTTTTGAAAACACATTTCTGACTTTTCCAAGTGGCTTTTTCAAGCGGTGACCGTGCATCTACGTTTTATTTTGATCGATGGTTTATCCATTGCAAACTACGTTTGGCCACAATATAGCTAATAAGAGGATGCTAGTGCAATTTGTTTTTTTAGAAAATTTTAAAACGTAGTTTTGCGGAAATGAGCTCTGAGGTCTTGTTTCTGATTATCATATTAGTCCAGGTTTGTTAAATTTGAAGGCGGACTTATGTATTACATAGACTGGTGTCGTCGATAAAAGCAATCTCTTCCAGCCAACCTCCCAAGTCGAGAAGAATGGTATTTGTTGATACTATGTGGTGTGTGGCTAAGAAAATGAAAAAAATACAGTGAACTTTTTTTATACTTGTTACTAGTAAAATACTACGTCTATAAAATATAATATATTCTCGTGTACTATAATGCAAAAAAAAAAGAACAATTGTTGTTAAAGGCTGTTTAATTGTTAAAAGGCCGCGGCTGCCCCAGGTGCGTGAAAATGTATACGCTGTCCAAATGTTTATTTTTCCAACAAACAACCCAAGTCATAAAATGAAGAAAGTATAGAAAATACTCTGCATTTAAAGTTTGCATCCTTCTCTTCCCTATTTGTAAGAGACCTAAATAATATAACATTGTTGCAAACTCCTTAGTTTAATTACCTATTTATTTTTCTATTCTGATTTGACTTTTGTAAAAGCAAGTGTGATTTTTGTCAGTGTTCTTGCAAGATCCAAATGATATCAACATAATACAGAGAAACTACCAAATTCGACTGTTACCTTTCATTTCACCTTTTAATTCCTCATTTAATCTTGGTTTCCTTAATACAGTCCACTTGCACATACATATTTGCACATCCATTCACAACAAATATGTAACTTTTTAACTCAATAGTTATCTGGACCCCTTAACGGATAGTAAGCTCTCACTAAGAATTTCTATATAAAATTGTATAGCGTCTGCATGTAGACGTATGGAACCCTTCGTGAGCGAGTCGACTCGCACTTGGCCGGTTTTTCGAATTTATGGTTATCACCATTTCGTAAGTTTTCTACAACTCACTTCTAGCCATGCAAAGCCTTCCTTTGTATATTCGAACCTTCTGTAAACTTGTGACAATTCTCTAAGTACACTACTGCCTGTATTTGAATTAATGTTCTTCTTCTTATCGTTTTCCCAGTTACATCCTCGACTGATTGCTTCAGCACCCAAGGTCTGCTTCTACTTTTACGTCTTCATTTCGTCCGGTCTTCAGCATCCCTGACAGACTGATTTGAGACATGTAACGCGTGTAAATTCGCTGGCATTATTATTGGTCATAAATAGCGGGGGTAGTGCAATAAAGCATACCCCTTAATAAAAGTGGACACTAGTCTTTGCTCGACAGGCGTGGTGTTAGCATAGGTCTTATGAGACATAATGTCAGTTAGTTGCATAATTTGTTGTTGTTAAGTCGGCGTAGTAAATGAAATATAGTCATGTAGGTTAGTTAGCACGGCGGACATCAATTTGACCGTGGTTGTGATGACAGATACGTGCAGGGAATGGTACACGTATCCAATAGCCGTGACAAATAATAATTTAGACTTATTTAGTAACGTGTTAGCACTTGCATTTTACGTCTCGTTTTCACAAGTATTTTTGGGCGCGGCCTTCTACCAGGCCCCGTAGATGCTGGCCAGACACTTGAATGCAGATTAATGATTTATCATAAAACAGACTGTCAGTTTCTGTAAGAATTCACCATAGTTTCATTCGTATAATGTAGACACGTACCTCGTTTAAGAATTATCTTTCTGCATCCTAATGAATTTATGTTTCGGTTTGAAAGCCAAAGAAACCGCGAGCTTTGTGCACGAACAACTTTGTGCAATGAACAACTTTGCACACACAACACTGTTGAATCGTCGCTTGCTCACTATTTACCGTAGCTTTACTAGTTTCGTCACATTTGTATATCACTTTCTTGTTTCTGTAACATGTTGTTTTTAGGGTTCCGTACCTCAAAAGGTAAAAAAGAGCCCTTATAGTCTCACTCGTGTCGTCTGTCTGTCCGTCTGTCACAGTCGATTTTCTCCAAATCTACTTGAACTGATCAAGTAAACAATTAGTAAACACATGTGTGTCTGTAACCCGAAGGTAGGCTAATTGAAAAAATAGATTATTTTTAATATAGAGACTAGTTTTGGGCTGGTATAAAGGTAGTCAATTAAAAAAAGGGGAAAATAATAAAGAAAACCATTGCTGCCTCATATCAATATTAATTTCGCCAAATTGGCTAAGGTGCAACTAGCGCGGGCGTAAGAAGCTCGGTTTTCAAAGAAAGGTTCTGGGTGCAAATCCTGGTCGCGTTACCTAAGTAGTTTATTTTTGTTGTCCTTTTTTTACTTGTTAAATATTACTTTTTAGGGTCACGTACCCAGATGGTTAAACGGGATCCTATTACCATGGGCTCCCATTGTTTTTAAAAAGGTATTAGTTCCCCTGTTTGATGTAAGTAAGCGGTTATGCGCTTCAAGTAGAAAAATCTTTATATTATTATAATTAAGTACTGATCTCGCTTATTTTTAGCGAAATTATGTACAATGTAAGTACATACCCAATGTATGATGGTTGAATATTTGTATAGCATATATTTTGTAATCTGTGCTATTACTAAGACTTCGCGTCCGTTTATCTGTCTCATGAACCGTGATTGTGATACAGTTGATTGAAACTATCACAAATGATGTATTTCAATTACAGCTACAACAAAAAATAAATTTAAGTGGGCTCCCATACCACGCATAAGTTTTTTTTTTTTTTTTTTTGCGGTTTTATTGATAATGGTACGGAACACTTCGGGCGCGAGTCCGACTCGAACTTAAATGATAAAAACCGGAGTTTATTCAGTTATTAATAACATTAGTTTGCCTTTTTTTCTGCAATGATTGTGTTTCATTATACATTAATTTTGCAGCATTTTTATTGCATCATTTTTGATGCAATGTCGTAGAACATCGACATCGCCTTTTCTTATAGCATTTTGATAGGTGATATTGAGCCGGTTAATGAGATTCTACTTTTCAACTACTACCAGACTATGACTTTTGGATCTTATATTCTTATTTAACATTTTTTTGTGGAACAGTACAAGAGCGTACACCTACATACGAAACATAGACAATGTTTAAGATGCTAACGAAAATTGTATACTTACTCAGGCTCTTGCGTACACCTGCCTCCATTAAACCCGCGTAACAAAATGACTTGGCAAGCAGATTGCAGTGTCAATATTTAAGGTCTCTAGAGACCAAGCGACCTCACGAACCCCCTCATGTTTCATTCAAAACATTCCGAATCAGATTTATTGATATATATCGCGGATTTTATTGCGGATCTATCAATCATGAAGTTTAGGTTATAGATCAGAATAGCCGTGAATTCTGTTATGGGTATTGTTTGAGAAATGATGTTAGATTTACAAACATATAAAACCATCATGATATTTCGAAATGTCTACAAAGAGACTCTAAACACTAAAATAAATTCCTTACCTCTTTATAACATTAGTATAGATAAATTAAACTCAAACACGACACTCAAATAATATCAATTAAATATTTTTTTAAATCTAGTATTTAAAAAAAGTTACAGTTTTATTTACAAATATTTTTTTGTTTATCGCCGAACTTTTGTTGTTTGCATTAAAAATAAATAAAAACTGAATAAATCTACCTGGGTACGTATTGATTAATAGAATAACAAAATATATATTTTCATTTCAATACAATTCAAATGATATAATCATGAATTGGCATAATCATTACTATTACTATATTTTTTTGTTTTGCGATTTTGTGACAGAAGCGACCTAGTAACAAAAGGGTGACTTTGTGACATAAGGTAGGCTAGGTTATGGTTATACAATGATCACAACAGTGAGCGAGCGAGCGAAACGAGCGAGCGACAGACCTTGTGACAGAAGTAACTAATTATCAGAAGGTGAATTGTGAAAGAACTATTAATTATTTACGGCTAGCCGTTCCGTAGAGTTTGTTATATCTTATGCTGATTATGCTTAATATTATGTATACACCGTGAAATTTTAGTCGTTTTGGACCCATCGTCTAGTGACTCCATTCATGCAACCTAACAAATTTCCCCAAGGAACATAGCTCGAAACATGAAAAACAAATTTGGACTTCCCATAATAAGTTAGGTCACGTGATGAGACATTTTGTATAGGAGGTCCAAAAATTTACTTCATATTTCGACCCATGTATCTTGGGGAAAGTTGTTCAGTTGCATGAATGGAGTCACTGGACGATGGGTCCAAAACGACTAAAATTTTACGGTGTATATAACGTTTGTTATACAAAACGAAAAATAGATTTCTTAAGTTTTATAACTGTATATCAAAGGTTTGTTATCATTACATAGTATAAAACAAAGTCGCTTTCCGCTGTCTATCTGTCACTATGTATGCCCTATATACTCGTATCTTTAAAACTACGCAACGGATTTTGATGCAGTTTTCTTTAATAGATAGAGTGTTTCAAGAGGAAGGTTTATATGTATAATTCATGTATTATATATTACAGAAACACTGATAATTTTAGAGGTTTGACGTGAGGTCGTAAATTTAACACATTTTTGGCGCTTACATTGCAAACGCTGGCTTAGCCCTGTGAGATAGATCAATATAATGTACTACAGTATTGTAGATCTTACAAAGTTCTACAAAAAGTCCGCGATAATGGTATCGCGGACTTTTTTGTAGATTATGTCTAACTATTGCAGTTACGTCACAGCAACTACTTTTTCAGTTAAAATTTGCAACAGTAACGCGGGTGTAAACTAGGCTACATTATTCGTTTCACGGTATTGATCCTTATCCAAATAAATCATATCATGTTCAAGACTGTTTTATACCTGTATATTACTCTTTGAATTAATGAAATCGGACATTCCAGTCCAAAGATATTACGGATTTTGTTTCGAGTTTCAATCACTTTGCGTAGCGCGGTCGCAAAACAGGTACTAAGTAGGTCCGTTTTCTTCCCGTGGCGCGTGGGGTTCCCTTATGTTTGACAAAATACGATAGAAAAATGATAAATTAAAAATTGACTATAAAAATCCAATCATTTGACAAACCTCACACTTTAAAAGTAATCATTTAACAAAACACAGATTTTAGAAAATTTCTCTTTGCAAATATTGCAAATGTTAAACTAACATTGTAAAAAAAATATTCGACCGAGTATACTACGTTTACTACGCGTCAGTTTTGAAAGAGATGCTTAATGAATGTTTATCTTACTACATACTTTGTATGACCCGGACGAAGTCGGGGCGGGCTGCTAGTATTGAATAATTGTTATATTAAAAGATATTATTTAAAAAAAATGATTTCTTTCGATTTTTGTCTAATTTGAAAATTATACTAACCAAAATTATATATTTCGTTGGTATCTACCTCAAAATATAGATATTTTATATTTGTATCTTATATTACACACTCAATCTACCTACAGTTGTATTAATAAACACTTATTGCAGTTGAAAGAATAATCATCAAAAATAATTTACTTTTCGTCTAAAGCGAAGTGGCGAAAAAAATCAGGAAAGTTTACAGTGTGTGTGATCTTAGAAGCTACCAGTTGAGGATGCATTAGCTGAAATGCTAAATGAGAAAGCAAAACATGCAAAGTCATCAAAGTAAAATAAACAAGTGCATTATAAGCACAATACAAACTTGCAAGTTTAATCAGAAGAAGATCCATATCGTAAGATATACGAGTATCTTACATAGAGGGGTCGCTCTTCAACTACAAAGATAATAGTGTAGTGGCAATGGACATCTTTAATTAAAAGTTTTCCAGTGTCCTCCCCTATTAAGAGGGCAAACAATACCTGTGAGTCGCTACAATACATTTTTCTATACGCTATGTCAATGTACGAAATCACAATAGTCATAAGAAGTTTGCAGGGAAAAGCTATCAATAAGGCAATGACTGTTACTTGGGCGTTATTATCTATCAGAAGGAAATTTATATTGACTGTACTTTTTATAGCCAATTTGGAATACAATTATTTTTAGCGTAATTAATCACGGGACATATGGAACTAAGCTCGGGCAATTCTAATATTATTTATTGTGAAAAACGATGAAATTCATACTTCCATACTATCCATACTCCATACCAATATTATAAATGCGAAAGTCTGGCTTTCTGTCTGTCTCTCTGTTACGCTTTCACAGCCAAACCGCTGAACGGATTTTGATGAAATTTGGTATGATGGAAGACCCGCGGGCAAACGTAGGCTACTTTAGACGCAGGTGGAGCTGCAGCTGGTTTTGTATAAAAAAATGCGATGTTTGTCTGTCTGTTACGCTTTCACGGCCAAACCGTTGAATGAATTTTGATGAAACTTAGCATAAATAAATATAGTTGAAGACCCGGGGTCAAACCAAGGCTTGTTTTTGTCGCAGGCGGAGCTGCGGGAATAAACTATTAGAAAAAAAATTAGAACTAAATCAACAATAAAAAAGGGTGATGTCAGGAGTACCCGTAATCGACGAGCGTGTATGACGAGAATGATGGGCGTAGAGGAAGCGAGGGAAGTCTGTAAGGATCGTAGCAAATGGAAATCCGTAGTCTCTGCCTACCCCTACGGGAAAAAGGCGTGTATGTATGTATGTATGTCCCAAATTCTATGAAAATTCAGTAAAAATAATTAAAATCAATAATGGGTAAGTAATTACATATTTCCATTAATTACCCAGAAATAGAAAATAAACATAAACCATATCGTATTGTAAGATAAAAGACCATAGAGTTTTGCAGTTTATTCGCAATCTAGCAGTGTTGTTATTGTTAGTGACATATTGGTATGCGACACAATGAGAAATTACCGGTCATTATGGAATGAGAAAAGATTTATGGCGTGTAGTTAAGCAACTACTTACAGAGTATTACGAAAAAGGAAGTATAGACATAATCAAGAACTTCTAGACCCATTTTTTAATTTGTTTTTTCTGCTGAGAATCAAAATGTTTGCCCTTCACGGAAACCATATTTGGTTCTTAATATTGAAATTTTTATTGTTATTTCGTAAATAAGAAATATTGCCCAAAAAGTATTTACAAAACTAAAACTAAGATTACTTATTTATCAGGTAGGTATAAAAGGAAAGTAATTTAATTGAAGTTGAATTAAACTTACCAGATATTTTGAACATTTCTTAAAGGTTCATGTTAGTTTATAATTTCTCTATTGTACCAAAAATGTACTTAATTAAAAAGACTTATCCTAAAAACTTTTACAGTCAAACAGCGAGTGTTAGGGAGTGGTTTTTACATGAAGAAGAAAGGCTAAAAATACAGCTTACTGCAAAATTTTTACGAGAATAAAGTTCCCGAGCTGAGAAAAGCAAGTATCGTAATAAATCAAGAAAATTCAAAACACGGGATAAGATTCTGCATCAAGACGAATCGAATATATGCTAAGCTGGAGAAATGCGCCTGCAGATTTCCATATAAAATATGAACGTGCTTGCATTAGAGACAGCAGGCGTGTTGTCTATACTGCTTAATATAAGCTGAACTGTTTGTCTCTCTGTTTGTTTGAGAAAGCCTTTGACTTGGGAACTACCGACGAATTTGCAAATTTCTTTTTGCATTTGATTTAGCATTTTTATGGAAGCTCCATAATATAATTTTCTGTTAAACAGGACATTTTGTGTAGAAAAACACAAAATGCTGTATAACAGTCTTTTATTATATCGATAACCTTTTCACTAAGTAAACTCAAATTCTAACTTGAAATAAATGCAATTTGAAACAAAAATCCTGAAGAAACAGTTCCTAGCTTACAAGACTCCTTGAAAATTATTGAACAATTTTAAATGTTTCAAAAATGACAAATAATTAAATAATATTAAGTACTTTTTAGCTCAAAAACCTCGGGGACTATTAGTGTATATTCAACAAAAGTGATATGTTTCATCTGGTGTCATACGCGAGTAATTCGCATGCGAATCGACATAACAATGACACCGACCATAATCGTGGTCTGCGGTCGACTACTGTTTCCGATATCATTGGGCTAATTAGATTATATAATTGTATTGTGTACATCACTACTATTATAAGTGTAGTTACTGTATTTACAAAATATGATGCTTGTATCATAAGCGCCTTCAAAGAAAATATTTTGAGGATAATGAATTTTAGTAACGGGAAATGTGTTCTATCATTCGACCCATATCCATACTAATATCATAAGTGCGAAAGTCTGTCTGTCTGTTTATCTGTCTGTTACGCTTGCACGGCCAAACCACTGAACGGATTTTGATGAAAATTTGGTATGAATATAGTTGATGACCTGGGGTCTAACATAGGCTACTTTTTGACGCAGGTGGAGCTGCGGGAAATAGCTAGTTGTATAATACGCGCTCAAACTCATTTGCAAATATCGACAAATAATCAAGTTATAAAGTAATTGTTTTTCAGCAGTAATAATAATAACAAGGATGATTGCCAAAATTCAAAGTACCTATTTTTTATCTCTACCAGATTAAAAAAACGATACGTCTGTGAACAAACACAAAGCAAAGCAATAAACCAAAAGCTACGCCATAAATACAGGACCTGCGGCGTGTCTGGAATCGAACCTGAGGATTTGCCACCACGGAATATTTACGGCTGCGCTACATCGCTGTGTGCATATACAATTTCACATTAAGTAATAAGACCAATACCTTTTTAGCATAAAGACATATATCTGCCAAAACAACAGTGAAGATTGCATTTTTCCGGATTTTTGTGAAATTACTGGATATTCTAACCCTCAAGAACATTAGGTATTTTAGGCAAAACATGAGAAGAAACGATTAAAGAAGGATCATAGATTATCTATACTTACATTCAAAAACATTTTTAGCAATATTCTTACATACTTAATGCACAAGCTTACGAGTGCCTAGGACATTCAATCTACTACAGGATATTGAATTAGGACTAGAGTAATGTTTATATATCATTCATACTTTCAGTACGGAAGTAACCGTTTCAATCTTTGATCCCAAAGAAGTTACTATGATGGAAGTTACCCTTGAAATGGACTCTGATAGAATGATGGTGGAACAGCGCAGGAAGATGCAGAGAGCAGACCTAAATTGAAATAAGAATTTGCTAAGATTGATGAAGAAGATCCCATAAAAAAGACAGATATATATGACGTGATATCGAAACCAACCACGTGAAGGGCTCAGGCTCTATATGGAAGGCACGGAATTTATAGTTGTTGCTGATGCTAATGATAGGTTTTTTTTAGTGCACTCGTTTTGTATAATTGGCCGGCGCAAAAGTTTCTTCGCATTTTTAAGAAAATTTAAAACATTTTTTAATATAGTTTATTTACATTTAACTAAAGTATGTGTCATTTTGTTCAATTACTTTTTGCCATCTTGTAGGTAGGGACATGATCCCATTGCTATAGACATTTTGAGGCTTCTGATCAAAATACCGCGACAAGTGGTTTTGGCAGTCCTCTCGTGATGTTAACCTGACACTGCCTAAAGAATTCTGAAGAGAGGGAAACAGTTGGAAATCTGAAGGTGCAAGGTCAGGACTATACGGCGGAAGCATTGACACCTCCCAGCCAAACTCTCTTAATTTTTGCTGAGTGGCTAAAGATGTGTGAGGTCTAGCGTTTTTATGATAAAAGACCTCACCCTTTCTGTTGATTAATTCCGGCCGCTTTATTTCAACTTCTTGCTTTAATCTCATCAGTTGTTCGCAGTAGAGTTCAGAATCGACGGTCCTGCCTGGTGGTAACAGCTCATAATGAATAATGCCCTTCCAATCCCACCACACACACAGCATCACCTTGTTGCGAGTTAACCCGGTCAGTTTCGCCACAGTCTGTGAAGCCTGACCAGCCTTTGACCACGACCTTTTTCGCACGTTCTTGTCATACTTAATCCATTTTTCATCACCTTCTTCAAAAATGGTTCAGTTTCTTACGTCGTAATAAAGAATTACAAATTAGTACACGGTTCATTAGGTTTCTTTCAGTGAGCTCGTCAGGTACCCAAATATCGTCCTTTTTTGTGTACCCAGTTTTTTTTAAATGCGCCAAAACTATTTTGTGGTCAATTCCCAGTTCTTCAGCTACGTCGTAACTACTGATATGCCAATCTTGCTCCACTTTTTAAAAATGGCATCCATTTTATCCGTAATAGGGCGACCAGAGCGACGTGCATCTTACACATCAAAATTTCCGGATTGAAAACAACTTTTTTTCGCGGCTTGCGTTGCATTTTTACCTTTTTTGTAGTAAAATTTAAAATGTATCGAATTTCTTCATTAGATTCACTCATCTTGACAGTAAGAAAAACAAATGAAAATCACACATTTTCCTAATTAGAATTTGGAATTATCTTCTTTAAAATTTAAACTTTGAATGATACCAAAACCAGCCAGATACAAATAGTATAGCCATAGAGATTTTATTACAAGTTCATACATACTAAAATATAGTGTGTCCTAAAAACGGTATTATAGATTATATCACAAGTAAATCTTAGATCACATATAATTGTTGATACATAGCAACACCTTTCTGTGGTAGAATAGAACCATTAGCAAATTTAACGTGAATAAATTTCCATTGTGACTAGTACACGTATGTTTATAAAACAAACTTTCCATATGAAACATCGATAAGCCATTGCTTCTTAGTACTCTTTGTTTGCTTGCTACACATGATAGTTTCAATCGATTGGACATGATGGTATTTAAGTATAGTGTACCAATAAATTGTCTTTAGTAATTCTTTTAGAACGAATTGCTATTTTTCTACAAAGAACGGTAAGAATTAATTAATTAACAAGAGTTGGCTCATTGACCCAGAATAGATAAATAGTCATTGAAGAAGCAACTGTGAAAATATGCATGGACGCAGAATAGGAGTGACTCATTGAGAAGCTTCTATCATTGGAAATTGCTACGGAAAATCATATAATTCGTAAGTAATATAGGCCTTTGTTAGAGCTTAATTTTTTTAAGACATCTATAGGAAGGAATGGTAATCTCTTTCCTGAGACAGAAATAAAAGGACAAATAACAATCGGATTCCTAAAAGCTGGTGAAATCCTGTGGACTAGTATCAAATGACATAATTGATTGAAATAAAAAAAAACAAATGAGCGGATAATCTTTTAATAGCTGAACCGATCTCTATGAACTATTAAAAACCACTGCAAAGAAACTTGCTTTAACGTAAAAAAGCCGCATCTGTCCATCCGTTTTTTGTAGTAATGGATTTTACGGCCATGGATACAAGTCCTTTATAGCCCTTCTTAATTTTTCTATCTTCTTCAGTCCTACAGTGTGGTTTCGTCAAGTTCTAGTCAAGTCTAAAAGTCTAGCCGGTAGTCAAGTCTAGTCAGAAGAATTAGGCTAAGTGAAGTGGTAGAAAAGCTGCACTTAGCGATTAAGGAGCTTTTGGCAACAAGCATGAAAATCACATAAATCAAACACTGTATCACTTCCCAACACTCACGCTTGTTATCAAACACTTCAAAAAAACACAAATTTTGGAAAATAAAATACAGCACCGATACTGCTCTTTGCAGCTTCCCGCCAAAAGTCTGTCCATCCGTTCGAGAGGATGCCACAGACAAACATACAGACATCGGCGTCAAATTTATAACATCCCTCTTTAAGGGGTCAAATTTTGTGTAAAGAGTTTATGATAAACAGTACAGAAATGTTAACCATTACTTAATTATTCCAATTTATCAAACAGATCATAAAACTTACCAAATTAATCATTACACTGAGTAATCTCGATTTTACTCTCCTAATTTTATAACCAAAGCTGAAACTGAAATGAAATTCAATTTCGAGTGAAGTGTTCGTATTTTCTGAATCGTTAAGCATTGATGATGAATAATCGATATGAAATGTTTTCATTCAATGCTTGGTGAAGTTAATTTACCTTGTTGAATTAGAAAATTAGCATACAATACCTTAGCCGAGTAACACGATAAACGGGCTGACCGTTGATCAGCTGATTGCACGAGAAACAATTTTGGATGATTTTGAAATCAGGATAGATCATTGAAATTCTTAGTTCCCTGTGTCACTATTACTACTAAGTCCTTACGGGGTAGAGTCATGCGTTTTTATATCAGGATTTTGAAAACTCATAATGCAATACAAATTTGTAAAAAGACTGTAGCATGTTATTAATCAACAATAATAAGAACAACACTATTCACCTCGTTGTAAACTCATCCTTATAGCATAAGGTACCGAGAATTTCCAAGGGGACGGTAGCAATCTATTGAAGTTTAAATTATTATCAGAGCTCTTGACATTGGTAAGATTTGCGCCTGCACTCGTGTTAACCGGTTGTGTTTCCTCTCAATAAGGACGGTTCCTGGTCACGATGTACTATGCTGGCTTGCGGTCTAAGTTAAAGTGTATAGCGTTTATCATTATTTCAAATAAGTCTTAGCAGTCTGCTAAATACTTTAATATTCTATAGAGTTTTATTTTGTAAATTGTCGTTTTTAAAGAAAATGTGTGTGTTTAAAAATGTGTGTGTTAAAAGTGGCTGTTTGTGGCGCCGCTGCTTCTCCATTTGCGCTTTAAAAGTGATAGTAAACTTAAGTAAATAGACGTAAATAAATGATATATTATATATATTCCTATATTGAAAATAAACAATTTTAATTTTAGTTCCTCGCGGTAGAACAGCCTTATGAGATCACTGGAAATTGATCACAGACTATTACAAGTTAATATGGATCGACAACACAGTATTCCTGATTAGAACCTAAACCAAGTTACTAGTAATAAGAAGTTCAATGAAGTTCTACGGTGTATGTCTCAACTGATCTAGGTACAGTTTTTAGGTTATTCCTTTCCCGAGCAATTGTTTCCTCTAGTAGTAGCTTTTATTAGGCATTAATTTATTGAGGAAATTGAATTATCGCTACATGTTACTACTGAGACCACGGCAGAACGACGTACATTGCGCGGTCATTATGCCATTTGCCGGGAAACGGGAATGCTATTGTTCTCCAATCCAATAGCTTCGATGTACGTTACATTTTGATTTCATTTAGCTCGTTCCCTTTATAGCTCGTTTCATTTCATAACATACTGCAGCCTGCTTGTATCTCTGTTCTAGTGGAAATTTAGTTTACTGAGGTTTTTGCAATTTAAGTCCACACAAGTACTTTACATTTTTTGCTATGTCATTTAGTCATCTGTTGATCTTCTGAGAGATAACGGAGTGTTTTCTTCTCAGATGTATATATGAAAAATGATTTATTGTACTTAAAAGAAAACAGTTTAAGAACAAAAAAATAATGTTTACTGTATAAGTTCGTCATGTCATGTACAATGATGGACTTATGCATATGAGGGATGTCTTCCAAACACTATAACCTTCTACTACTAGTCTCAGAGGATAGTCTGAGACTGTGTGGAGGTTCTTGATCTTTTTTTTTTTTTTTTTTTTTTTTCGTGTGGAAAAGGCGTTCGCCTACCACCCAGCCAATGAACGGGAAGCTGGGTGGTTATGTGGGACTTGGACCCACTAAAAACCACACGGTGTCAATCGCCTACCGCGTATTGCCGGAACCGTGTGCTTTCTTATGCTCCACAGCACCGGCGCGGCGGCCGCTACCACGGCGGCCTCGGCTCGGCCACTCTTCGGAGTGGCCTGCGGGTGCTCGTCGGGCCTCCTCTTCCCGCGAGGGTAAAGGCGCGCTTGACACGGACGCGCCTTTCAACCCAAGGCTTTTGGTCGGGCAACGGAATCCCATTTGTTCCGGTGCCCGGCCAACCTCACTATGTGGGCTGCAGGTGCAGGCCGTAGGCCCGCCGTCTGCGCCCTGTGCGTCTCCGGCGGATGGGAAGGTCAGAGGATTGCTCCCTTTCCCTCTCCGCCTCCTCTTTGCGGACCATGATGCTTTCGGCAAAGGCCTGCACCGCTGTCCACGACGTCTCACTTTCGACCATACACTGGATGACAGTCGAAAGCGAGAGGTCGTCCCCCAATTGCGATCGTAGCGCACCTCTGTCCACAACCCATGCTGGGCAGTGTTCCAACGTATGTTGGGCATCATCATCCGGGCAGCCGTCACAGTGGTGGCAAACCGCCGTCGGCTCTCTACCTGCGATGCGACACAGATACCCCCCAAAACAGCCGTGTCCAGAGAGTAGCTGTGTCAGTCGGAATGTCAGCCGACCATGCCTTCTCGTCAACCACTGATCCAGAACCGGACGGACCGCCTCAATAGTTCGATGCCCAGCAGTGGGTTGCTCTAACCTCTGCGCCCATTCGCTTTTGGCAATCTGGCGCAACACCCTTTGTTGTCCCGCTATTTCGCTTGGGGCCGGTGTATGACCCCGGGTTAGAGCCCTCTCGCGCCAAATAAATAATGACGCAATAATTCTGGCCTCTAAGTCCCAGGGCATGGAACCGGCCAATATACTTGCCGCCTCGAAGGAGATCGTGCGGTAACCTCTGATGGCCCTGATGGCTATGAACCTTTGTGGCCCTCGCAGTAGGGCAATAGTCTTCCTATTGAGATCTTCCGCCCATACTGGAGCACCATACATAGCTATTGATCGCACGACCCCCATATATAAGCGTCTGCAGGACAACTCTGGACCACCTAAATTAGGAAGTAGCTGCGCCAGAGCCCCGGCTGCCTTCAGAACCTTCGGTCCAAGTTCGGCGAAGTGTGCGCCAAAGTTCCATCTGCCGTCAAGGACGACGCCCAAGTATCGCATCGTCGGCTTGACGGCAATCTGGACACCACCTACGGATAGACTCGAGTTTGGAGGTGGAGCCCTCCGAGGGCCATGAAAACATAGCGCCTCGGATTTATTTAGAGCCACCTCCAATCCCAGCCGTCGAATTCGGCCAACTACTTGCGCCACTCCTGCGGTGGCAAGGGTTGCCGCCTCGTGAAATGTGGTGCCACGGGCAGTCACCAGTGTGTCGTCGGCGTAACATATTACCCCGACTCCCGAGGGGTTGGCCCCCCGCAGCACCCAGTCGTAACCTATGTTCCACAGGAGTGGGCCAAGAACTGACCCTTGCGGGACACCACACGACATCCTCCTTTCACTCCAGCCGTTTTGAACGGGGAAGATTATTCGTCTAGCCGAGAGGTAGTCCTCGATTATGCGGTAAAGATAATCGGGCACTCCGTGGTATCGAAGTGCTTCGAGAATACATGCCCAGGGCAGAGTATTAAAGGCATTGGCTATATCCAAGGATACCACCACGACCACTTCACCCTGAGCTACCGCTTCCTCCGCTATGGACCTCACTCTCAGGATGGCGTGGACGGTTGACCTTCTCCTACGGAAACCGTATTGAGCGTCCGCCAGGTGGAGGTTCTTCATCTAAACTAAGCCATGGTTTTACAGCTAAAATATTTTACGTGATTAACAATCATAATCATAATCGACAAGGGGAAAGGGATCTTTTAGATGCTACAATCGGAATTTCCTATAAGTATTTTTTATTGAGCAATACAGGAATAACATTTCTGCATAAAATAGGAGACATTTTCTCTTATTATTATTAATCTATTATCTGTATTTGGAATCGCCGGTAGCAAGTCAATCGATTTATCTAATCGCGAGTTACTCGGGCGGAAGCCGTCACGTCGGACGATACGATAAACAACTGAAACAGATGTCTTACTGCCATGTTGCCATACAATTTATTTAAGAGACTACTTATTATATATTACAATTTTATTAGGACATTCAACCTAATAATTGATGTAAATACTTGTTAAGTAGGAGCTGTAGCGAAAAACATCTGATTTTTAGGGTTACGTACCTCAAAAGGTAAAAAAGGAATCTTAAAGACGCACTCATGTTGTCTGTCTGTCCAAGAAGGTCTTGGAGCCCTATTTTTGAAATCTATGACATATGTCAAATGAGAATCGTTGGATATCAAACAAAAATCCTTCAAAATCGAACGAAAATCATTCGATAATGAACGAAAAATATTAGACTCGTCGATTTTGCGTAAGTCATGCTTTTTAAAAACAGTCCTGATGGTATTTCGCGGTGAGAAGCCGTGTAGTAGCCATCTAGCCATAAGTCTTTATTTCATCATTTAAACCGCAGTCAGTCCACTGCCGGACATAGGCCTCTCCTAATGACTTCCAAAATGATCGGTTGACAGGAGCCTGCATCCATCGTTTGCCTGCGTTTCAGGTCATCTGACCATCTGGTCGGTGGATGTCCAACGCTGCGCTTGCCGGTTCGTGGTCGCCATTCTGCCCTTTCTGCCCCATCGGGCAACGGATTTCCGCGCTATATGCCCCTCCCACTGCCACTTCATGTCTTTACTTGCTAAAAGACAATACAGTATGGGTCCATTTTGTTTGAAATTTACAGCTCAACCCAATAATCCCTTACACTCATGAATTAATTGCAAGGTTATCAAAGGCTTAAAAAAAGTTTAACTTAGAACTCTCGCTATATTATTTTACTCATTTCCTATTTCCTTATAGCACTTAAGTACTCATATTTTATGCAACACCAATTTAAAACTGATGTCCACAAGACCGGCAAAGATAGCTAATAGTACATAGTAGTTTCTTAAATCACCTGGACTAGATAATAAGGAACCGGAAGAATATCACTTAGGTATTATTTATATACTTTAAGTACTTAGTCGTGGCATTTATTGTTTCAATAAATATTTATTTATTAAATAAAATCGAACTTATTCTTCCTGTAACTTAAAAAGTGAATTTAGAAAATATGCCTCAATTCTAGTATATTTTCCTTATATAGCCTATATTGATCTAAAATTCATCAATACTAGGTCCTTTTTTTACTTCTGCCTGTAAAATAATTAATGGTGGTTCGTAAAGCGATTAATTGGTATTTAGGGCAATAAGATTTTGCCACAGTATAAATTCACATTGGTATTATACCTACAACCGGTCAGTAATGCGGTGAATGTCTGGCCGTGCCAGCAAAAAATCGGCAAAAAATTCCCCCGAAACAGAGTACTAAAATGTAATACTTACTGAAAAAGATTTTATCAATACTAGTAGTTCATTGTTTACTATTTCTTGACACTATGTAGGTGTTTTAAACTAACGTGATATAGAAAAGTCTGAATTTGAAAGCAGTACTTTCAGCATGTGTACATACAATATATCATTTCAGTAGGCCTGAATACTCTATTTACTATGAATGTTAAAAACAACAATCATGCACCGAGGCGGAATCATTCATGAAGATTTTTGTCTAGCAAAATTACCTAAATAGCAATATCATCACGAAAAATAATGTTAATGAAGTCCCATTACCTGACATTATGATTATGAACGGACAGTTTGTGTGTATGTTGTGTTATTAGTTTATGTATGTATGTGTATGTAAAGTATGTATATTTTAAGTGATATACCGTGAGTGTTTAGGCTGACTATTAGATAATGCATTAAGGATTTAGTCCACCTATTGTGCTTTACATTTATATTTGTATAATAAAGTTTAAATAAATAAATTTGTATTTTATTATTATTTATTTTAATTTTATTATTTGTATTTTTTTAGATAGACCGACCTTCTGATATTTTAAATTTAGGGGTGTTGTCCATTGGTGTAGATATTATAATTTTACGTATTCTACATACCCATATTTTTGTACTTAATTCATTTTGCTTATTCGGTTGCCTGGAAGAAATTACTTTTGTGATAATAGCCTTTGTACATAAACATAAAATTTTTTTGTAGTCTGTATTATTTAAAAAAATATGACTATTTGCAGTAGATACAATTTTTAGATAAAAACATTCAAATTTTAAAAAATATTAAATTTTTTTTAAATATAATTAAAAACAGAAGAAATTTAAAAAAGGTAATTTCCACTAACAGGTCATATCAATTTAGATTAACTGTTGCTGCTTAGGTTTTATTTTATTATTATTAGGTGAACGTTGTTTTAGCTATTTAGTGTTATTTTTAAGTTGATTCTTTTTATTTTTAACTAGCTGACCCGGCAAACTTCGTACCACCTCCAAATATATTCACCTTTTAAACCTTCCCTGGACTTCCACAAATAATTCAAAACCAAAAATAGCCAAATCGGTCCAGCCGTTCTCGAGTTTTAGCGAGACTAACGAACAGCATCTATATATATATATATATATATATATATAGATATAAATATAATGAACTTGAGATTATATTTTTCATATTTTTAGAAATCTTTTCGATAATCGGAATACGTTATTTTTGCTTTTTGGAGTTATTTAAGTCAAGTTCAAATTCTCGAAGACAAGTTTAATTATGGCCTACGCGTAATTTCGGTCTAAAATGTATGGCATCATACACTTGCCTTACTTCTAAATTGTACTATACAGGATCGAGTGACCAGACCATGTAACCCACTCTATATCAATGAAATAACGAGATTCTATTTCAAGGGATAAATGGCGACAAATATGCATCTTACTCAACCTACCTACTAATCTGAATAAAGATTTCTCAACACGCTTCCAGGAATATTTGAAACTTCCGCATTTTTTGAGCACATGGGCGTTGCAACATTTTTCTATTCAGAAGTCAACCCATTCTTATTTCTGCTTCGGTAGTTCACAGATCTAGAGACAATGGCGGCGTTGTTTCTTAATCCCTTGAGTTCTCGAATGCAGCTGTTTCTGTCGTTCGTCAGTTAAAGGAATATTTCTAGCGCTAGCTAGGATAGCCTGAAGATAAAATTCTGTGTGCTTACGTACTTGTGAATTTGCACCGGCAATAATACAAACAGTGCATTGAGCTTTCCATAAAATTAATTTAAGTATAAAATAAACTAAGAATCTGCAGTGAGGAATTTGTAATTTTTTTAATCCTTTAGAAATAAGTCAAGTTTCATCATCTCCAATGGCTGAAAATTACTGTAACAAATTCTAAGTTGCGCTACACAGTGACAAAAGGTATTTTTTATTGCTACCTAATTATACCATTGACGAAAAACTATACATGTTGATACAAATTCGAACAATGTGTATGTGTGTGTGAATTTAGTACTAAAATTAAAAAAATTCAATTAGCTTCCAACTAAACAAGTTACTAAGTATTGTATTATGTTAAATCGGTTTATTAACAACTGTAACCTTAACCTGTAAACAGGAAAATAGAAACATTTTGTTGCTGCAATTTCGGTATCATAAAATTAGCGAATCTTTATAACAAATGCTAGTAGCATTAACTACAATAGTGTCATCATAAATCACATGACTGTTTATTACGTTTAAGTTGCGAAATTAACATTATTACCTCATTGTGTGCATTTTTGTTATAGTCATGACATATATCCGGTATCCGCCGCTCTTGAAACTTTGAAAATAAAATACGGTCTTCAACTGGGTAAATGAAACAGAGATCGATTTTAAGGTAATACGTAAATATGTAGTTAAGTCATTTCTGGGGCGCTGTAAAAATATTCTTGCAGAAAAATGCGCTAGGTAAGTTATAATTTTAACCAAGGTACCGACTTTTGCTAAAAATACTATCAATAATTGATGTGTTTAAACAATTCAAAAATGCACCGAATTATAATAACGTGGAAAGGAACGATTGTCTAAAAACTTTATTAATCATAATAATGTATTAGGAAACTGTTAAGTATAGTGAATAAAAAAAAACATTTTAAATTGTAACATCATGGAGAAATTTCCAAAAATACTTACCTAAAACTACTGCAAGGATGTATAACCCAGTGGCCTGCCGCTTTTTGCCGGATCCTCTCCTTCATCAGCGCTTTCTTGGAGCCGAAGAGTTTCATGGCCAGCTTGTTGTCGGTGGGTTGGAACAGGGCTTGCAGCTGGTTTCGGAGGAAGCCCTGCTTGGCGTCGGAGGCTGGCGGGGCGGGTTCCACTGGAGTCCCGTACAAGGACACATCGTCCAAACCACCGAAGTGGACTTTGCCGGTGCCACTGCCTTGCTTCAGCGACATGTCGGCGTCGCCTGTTGACAAACATTTTGTTGATTAATACAAATTTAAGAAAATCTAAATTAGTCCGGGGTATGACGTGAAAATTCTTTATTGACTGAGCGTGCGAAAGTCTCCATTTTCGAGACTGGCCAATTTAGCTTTTGTGGGTTCTAGGAACCACATTTTTGACGGATTTAAAAAAAAAATTAAGAACTTTTTTTGATTAGGGGAAAATGAAGGTCAAAGTGGGTAAAGTTTGTTGTAGCGTTATTGATGTATGAAGTACTTATTTGGTGGCAATATTGTATATCAGGTTCGGATGCAATAAAAATCAATAAATTAATAAACATTGCAACTGGAAACAACGACAGTCCAATTTGGTAATGAAGACTTTATTCCACAATATAATCAAAATAAAAGATGATTCAGGCATAATATATGGCAAAACAAAGGGGATCTCAAAGGATTGCACAAGCAATCTCTTTCTGATAAGGTAGTAGGAAAACGGCCAAACACTCATCATGAGACGGTTTCCTTTTAAAACCTAATTTTAACTTTAATTTATAACAAAAGCGCGAAAAAGATAATAAAACTAGCTTAACCAAAGTGAACAGGTTTCTAAGGACCGTAGATTCAGATATCAAAACGGACTCGTTTTCAAAGGATTTATCTCAAACCTTTTCTAAACTCGGGATGTAATCCACCGAAATGCTAACGTGAGAAGGGCAATGTGTTTCGGCCTTTAACAAAGAGCCAGGGTCATGGTATGGAACTGCATTGTATCAAAATCAATAGAGAGGCACTCGATTCACAATGGCATCGGATTCAGGCGATCAAAGTGAATGTTATTGCTGGCTATTATGTTACTGTACGGGGCTTATTATACATAGAGTAAAAACAAAGCTTGCGCTAAAACTATAGCTCAATGATTGTTATTTCGAATATCAACGTAAAACTAGGGTTTTCATAATTTGGCTTTTACTGACTTTGCGTTTATTGCTGGATTAATTAATCTGTAGTGCAAATTTGTACAACAGTTGACGACTTCAATTTTAAGCTGAGTTTTATAGTATACACCGTGAAATTTTAGTCGTTTTGGACCCATCGTCCAGTGACTCCATTCATGCAATTGAACAACTTTCTCCAAGATACATGGGTCGAAAAAAGGAGTAAATTTTTTGACCTCCCATACAAAATGTCTCATCACGTGACCTAACTTACTATGGGAAGTCCGGTTGCATGAATGGAGTGACTGGACGATGGGTCCAAAACGACTAAAATTTCACGGTGTTTTTGTCGATTAGGCCGATTTTTTTAAATTTATTTTATTCGTTAATTTGAAGAGAAAACTTATTTTTATTAGATAGAGTTTATTTGTATGTTTTCTAGTAGCTCTTATAGACTTTTGTACTTTACTGAAAGTAGATTTAACTAAGGTGGTTCATACCATTACATTAGTTGGAAGTATTACTCGGTCGTAAAGTGCTCTATTTCAGACCTCGTCATTAATGTACCAAACATTTTGCCGATCGCGTTGACTAAGTACTTACCAAAACCAAATCAAGTTGTGGTGCAAAATCGGTGAGTCGATTGAAAATACTTCGACTCCACTATTATGTCGAATTAAAATCATTCGAAATCGAACGAAAATCATTCGACTCACCGGATTTGCATTATCAAAAATAGGCCTCGGTGTGATGTGATGGTTTGGTTTTGCTAAATTACACTATGACAAAGTGTAAGTCATGGAACAATTACAAAGAGGAGATGCCGTAATAACCGTTTTGTAAGAAAGTATTTTTGAGGCTACACGAGGAGGAAGGCAGACGTGCGGGGTGTTTGGTTTCGGCCGTGGCTCCAACCATGGAGCACGAGCAATGACAAGCCCCGCCCACTTGTGCGTCGGCGAGGCGCCAATGATCACATCACTGCGCCATTTCAAACGGCTCTCTTTGTGTAAGCTCCATGGTGTAAGTACTAATTTATTTATCCGTTACACAGTATGCTATTGAAAATTTTTAATGACTATCCAAATAAAATGTTTCGTCCCAATTTGTATTCATTCCAGCGAAATGATTATTTTATATATATAAATGATAATGGGCCAACTCAGTCCGCCGCTGTGAGCACAAAGGATTATTGATGAACACATTATTACAAATAATCGGTCACATCACATGATCACATTATACGTACGTACAGGGTGTTACAAAATGGTTGAATTCATTCATTCGTACCGAGTGGGTTACATGGTCAATCGAGCTTGCGCACCCTGGTTTCAGAGTTTTGCGGAACCGCTTTTCAGCCTCTGACGTGGTTACTTTAAATTTAATGGTAATTTTGTGGTATTCCACTAGATAACAACCGGGACCAACGGCTTAACAATACAATACAATATATCTATTTTGCTCTTATTTCAATAAATACAATTTAACGTGCCTTCCTAAGCACTATAATTTTTTTTAATGTTTGTTTATGTTCGTGAAGTTGTTTATTTTGTTAATTCATTCATTGTTATTTTCTCAAAACATCTCCAAATTTCTTCAAAATCTGATCAATGGTTTGGTTGTGAAAGCATAACAGATGGTATGGATCATCGTCCTTCATCATGATATTATGTTTATTATCCATTGATTTTATGGATTTCTTAATGGCTGGCTAAGCAATTGATTTAAATTGGAGATGTATGAGAAATTGCTTAGCATACGACATACGAGTAATTACGTTAATTGCATGTAATAACATTACATTTTATTACTTGTGGTTATAACACGTGTGATTATGACATTCAACCTGCAGTTGGCAACAAAATTGTTTGCAAACAGACGTAACTTGTTTCTAACTTTCTAATTCATAAAAAATATTGATCGTTCGTTAAGCCCACAATAACTAAATCCTATTTTATCTCGTTCTTTCACGTCAAATATAAATAAGAGAGGGACTGATATTTAAGTTAATGTGGGCTTATAAAACGTACGTTATTTTTATTAACAAAGGGGTTATACTTAATCCTTTTATTCATAAAAGTTAACAAATGCTTGTTAAGCCCGTTTTAACTGAAATGTATTTGGTATCGTTCTTTCATATAGCAACAGGGTAAGAGAGAAAAAGAGTAAGTGTAAATTTTATTAAAATATTGGAGGCAACTCGTGACAAGAATATTGGCCTGTATTTAAGCTCAAAAATTTATTTATTCAGGTAGACGTGTTACTGGTGTTAAATGAATATAGGAGCTTTATAGCCGTTATGATACGAAAGAAGCTCAAAAAATAAGTATTGTAATTCAGCAGGGTACGATATTTTTAAGTAGTTCAAGAAATTTTTAGTTTAATTTATGTATTATTTTAATTTATTGGTATTAAATTATGGAGGGCCGCAAATAAAAGCATAATTTCTAACTATCTAAGGTGTAAGGGTGAATTTTCTTAAAAGGTTGTCTATACGTCCATGGATTAAGTTTTTATTCATTCAAACCTTAAATTTAAGCATAATAATGATAAAATATTATTAAAAAAATGAAACAGCCCATGATGGAAATGGGATGCGGAAAGGAAGAAACAGTTTATCAAGATTACAATATCTGAACAAGACGCTTTTAAAGCGAGATTAAAGCAGGGTCGACGATAATGTATAGGTACGTTGAAGTTGATATAAATATGTTACGTCAAGCAAAGGTCAAACCTTGGTTAGTATGCAAACTCCGGAAACTGTAGTCTTTATTTAAATACTGAAGAATGTAAGCGAAATTGGTAACGTGTTAACTGCATATAGTACTAAATTGAAAAGTCAATCAACCCTGGGTCGTTTGCCTAACAAAATCCTTTTTTTGTTAGCACGCAAATACAAGTCATGCATGGTGCAGGCGTGTGGGCACTCAGCACATCATAGTTTGAGAGGACGCAAAGCCGCGGGCAAAAGCAAGTGATGTAATAATGTAAGAGAAAGAAGGCCTATTGTAATATATAATTGTATATTTTGTACAATAAAGTTTAAATAAATTATGTAAAATATATTTAAAAAACAACTTTCTTAACTGTTATGATAAATATATATAACTATAAGTCCGCTAATTACATATTTTGTAATGATGTTTCAGTAAATAAATATTAAGTAGAAGTAGACTTCATCAATAAGAACTAGAGGATGATAGAAGTAATGGGAAGGAACTCCATCGACAAGACCCCAGCATCCTCAACTCTATCAATTTTGAAAGAAGACTCCAACAAATCAGGCGTTATCTTTATTGTCCCCAACATCGTATTCATACAAATATAGTATCAACACGTGACTGATCCCATTTCTTAATCAATCGCCGTCGTTTATAGCGCACGTGATGTGTAACATCATCCATACCAAAACAAAACATTGACAGACCATAACATGTTATGAATAACATAATTTTTAAGAAAGGTGAGTTCTTTGTTAAGCAGCAATCCATACTAATTTATAAATGCGAGTCTGTCTGTCTTTCTGTCTGTCTGTCCGTCCGTCGGTCTGTCAGTCTGTTATGCTTTCACGGCCAAACCGCTGAACGGATTTTGATGAAATTTGGTATGAATATAATTGAAAACCCAGAGGCCAAGCATAGGCTACTTTTTAACGTAGGCGGAGCTGCGGGAAAAATCTAGTATCTAAATAATGAAAAGCATTGGCACAGAATTATTATTTGGTGTTCGATTTTTAAGTGCGCCATCGATAGCGCCTACCAAAGGAAGTAAGCATAATTGAACAAAACAAAAAAATAAAATAATAGTCTGTAAGTAGAGAGATAGATAGATAGATAGATATACACTTTATTGTACCAATCACAAAATTAAAAGACTAGTTGATTAGAGAGAGACTAGTTGATGTCTTTTTCTAAGTGTCTTTTATCCATCGCGATTTTATCATTACTCGTGATGTTACTCTTTCTGTGAAAATTGCGGTAACAACTAGTTACTATTTTAAACGCCCCTTTTTAAAGGCCCGCGTGTGTATATCCATACACACCCATACTATAATATTATAAGTGCGACTGCGAAAGTCTCTCTGTCTGTCTGTCTGTTACGCTTTGTCTGTTACTCTTTCACGGCCCGACCGGTGAACGGATTTTGATGAAATTTAGTATGAATGTAGTTGAAGACCCGAGATCAAACATAGGCTACTTTTTGACGCAGGCGGAGCTGCGAAAAACAGCTAGTGTGAAATATATATGTACAAATAATATAGATAATAGGTAGTCTAGATGTTGACGTTCGATAATCTTCAGTAGATTCAAGAGAGCGGTACTGATTGATGTTAAATATAGTTTGTTTCTAAAATAATTTCCTAAGAGTATGTGTGCGTAGTGTCCGAATAGAACTATCATTTTTACACAAAAAACAAAAACCGATTTCCATCCATCTTGAGGGTATCCTGAACCTAAGATGTTCCTACACCAGGGAGAGATACATCGTTAGGCTGTGCTACATGTTCAGCTTGAAAATTTGAATCCAGGAAATCCTTTTAGGTCAAGATTATGTCTCATATATCCAATTGGTCCCAGCAACACTTTTTGATAACACGATTTGAATATGAATCAGCTGATTTGCGCATTCAAGAAACCATTCCATACGAGACACAAGCATGACCAACCAGCTGATAAAACAGACGATTAAACAATCAACCAATAGCACTTCGTTGATTCAAGTGGCGGCTGTAACCGTAGCCCGCCAATGAGCCCGCGCCGTCATCACAGTGGAATCAATGTAACATGCTTGTAATGTCTGTTTTTGTATTTGTGTGATATGTATATGAGTCACGTCATAAGGACAATACTGCTTGAAAGAATCAAGTGTCAACTAGGCAACAACAAAATTTACAGAGTGCATCATATTAATAAAGAAATGTGTAAGCTTATAATTTTGAATAGGTAAGTGGTCAAGTGCGTGTCGCGGACCACGCTCAATGTAGGGTTCCGTAGTAGTCCAAATTATAAAGAATTTAAACTTAAAACACACCAGTATCAGTAGTCATTCTGCAGATGTAGCAGGAACGCCGCTTTGGTTAACACAAATGTATGGAAACCCCTAACCGAACCCACTAGATGAGCTCAGGGATACTAGAATACGAAAGGCATGTTATGCGGTTAGTCCCGATTGTTATCGATAGATAGCAGACGTTAGGCTGAGTGAGATGCATTTAAGGATCCTGCCAATCTGACAGAGTTGGCCACTAACACACTTCGGGTCATGCCCTGTTTACTACGGAACGTCTAAAAAACCTGGGCATGAGTTCCAATTATCCCTTTTTTCATCTTTCATTCATTTGCCAACTTAATAATACCTCTCTTTTCCGTTCGAGTTAGATGTAAAATCAACTGTCCGTCAATCACGTGAGAGGATGAGCTTTCATTTTTGTGTTTGTTCCGCAAATAATGTCTCGTAATAGCGTCTGTATTTGCGCTTATACGAGTATGATCAATTTTTGCTCTTCTGTATTTAAGCCCGCCTTTACTCTTTTAACTTCTAATTTTGCGATTTACCATATGTAGACAATAAAGATATACTTAGTGTATAATTCTGATAAGTAGACAAACAGGTCTACTGCACCCTGATAGAAAGCGGTTACCACACTCTATCAGTCGTTTGCAACATCTGCAGCATCATTAGTGAATTATGGGCCGAGATGGATCTTTTTTTATTTGATTTACGCTCTTAGAAAGAAAATCGTATGGTCTATTAAAGAGAAAAAAACATATGATGGTGGATCTCATCCCGAAAAGGGATCTCTTCCAGTCAACTAACATAGAGACGACTTTGCCAATTGTTTGGTTACCGGACGAACTAATTAAAGTTCAAAATGGAACCATAACTCTACATTAAAATTAAAATTTAATCAACTAAATCTAAATTAAATACCAAATGGTCTGTTTCGACTATTTGGTATTCAAATGTTTCGGAGATATTAATTAATCTGTCGGCTATCGGCAACTTTAATTAAACGTCGAGAAAACTTGTGGAATTGTTTGAGAAATTTTAATAAGACAATGCAATTGAACGTTTTGAATTATGATTGCCTCATTCTACAATTTAATATTATGAGTATGTATGTAAGCTTCTATTAAAGCTGGTTTCCGTATTTAGTGTATAAATGTCCTAAGAGAAAATTAGTATTGAAACTGCAATATATTAAGTATAAGTAACTAGCTTTTAGCGCGGCTCCGAACATACTTCTTTGGTTTTTACCTTCGCTATTTGACTTCGCTTAGATAAATAATATATCTAAGGAATAGATGATAATAATAAAAACAGACTTTGTATTACGCCCAATCGTCAAAAATACAAACGTAACTAAATATAAATAGAAAAGCATAAACCACTATATACTTTTTATATGATTCTTTCATATGTACCCAGAACAAAGAAATAAAATGGGTAGGTTCCGATGTAATACGTAAGTCATATTGTGGATAAGTGCTCCTGATCTACTTAGACGATGATGTCATTTCATGTGGTCGTAATCTATGCATCCAGTGTTCCTAATGACAGTAACAGATTCGAAAATGCTCACTGCTCGCATCTGAGCGATAAGACAGTCATTACTTAAATTACTTTTTAAACTATGGCCATCCTTCGTAAAGATTAGCACAACTTCAGTAACATTACTTAAAATTTTGTGAATATGTAGACCAATACACTTCGCTCGTGGTACATTTTTGTGAAAAGAAGTCTTTGGGAGGTAAATGTATGTATGTATGTAAAAATCTTTATTGTACACAAAGAACATAGTATCAGAATACAGGTTGCAACAAAAAGCGGACTTATCCTAAATAGGGATCTCTTCCAGTCAACCAAACGGACATAGACATATGGGCACAGAAGCGGGCACAACACGCAAAGAAATCTTACGTACAAAGTATACATAGACTTACATGTAACATACAAATTTAATTACTCATAAAAACAGTAAGCTCAGCTCATCGTAGTATTCACTAACCCGAGTTTTGAAAGAGTGAGAAGACAGTCGCACCAATTAAGTAGGAGATATTTTTTTAGTTTCAATTTTAGAATATTTCGTACAAATTACAAGCAAATCCATCAAAGAATGTCTTTTAACCTCTTAATACCTCCTTAGGAGAAGAATTTTTAAAATTCTTTATTTATTAGTTTAAAGAATAAGATGACTATAAATACAATTATTTGACCTATCGAATCGGGATTTATCCTTGTAAGTATTTTGCCCATGAAAATAAAATATTTGTAGGAAAGTTGCGACTTCGAAATTCTCAAAGCCGCCGAAATATTCCGCCGAGATGCAACCTCGATGCTGACATTAAAAATACGTTTCGTCGTGTAAACATTACTTCCTTCCCTTAATATACACTTTTTATGATACAAGTATCCTCTACCAAAAAATATTCCGAGAATCCAACAATCTGTGGGGTCGCTTAAACCACCTCAATGATCACTGCTTATTATACAATATGGAGGCTTGGCTGCATTCTGAAGATTCACGAAGCCGACCACGAGGTTGTAAAATGGATTGACAGCCTTCTTTTTTGCATCGACTTTGCCGCAATGCATTCAACCAATTCAACTTTTCGCAAATAAATAATAATAAGGAGAAATATAGTGATCAAAGTTCAAATATTTATTTTAAGGTCGGTCAAGTGCAAAAGTTGTGTAATTTTAATTATTAGTCTCAAGATTAGACTGCTGATCAATAAACATCAATGAACGTAGCCGACTTCCACTTGACTTTTTACCTCTCAGTAGGAATCAGTAGGAAAAACCAAGCACTATTTAAAAAATAATTTGTGTGTGCCTATTTCAAAAATTTTAGTTTTAGAGTTTTACTAGTGGTAGGTACAGAAGCTATTTTAATAGTACAGGATATTAATCAAACATAATAACAATTATGAGAAGGTAATTGAGAGACAAAATAGGAGAAAATATTATGATATAGCGCAGTGATTCCCAAAGTGGTCCAGGTGGACCCCCAGGGGTCCACGGGAGACTTGCTGGGGGTCTACGTAGGCGTGAACAAAAAATGGGGGTCCATAAGATGTTAATGGGGGTCCACGAAAATTTATCTGCTTTTGATAGTAAAGAGCAAAAATGTAAGCATAGTTTTTATAAGGGCCTACCTACATTGTTTTAAGTACCTATCTAAGCAGATAATATTTTAATAAGGCAAGCGACTGTTACTTGTCCAAACTTGTGTATTCGATATTACGTACAATTTCGTGTACAGACTTGCAAAGCGCTATCCGCCCGACAATGCTTAATGCTTGTTCAGACATGAACTTGATCAACACTATAAATACTTGATGCCAAAGGCAACCAAACGCATTCATTTGTTTCCGGAATTTCGAAAACAAGGCGGAATTTGGAAAAAAGTTGTGAGAAAATTTATATCTGTGTTTGCTAGTGCCGGAGAAAAGTAAGTAACCTACCTTTTTTTGTTATAGTACTTAAGTATTTTGTTTACGTGTACTAGTCGGTTGATCACAACGGCCTGTATAGATAGGTAACTTAGTAACTTACAGATATTTTAATTGTCCTCTTTCGATTTGAAGACAAACACAGCACGTTTTATTCAATTGTTTTTTCACGAGAGAAGCACTGCCTCTCTAAAAAGGCCGAATAAGCAATATTGCAGAGCAATTAATTTTGTAATTTTTCTTGCAAATAACTACTAATTTTATAAAACAGTAATTTCATAATCATGTTAAATTGATTTTGAAGTAACTATTTTATCAAAACTATTCCTTTTCGGAAAGAGCGAGCGGTGCGCGGGCGACGGGAAAAGGGCGGGGCTTGAACTTCGATGCCTGTTTGTCACGTTTTAACAATGAAGCCGCAGACAAAAAATACGCAAATACACGGAGCGCGTGAACTCATTGATTTAATAAAATGTTAGTTATCGTTTTTATGGACAATTTTGGGATTTCGACGTTTATTTTTTCCTACACAAATATGATCAGTATTCGATACTGAGTACACTAATTTTTATTTATACTATTAAAAATTAGTGGTAAATTATGTACTTTAAAATTGATACCGTTTTGTGAAAACGTTTGTATTTGTCTCAGCGGTTTATTAGTTGGTCCCTTTACAAGCCGTAATTCTATTTCCGCGTGCTGACAAAGGCTGCGGTGTGATACCTATATTCAGAAAAAAACTTGGTTACTAAAACATTTTTTTTACAGGTAAGGTAACTGACACGAAACATGGCTACAGCAAAGAAAAAATGTCGACAATATAGTGTCGATTATTTGAAATATGGTTTTGTTCCATCAGAGGCAGACAAACAATTGCCCATGTGCCTATTATGCAACAAAGTTTTGAGCAATGACTCTATGAAACCATCAAAGCTCGAAGATCATCTAAAAAGGTGTCATACTGATAAAATAGGTAAAGATTTAAAATATTTTCAAACATTGAAAGAAAAATATGGAAAGAAACCCACCATGCACAGTATGTTCGCTTCAACATCTCAAAGTAACGATGATGGCTTGCGGGCATCTTACAATATCTCATTACTTATAGCAAAATCTGGAAAACCGCACACTATCGAAGAACAATTAATTTTACCCGCTGTTGAAGAGGTTTTAAAAACTGTTTTGCACAAATCTCCATTTGACGTACTAAAAAGAATTCCATTAAGTAACAATACTGTACAAAAACGCATTGATGAAATGAGCTCTGATATCGAAAGCTTTTTGTGCAATCATCTGCAAAAAACTCATTTTTCTATACAACTGGACGAGTCAACGTTACCCAGTAATGAAGCATTACTATTGGCATATGTCCGATTTATTGTTGAGGAAGAAATTCACGAAGAATTGCTATTTGCCAGAACTTTGGAGACTGACACTAAAGGCGAATCAATATTTAATGTCCTGAGTAATTTTTTTACGGAAAAATCGATCCCATTTACAAACATTATTTCAGTGGCAACAGACGGAGCTCCTGCAATGGTCGGGCGATATCGTGGGTTTATAAGTCATCTCAAAAGAATTATACCAGGACTTACAGCTATTCATTGCGTAATCCACCGACAACATCTTGTGGCAAAACATTTAAGTGACAGGTTGAACCAATCTCTTCATTTTGTAATAAAAGCTGTCAACAAAATCAGAAGCAATGCATTGAATACACGTTTATTTGCTCAATTGTGCGACGAAAATGATGAAGACTTCCAACGACTGCTCTTACATACTGAAGTACGCTGGTTGTCGAAAGGTGCATGCTTAACGAGATTTTACTCTGTTTTCGATTCCATATTAGAGTTCTTAGAAAGTAGAGATCCAGATTTAAAAGAAAACTTGATCAAATTCAAAGCAGACATTGCGTATTTGACAGATTTGTTTAAAAAATTTAATGATATTAACTTGCAGTTACAAGGGGACAGCCTGAATTTAATAAAAACAAAGGGGATAATTTCGGCTTTTCTTGGGAAATTGAAATTTATGAAGCAAAACATTAGTCGGCGCGAATTCTCTCAATTTCCAAACTTGTCGCAGGTAGAATGTATTGATGAGGATATCCATACCTACAGTCAACATTTAAGTGCCCTGCATGATGACTTCAAAACCAGGTTTGAAGATATACTGACGATGGATATACCACCATGGATAATAAATCCATTTGATGAAACGGAAGTGGCCAATGTTGTATTACAAGAGGAGCTGCTCGAGCTAAGCACTAATGAGGAGCTGAAGGTGAAATTTAGAAAAGGCTACCCAACATTTTGGCTGCAAGCAGAAATACCCGAAAAATATCCTGGACTGTGGGAAATCGCAAGGAAATTTTTAATAGCTTTTCCCTCGTCATATCTTGTCGAAAGGAGTTTTAGTGCCGTTACAAACCTCTTAACAAAAAAAAGGAGCAAATTAAACATCACAGAGCGGGGGGATTTGCGGTTATTGCCCACAAAAATAAAGCCAAACATTGATCGTTTGCTGACACTCCATCAGATACATCCTTCCCATTAATTAAAATTATGACCTGAACCTATATTACCTTAATATTTTTTTCTTGTAATTCTATTCTTTTAATAAATAAAGTGATATAAAATGTACCATTTTTCGTTTTTATTTTACATATCGAAATATAGGGACAGAACTCAGAAGTGACACAATTTTTATTTTTTGGCGACTTTAAGAATGTGGTAGAAATGTAGCAGCAGGGGGTCCACCGAAACCAGTAAAATTTTGAAAGTGGTCCACGAGAAAAATAAGTTTGGGAACTACTGATATAGCGCTTAAAATCTAGGTCGTATCTCATACTTAGGAATATCGTAATAATTGTTTGTCATTATGTATTGAAAAACTTTACAACTCTGTAATTAATTTTGCAACTTTAACCAAAGGCTTAGCGAATAATATCGATTCATTCATCACCAAAAATAAATTATTGTTTGGCAAAAGTTTTAATGAATCAAGTTTGCAGATAAGACAAATATTCTATTAAATTTAGCATGTAGATTTTGTTTTGGCGTCATTTCTTTACGGGCTTTGGAGCGTGTTTCCCAGTTACGTCCTTAGCTAAAAATCACAGTAGGCACGGGGGGAAGTATTCAGGTAATAAGGGTCGATCAAAAATCCTATGTCAATCTATAATAAAGTGTAAAAATGACTAAGTAGTATTTGATTTTCTTCTTGGCCGAAAACAAAAATTTTATTTGCTAATGCCGTTTGTTTTTCCAATATTGTAAATGGTAATGAGGCCTCGAAATTATATGGAATTTTGTAAGAGTTTCTTTCTTGATAAAAAATGATTAAATTGGGCTCCAATTTAATTATTTTTTTATTTTAGTGGCAAAAAATTAAGGATGACTTGACTACACCAATTCCTTCTATTTTGGTCATTCTCACAGTTTCAGTTATGAATTTTCTTGGAGAAAAAAAAGTAACGTAAGCAAAATCCTAGGGACAAGGGTTAACAATAGTTTAGGAGTCAACGCGAAATTTCGGGCCACGATATAAATACCAAAGTTAACCCTCTGTGCTCAGTTAAGGTGCAATTTGACAATACAAAGTGCAAATTGTGTCTGAGAATAGCACAAGACGTCCGTCTATTACAGCAATTGAGACAAAAGGATAATGTTTGGCCGCGTGTCAAGGTTAGCTTGATTCTTTCAATTGGACATAAAAATTGACACGCTAGATTTATTCGTTAAATTTATTTTCGTTTTGGCGTAAATCGATCGATTTTGCGAGCGTGAAAGTATCTTGATTTTTACTATAGTTTGAGAATTATAGCTTTTTATACAGATAATTGATTGGCCATTTATTAAATCCATAAACTTGTTTTAATACTTTTAAGGGCCTGAAGGACCAAGTAAGCACATGACAAATTCGAAAGTTAAAAGTTTGGGTGTTTGGTTCAATTCAACGCTTCAATTGTAGTACGGATTATGATTAAATTTGGTATGGCCTATATCTATACTCGTATATGGTATGGCAATAGTTTGAGAAATAGACAAGAAAAAAGATATAAGGTTAGGGCTGTAAGTAGTATCCACCTAGTATATTAATATATTAATTGAACGATAACTTAATAGGTATTAGTTATAGTACTAACTTACACCTTGAATGGAAAGTGACTGTGAAATTGTATACGACTACATTTACATTTTATAAGTACAAAACTAGATAAATATAAATTCAATTTCCTTCGCACAATTCTAATCTAGTATGAAGGAAAAAATCAACGTTACAAATATGCATCGGAGTGCAATTTTATGACTCTTGTATCAATATAAGTCAATAACGACTCGTGATTCATGTTCGATTTATTGTGACGCAAGTGAAGTATATTACACAGTAGTTTAAAGAATAGGCTAGCTATAAATTCTTGACATTGTTACCTATAAGCTGAAATACCTACAAATGTTCTGAACATATGTAGAAGAAATTCTACAGACAAGAGCCTAGCTCTTAATTATGACGAGGATATTTAAATCGAAGAATTTATAAAATCAACAGGTCCCGTTCAAAAGCCGTACGTTCTTAAATCGATTGTTCAGAAAGTCTATCCTTTGTAGGAGCGTAAATAGCCGCTTCTGGCAGAAAACCATCATTATAAGTCTACAGCTGTGCCTTATAATTTTACATGCCGAATGATTTGTATGTAAAGTGGGATACATAAAAAGTATCCTATATATAGTGTGTAAGCGTGTAAGCTTAAAAATAATAATTTTACACTTCAAACAATATTATTAACTGTTGATAATTTAAAGCCTGTTTGGCGTCGTAGGAATTGAAAGCAAGCTCTTTTCATGCCTTTATTAAGTTCTCCATATGTATTATAGTACTTAGGAATGTGACATAAATGTGCATTACAGCTATTGAAACCTACACAGAGTCAGAATGAAAAGGAACATAGATTTGCATTTATGAAATCGTACTGGACTTAACGCAATGCACTATTTCAATTCCTATAATGAGACAGGCTGGACAAAGTAGGTTTCAAGTATGTAATCAATTATACAACAACGCAGTCAAGTTATGAATATATAGATATATTCTTTATATAAATCTTTTGTAATAGAAATTACTTTTCAATATAATCGAAATAAGCAAAATTTATGCGATTTTACCGCGTTTATTTATTTCGATTTGTAAACAATCGCGAAAAGAAAAGACAAGCAGAAGCAGCGTCGTTTCCCAAGAAAACTTCTAGCCTATAGGAAATATTTTTTCCTTGCGTTATGATTAAGCTTACTTCTTTTTCGTTGTTATTTATTTATTAGTGTAACGCAATATATCAAAATACAGTTAGTATTAGAGGGTCTATAAAATCATGAGGTTCGTTTAGAATCGGTACATCTTTACTTAACAAAAATAACATGAATTACCGGGCAGAAAATATTGTAGTATATAATTAGTGCACTCAATAGCTATTGAGAAGAAAGAGATTTAGAAAAAGAAGACGTAAAGCACTCTTTATTGTTTTTCGTTCAATGTCTGTTCAATCCAGCCTACTTTCATCATTGAAATCAATGTACAGAAGGTTTTTATTGAGCCTCTGTGCTGGCCAATAGAGTACCAGCTAAATGGAGTGCACGGTGTACGGCTATTCAAGGCACGCGTAATTGACTAGCTGAATGGATTTTTCCGAGAATACCGGTATTGGTGAATGTATCAAAGTTTGATCACAAATAGTTATACATCAATGAAAGATAGCTGGAATTTAGCAGCGCTCTAGTGACATACTCAAGATATCACGAGCGTTAAATATAATACTTGTTTGACAACAATAACTACTACTACTCATTTTAGCGCCTTCCCAGTTGCATTCTTGGCTGGTTGCCTCGTAGCCCAGGGTCCGTTGCTTGCGACAACGGCATCGTATATAAAGATCACCCACAGAATATACAGTGACTTTTAAAAGACTAGCCAAGTTTTACAGTAAAAATGAAACATAACCACTTAATTTAAAACAAAAATGTGAAAACTGACAAAAAAATCGTTTTTTTTTCTCGCTTTTCATTAATTTTTTAAATAAGAACTTAGTTTCACGTACTGCTGAAACTTTTGGCTGGTGCTTAAAATTACTTTTTAAAGTTTAAACCCTGTTTCTCAAGTAAATCTATATACTTACCATGGCAACTACCACAAAACGATTCCTTGTGGTGATATGGTATTAGGATTGTACATCCTAATACCATCCGCACATATTGTCGTTACTAGGTGGGATCCTGATCAATCGCTGGACATACCAAAAACATATAAATTCTTCGTTTCTGAATCTGACTAAAATCTACAATAAACTTATGCGATGTATCACCCAACTTGCAGATAAATTCAAAGAAAACGAATGTGGAGTATCAATCATCTAGGTCCAAACTCCTAACTAACGTGTTGTTTATATCAACATCTGACCAAAATCAAACAATGATGTCTCTGTTTTCAAATTCAATATGGACGTTGACGTTGTACTTTTAGTTCCAATATGTATATCTTTGTAACAACTGGCCCTGTGATTTTTTTCAAGATTTTTACACCAATGCCGATGTAGGTAATTAGAAACCCATAGAACACATCAAATTCTTGAGTGCTATTTGTTTTACACGCAAACTCGGCGAGTCGAATTATTTTTGATTGATATCGTTTAGTTTTCGTTCGACATAATTGGCGAGTTGAACAAATTTTTATTCGACTGGTTTTGTCAAAAATAGCAACATAATATCTCCATTTTTATCATTGCTTAAAATATTGATAGGTAAATTAAACTATTTTAATACGGTTTTTATCGCGTTTATTACTTATTTATTTACACCTGACGTTTCAAACACTTTACAGCGTTCATGGTCGCAGGCAGACTAAGTTAACATTTGTCTTTGATGTCATAAGATTACAAACTACCGCCTGAATTTTTTATTTCAATCGCGAAAACATAAGAAATCATTATTGATAGGTACCTAGTTTACAGTTGTTATTGCAAAAGTCATTTGTATGCAAAATGTGCAAGAATATTTATCAAACATGAATTTGTATTTACAAAATAAGTTATGGAAATATTGTATTAAGACCATGACGATGATGAGAGGTATGTAATATACTGCACATGTATAGTAACGTGTTTTAATTAACCAATCATTAATAATATTTAGTTTCGTAAACAAGTTAGGTTTATTTCTGTTAGTCATCATCATTGACTTAAAGCCCTATGCCCCTTATCTGGGACGGAGGGCTTCCACAGTGACTCTCTCCTCTTCGATTAGTCATCATCATCATGCCTAGATTAAAACGTTATTAATAAGTTAAACATAGTTTGCGGACTTACCGCCGCACTCAGTGTCCAAAACAATTAAGCAAATTTTTAAATTTCAATAAAAAACTACGTTAGAGGGAGAATTTGGAAATTTATATGCACTTAAGTAATAATTTTATGTTATTTCAATATTTACAAAAGCAACTTATTAGAACAAAAAAATATCTAACTTATAGGAGATTTTTTTATAAATTTGCTTAAGTATCGTTAAAGACTTTGGGTGCGGCGGTTAATGCTAATAATTCTCTACCAGTCAACCCTAAGGAATAACAAAAACTTTAGGTTCTAGATGGTGAAGTATTTGTTTGTCTGCCTGTCTGTACGTTTTCTATTTACTTTGTCAGCTTCTAGTTTTATTTTCTATTACGAAATGACTTGACGATCACCTTTGAGTAACTTGTCTATCCGTAGTCGTGTAAGAAGCATTGCTCACCTAGCATTTATTTACTTCTACTATGCAGAAAGGGCAAAATTTTAGAATTTGTTCAATCGTTTGAATGAAATTAAATATTGACGAATCTATCATTAAATATGCTCTCGGTGAAGGTCTCCAATATCATTATTATATAATCAGGACATTGACATGCATTTGTTTATTTTTATTTGTATTCGTTAAATAAGTTGTTTCAACTTGTGTACTTGATTTTAAAAATGATTTTGTGTTACTCGTCTACATCTCAGTGTGTGAAAATGCACCGGAAATCATCACGCATCTCGGTATTACTGTCTAAAAGTTAGGACTATTAAAAGTAAAAAGATAAGTAGGATATGCCTTAATATAGGCACTTTGTAAAATGTAGGTGAGGAAATTAAAAAAAAAGAACTTTTTAAAGGCGTGAATAGTCAAAGACAGACATACTTTCGCATTTATAATATTAGAATGTTAGTAACTTATATCACCTTTTACAACACAAACATTTACTTAGCAAGCCTACTAACTGACAAACTAAGTATTGAATTGAATGTATCATACCTACTTATGTTGCTACAGACTGTGTATCATATGTCATTGAGTGAATTGTAATCATAGTAGGTATTAATAATAATCGCTATTAGAACTATATCTGTAACAAAATGAACGTTTGCGCAATGAATCGTAATTGGGAATTGCTGTAATGTTCAATTAATATTTTGTGTCCATCTCAAAATTCTTTACGGATATTTGCGACCGCATCTAATTTGACGGCGAACCAATATTCTTGACATTGTTTTGGTAATTAGTCACATGTTGAAGCTAACAAAACAATTATACTGTTTTGTAAGCTTCGGTTCTTTAAATTCTGTGATAAATCCGATCTGCGATATTATAAGCAAGTATACGATAAACCACACAGTAATTACCCAACAGGAGCGAAGTTCTTGAACAGAAATAGCGCGTTTGTTATAACTCCGACAAAGAACTTCCACTATTAACAAATAACGAGCTCACTTACTTTCTCGACTGGCTAGCCCACATGTGTACTTCACGACACTTCGGAATATAGAACTACTGAACCTCGAACACGACATTGTTTATAGTTATAAGTCAAAGCAGGACTGATGGCAAAGACATTCTTGCGGCGAGAATGTTGCGCGTGCGACTGTCGGGACACGACCGATGTTCGTTCATATCGTACCACGATTGAAGCAGGGCTCCAGTACTCGCGATCTCTCACTATGATCCTACACCATATAATTTCACTCCACAACCGACCGCGCCGACATCCTGCCATGCACTGATATTTTTTACCACGCAAAGAGCAATTAATGTCAATGACTGACGAAACCGAAGCAGATCAGATGTTTTTCTCAGTCAATAATTGCTAATTTACGACATTGTACGGGGTTTTATACTATAGCTTTATGGTTCTCTTTATGTCATCGAAGCAATAAAGAACTACCTAAGTAGTTAAGTGTAATTTTATGTTTTTTGGTTTGGTTGTAGGTTTTTTTTTAAATTGTGATTTATTGTCATTCTATGACTCAGAGGAGTAACATAGAGGACGTTCCAATAGCGGCGACCAAGCCAAGATAAGCTGTACCCGCCGTCATTTATCATGCGCAATCGGAACAAACAGGAAAAAATCCAACGTGTGTTTATCCAACGAAAAAAATCCTAGATCTGTGGTCCATTCACAAATCTTAATATTGGACGGGATCACGGGACTAACCAAGTATATGTTTGACCTATTATTATCATAATCACCCTTTACGACTACTGTTATATTAATAAGGTATTTACACCGGATTCTTCCAGCAATAATTGGTACATACCCTCAATGTCACTCTTCACATCAAGTTTTAATTGTCATTTGTTAATAAAAATGACATAATACGGAACATTGTTTATTATTATAGTTATTGACATATGTTATTTTTACCCTAA
This sequence comes from Euzophera pinguis, assembly GCA_947363495.1. Lineage (NCBI taxonomy): Eukaryota > Metazoa > Arthropoda > Insecta > Lepidoptera > Pyralidae > Euzophera > Euzophera pinguis. The sequence continues at coordinate 9,565,713 of OX376171.1, forward strand.
TAACAAATACTTGATTTATAATATACCCGAGTCAAAAGTTTCTTTCTTAATGTTAACATTGAGATACATACAAACGTGAAGTATTTAAATACTAAATGTTTTTGTACGTCAGCCACGGAAAGTGGTATAGGGGTGGCATGTTACTGGAAAAACAAAATTTTTACGTAAATGGCGTAGTTCTGTTTGACAAATAAAATTGCAAATTGAGTAGAATCTGATAAATAAAGAATTGGCTAGAAACCGTCCCCAAGGGACTATAAAGAAACTTTAATTTCCTTTTGAATCCCAGACCTTGTTAAGAATTTGTTTGCTTAGATTACATGTAAATGTTGAAACATTATTTGAAATAAGTAGATACATGACTTTTATTTCTTTTAAAGAATTTGACCACGATCAAGACTGTTATTTTTGAGAATGTAAAACGAGAGTCGAATGATTTCCGTTCTGTTTTCATTGGGCATAATCGATGAGTCGAACGATTTCTATTCGATTTTCCGGTTTGTATGTTTGTATGTATGTAAAAATCTTTATTGTACACAAAGAACATAGTATCAGAATAGAGGTTAGGTTTGTATTCTCAAAAGCTGGCAATAGTTACTTAGCAGTTTTCTTTGTGAGTTGAGATACTATGGTGATCTTTAGGTGGACCGTATGCCTTTTAGTCTACTTATTTATCGCATGTCACTTTTGTTCGATGTTCAATCTGTGCATGTCTATTTCTACAATCTAAAAATTCACCTACGAGTATTTAAATAATCTACAGCTTCGCTCGTGAGGTCATTGAAATCCTTTGGCTCTCTCAATTACAATGAAAATGTATCTACTTATTCAATCCAATATCTAAAAGTAACTGGAACACGAGTAAAGGATTTACAAAGTACGAAATAGTACAAATGCAGAGAAAATGTTTAACAACCCAAATGTATTCATAAGAGTGACATTTGCATAGTAGCCCACTGACTCGGTAAGTGGTCACTAGGCAGTGGAGCTCATGAATATGACAACTCTGACACAAAACACAGTAACGTAAGTATAGAAATGGATATTAACTTTTAATCTAACGCCCTGCATATTTAAAACATAAAATTACAGGATAAAGCGCGTAAAATACCTTCATACGTTTCGTTTTACTTCATACCTTCCGACGTTTCAACCATGTTACAACGGCCGTGGTCATGGAACGACTGGCTCAGCATTTCTACGGCTGAATACTTCCACCTTCTTACTACTTTGAAGGAATTTTACGCGCTTAAACCTGTAATTTTATGTTTTAGAAGTGGATATGTCGGATAATAGGTTAGATCTTACATAAACTCACATTAATTTAACACGGAAGGCGTCCTGGGGGCCGATACTCGCGCCTTTAAAGAGGATTTCGCATGCGAGAGGTATTCTGTAGTCAGTCAGGTAACCATAGTTTTTCGACAAATCTCGACACTTATCTCTAAAGGCGAGAGAATCGACCTCCTGGCCTTGGATGCGAGCGATCGAGAAAAACGTTTGAATGAATGAACTTTTTATTGCTGTAAACATGGTTTCTCGAGTTCTTGTACAAAATCCGATAAATTTGTGATCAGGTCAAAACCTTTAAAGTCTTTCTCGGTAATTTATTTAGTAAGCGATCCTTACAACTGCGCCTCACCTACCTTCTGTGAGACGCAGCATTTAAGGTTGAAATAAATGATTTATTGTGCTGCTGTACTTTCCATATTTTGATCTCTGAAAATTCTTTTACTTTCTGTTCTGCAGCTTAAAATAATTTGTTGAGAAAAATCTATTGTGTCTTTACAGTAAGTAATTTAAACTATTAGCTAACTGCAAAATTTTAAAATAGATTTTCAAAAAGTAGATCTTTTGCTTTAGACATAAATCTCCTCGTCTTAATTACAATCAGATCAGTACCTACTAATTGCATGGGTTGGCAATGTCATTTAAAAATTTTGCATAACTGTATGAAGGTACTTTAGTCAGAACACATGCTCGACTAATGTACCCAAAGTAATAAAAACACGAAAAATATTAAATAGACCTACTAAGTAATAAAACGGACATTTGTGAATATAGGTTCAAACATATAAAACTTTATGTCATGTATATTAATATTTGTCCTTTATTTTAATTTTCATCCCACGTAGTAATAAAAATAGTGTACTTAAAAGCTACTAAGTAGTAGAGATTTATTATCAAGGTGACCTAGGTAGGCAGTTAGCAAATAGTATGTAGGTAGGTACCTACTTCTAGAAACTGAACTAGACTAAATTATAATTAACTATTTATTTATTTCATGTAATATGAGGGGAATACAATCGATCTGTTTAATATTTTCTTCTGGGTTAATGGGTTGTTTATTGCAAACAATAAATAAATATGTAGACAAATCACATAGATTGAGCCCCCCAACCCCAAAGTAAGTTTGAGATTTGTATTTTGGGAACTCAATGATACTTAGTATGTTTTATGATAAATAGTATACATATATAGATAAACATTATATTAACATGCCTGCCCGCTACTCGAATAGTCGGATCAAGATGGAAAATTGTATTTTTCAATCTGTGTGATGTGTGATATATTTACTTATTTATTTTATAAGATCTGACTATTCATAGACCTTACCCTCACAGGAAGCTTGAGGTTTCTGAAACTAAGGAAAATTGTAAATATATACTCCGACATCATACGAAACTCTATTAAAGCTAATTGTTTCTTTGTTAGACACTAACTTATAACCAATCACTCACTATTGTATTGGAAAACTCAGGAAATCAATGGGCATTGAAAGATTGAACATTACTCAATAGATCAGCATTGTCATATATTTTTAAAGCGATTAAGCAATATGCTACGTCTTCGTTTTTTTTTATACAACTAAGTAGGCAAACAGGCGTATGGCCCACCTGATGGTAAGTGGTTACCGTAGCCTATGAACGTCTGCAACACCGAAGATGTCACAAGCGTGTTGCCGACCTGTCCGCTATCAGCACAGCGACCCCTCTGGAGCCTGGCGACCCTACTCACCAGCAGGAACATAACACTGTATCATAGTGTTATTTGGCTGCGTTCTTCTGTAGGGTGGAGGTAATTTCCCAGACGGACTACTCCTTACAAAATGTCCTACCTCTCTTCGTCCCAGCGTATAGTCCTAGTTGCGTCGCCAGCTTACGCTTCGGAGCCCAGGGTACGCTTTAACCATGGTTCTAGATTTGGCGGTACTGGTTTTACATTTACATTACATTGGAACGACTGCCGTATGACTTCCGTAACCCTTTTTTACTATGGAAACCAGATCAATCGGACCATAACATTCTTTAACGACCACTAAATGGCATTCGGGACTAACGGCTTAACGTGCCTTCCGTAGCACGGAATCATCTTAACTATCAGACAATCATGTGATTCAAGCTTGCAATGTCATAACCAAACTGGAAACAACTAATTAAAGTGACTACCCGCGGAAACGAACCCGCGACAACTGGGTCAAAGGCCTAAACCACTGGACCACAGAGGCAGCATTACGCAATATGCTATATAATTGTATGTAAAACGTTATTTATAAAATAATGCCTTTATCTCACGTGACTTAATATAACTATTTTGTAAATGTTCATAATTATGATTGGCATAATATAAAAGGTAATTGTTTTGCGGGTATAATGATAGCGAGTTATGAATACTTCGAGCGATGTCTATCATACTTAGTCTGTTTTGAAGTTTTAATGTTCATACGAGTAGATGTAATATTATCCTTTTTCTGATCTCCTCAATGAACTCTCTTTATCTGAGTGTCGTGACTATTTACTACTAGATTTTTCTCCATAATTTTCAATTTAGTTTTGGTTAAGGACTCCTCAGAATTTTGAGATGAATGGAAAAAACTATTGATTAATACAGGTTAAAATTAGCCATATAAATAAAGAATAAATAAGTATTAATTATCCATCTATACCAAAGTCTTCTTACTTTATGGGTACCTTCAGTCTAGTCATGGACTTAATTACCGCCGCTCTCAAAGTCGCTAATGACTACTAAAGCAAAGCAAACGAGTATAAATTTAAAAATTTAATCTAACAGAGAATTTTTTATTTGAATTTAAAGAATTTGTTTTGATGGTCATTAATGCCACTGAGTGCGGCTGTGCACTTCTAGGATAAAAGACTAAGGATGGAGTCATTGGTTTTTCAAAAGTTGGAAAACACGCTCGGATAAAGAGAATGAGTACTGAGTTTACTGACCGACATACTTAGATTGTAATCTTTTTTCCCGCTATCTGCAATTTACTAGCAATCACGAAAACAATAATAATTATCACTAGTACTGATTCACGAGATATTGTTCATTTTACTATTGTCTGCGAGTTCAAGTTCAAGGTTCATTTTAATTTATTCAATATCGATTAGCTAATATTCTCAGTCCGTCAATTGTTTTGTATGAAGATAATCACGATTATGATAATTTACATCTTTCAAAATATGCCGTGTGGTTAGTGTGGTATAGATCATTTTCGCCTTCACGTGGATGTCTTAACAGACGACCAAGGCACAGAGTTAATATTATGGTAGGTTAGCACTATTAATAATTCTATGACTAAGGGAGAAATAGTAATGTGGTAAATTCCCTCCTCATTTATATCTGGCTTCTAAAATGACATAATAACTTTTTTTTAATACAATGAAACAAAGAACCTTATGAAGAGAAACCAAAGTATCACGTGTAAGAAAATCCCATGCTCTGAATCCATATGATTCAAAATGCAATTAAAAAAGCGCGGCATTACATTCAAGATCTTTCAGAATATACACAATTTTAGATGTTAGAGCTTGTTATTTTACATACATACATACATACCATCACGCCTTATTGCCGTAGGGGTAGGCAGATACTAATTTGTTATTTTAACATATCTTCCAATTCCACAGAAGCAACAGCTAAATAACGTTATTGTTTATTGATTGCTGACCCGAAACTCTTCCGCCCAATTTGTCAATGAGATTGCGATAAAAGGTCAGCGATCCGTGAACACTTCACCCCTGGTCTTTGGCCGTCAATACCCATCGCTCAATTATCTTTGACTAATGAATGAACTCTGGTGTCGATGCGAAATTCATGATTTTAGACGGGGCAGAATCATATAGCAATTTGAACGTCCGACGTAAGACCCAACCAGTGCTGCACTTTGATATGTGTAGAATCTATACTTACTAATGTTATAAATGCGAAAGTCTATCTGTCTGTCTGTCTGTTACGCTTTCACGGACAAACCGCTCAACGGTTTTTGATGAAATTTGGGATGAATATAGTTAAAAGACCCGGGGTCAAACATAGGCTACTCTTTGACGCAGGCGAAGCTGCGGGGAAAAAACTAGTTGAGTAGAATAACGAACCGACAAAACTTCATCGGGATTCAATTGTAAAACAAATCTTTTCGGAACAATTTCTTTAAAGGAGAATGAAATTAAAAGAATTAAGTGGTTTGTTTCACCCAGTATAGTGTCAACAACTTCAAGAGACAAAATCAAATGTATTTTCTTTTTTTTGTAAAACGGCGGAGGATTTCAAGATAGGAAAGTAAGACGTTAGCCGTCGTTTGACACTCTCATAATCGACCCAGCAGTCTGGGACATTTAAGTGGCTTCTATTCTGTGTTGCTCTATTAGTTCTCTATATACGTTCATATCCATATCGTTCTGTATTCGTTTCGAATCACATTCTTCATCTTCATCCTAGCGCTTTCTCGGTTTCATCCTCAGCTAGTTGCTTCGGAGCATAGGGTCCGTTTCAGATCACAAAGTAGATAAAAAGTATAAATAAATAAATTTCTACGCAATAGTATCATAGGATGATGACACGTTATGTCATCACTAACGCAACTTTTTCCAACGTATTGACGGACTAATTCTATTGTTTTTTATTGAGTTACGAAAACTAAAAGGCGTGCGAATAGAATACGTCTGCCTTTTGAATTTTAAATTAGATAGCGACTGGAACGAATAGTCTAACATAGTCGCTTCTAAATATTTTAGTAATAAAAAAAAAAAAACGGCCTGTATCAAATTTTTCATAAAATCAATATGAATTTCTTACACACAAGTTACACAACTAACACAAATTATTGGGTACATATTAGAATGCCAAAAAACATAACGCCTTTACTTAAATGTACGAGATCAAAATACCCCAAATCAAAACACCTTAAGATTTAAAATACCCGAACGGATTACACCTTGCAAAACACCAAAACAATATGTACAATGCCAGAATTAGAACGAAACGTATTTAAATACTGCATTCTATAAATTTCATGATCTATAGACTATGTTTTAAAATCTATGTTTCCCATCCGTAAGAGTTAACGAACGCACAAAACAAAAAAAAAATACGTGGATAACAAGAGGTCTTAGATTAGCTTGTAAAACTAAGTGATCACTTAGGTTTTCATACTATAAAAAAGAATGAAGTAAACTAAAATACAAAACCTATTCTGCTATATTAAAAAAATGCATAAATCAGTCACAGAAACTAACTAGCAAAAGATATCTAAACTCTTCTTCATATATTTGACTCTTCTTCTTGGAATTTGATAAAACGTGAAAAACCTATAAAAAATAAATGTATAAAACAGATAGTGCACAATGACAAAATTATTATGAACCCAGTTGACATAGCAAATGCTTTTAATGACTTCTTTACAGATATTGATAACAATAACGTTAATTCAATAATAAATAGTCTCTGTATTTATTTCCCACGAATGCTGGAGAAATATGTAAAATAATTTCCAATTTAAAAAATACGAATGCTGTAGGTTATGATGATTTATCGACACGCATAATTAAATCATGCAAGCATGTTTTATCACCTATTATAAGTTATCTGGTAAATTTGTCATATGTTCAAGGGGGTTTACCAGAAAAGTTAAAAGTGACAATGATCAAATCTTTACAAAAAGAAAATAATACAGAAAACCTCTCAAATTTTAGACCGTGCGAAAGGTCTACCGTCCGTAATTTCAAAAATTTTTGAAAAGGCCATTAAATTTATGGATGTAAATCAGAATGGCTTTCAAAAAGAAAAATCAACAACCCTAGCAGCATTCAATTTAGTATTTGAAGTATGTTGATGAATCAATGGAGGTAATGGCATTTTTTGTGGATATGAGTAAAGCTTTTAATTTTGTATCACATAACCTTTTGTTATTAAAATGTAAAAATATGGACTTAGTGGCAATACTTACAACTGGCTAAGTTATATAGGTATATCTAAAAGATAGAAGTCAATATACAGTAGTGACGAATATTGATAGTAATATGAATGAACTGGAGCAGAAATCTGAAGTAAAAACGAGGAATGTTGGCGTTCCACAAGGAAGTGTTTTGGGTCCATTACTGTTTTTACTGTACATCAATGACTTGCCAAAGTCTACTAAACATTTTTGTTCACTATTTGCTGACGATCTACCAGTGGTAATAGCAAATTCAACTAAATCAATTACATTTTATAGTCATAAAGATGACATAAATAAAACTTTGTGTGACATTACAGATTAGCTTTAAAATAACAACCTTATTACAATAAATTTAAAGAAAACTAAGTTTGTACAATTCCATAATCAACGAAATAATCGAATTACAGATATTGAATGAAATTAAACTATTTTAATACGGTTTTTATCGCGTTTATTACTTATTTATTTACACCTGACGTTTCAAACACTTTACAGCGTTCATGGTCGCAGGCAGAGAGATGAATAACAATCGCGAAAACATAAGATATCATTACAGATATTGAAGTTAAACAATATAAACAATTAATAAATCAGAGTGACGAAGTAATATCTTGGGAATAACTTTAGATAAAAATAGTACCTGAAAGTCCCATATAAAAAACTTGTGTGCAAAAGTAAAAAGATTCTCTTACGTTCTATGGAGACTCGCCTGGGTTTCTGACATAAAAACGGCATTAATGGCATATCACGGTTACGTTGCTTCAATTCTGCGGTATGGAATTATTGTGTGGGGAAACTCTACAGAATCTGAAAAAGTTTTTATCGCCCAAAAGAAGTGCCTTCGTTCTATTTGTAACAAACCACAAATAACAAGTTGTAAACCTAATTTTCTTAAATTGAAGTTATTGACAGTGCTTTCTATATACATTTATGAAATGTGTAATTTTGTTAAAATACATTTGTACTTATTTAAAAGTAATGAAGAAATTAATAATAATTACCGTGGCAGATATCCAGATAGACTTGTGTTACCAAATATTGTAATTGTAGTGAAAATAAATGTACTTTGACAATTAGTTTTTACCTGTTATGCTATTATACGCCTGCAAATGTAGAATTTGGTGTTCTTTCTATGATTATAATTTTGTCATCTTACTTGTACCCAGTTCGGGTAAATTACCTATATATATATATATTACCTTACAATAAATGTTTTGAATTTTTGAAAATAAAGATATACTAAAACATTAATATGTCAGATTTTTAAATACCAAACCGCTAAATATTAATTTTTAAATAACCTTACATTAAAATCCTAAAATAAATATTACTTGATTTATTGTTCTCAAGGCTAAAATGTAACGCAACATTTATATTATACCGTGTGAGGGTACAATACATAAAGGTTAGTTACAGAAGGTAGGTTAGGTAATAGGTTATGCAGTGACCATAATATAAGCGAGCGAGCGAGCGAGCGTCGATCTTGCTTTGAAAGCTAATATAGCTTTAGGTATTGGATCGATGCAGGGACCATAATACGAGCGAGCGAACGTCGCTTCAATACATCAGAGTTATATATATATATTTAGGTATATTAGCTTCCAAAGCAAGACCGACGCTCGCTCGCTCATATTATGGTCACTGCATAACCTATAACCTAACCTACCTTCTGTAACTAAGTCGGAGTATGTATAATCCTTACGTAGTATACCATGATATAGAACGTAAGTTAGGTTATGGTTATGCAGTGGCCATATTTAAATCTAGAATATTTTGAACTTACAAAATCAGATATATTAGGCTAAGTTTTTTTAAAGTCGGGTATTTATGGATAAAGTATTCCGTAATAAGTTGTTTCGAGGTTGAGCTATTCAACGATAAGGTATATCAAATATTTTGCCTTTTGAATACTTTGAATTTTAAATATACGGTATTTACATTTTAAGTAAAGGCGTTATGTTTTTTGGCATTCTAATATGTACCCACATTATTTTTTGCCATGTGCGACTGTGCTGTTCACAACATCGATAGTATTTCCTCAAATTTTGAACGAGGATAAAAGCTGCGGTTAAAATTCACAGATCGCCGATTGCAAAGCGTTTTGGGTTTTTGGAATATCAGTTAGTCATAATATTTAGATTGAGGGTTACAAAATCGACGTGAAATAAATATAGGGTTAATTTAAGAAGAAGATTAATTTATTAAAACTTTATTGTTTCACAAGTACAAGACTATAGTTCTATTTTGTGAGTAGATACATACGTAGAAATAACAAACAGATATTCAGCGAATGGAAATGTTGCGAATTTCTTTAAATAGCGAATGAAATCAATCATTAACAAAACGAACTCCTGTTGAAGTATTCTATTTTAAACCATAATGGCGACCGTTCCCGCTATTTTTTGATTCAATCGTCAATCAGAAACACATTTTGTTTGAAGGCCGACCGATCCTAAATATTATTCTTGTAAGGTTTATATTAGCTTTTGTGTTACGATGTTGCGAAACTATGATGGAGTTCTATTGATCTTATATTATAAATATGCCAAATTTATTTTCACACAACCTGGAGTGCTATTTTCAAAAAGTTTGACACACGCAGAATCGACGAGTCGAGGGACCTGATGTGCTATTTTCAAAAAGTGTGACACGTAGAATCGACGAGTCGAATAATTTTTGTTCTATATCGATGGTTTTTATTCGATAACGAATGACTTTTGTTCGAAATATATGTCATACATTCAAACATAGGGCTCCTGACTGACGTGTCTTGTTAAAACAAATTTCTTGCCTATTAAATTATGACAATAGGTACTTAGTTATAATATAATTGACTTCCTCGTATTTTGTGCATGTGATTTTTGGGCAATAAAGATATATTGTATTGCGACTTAGCGCGGATTAAATGGGAATAATGAATCCCATACATATTTTTTTGTATTGTCGTTATCGCACACCGTGACTTTGTCTAGGGGTTCAGAAAACCTGAATTTAATAAAATAAAGCAAGATTACACAGAGAAAGATGGTGACGATAGAAGAAAACATTTGTCGTATCCATAGACGTATTAAATCATAACCAGGAACTTTTTATTGATAACCGTATCTATAGGTATAAGTCGGTGGACTAACTTTTCCATAGAATAATGCTCGTTTGCTACATGTTAATTTTCTTACTTCATCGATGTTGAAAAATTTCAGTACCCCACGATGCGAGTAATATGCTGACAACCAATTTTTTACAATATCAAGAGTTCCTTCTTCCGCGTAGCGTGTATTTTCAATTCAGTCAATTGTTAGATCATTTTATTGACATACTGAGACGTGAAGAACCTTTCCGCGACAACCCAAGACAGACAATCCTGGCGCCGAGTTACGAGGAGGCCCGACTCCAGATAAACTGGGAAGGTGGCAGGAGAAAGAAGACTGAGACTACGTCTAATACTATTATCTATTCCGGTATGCAGTAGGTAGTACTTGTGGTACACTGCTTGTTGGCAGATTAATTGGTGTGGTGACCGTGGGCGTAACTTCTAGGACCTTTATGACGGTAGTCCCCTTCAGACCTCTTTAGTCTATGCCTCTAACACTGAATTAGCACGGTAAGTAGCGTTATTATTTTCTATTAAAATTCTTAACTAATTTAAAATAAGGCAAATAAACAACAAACGTTTGATAAGCCCATTTTAACCACAAGACGTTTTTGTTTTATTTTAGTTAGGTATTAAATTTAGAGGGATTTTTGTCATCATTCATGTATGGTCGTACTTAAGTAATGTTGAAGTAGAATTTATTTTATTCAAGTTCTTCTATTGTTTTTTCATATAGTTGAGTAGATTACCAAGCCTAAGTACGGTTTACCTGATCGAAAGTAATTATTGTGTCTATACCCAAGTAGCACAAGTAGCATTATAAGAGATCACTGTTGGTGTAACTTGGAACTTAATGAATTAATAAACAGTTAATATGGTTCAACCGAAAACTTAATGCAGCGTTTTACGCTTTGGTCTATATAATAGCATTATAAAAGTAGGAACGGATACTATTGTTACGGGACCAGAGTTAGAGCAGATGTCAAAAATGCCTTCTTACAGTCATTAGCACATTGGTTACTTAAGTGCATTTTAGTGGTAGTAAAATATGTTGATTGCTGTTTAAAGGAGTAGAATTATACTACTGAAATGCTAGAATCTTATTTGAGTTGCTGTGAACCACCGTACAGCCAAGAGTTTTAGAATAGTGTACACTTAGAGTGATTTAACGCAAAAAGTTCCACATCGATTCACTTGAACTCTGTTATTAGCCTCTTTTGCAAAGCTGCTTAAAGGTGTTTTATTAACACACATGAACACCAAAGGTTTTTTAATAATTGCTGTTTAAAGGCATAGAATTATACCACTGAAATGCTAGCACCTTAAAAGAGGCACTGTGAACTACCGTGCAGCCAACAGTTTTAGAGTAGTGTACACTTAGAGTGATTTAACGCAAAAAGTTCCACATCGGTTCACCTCAAATCTGTTAGCCTTTTTTTCAAAGCTGCTTAAAGGTGTTTTATTAACACACGTGAACACCAAAGGTATTTCGAAATCCTCGTTTAACTCAAAAATGCAGCATTTGGCTATCAAATATACCACTATATATTGTTTTAGTTGCATAAAATAATTATTTACATATATTATAACGCACGAAGCTGCAATTAGGTTCACGTTAATCAATCGTTAATTCTTCAACGGTCAATATGGATCGCGATACATTTTTCAGAAGAGGGTTCCGTACAAAGTAAGAACTACGATAATGTATACGAAGTACTGAGTCCTGATGCATATTGCCACTTTTTGATGCTGTATTGCGGCATTACAATTTGTTCAAGCGAAAACTATCGACCAATGCTTCCACTTGCAGAAGAACTACTGAGATATTTTGTAGAGCATTATAAAGATTTTTATGGCGCTGAGTATGTCATGAGCAACATTCACAATTTACTTCATGTTACCAAGGAGGTAGAAAATTATGGTATTTTACATTCTTTCAATGACTATCCATTTGAAAACAAATTATACATGATAAAGAGGATGTTAAGAAGCGGCCAAAAACCTTTGCAATAAGTAGCAAACGGGTTAGCAGAAGAGTTAGAGATGGAACAAGAGACAAGGACAGACTTAACTGTGTAAAAAATTAAAAGCTAAAAACGTTCTTCATTTTGAATATTTTACTCTTTCAGCACAAAGAAAGAACTGTTATTTTTTAATGAAATTATTGAAATTAATCGCATAATGAATGTGACAACAATTCATTGTTTTAAACTGAATAACATGGAAGACGTATTTGTAAATCCTATAAAGTCCTCTCGTCTTGATATATACAAATGCAAAATTGTACCAAAAGGACACCGCATTGCGGTCGACTTAAACCAAGAAAAAATAGAACGTAAATTACAGATTACAAATATTTTGTACCTTTGTTACATACATTATCATAGGCCTCTTTTTTTGTTTTGCTGGACTCGAGGAATAAAAAAGCTTTATATTCTTTATATTTTTTATTTATCAATTCTACAAAATTTTACTTGAAAATTATACATGAGTATGTAGTGAGATAACCACACTTTAAAAACTTAAAAGGTTTTGAACTGTCATCCTTTATTAGTCGTGATCTGTTATTAACTTGTTTTTGAGGCCAAAATAATTTCCCTCCTGCCTTCCAATCCGAAGGCACAATGCTCAATTCTGTTACTTCATTATCTTTCATCTGCACTATTTTGAAAGGCATTTTATCTGAAAACATAATAAATTTAAAACATTAACCGGGGTAGTTGTACCTAGATAGATAAATAAACACTTTGGTTTTCACTTAACAAAAGGTACATACATTTTATTCAATTTTATGAAATAAAATGCTGCCTGAACCGATATACCCTGATATATCAATACGTTTGGCGGCGATCTACTGACTGATGGACGGACGGACATGAAAGCAGTTCGCCACTGCCGCAGCGCGGCGCCACCGCGCCACAACCCGCCACGGACGCGTGTATGAGCGTAGGTTTATAAGTGAGTTGGGCGCGCGCTCAACATAATATAGGTATTTAATATTTAATTTATTATATTATTATTATATTAATTCTTTTTAACACTACCAGGCCGCCCCGGCTTCGCCCGTGGTACATACATGCATACTCAGGGATAAAGTACTTATCCAACGTTGAAATAATTTTTGAAATCGGTCCCGATTTCAAAAATTTATAAATATAGGTAGTAGTTCCTGAGATTAGCGCGTTCAAACAAACAAAAAACAAACTATTCAGCTATATAATATTAGTATAGATAATTTAGGTATGCCTTCGAATAAGATAAAATTTGAACGCTTATTTAGTTATCTACATCTACCTACCTAGATTAATCTACCTACTACCTATATTTTTATTTTATTTTATTTATTTATACTACTTAAGGAAATAACATGCATGAAATTTTTTAATTTAAGTGGTTTGATCTTTGCTAAGGATCCCCAAAACTACAAAATAAATATTAATAAGTAATGTGTTTAAGTAGTTCACATAAATGGCTTTAGCGTTTATGTGAACCATAATAAAACTAATAATAGCCAACAGGCTGCATTTTCGTTCACTTGAACTTTTATTTACTGCAATAAGCATACTAGAGGAACTGGGGTGTACTATTGTACAGCCATGGCAATTAATTCAGGATTAAAAGAGTTCACATAGGTTTCTTTAGAATGCGCCATTTTGTTATAACCTCAACCGTATATGTTGATAATTATTGTGTTGTTGTATATTATATTATACTGCTTTTAATTACACGTTAAACATACACTTATTATAGTATAATAAAAAACTTGTATAAGTTTATCTAAATAAGTCAAAAATATATAGATACAATTTTGACGTGTTACTTTTTTTACAACATTTCTCACTAAAAACGAGATATTTCCGAGGCGCGTAAAAATTTTGCGAAAAAACTTTATAAACATTCACAGTAAACTTGCATTCCCAAATGTTTTCACAGAATATAACATCAAAAGTGTACTTACCTAAGTTAACACAAATTCTCAATAATACAGCACACCATTACAATCCACTGCAGCACTCTGGAAATTTGTCGGCACCGCTATTAAAACTATTAAACCTGACATAATTAATACCCTAAGCGTTACACAGCAGACATGTGTGCACAACATCTGATAATGCAGAACCTAAAGCGTTATTTAGGACTAGCAGTCATCCAATGCTAGCGCTTAGTCTGTATAACAGGACACTTGTATTCTGTTAGGCAGCTGATAAACAGCTTTGTGACCCGTAATTATTCCAATACAGTGCTACTATAATGCTTTTAAATAGAAATGTGAACTAAATTAGAACCAAAGGCTGAATAATTTGTGCCCAAATAAGAGTTATAACAGTGTTTACAGCGCTGTAAACACTATTGTAACACTGTCTTTTACAGCTCTTAGTTTCCGTGTACACCAAAAGTGCTCTCTTATAATGCCACTTGTGCTACTTGGGTAGATACCAGTAACATTAGATTCACGTGAACGGCATTTTATATTTATTTTAATGTAGCAATGTAGTACGGAAGAAAACTCTCATCAGCCTATTCTACTATCGTACAGTATTCCGTTTAACTGTGTTTTTTTTTGTGTACAATAAATTTAACATGCACACATTACGTGGCATTTTTTAGAACAAACTAAAAACAGTCATAATGCAATTTTTATGTGAATTGAATAAAAATTAAATAGCAATTTGGGGCTGAATACTTGGTATTCGTACTCATGAATCCCTATAAATACAAGGAACAATGAAGAAGCCAATCTATTTATAGGGATGGAAGCTAAAGTTATCCCGTTGGCCTCCTCCCTTTGTGCCTAAATTCATAAATCTTAAGTCCAGGTGTAAGTAACGTTAAGTTTACAACTCAATAACAATTAACATTTTAACTACCCGTGTACCTTGTTGACATTATGGGTGTTAAGGTTTGCAAGCTTTTTCGGAGGAAAATTTTAGAGAAACGATTTTTTTTTTACTCGTTATCGACATTCAAGAAATACTATATTTGAAATAAAGGTGTTTATGAATTTATTGGAGCATTAACAAAGTATCGTCTGTAAAATATGTAATTTAAAATACATATTAACATAAAATCTTGTCTTTACCAGGTACTTCAAATTACATGAGACCAAGATCCGCTTCGGGTCGCTGAGCCAATGCAGTAATAAACATGAATTTTATTTCTTTTTTATTACTTACTGCATTACATACAAAATTAATATCCCAAAATAAAAAAATACATTTTTGGAACTCTACATTTATGTACCACTACTACACTTATATTATAAATATGCCAAATTTATTTTCACACAACCTGGAGTGCTATTTTCAAAAAGTTTGACACACGCAGAACCGACGAGTCAAGGGACCTGATGTGCTATTTTCAAAAAGTGTGACACACGTAGAATCGACGAGTCGAATAATTTTTGTTCAATATCGAACGATTATCGTTTGTTAACGAAGGGTTTTTATTCGATAACGAATGACTTTTGTTCGACATATATGTCATACATTCAAAAATAGGGCTCCTGACTGACGTGTCTTGTTAAAACAAATTTCTTGCCTATTAAATTATGACAATAGGTACTTAGTTATAATATAATTAACTTCCTCGTATTTTGTACATGTGATTTTTGGGCAATAGATTTAGCGCGGATTAAATGGGAATAATGAATCCCATACATATTTTTTTTGTATTGTCGTTATCGCACACCATGACTTTGTCTAGGGGTTCAGGAAACCTGAATTAATACATTTTTGGAACTCTACATTTATGTACCACTTACTACACTTATAGAGAAAATTCTATTATGTTTATGCTTAATAACGTATTTCTTAGCTGGAAGAGAGTGCTTAGCAATAAGCCCACTTTTGCTGTATAGAATCAAGTGTGCAATGAATATATTTTGTTAATAATATCTAGTACACCGTAACTAACCGTAACACCTAACTTCAATACCTATTTACAACAAATACGACAAAAATAGAGACAGACACTGAGTAACCAATGGTTATATAAAATTGAAGCAGGATGTGTCATAATTCGGTTCGTTCATAAATCCGAAACTCGGGTGTGAGAAACATTTTGAGCTGACCAGAACTTTGTACCACTTCAAATATTCACCGGAACCTGAATGAGGTCACTAGGTGAGTGTAGGTTTATTTTGTTGTTGTATGTTGTGCTAAGGAAATTTGTATTTTGTTTATTTAATTGTATTGTCATTATTACTTATACCTAATCCATAATATTTTTAGTATTATCTAATAAATGTTAGTTTGAATAGAATATCTTCTATGCTTTGGGCCCCCGCTACCGCTACGCTACTGTGCTTACAACGCGCCCGCGCGCGCGCGCGTTACAAGCGTTTTAGTTAAAGCGTTGTTTACAACTCGAGTGTACGGTTACAATAACACGTAAAATTTATGTTTGTTCACAGATAATCGACCTTATCGACAAAACTGTTTGGTTAACGATATCATAAGTGGTTCTTTTGTAGTAACGGGTGGAAGGAAAATATTTCTTTTTTGTCCCCGTAATTTTGTACTATAATGATTTTTTAAATAAAAGTTGTACCATATATATGCCTTATTTTTTTATAATCTAACAGTATCTATCTAGTTCTGTAATTAAAACAAAGAATACTATCCTGCTACAGTAAACTTTTGAATGAAAAATAAATTACGATTTGGAAATTCGCGGGTTTTTGTACGAAAAAATGATATATTTTGCATCAAGACTTTGTTTTACAAATTTCGTTAAAAGCAATGAATACACATATTTTATTGAAGCCTAGCTATCTTAGAATAGATAACAAGCATTAATAAGTTCTCAGAATGTTCAAATTGTGAAAAAACTGACAAACAATGGACCTCCGTCGTTATTTGTGGTCGGCTCGACCGATCTTTACCCAAGGTCAGTATAAAAACTACTACACGAATCCAAAAAAAAAAAATTCAGTATTGCTTGGAAAGGAACGTACTGTCGAAAAAAAATACAAACCAAAACTGTAATAAATGTGGACTGCTCCCATAAACTCCGTTTGTGGCGCATTTTTTGCGCGCCCGCTGTCCCATACTAAGATGCTACGTTAGACAAGGACGCGGTCCTCCACTCGCGCGTTCTTTTTTTGAAATCATGAAAGATCGATTGAGTTAGCGTGGTTTCTTGTTATTTTTTATTGCTTATTAATAAATTAGTAATTTAAATAGAAAAAGTTGCACAGAAAATAATGAATTTTATAATTTATGAAAAAATGTTTTTTGCGTGGTCAGCCATTTTGTTCCCAACTTTTTCGATAAAAAGTGGAAATATCACATGAAAACATAAAGTGATCAATTATGTTTGTATTTTATATTAAAATAGACTTATTTAAGCATTTTCTCAAAAAATTTCATTAGTTATAATAAAGAATAACCTCCCTAGCCAGGCATTTTCCCGTACCGTGATCCTAGAAAAAAATGAGACCCGTCAAGCTCAACTTCAAATTCGTATTTAAAAATTTTTTCGGCCCTGGATGGCAATGGAATTATTTTTAATCGATAGTGGCAGGATCGTAGTTAGCCGAGAAAAAGCCATAGACACATAGAGTTACTCAGTGTTGTGTAACTAAAAAAAGATGCAAGCGAAAACAGTTGGGGCTGATCGAGCCCAGAAGCACAGTAGCGCAGCACGTTTTGGGCTCGATCGAGCCCGTAAGCAGGCTAGGGGAGTCTTGATTCAGATACTATCTATTTAAGTATGTACTAGAGTTACTATTTTGTACGAATCACGTGTTACTCAAATAAGTGTAACAAACTGACTTCAATTTCAATTTCTTGAAAATTGTTTGTATCCGATTGTACATTTGAACCTTAATTGTACAAATTACAGACTTTAAATCACAATAGGCGGACTTAAGGCTATCAGCAATCTTTGGGGAAAGCAAAAAGCATGAATGCAAAAAAAAAAAAAAAAAATTATATTGAAGTAACTACGTAATTAACTTTTTTCGATTA
Source organism: Euzophera pinguis (assembly GCA_947363495.1). NCBI lineage: Eukaryota > Metazoa > Arthropoda > Insecta > Lepidoptera > Pyralidae > Euzophera > Euzophera pinguis. The sequence continues at coordinate 9,583,996 of OX376171.1, forward strand.
GAGTCTAACGAGAACGAGACCAATCACAAAAATTATAGCCGGATAATGTAAAATCATACGTACTAAGTTCATTTACTTGCAGAAAATAGATAATCATATATTTCAATTAGACGATGTTTATATAGGAATGCCTTGGAAACGTTCAGCAAACTTTACCTGGTACTGATGCAACGGAAACTTAAAGCTTTACCTTGAGCTAAACGAATTAAGCTGCTAGGTACAGAAACTGAATTGAAACGTGTGTGTGTTGCTTTACTTTTTAAAACAAAAAAATGAATTTAGATATTTTTATCAAATTGTTAGTTCGAAGGTTTTAAATTTGAACTTCACTTCCGCCTTCCAACTTTTTAACGTCGCCTGGTATAATAATGTGAAACAAGTATGTAAGCATCTTGTGTTCATATTTTCATTGGTAGTTTTGTAATATAATTGATATACAGTTGTATTTCTCCAACTGATCATATTGGAAATCATTAGGAAAGGCCTATGTCCAGCAGTGGACGGACTACAGCTGAAATGAATGAATAAATGCCATCTCTTGTTTATTTTTGTTCCATCTGTACATTGGCTCCGCTCTCAGCATCTCGTACTCTATTTATTTATGCACACAATAAAAATTACAAGGATGCAAAAAAAGGACAGTAATAGGGACCTCTACTGCGTATACAACTCATTTTCGTCTGATCAGTCTGACTAAGTGTCGGATCAAGGTATTCAGAGGGTTATGGGTCAACACATTAATGGTGTGGTTCATTGTGAAAGGAAATTTTAGTTACTTTAGTGTCGTGTGGTCGTAAAATTAAGACTATCATTCGTTATTATAATAATTGAAATTCATGCCGTTATTTATATTATTCATTTATTTTTTACATATCGATATATGGATTTGTCACGTAATTTTTTTGTTAAGATCTTTTTCTTCATAGACGGATTTCTCTAGATATCCCAATGTCCTTCACAGGGTCATATTATTATTCTCAAATATGAAAACAGCAAAAAAAGGTCATTCACGCATTTAACCTTTAGATATTTTATCTTGTAAGTTGTAAGTGTCAATGCTAACCACGTGTAAGCCCTGACTTATGTTATCTATTAATCATTAGAATACTGACGTTAACGTGTAAATAAACTAAATGATTAGTTTACTAGTGGTCGCACTGGCCTTTCCTTTAGTGGGAATTTTGGGAAAACAGCTGTATGATCTCGCGAAATTTAATTTTGTAAAATAAAATGTAGTTATGTTGCGAGCATTTAAAAAAAGTATTTTGAATTAAGTAACCATAAAAATACTTCATATTTTTATACTCTCATAATAGCTTTGCCTGGCGGATTTCCCAGTGTATTTCACTTATCCTGCTCTAAATAAAAAATTAAGTCGTTTTGTAAGGAGTTTTAATGTGTCAAAAAAAACTTTCTAAATAACATAAAAATGGATTAGAGAGAGGATAGAAAGATATAGATTTAATTTTTTTTTCAGTAAGTCTTGCAAACACGCCGTATTTATTATCATTACCTTGATCACGGTAAGCGATTCCAACACTCGGATGTGAGAGCCGGTTGTCATCTTTTAATATTCTCCATTTAAGCGGGGCTTTATGTCGAGTAGGCTCAAAAATAGCACCCTATTTTAAATGTTTGTTTGAATGAGAATCATCTGTAGCAAGAATGTAGGCTAATTTCGTTGAGATTGCAACACAATGGCATCTAAACATGTATTTTTAGGCATTAGATTTGATATGAAGAATGTATTTCCGTTACACGTTTATTTCAGCTTTTATGAGAATTCCGGGGAAATCGATTCACAGCGGAAACTTACGTTGTGAAATAAAACTTTAGTTTTATTCAATTAGTGACTAAGAGCATAAGTAGGATCTTGATGAAAGCGAACCTTAGGGTCTGAAGATGTCCCGGTACATCTTCAGAGCAAAAAGAGTTAAAAGATGATAAAAAGACGGACGAGGAAGATGGCTTATGCACCACAGATAAGCGAAGTGTTGGACACAGGATTCCTAGCAGTAGACAGCTTGTGGCTGACATGATGTTAACAGCTGATTAAATTCATTATCAGTTGATGGTTTGTAGATACAACTCGATTTAAAAAGTCGGTAAAAATAATTTTATTTAAACGAAGTAAGAAGATAAATAAGGTTGTGTTTGGGTTTGGCGGGATTTGACATGGTAATCTTACTTATTTTACATGAACCGCTTAATTTACGACTTGAGTTGGGTAGAATCACAACCCTGACAAATTGACAAGACCCTATTCTTTGGGTTGATCACTGAAGTTAAAATAACTATGCCAATTTATTTAAATTTAAGCAATCTGTGGTTTGGAATTATCTACCCTACATGCTGTGATATCATTAATTTATTTTAAGTGGAAAGTAGAATCTCCTCCTTTTTGAAGACGTCTATGCCACCCTGCGCTCCGAATTGAAGCGCTTCAAAAAGTATTCCGCTTTACACTCCTTTCAATATTTTTCAGGAGCGCTGGGTGGAACAATTAAAATATATTCCACCTAGCGCTCCAAAGACTGGGTACATGCTAGTGATGGGGTAGTTTTTGTTAGTTAGTTTTTGGGGTGAAAACGGTTACGGAGGCCAGACAGCTGCCGCTCCATTTTAAAATTCAATAGATCCGGATTAACAACGTGAACAAGCTGAAGAAGCAACAAGAAAATACTCTTGGACGAAGAAGGAGTAGAAATTTAAAATGTAGTAGAAATGCATACTAATCGAGTCAAGACAATTTTCAAGGCAATTTTAACCTTTGCAATGAACTTCACCTTTAGAGTTCAAGATCGTGAATTATTGACGACATATAGGAATCATTCGCTGATTACTTCCAAGAGAATAATATTAAACAACTATAACTTATCAAGACGACAAAATAATGGTGGAAAAAGGCCAAAATTTAGATGGCTTATTATTGTAAGTAAAAACTTCAGCTTCAGTGGGTTAACAGAAACTGCGTTAAAGCAAGATTACGGACATTTTCCCAAGATGTGATGTATGGTGGATAGGATGTTTAATTCATCAACATAACACACACAATTGATATTAATTTCCACACAACACTATAACACAATCGCCCATATTTGAAAAAATATAAAACAAAAAATTCATTTTCCTTCAATTTCTTTATTTTATTTTTTAGTAATTCCATTTGAAGTCCATGACCTAAATCCAAAAAATGTGTCCTCGACTCTTGCCGGGCACAAAAATAAAAGAGAATCTCTTTTTAATACACGATATGCTAGCTATTTTTGAATATTCTTTAAAATTTTAAGCTCACTATCGTGTAAACCGGCTTTTGAATTCTATTACGTAAAAAAGGCATACTTATATCTTTTTCGCAAGAAATTCTAAATCCAATTTTCCTCTCTACCGTACTATAAGCTCTAACAATATGTAACAGCTTTGCAAAGACAGTTCATATGGCTTGCTCGTTACACCGCTCAGTCGCTCTATCGAAAAACGATTGTGTTGTATCGGTTCGTGCATACTAATGCGATTGTAAAACGATCACTTTCAGTGCCTTTACAGCACTATAAATATTAGTTTAAAGAGGTTGTTTAACTCCAAAAATATACGAGATATGTTATAATTTGCTATATTTTGGACGTGAACCTATTTGTTAAATTAAACTATTTTAATTCGGTTTTTATCGCGTTTATTACTTATTTATTTACACCTAACGTTTCAAACACTTTACAGCGTTCATGGTCGTAGGTAGAATAAGTTGACATTTGTCTGTGTCATTTGTTTCTGATGTCACAAGAAGTTTAATTTAATGTGTAACAATCCCGAAAATATAAGAAATCATTATAATATCTATTTGTGTTGTAAAGCATACCGCCTCTGATATGATGCCATGGAGCAATTACAAATTGCGTTTGAAATGGTGTGAATGGTTTTCACACCATTTCAAACGCAAGGTGGTGGTTTGAAGTGATGTGATCATTGGCGCCTCGCCGACACAAAAGTAGGCGGAGCTTGTCATTACTTGTGCTCAATGGTTGGAGCCACGGCTGAAACCAAGCACCCCGCATGTCTGCTTTCCGCCCCGTGTAGCCTCACAAATACTTTCTTACAAAATGCTTATTACGGCATCTCCTCTTTATAATTGCTCCGTGTATGATGCCTACAGATATCTCTACAAGTTATCCTATTTATATTTCATAGTATTGTCAGTAGCATATTATTGGCGCATCATATCAAGTAAATAAATGTTTACGTATTCAAAATTGTAAAATGATGTATTTTCGTTTATTAAATGGATTTCTTTTTTTATTCCTTTGTGTCGGTTTATACAGCAATCGGTAAAGGCGGTAGATGATGTATGTGCTTCTGACAAAGCATATTTCATTATTCGCTCTCCATTTCTGTAAGACACCGAAGTCTTAATTGAAGCCAAGATATATTAACTTATTGGGTTAGTGCCAAATTCTAATGTAGAGAAAATTAAATAGTTCTGAATTTTCCTGAAGAGATTTAATGCTAAACTCATAATTAAAAATGGTTACGACATGGTATAGTGATAGCATAAAGATCAATAAAATCTCACATTAGAAAAATTAAATTTATTGTTAAACATCCAAAAAACAAGAAGCAATTATAAGTAAAAGCAGAAATATTATATGTAAACATCACGCAATCTTTGGGCTGCAAAAAGGTCAAAGAATCTATAGCCAACCTTTAGCATGGACCAATATCACTTACTGCAAAACGCGACCCATGTGATTTTGGCTGATTCATCCATAAATGGATTCACTTTTGTAAAATCTAGTATCTAGGTAAGTAGGTATTTGTATTTTACATTACACTTTTTAAAGAAAGTTGATATGACATAAAGCCGTTGATTATTTCTTAAAAGACTAGAGTAGACGTAAACTTGCTATGTAGCATATTATAGTATGTAGCATAAATCAACACGAAGATGATGCATGGAATATAATGTAAAAATATATAAATAAAAATTATAAGCAATGGTGTAAATACTTAAAAAAACATATTTTTTTTCCAAACACACCCATTTTATTTAAAGAGATTATATTGACAAGTTGTATACACAATGGGTTTATACATAATTGAAACTGTTTAAACAATTGTACTTATTGGTATCCGAAGTATTTTACAAAGGCAATGTATTGCCTAAATAAAAAAATTAAAATAAACGTATACTTATGATCCCATCATATTTGCATGTGGCCGCCTGTACTGCGTGTGTGGGCTAATGGTAGGGCCTCATTTGTCAAAGCATTTCTATAGAAATGTCGACCTTCTGTAGGCATTTCACCAATCCCTACTTTTTTTTTTTAAACGAGCACCTATATTGGTACGTTTTAGTTTAAGCATGTTGCAACATTTGGTACACATGTGAAGTGATATATTATAAGGGTATTTTTTGTTTCAGTATAAATTTTGAGTGTGATGATGACTAACACACCTGGGATAACAAGCTAAGATACACCAAGAAACGGCACATGTTTTTTTTTATACGGTTATTGGGTGAATAATAAAATAAGATTATTTTTCAACATCAGATTATAATCAGATGTTTCTTTTCTACAAAATTCACAGTCATAGATTAGTTAACATAGTTTTTATAGGTACGAGTAAGTACTGCAACGGAAAGTATTCTCTAGTATTGCGCGGAAAGAAAAATAATACATTTACATTGGACTCTAGGCTCCGAAGCAATAAGCAGCTTTGGATGCACCCAGAAAGGCGAGAGAGAAACTTAGTACGTAGTTCAAAGTAAAATAAAAGAGGTACGCTTATATATTTATCAAAGAAAAGGTTAGCTTTTAGGTTAGAGAAATAAATGAATAAATATTAAAATGAAATTTATCTTCTAGCTAGAGTTTCTGTTAAAGGCGACATTTAGCGGACTCTAAAATCAAAAACAATTGCCAAACGATATACAAAATTGTTCATTTTATAAAGAAAATAAATAACTTCTTACTTGGCGAATATCCATCCACGCTAGCCCCAAACGTTCTAGCCACAACCATTTTGATCTTCATGTTATTTACACTAAACTTCATTATATCAACTTTTTCGTTTCAAAAAACACCACTCAACAAAAATTATTTCTATAAATGTACACGTCATGCTTCTTTAAAATCTGGATTGATACTGAATACTAAACAGAATTAATTTAAGTTTTTAATTTATTCATCCAAGAATATGACATTAAAGGAGCTAACACACGATGCAAGTTGCGTTGGTAAGTTGTAATTGTTGATAAGTATGCACGTGTTAAACAAAACTGTTTTAAATCACTATTTGTAGAATATCATATGAAATATATTTCTGGAATTGATGGATAAAACAACAGTGAATTTTAATGTATGAAACTACATAAAATAACATATCTTTTTGATAATTATTAAATCTAAAAGGGAAGAAACGATCGTTAGTTATGTTATATTTTCATACCCATGTAAATATCTTCACCATATTTAAATAAAACAATCTACTCTATTAGCTCCAACGTTCTTTCTAGGTTAAATAATCAAAGTCTTATTGCTTCTGCAGATTTTCAACTATGTTTTGAGTGAGTAGGTATATTAGTCACCGGGACTAATTGCATAAGTGTTAAATGTTACTGGCGTCGTGTGCAAACACCTTTAGCAGGCCAAAACACATGTTTGATACATGGTTGAGAATAAATGTGAATGGTAAATGCATTAGTGACGTAAGTACAAAGTGCTAGCTTGTGTGAGTGACTTTTTGTAATAAAATTTATTTGCGAGACAAATGGAAAGTTTCATTGCTAAGAAAGTTGTTTGATAGCGACACGTTAATTTTTATTCCAATTATAAAACAGGAACTTTAACGGATGTCTGATCACCAAAATTGAAATTTAAATAATATAATTAGTTAAATATTTGCTGTAATCTAACGAACGATAAACAATTGAAATAATAAATATTTGTATCGTGCATCATAAAAAAGCTCATTTTAAATCTTCCCACTTCGACTCTACCTTTCTTTATATTATTAACTTCATTTTGATTGAATGTTTATGTTATAATAATCATTTTCTGTGTATGCAGCTAAAGATATGGGTGTTATCAAATAGGTAATATCATACATACTCGTATCGTAAAATTATGAATTCTTCCCGTTGCCTTCCGTTCTATAGTAGTACAATACATTTTTTTCAAAATCGAATTACTTTATGTGATACTGGCTGGAGGTTTCTGTTCTACGATACAATATCGAAAAACAAAGAAACTAAATAGGAAGCTCTAAATACGAAATTAAAATCTATCAAGAAAATAACAGTCCACCGACAAGAGCCTATATCTACACTAATATTATAAAGAGGAAAGATTTGTATTTTTGTGTGTATGTTTGTAATGAATAAACTCAAAAACGACTGTGTCGATTTCAAAAATTCTTTCACCATTGGAAAGCTACATTCACCTTAAATAACATAGGCAATATAACGCAGATGGAGCTGCGGGAAACAGCTAGTCATTATATAGATACACTCAGCAAAAAATAATTTCACACAGCAATTCACAGCATTTCAGACGTTATGCAAGTAGTCAAAATTCGATATTTACGACCATTAAATATCCTAGAAGGTTAACAACTGCGAACAAGCTAACGTCTCTTACCCAGTTAAAAATACTTAATCTACATTGTTATTATAGAAGTTAAGCGGTCACATGGTAACCGGTAATTGTCCTGGTACATTCGATAACATTTTATTTGTATCTCTATGCTACAGTTATAATTATGATGTGCTGTGGCTGCACAGTAAAGTTATTCTTTACAAAATTAGTATGTTTATGATCTGTTATTGGTTTTTGATCTTAATTTACCAATAATTGTTTTAAAAATGACATATTTTATTTGATTGAGCAGTGGTTTTTGTGTTTGTAGTAGTTTTTTTCACAGAATTTTGGTATATAAATAGATAAGTGACGATATACGAGTATAATATTTTCATAACCCTATTAATTTTATCTATGCCTTATATTATTGCCGTTAGTGTGCCTATTGCATAAATAAAAATTACGAACATAATTAAAAAGTAACGTTTTCGTGTGAAAATGTCTTTTCAAAAACTTTCAAAAATAAAAATGGAATTATTTCAAAATAGGAAAATTTTCTATTATGAACTGTTCGAATTCTAAAATATTGATCATCAAAAGACAAGTAGAATTTAAAGTTTTTTTTAATAAAAAAAATGTTCCGGAAATAGAATTAAAATTAGTTCTATAAATACATAGATTGGCTCAGCAACCTTGGCCCATGTTTCGTTAGGGTCACGCGATCTGCCGTAGCTTCAGGAATCTAGTGCAGATTCGTCGATAATCCGGCGAGGTCTTTGAGGCCTAATATTTTATAGATACATCTATTAAATCGTAATACTACCTTAAATCTATTTGTTTTAATAAAAGAACCAAATAAGTGTCAGTCGGACTCGCTAAAAATATCTCTGTGGTATGGCAGTCCTTTAAATATATGTTTTATTCTGTGTTTTAGTACGAGTATATTACATAATCTGTGAAAATTTCAACTAACTATCATGGTTCATGAGATACCGCTTGGTGATAGACGGACGGACAGCGGAGTCTTAATACGTAATAAGGACCTTAAAACTACGATTCCATAAAAAAATCGAAGATAACATAACGCGAATTTCTCAACTCTGTACAATAAAAAGTAGATTGAGTAATTTTTATTTTTATTCTGTGCTGATAGTGTTTTTCGTAATAATTCGATAGTAGTAGTTTTTGTTATCGTCACGTTGACTCAAAACTGAATATTATACAATTGCCTAATATATTTTTACTGCAGTAAATTGCCTCTATTGTTATTGCATTATTATTTTTAGTAACTCTGTTATCAATTAAACATAGAAAGGCAAGAATATTAAAAATCGTTGTTTTTATATTTTTGTATTAATCAGGTGAAGTATAATTGGACCAATTAATATTATGGCATTACAGATAAATAAACGAGGACAGAGCAGCACAGTTTTGATACTGTAGATAAATTAATATTCCTACAAAAATTGTTATTTTTAACGATGCGGTTTTCCTCGTATTTTTTAAATCCGGTGTTACTAAATATACATTACGGAAGGTCTACTGATGCAATTTATGACGTAAAATGAGAGACAAGGATGAAGAAATTCTTTTATGCGGGAATTTACTGCATCCAAAGTTTGTTGAACTTTTTATTTACTTTTTTATACAGGATGTGAATAATGAACTCTTTGTGCATTGTAGAGAGATTTGCTAAATATGAAACAAAGAAAACAATAATTTGACGCTAGAGTAGAGAATGCGTTAAGATTTTGTGTGGATTTTTTAAATTTCATAACATATACATGTACGCTGTACGCACTGCTAGAATTCTAACAATTATTGATTGGTTACAATTGAAATTGCGACGAAAAATATTGTATGGATGTTCCGCGATGTACGATTTCGAAAAAAATTGGATTGTGTATACATGTTGTATATAGAATTTTCAAGTTCGTTTAGATTCAAAATCGATTCAGTAGTTTTTGAAATAGTTAGTTTTACGAGACTAGGAACGAGATTAAAAATAAAAATTTCTTTACTATTAGTCACAAGATTATTTTACTCGCCCATAAATAATTTATTTTGATAAAAAATTACGTTTAACAATACAGTAAATACGTATAGAATAAATTCCACTAAATTACATAATATGGAAATTGAATATTACAAAAATTTTACTTTTCTGTTTGCTTTATATTTACACAGTCGAATAACTCGAAAATTGAAATTGACGAAAAATACCTATATAAATAAATCATTATTTACCTACAGTATGTACAAAAGGAAATCAACCTGTCTATGAAGGTCTGTGATAGTATCTGTGGTTGAACTGAAAGCCAATGAAAGCTGTTTGGGAGATAACGCCAAACTACTAAGTAACATCAATAAAGCCATTTGCTTCTTGTTGAGTAATTGTCATTTAAAGATATCGAGATTAGTATAGATATACACTTATATGTAAAATCTAAAGATTACCTCACGTAGTAAATATAAAATCTCAAAAACTGCTTATACCCTATAAAAAACAGAAATTTGGTAGTTAGATTTTTATGGTAGGCAGAGAAAGCTAGTACAGATAGGGCTACAATTCGGTTGATGCCATTGTGGTGTCTCTCCCCAAACCATGGCACAACTTTTATCCTGCCCGCCTGCACACTCTCCTAAGTGTATTCTAAAATTGTTAAATCCTTATCTGGAGCTATATGTTGGATTAAAATTATTAGTCTCGTAGTTTGTGTCAGTCATACTTCAAAAATAGCAGTCCTGTATGAAGCCAAAGACAATAACTTGTCGGCTGCGGAGGTTTGGTGGGCACATGTAGTTTGTCGATTCGCTAAGAAGAAGTAAGGATATGGGACCTAAAAATGAATATATTTAGTAATAAAGAAACGGTTACTAATAAAAAATAAAAATCGTAAGGAACTAGTCCATAGCGCGGTAGTGACATCTTTAATTATCACTGTTGGTATTCTGTTGACAGGCTATTACTTAATTGGTAAAGTACATTAAACATCATCGAACTATCGAAACCGAACTCCTACAAACACGCCTAAAACTTTACTTTCTCAATAAGCTGTATCTTTCAATTTTCTTATGTGATAATTTACGATTCTCGGACTAATGCCAGATGTATTATCCCCCATGCGCATTAAATAGGTCGCCATATTATGAGTACGTATCTCAAGCTCTATGTTACTTGTCTCAACCTATCGTGGGTGCCAGAGCAACAAATTCAATGTGCTTTACTTGCTGAATAAATTATTTTCATTTTTACTTGCCAGGATGTATCTCCAATCCAAAATTTTGCCATAGCTAGGCCATCGATTATTTATGCTGCAGTCCTGGCTACTTCTTCCTTCAGCTAGCAAAAGAAACAAAACAATCCACATAGACTGGCTTAAAAACTACAATAACTAAAGAGGAGAATTTGTTTCCAAAAAGGTCTTCACATTATGATCTTACATATTAACACCAAGAAAAGTGCTCTCTATAAGGAAGTTATTGAAAGAAAAGGTATGCCCTGACAGTGGAACTTTTCATTTCGATGCATATTGTATCAGGCACCCGTACGATAGCTTCACAATTTTCACAAATGAGCTGTAATTTGCAACTGCAATCGTATTGTGCAATACAAACTAATAATCTAGTTACAAATGGCTACGTTTAATAGAGATAACGCTAATTTGACTAATCGTCTGTATTGAGCTGGACATTATGCGGGCTCTGATTGGAGGATATCTGTCATTTACTAAATTACATACAAATCTAGCTTAAATTGTAACTAGAACACAATTAAAGGTACCTGTAAATATGATTTATTTATTTCAAAAAATTTTGTATATTCAAATATTTTGTTATTTCCATTAAATTCAAATACACTCGGGAATATAGTATGGAGATGTATTCTTAAATATATATATATAACAATTTAAATATAAATCAATTTTTAGTTTTCCTTTGTGTTTGATACATAAAGTGTATACTTATTTATAACAAATGATCCTAAAATGTGGGCGTGTTAATTGACTAAGCAATTAACGATAATATTTAAGTATTAGATTTGTTTTATCAGCTAATTCTCTTGTAAATAATTACTTCGACTAGTTAAGCTACAAACAAAACGTCAAAATAGCCAAAACTCCATAGAAATTAATATGAAAACTCAAGGCCCACGCTGTCGGAGATACAAGAGTTCTCATTTTCAATGTCCATTATATTCGCGTTACTTTTGTCTTAAAATTAGCACTCGGACTTTGTTTTATAAACGAAACGTTACTGAGACTGGCGTCCGATGTTTTGTTACAAAAAATTTCAACGGACGTCACATGATTTTAACAAAAATGTCGGCGCTTTTCATTTCACGGGCGTCACAACTGTGAAAATTAGTTGTTGCGTATCTAATACTACACTTGTATAGTTAATTTGTTTAATAAACATGAATTAATCATCTAGTTTGTCTTGCCACGTGACGGGAATAGTAAATAATGCAGCAATGTCAAGAATCAAGTGGTCGTAACCAATACCGCAATGGATAACGTTAATTAATACCTACGGAACTTCTTAGCTAAGAAGAAAAACAGTGTTCATGTTATTATTATATTAAATACTTGTTTTTAAATTCTCGTAGAAGAAAAATAATAGATAATAAATGAGTAAGACTGTAAAAATCGAATTGGTATAAAAAAATTCAATCCACTAGAATAGATTTTCCTAAGATTTACTTGTCACAAGCTAGAAAAATCAACTTTATTGCTACGTCCTTTAACATAATTCATTTGAATAATCTTTTAAATAGTGACTATATTTTAGATATGTAGTTAGATTATCTTCTCCATGCCGTATTCTGATACAGCGGTCGGTTTAATTTAAAGTCGTTTAATAAGACATAGCCTTCAAACACAAATCCAAATTGAAATTAGGGTAGCCACTTTTACTCCTAAAGAGCTAGCCAAATGTTCCTTGGTGTGCTTTATACTCGTAGTGGCTATACTACTTTATCGATGCTAAATATTAAACAGATTTCAAAAGCCTAAGTAAATAGCGTAAGTGATTTTAATGAATCATTTCTTAGAAAAAACATGACAAATATGCGCCTTTTTCCTCAATATCTTAACGTTTCGAAGTGGTCATATTTTCACTTTTTTCAAGTTTTCTTACAGTCTGTAAATATCGCCCAACCATCCATTATGCTGTTTATAATTGTAATAAAAACATGGAATAGAAGAGTAGACGTTTTTGCCCAAAAATAAGACACAAATACCTATTAAAAAATACGATCTAGGCAATTAGAGTATATTTCTCTTCCTCAGTAGTTTAAAGAGTACATTTCTCTACATCGAAATGGTAGAAACCGGTAGATTTCTCGCCCTGGTATTGAGAATAAAAGTAAAGAGAAGTATTGAGAAAGGAACGCCATGGCGATTCGATGCTCTTTGAGTTTGAGGGTACATTTCTCTACCTCAAAATGGCAATTTCAACATGACCTATAAATTTGAGCTCAGTCGATGCATTTCGATGTTAAATTGTTTCGTATTACTTTCTTTGAATGCAGACGATCTGTTACTATTGACACGCTTCCAATGGGAAGGCTTTGGAGATTGTATTATAAAGGCATTTAGTAGTTTTCTTCTCATGTTGGAATATATAAAAGTGGAAAACGGCAATTTATTGGTTGAATATTTTAATAGATTTAGATCGAGATTCTTATTTTTTAGACCTTATGAAATTTTATTTATTCAGAACTTGTTTTATATCATGTTTATTTCGCTACGACTCTTATAACGCAGTTTTAGTATATTTTTTAAATTAAATCATTTGTTTTTTTTCCCTTAATAACACAGAATAATTAATAGTACTTAGGTAATCGATAGGTTAAGATTTGTAAATTTACAGCCGATAAAAGGCAATTTTTCAAACTAAACAAAAATTTTGAAAATCCTTAGTAAAATCCACCCATGGAGAGATTTTTTTTTGAGTTTGAAGAATTTGATTAAGTTGTCATTAACAACTCTGTGTGCGGCGGTAAGTACAGATTTTTAATGTATTATTTATATTTATACCAAATTATTAAAATCAGACCTGATTAAACAATATCTAGTAGGTATGTATGTATAATTACAAAACTCAAACTTTTCTACTCGAAATATTTATGTGGCAGTTTGGTAGAGAATATATTTATTTGGAAAATTAGTATAAAATGAATAAGTAAAAATAATGTAATTATTATCTTGTTTATTATTTTACAAAAAGCATTAAATATTTATCGTATAAAGTCGATCAATTAAATTTGGTACCTAATTAATTTGTCCCTATATTTTTATTTCTTTAAATTAATAAGAAAAATTGCATTAATATTTTTTAAGAATAAGTGCAGGTTATAGTTAAAATATGAAATGTAGGTAAGCTTTGGGATTTTAGATGCAATGTTAAACAAAATTAAAGATGAATTCAAAACAATATTCATAAAATTCTTTAACAATTCAGTACTTAGCTGATGATTCATCTATCATTCAACAGTAAACTATAAGACTATATGGTAATTAAGTTTTATAAGCACTGGCGTCAACAAGTAATTACCAATAAAAATCTTATTTTAATGTAGATTAAACCTGGTGGATAATGTACTAAATTTTAAATTATCCTTACTCATTTTTTATTTTTATTAGATAATTCGTTTAGGCATTTTACGTAGGTACTTTATCTTGCAAGTTTATGTTTTAAATATGCAGTACGTTAGTTTAAAAGTTAATTTATTACATTGTTTCCTATTTTATTAAACATATACCTATATTACATTTACCATTTATTGATTTTGATATTTTTGGACATACTTGTTATTTTTTTCTATTCGTGTTAATTAGTGCATTTTTATTATATATTTCGCACCAAGGACATGAACTATTCATAATACAAAATTACATCATACTCTACATCTTAAAACATATAAATTTGGCACCAAGTTGCTTCAACTGCCCCATTTGGCATACGAAGGACACACAACCCACTTCGACCGATTAGTAAAACATGCATATCACCATTCCAATTAAATTATTTACCTATAAATTGTTCCTCTAAAACACTAGCATAGTTAACTGGGCACAAACTTTTCACAACATACAAGACAACATTTAGTGAAGCATGGACACCCTATGATTTGTACGAACATGACTGGAGATATGTGACATCTTTCAGGATTTTATTAACTGAAGACACTTCACACGCGTACTGCGGGTATGAGATTGGGAGCGGTCGGCATGACAGCGCGTCGACTGAGTCGCGGAGAGACTGCACGCCGAAATGTCGAGGCGGGCACAGCGGCATGCGCGCCGCATCTACTCGATTCATGGTCAATGTCTTGGGGTTAAAATTTTGGAATTTTGTCGAATTAAAAAGCGGGAGAAATACTAAGACTGAATTTTTTAAGGCAATTAAATACACACTTATGTTTACATCGATTCTTTTTTCTATTCTTGGTCAATGTCTTCAAAGGTTAGAATTTCGAAATTTGGCCGAAATAAAAAGCGGGAGCAATAAACACTACGTCATAGTTTTTTACAGAATATGTATTTAGCCAGTTACGAGTATATAAAAACTAGGGAAATCATCGCGATTAAAGTAAAAACAAATTAGAAAAGGTTTCATCTGGGAAATAAGGATATCAGGAATGTAGGTGTTGAAGCAGAAGTATATTAAAGAAAGGATTAAGTATATACATATATATATGTCAAGGCATACATATTTATAAAGAAATATTATTTAATTTTAAAAAAATCACTTAGAAAACATGAATAGGGAGGTTATTGGTACAAAGTATAGATAGTATTGAAGTGGGGAAAGAAACATTTGCATGTAGAAGATCATTTATTAATTTAGACCTATCGTAGAGAGGACAGGAAAAGAATATGTGGTTAACATCTCCAATCCCCGTTCCGCAGAGGACCTTATCATGCAGGACCCCGATTCTGCACAAATGGACCGGCGAACTATTATGACCTAACTCAAATATATATATAACTCAAACGAATTAACGAAGTAGTAGATTTTTTTTCCAGTCTTTACTTGCAGAACCAAGGCTTCCAGAGGAAGTTTGATCTATTCCATGGAATATTGGGTGGAATTTTATAAAAATAATTGCCCTTTACTTTTGATGTTTCATGCTACAACCTGTCCCAGGAGTCCCGCAAAGAATCCTGAGACAAGCTGACCAAATCATTACAGAAAACAAAGGGAAAGCCATCAACGCATTCGACTGCTTCTATCTTTCTTCTATCATTGCCTGATAAACCACTATGGCTAGGTACCCAAGAGAGTACAACAGTTAATCCTAGCGATGAACATTTATGAAGCAGATTCCTTATTTGGACCACTAAGGGAAAGGGAAGTTTAAGTTTAAAAGGGAATTTTTGAATTGAAAGAAGGGAGCTTAACGAATATGTGAGTATAGTAGTATGATGTAGTTTCATTAATATTACATATTCAATAGCTTTATGTAAATCAAAAAGTTCTCCAGTGAATACTGAAGCATGTGGAAGAAGTTTGATCTTTTGGCAAATTTTATATTGTTGATGATTTATATCTGCTATTAATGGGGGATAGCTTCTATTAAAACAGGGTGTATCTTAGAAGTGTGGATACCGAAGTTTAGAGAAAGGAACTTTCGGTAACTAATAATCAAACATGGAGGAGATTTATTTGTCTTCCTCCAATATTTTGAGGATTCTATCAATTCAAGGAGCAATTTTACTTTCGTGACAAGAAGATTCGGCGTGGTCTGTAGAGCACGAAACAATATATTGTCGCAAAGCTCCTTGACAAAAGCATAAACACATTACCCGGTGACGTGTCTGAAACCTTCAGCCTGGATAGTGTCCAATTTTTTATATGCAGCTTTGCTCCCTGGCTGAAATATAAATGAAGCATAGTCTAGGACACTTCGTATAATTACATTATTTAGAAGTCTTAATGAATAAGGATGGGCTCCCCACCAAGACATCGGTTAATGTTTGAGTTTTTTTCACATTTATTATAGACATAATTACAGTGATCAACACTTCCCCCAGAAATTTAACTTCTTTTTTAACAGGTAGAATCTGATTATTCCACTTTAGCTGGAGGGGTATTTCGTTTACTAGAGAACAATAGAAATGTACTTTTTGTTATGGACAAATCAAAGCCATTATTATCAAGCCATTGTTTTAGTAATATTAAAGAGGAATTTAATGTGTCTGTGGTTTTTTCAACAAATTATTAGATGAATCAATTAATAAATCATCAGCATATTGCAAAACTCTAAAATTTAAAAAAGTTAAGTTGCATTATGAATGGTTCTAGGTCAGCCGTATAAATATTAAATAATAAAGGGCTTAAAACTGATCCCTGTGATAGTCCCTTACACAAAGTACGTGTTATTTTTTTATTGTCATCTAAATATAAATGGATTTGTCTTCCCGACAGCAAATTGTAAACAAACCTTCTGAATGGTAAAGGAACGTTTAATTTGTTGAGCTTGTCATCAAGTGCTGTCAGAATGACGTTGTCATACGCGGAATTTATGTCCAAGAAAGCGGCCAGCAATGATTTATTACTTTCAAAAGCAATACGTATATCCGTAGTGAAGATACTTAAACTATCAATTGTACTGTGTGTTTCTAAAGGTAATTAGATGCAGAGTGGTTCCATCATTAGGGAAGATTTGAATTTTTTGAATATGTACCGTATAAGGGCCAGAATCTGAGGTATTGTAATTTGGTCTCGCGTTGCCTCGGGTGGGTCCTGTTTTTTTGGCTGTTGAAACTCTTGAGACTGTGTCTGTGATGGGAATTGTGGTGGACTATCGTTACTAAATTCAGTATTGTGTGTGTATTCAGTACTGGTGTCATTTATGAGACTTCACTGTCATCACACTCACTCCAGGGCCTGGGATCTTGCCGTGTTGGCTTCGGCTCATTTTACGTTGTTGCAATTTTTACATACACGAGCTGCTCGGGTCCTCTTTGGTCTTACTTCTTGGTACTTTTTACCATTTCCAGACAACGAGCAGTACGTCTCCCCCCCCCCCCCCTGGGAGGCCAAAAATTATAAAGGACTCACCAAATATACAGCAAAATATATACACAAATTATGAAACGTATATAAAATACGAAGATATTTACACTACAATTATAATAGCAAATACAATTGGTTTAGTCAATTCTAAAATTCAAGTCGATAGTTAAATCTAGTCAAGACTTGTCAGAAGTGTATCAAAAGAAGGAGTAGAAAATAGCATTTCGTTATTTTCCAGGAACTTTTGGCAACAAGCAAGTAAATCATATGATAAAACACTATATAAGTACCACTTTCCAACACTCACGCTTGTTCACGAACTCTCGAATAATAATTTATTGTGCACAAATACCTACTCAAAACCACAAATTTTAGAAAATAAACTGGATTTTTCAGCTTCTCGCCAAGAATCCCGAGTTTACCTAAACTAATGCAACATATTTTAATTTGTTTTATTTTGGTTTTAATTTAAGTATTTAAATATTACATTTGTGATAAAATCATGTCATAATAACGTGATCATCATCATTTCGGCCGACGTGGTTCGTTTAACGATCATCAGATGGCGGTAGGGACCCACGGCTTAACGTTCCTTGCGAAGCACGGAATTATCTTTATGTATGTTTGTAAAAACTTTATTGTACAGAAAGAATATTGTTACAACAAAATATATTTATTATCAGACAATCAGGTGATTCAAGCCTAAGTAACGTGATAGTAATTTATTTCTCTATTAGTAGTAATTAGTGTGAAAATTTATTTGATTATATTATTATACTGATCGTCTTAATCAGCAATTTAACTAGTTATAACTTTATTGATAAAATTATAACATACTAACTTTTTCCCGCAGCTCCACCTGCACAGAGGCGCAGTCGGTTGGTAAATGGGATAGCTGCTGCGAGTACGTATATAACAATGAAGAATAGAGGAGTTAGTTTATTCTAATGCTAGGTACAAGACTGTAGGTTTGAGTCCACACACAGGCGCAGTCGGTTGGTGAATGGGATAGCTTATTCTAATCTATTCTAAAGCAAAAAAACAAAAGTGACTCACCAAGCAGCAAGGTCTCGTCGTCAAGGGCGGTGACGAGCGAGTCTGTACAGCAGGTGTTGGTGTTGTCGATGGAAATCCGCACAGAGGCGCAGTCGGCTGGTGAGTGGGGTAGCTGTTCCGCCGACTGCGCCGCGACCCGCCCATTCGCGAGCCGCAGCGAAGCCGTCCGACCACCGGTACCTGTCGCCGCGCCGCCTCCACCATCTTCGCATCTGGAAGAGAGGTTTTTAGGTTAATATTCGTTCTTACCATCTTATCTATCTCTTTCTCACTTTGGAGTTAATAGGGAGGTGTGTTACAATCTGTTTTAAGACGAATCATTTTGAAGATATTAAAGTTGGTTTTTATAGTCTGGCGGGACGAGGGTACTAGTGATAGGAAATGTGAATGTAGATACTATAACTAAAAAACATAAGAATCAAGACCGTGGTCATATTAGTCAACTTCGATTACTTACTTGCAACTAACTAAGGGTATAAATCGAACAATACTAGATGGTAGTGAGAGTACTAAAACAGAAACACGATTAGCAGATCATGAAGAATCTTGAAAGGATCTTATTTTTAGAGCTAGGTCAATCAACGAGGTAAAATTCTAAATTACAATAAAACTGGTATAAATAGAAGGAGAATTTGCAAATTTTGCAAGTAATGAAGGACTTGGCACATAGTTGGTTGTGTGACATCAGTTGAAAACAGCATAAATTCGTAAATCACTCTATTCATGCTAAATATGCATGTTGAACAGTAACACTACTGATTCCTAAAGATACTTTTAGGGTTCCTTACCGAAAGTGTAAAAACGAGACTCTATTTAGTAAGACACACTTGGTCTGTCTGTTCGTCAACGAGCATGTCTGTCTTATTAACTGTTGAAATTTTCACAAATGATGTGTTTCTTTTGCCACTATGATAACAAATACTAAAGATAGAGTTAATTAAAAAAATAAATGGGGCTCCCATAAACAAAAGTATTTTTTTTATCTCGATATTAATAAAGGCAAGAGGTAGACAATTGAAATATTCATAGTACTCATTCTCGAGTCACACTCACACTTGGCCAGTTTTTGTGACTCGACCGTACAGTACTAAGAGGGTATTGTAAACAACAAATTATACAAGAAATTTGCCTCCTTCACGACATACCTATTCAATATCACAAATCACAAGCTTATAGATCTTCAGAATTCAATGCCGAAGTCTTCTCTCGGCATTTTTCCTGTTCAGTCCTACCAAATTAACCTTGAAGCTCTGGGCCCGCATTCCTACTTTATAATATTGTAAGTGTTTATGGCTTCCAGAAGTACAAACCAACACTTTGCAAGGCACGCCGTATACTTTGTTGTCCAATAAAACTCCTGAACGTTTCTCCGTAACTGAGGAAATAAATGTTTTATATCAGAATTTCCGTCTGCGGTCGTTATACAAAGCTCTAAAATAGAGTCATCTTAAGTGTGATCAGATTTTTTTCCGTTTTCTGGAAATTTTATAGCCTTCGAGGGTTCAGACTTTATATTATGAAACGACGATTTTGGAATTTTTATTTAACATAATTTTCAAATAATTGCTGGATTCCTTTGGAATGAGGTGATTATTCTTTTAAGAGGGTAGAACAATAATTAAAAAAAAAAAATAAGTCCACTTTAAGCTCTTTGCTTTACTTAAAGAATGACTGATAAATAATACGTTTAGATGAAGAGGTTAAAAAATAAATTTATAATATTAAACAGTTTTGTAGTTGAACTAGAAATTGATTTGAAGTAAACAACTCAAAATTTAGAAAAAAAGATAAACAAAGAATTCACTGATTTTGTTTTAAGTACCAATATCTTGGAAAGCAAAATGACAATTTTGTCTAAAAACAAACTATAATTAAATATCGTTCTTCGACAACCTCAATAGCTTGTAAACTGGTAAAAACAAAAGGTCATTGAGGATTTATCTCACAAAATCAAATTTCTACCTCCGCGCCGTTCATAAATCTCCCGCGTTCATATTTCACCCGGAACGGCGGGATCTTATAAAAATCGTGGTAGCGCCTGAAACTAATGCCATACATTATATAACTAATACAGTTGCCGCAAACCAGGTTATTGTTCGCGGAAATGGCTCGTCATTGGAACTGGGTTTTCTGAAAACATCATAATTGATCTCAGTTTCTGGGAATTGTGGAGACTAAGTTGATTTTTTTATCTGGTCTGGTTGGAAGCAAAATACTTATAACCGCACAAGTGCGAGTCAAAGAGTTCAGTTGCATTATCTATTCTATATTGGACATTATATTAAAACTTTTTTGTTTCACCAGTAATATCGAGCATAAAACTCCATGGTTATGGTAAGATACCTGATCTGCGAGGGATGGGAGCTAACAACTGGCAGCCATCGCGCAGAATGGAACACTCTGGCGCTCTCCCGTTTCGGAGGCCAAGATGGCCACTAACACACCTTGGGTCTTGTTGCTGCTGATCTGATTTCCCTGTAAAAGGGGTTACGGAGGTCAGACGGCAGTCGCTCCATTGTAATAACCACTGCCGCCTAATCTAGGACTATGACTTATAGCGTACTCTAGGCTTCGAAGCGTAAAGCTAGGCTGAAGAAGAGACAGAGCTAAGTTGAGTCATAAAGTAGTAAGATCCTGTTTTTACCTTTATGCCAGTTGCTGATCTTCATATGTAGGGACGTATGAACTGAGCAAGGGAATAAGTTAGATTCTTTTATATAGGTGACGAAATTTTTCAGAATGGTATTTTTTTCGCTTACGACCTCACCAAACCTAAACCCACTCTGGGTTCTAAGTCTAATAAATGTTAGGCTTTATCCACCCCGTTAGAGAAAAACACGGAGGACAAGAAGAAAATTGAAATTAATATTTTCCAAAAGTCATTTTACAGTTCGGTAAAATGGTTCATTATTGATATTGAGTTCTGTGAAAACATCAGGTGTGACCTCAAGTTCTGGGAATTGTTGAAACTAAGTTTCAAATTTCCCGACATCTGAGCATTGTTCTAGGAACTATGTTTTCATAGAGTTTGCAGATGTGCTTTCAGTCATTAGGCTTTACTGAAATCGCTGGATTCCTTCGCCTATTAAGCAGTTAAATCATAATCATAATCAATCAAAATAAAGCGTTTATTTTACTCGATAGCAGAATTATTTAAATGGAGAGGCTCCACGATTTTTTGTGTTATTATATACCTACATATTAAAAAGTAGTAGTATAAATATGCAAATAATATTGTAACGCCCTATTAACATGCGTATTTCATTGATTTTACTGACTGATACTGATATCTGTGAATTGAAAACTATTCGGAAACGTGTAAGATAAACATACTCTATCTTACTACAAAAACAAAATTAGACATTAGTTCAACACGTGTTTACTTAAACATAGTCTAAACCATTACCAAGATAATAATAATAATCTTAATAAGGCGTAGGGATGTGACGACCCCATCGCCCACTGGGTTCCCTTCCCAGTGCAGTCAGTCTCCGCAGGGCAGCTTGTGGCGACACCGCGGACCTGAGTGCTCCCAGTGGAGGCATCCGTCCCTCACCTCCGGCCTTCCTTCGCCAAGTTCGGAGTGGACGCCGATGAGAGACAGAACCCCTACCTCTGGCTGGCCTTAGCCGGCCGACCAGAGTGGAGTCGCAAGAGCTATATGCTCGAGGGTGGAAGTGTATTGCACGTAATGGCGTAATAACGGGGAAACCCGCTCACGGGGCAACTCGCGATGGCGAAACCGGAGCCGCACCTCTCGGCACCCTTAGCCGCTCATTCCAATGTTGCCCCTCTGGTGCCAAATGCGGCGACTATTTGGTGCCCATTTACTGAGTGGTGAGTCACTCACACATTATGGCAGGTGTCCGAATTCCTATATAATAACCCAGATTTAAGCCACCCAAACTTCATCACCATAACCCATTTATTCTTTTCACTCATTAGAAATAGTTCCTCCTCCTGCCGAGACCTGTTCATGGAAATGTCAACTATTGATATGGCCGAGAACGGGTTTTGGCAGGAGCACCACATAACATCAACTTCTCCAAAGGGCCTCTACGCGTTGGATCAATATCCCCGCGCAAACCTCTCAAAGGACCGGGGTAACCCGTGAAATCCAAAAGGTGATATAATAATAATAAACACTTTATTGCACCTGGAAAATACAATTTAAATTAAATTACATATTTAAATTAAGTTGTTAAGCTGATTTTAGTTAAAATGTTTTACGTCTTGTTTTTTCACGCTAAATATCGAATAGGAGAGAAAGGGGCGAAACATGTTTTGGCTAACATATGGTTAACAAATTATTTTTAATACCAGAGTTAGACTACTTTTAGACTACAGCTCAACAAAGCTTAAAACCATGTCTATACCCTGTTTAACTTTGACTATAGATAAATGTAGTTTTATAGTATCATTTTTTTAGACAAATGTTGAACAGATGTCTAACTTTTTTGTAGTAAGACTGACTGAGCCACATTCTCTTATTTAATGAATTTGCAATCTACATTTGACGCAGGTTGTACCAAGAACTTCGTTTTTAGATGAAAAGTTACTCTTCTTCAATATAAATCTCAAAGTTACCCCACATTCGCTTTATCGCTGTTTGTAACTCATATACTATTTTAATATTGCTAAGTGAAAGTGATAAATGGAAATGAATTAAATTTTAATGTTTGTAAAGTTTCAATTAATCTTCTACTTCTTAACGAGTCGACTTTGTGATGATCAAACTTCTCCACTGACATGGCATTGTCAGTGGCTTTGTGAAGATCCATAAGCGAGAAGGTGGCCGGGCACGCCGGGCAGGACAAGAGATGAGCCATGGTCTGGGGAGAGGCACCACACTGGCCTCCGCCGCTCTAAAGGCCCACCTGCACATGTCCTCTCTGCTGCACCGACCTGAGTCTGACAAGACTTCCATGTCGACTGTGGCAGGTCATTTAACTTTAAGTCAAGGTGGCATCAAATTTTTATTCATAGGTCATAGGTTTGCGCATTATTTTTGTGGCCAGTTAACTTTTTCACGCCAACCATTTTGGAAGAATTGTGCGTTGGAATGGTTAGAATGGCAGATGAAAAGGATACATAACATAACCTCTCAGTGAACACAGTGAAATCCGGAAGTGGACCGAGATAGCCAGCACAAGAAGGACTTTATCAGGCTAATCGATACCTTTGGTTGGAGAGGCGCTCTTAGAAGAAACTCCCTTCGACACATTATTATAAATTACACCAAATATATATATGGCTTCAATTACAACCCTGAAAAAAGAAAAATTTGTGTATAAATCCATTAATACCTTGGATCTTTTTTTAAGTAACCTAAGAGTTGAACTTGAAGTATTGATCCCTTGATTTGCATTCCACTCTATAGCTAAAGGAAATTAGGGGAAATTATTGAGTAAAACAGCCGTCGGGATGAATGATAAAAATAACATTTTATTTTGAAGTTACAATGAAATTGAACGTTAACTGTTCGTAAAATAATTGAGTTTATATCGAATGTGACTTACTTGAGAGTACATCGATTTTTTTATGACATGCCATAACAATAAGGGTTTACTCGTCCAAGTAGTTTATTTTAATGCTAAATGCATTAAAATAAACTACTAACACATATAAACTTATAGGGGGCTTACGGTATAAATTGAGGGCATAAATTGCCAACCTCTCCAAATCGTAATGGGTAACTAGGAAAGACTCAATAACATTTCAATACGAAGAATTTCATCTCTCCACTGAGTCAGAATGTCCAAATATCACAGATTGAGATCATTCCTACGTGTCTATGGTGAATCATCTCTTTTCAATAGAACACGGGACAGTACAAAAACCCCAGTGGAAAAAATTACCTTTATCCCTAAGTGATAAAATTCTTCGTAACAAGTGCCAGATAACTCTACATAACTTTGGTAATTATGATTGTATCAAAAAGCAATCTAGTCTCCATAAATCGCTTGTTACTTTGTGGTTTATTAATACCAAAGAGTAACAAATAAAAAAAGATATTTAAAAAAATCCACATTCAAAATCGGAATGCGATGTACGGCTGCAGATGCTCAAAGTTGTTGGAAACATATAAATGTTCAATGAGGCTCGGGGGAGCGCCCGCGACCTCGAGGTCACGGTATAAATTATCTACAGAAGCATCCAGAACTCCAGATCAGGGTCTCTACATCCCAGGAGACAGCATTCATATGAATGATGGTTAGCTCTGTCTGGTTTGCGGTTTCGGAATAGAACTAATCTCTTTTAATGTCTATTCTTTCGTACTTTATTTATGACATGTCAGTCCAAAGAGAATCGAAACCGAAGTAAAGAAAAACGTTACTTTCTCAATGTGTTAGTCATATGCTCCTACCTAACCTATTCTAGACTTCAGGGTATTTTTATTTAGTCTCGTACGTATATTTAACTTGATTGTCTAAAGATTAGTGGATGCCGTGAAACATGTGAAATTTTGAACAAATCAAACCTGATCTTCTCTGGGACTATTTTATACTAGCTTTTTCCCGCATCAAAAAGTAGTCTATATTTGACCCCGGGTCTCCAACTATATTCATACCAAATTTCATCAAAATCCGTTCGGCGGTTTGGCCGTGAAAGCGTAACAGACAGACAGAAAGACTTTCGCCTTTATAATATTAGTATGGATATGGATTAAAGTCCACGTTTGTTTAGTCGTTCACAAACAGCCGTTTACAGAAATTGTACAATGTATTTGAGGACCGAAAATGCGGTTTGTTTTTATTTTATTGCCACGTATGCTGTACGGTTTTAATTGAAAACAGTGCATGTTTCGGCCTAACTTGGTTAGCGTTTGGCTTTTGTTACGTAAGGACCAATTTTGTGCCTGCTCTGTTTATTTACAGACGTATTTGTGATCATCATATTTTAGATTTATCTTTTATGGGTTTCGTACCCAAAGTTTAATAATGGGAGCCAGTAACTGGGTGACATTCAGGTCTAAAAATTGATTTTAACTTTTTGCGTCATAATGTATGTATGGGACAAATCCTTTTGGGTTTAATCAATTATTCTGTACAAAGAAAATGGACAAACATTTAATGAAAAAAAAAAACATGTGAATACTTTCTTTTAAAAAGTAATTGTTTTTAAAAAAAAAATTGCCTCTTTTTATAAAAAAAACAATAACTGAAGAACTTAAGCACTTTATAAAAAAAAATTGAGATGTATCAAACCGGGAAATGTTTATTATATGTGGACAAAATTAACACAATATAGTCGTAACAGCACATAGTATATCCTACCATTGTTCTACCTTCATAAATCTCGAGTGACTTTAAGTGTGACTTATTATTCAAAGCTGAGATGTGAAATGGTCGAGACCTCTCATGTTTGAATTGCCAAGAAGCCCGACAAAATGAACCGCGCTTGATTACATTCGGCCACAATAGAAAAACGTGATGAAGACAGTACAATGCAGGAAGAGAAATGTATTCTTAAGTGATTTTAATGATGTACATTATGTATAAAAATAAAAACGAAGCGTACCACGAAATGGCAAGGAAAGCGTTGGACAACCACCGATCAGTTCAGATGACGCTGGATGCCGCTTCAATTCCGTGCCGGTCATATTGGAAATCATTAGGAGAGGCCTATGTCCGGCTAAAGACTGACTATGGCTAAAATGATGATGAACGACCTTAGCCTAGCTGCCATAGAAAGTTCAAGTATACATACTTACCTATATCTAACTCAATTTTAGACCTTACCCAACCCATTGACTTGTGAATCTTATATACTTTATGCAGGCTAGGTTAACCTAACTAAAGTTAAGATAATATAAATGAAAATATTTACACGATCAGGCCTCAGTTACACAGAATTTGAACCTTATCCAATTAATCGTTGAATTCCAAGGCAAACTCCAAACCAAACCTACAGTTTAACTTATCAATAACATCGCTAAAACAAGGTTAGTGGTGCCCTGGGGAGATCTTTGACAGTCGATGCGACCGAGTCTAATTGAGATGGATCAGAGTTTGAATAGTTTGTGATATCATAGTGCTTTACAACTTGATTGGAGTCTTATTTTCGAAATGTGTGACTCATATGTCGAAAGAAACTCGTATGACTCACCCATTATGAAAATTATTTGATGCCGAACGATAATTATTCGACTCACAATTGTGTGGAATAAGATTATGTTGAAATGCGGTTATTTAAAGACAAATCAAAGTTAAATGGATTGAGAACAGATTTTACGAACTTTAATAGACATGCGACAAAAATAATGATCAACAGTTGATACAATCTGCCTTATCGGTTTATGTCGGGGTAGACATTAATTCGCCTACGAGTAGCTCATACAGATTAGATTAGATTAAAATTTAAACTAAACTTTTGTTGGCTGCTCCTTTTAGCAAACCATTTAGAATTACCTTAGTATTAAGTCCATTAATACTTGATGGACTTAATATACTTATAATAATTCTATTTTGTGTAAATTAAATAAATTACAGTAAAGGTATTATTCTATATATATTATAAACGGATGTCACCCGCGCCCTTTGTCTGTCTATCTGTGCGCGATAAACTGAAAAACTACCAAACGGGTTTCTTGCGGTTCTCACTAATAGCACATAATTATTATTAGTACATTATGCTAAGAGACTAATTGGTACTCGAGGATGGTTTAAGTATTTATGTTTTTTTTTAATAAATTTAGTTAAATATGAAAATAAATGATTCCGATTCTAATGGCTAATAGTTTTTTAGTAGGTAACTATACTACCTAGTCTTGTGAATTCTCTTTGTATTGATTCGCTTGCGTTTTCACTGGCGCACTAGTAATTTCGCCGACTTCGCCCTTTAAACCAAAACAGAACAATGCAACCATACTACTGTTTGGCGGCAAAAAAATCTTGATAGAGCGCACCCACGGATGAAGTTTCTTTATAGAAGTATAGTTCGAAGTACTGATTCAGACGACCTATGCATAAGCTCTAAATCGAAACTTCATAAAAAAATACTTTTGCAATATAGCCTAAAGAAGATCATATTATATCAAAGTGTAGGTAACAAGGTCCACTTTTATCTCGCTTGTTTGATGAAACGTTTGGTATACAAAAACGAGAGTCTGGTACAGTGCCAACAGCCCGCTGCTGCCCGTATTAATGCTAGCTAGCCGGAAGTATAATTCCTCTGGATTTGGGTTATTTCAGATAAAATAAACAGGGAAGTCTGTATTCGGCGTTTCTCTGCCTATTCAGGAAGGAGGTCTGTAGCATTAGTGAAGTATTATGTATCTGTGGTATAACACAGGCACAATTGGGCTATTTAATTGCTGATTGAAGCTCATAATTGCTCATTCAATTTCATTGTAACTTAATTTTGTTTACCATAGTGATGGTGTTCATTCAGAAATTCGGTTTCGATGCTCTATAGGTAAAAGTAAACAAAATTGCAAGCAACAAATTAAATAAAATTTCCATATACCTTAAGAGGCTCCAGAACCCAGGGTTCGATGTAACGGTCCTGCATTTGTTGGTAATTAGGGTCAACAACTTAGGTTTAGCATGATGTTAATATGAAATCAGATCATTTATTTTCAATATAGACATAGACATAGATATACCATCACGCCTTTTTCCCCGTAGGGGTAGGCAGAGACTACTAGCCCTCTTTTCGCCCCCGCGAGAAATGAGACGTAATGAGTTGCGCACCGCATTGCCGCCATTTAGATTTTTGTTATTTCCCAAAACCATAGCATTCCCACGAGTGTAGTTTGTGTACCCAACTGTCGCACCCAGCACCCACCTGTGCCAGGTGAAGGCTAGCCTTTATCTGGGGGCGCCTCACCCCCAGGGCAATTGGCACGCTTTTGACTAGGCTCGCTTACCCTCTCGGCACGGCTTATCTTAGTTTGGCGGAAAGAGGAAGGAAGGGGTAATGAAATAGATAAAGGAAATAAATATATATACACAAGGGATTTATTTGGAAATGGGTAGGGATCAGGGTAAGGGATGCTAAAAACTCGGAAGACTGAAGGATTGATTCCGTAACAGCTCGGGAAGCCGGGGTCGCATATCCGATGTCATACCAAAGTAGTTGGTACTGGATGACACCCCTGACTTACTTATTATTTATTTTATATATATATATATATATATTATATATTTTCAATATATCATATTAATATCACTTATTGACGTTAATTTACTTATATTAAGTTTATCACCGTTCCAAAGCGCAAGTGGAGATATAGTGGTAATCTATGTAGCATAGATTAATGTCAAAGGAAAAAAAAGAGAAATTAATATTCTAAAACCACGCAAACATTAGTGTTAATCTATTCAGCCGATGTTTCGATAAGAGGGATCGTAGGGTGCTACTCAAATCACTTACATAAGCCAAGCTACCTGGTGACCCTGGGCTGGCGACCTCGCGTGAAGAGGTCAGGGACGTTCTTTGTCGATGTATCTTGTTATCGATAACTTTCGCAAACTGAGTTACGTCACTAGGGCTGCGAGGGGTTTGGTAATAGCGCAGAATTGTTGGTAAGTACATAATTTCATCATCACCAATTCTAGCCTTTTTTCATTTCAATTGGGGTCTGCTCCCATATCTTCTTCTAGGTTATATAATTTGAATAATAAATTTTGTTAAATAATTAATTTTTTTCAAAAACAAGGCTTACTATTTATTTATAATTTTTAATCATGATTCCGTCCTCCAGTAGTACGTTAAGCCATGTAACCCACTTGATATGAATGAATGAGTGCATATTATGTGTTGGATTATTTTAAAGTTAAAGTTATATAGTTGTTCATATACCTAAAAAATATAGAGAAAGACACAATTTGCAAATTTTATTTCATTTATTAAATAATTTACTACTAAAATTTCTTAATACATTTTTAACTCATTAGGATTTTCAATATTTTGTATATAGCAGAGTTACCAACTTCATTTACAATAAGCAACGCCATCTCGTAGCAAGTAGCGGAACTTTAAGTATTGCGCCCTCTAACGGCAGTTTTCGAAACTACAAGTTACCCTGAAGTTTCATACTGTAATCCTTGAACCACAATGAGTTGAAGTGTTGGTGGAGTGCCTTTTCCAACCCATTTAGGGATGAAAAGTTAATTTATAACGTTCATATAAATTTCAGACAAATGCAGACTCAATTTTGAATTTACAGGCACTCGTCTTAAGTATTTTGCGATGCCATTAGTTTAACTGAATTTATTTTCATATTGTCAATACAAAAAAAAAAAACAACTTTATAAATTTCAGATATAATTTTTAGAATAAAACCCATTAAGAAAGGAACGTTAATTTGCATGAGGCGGTGTTGATGTTCTTTGCTTACACCTTCAAGGCCTATCAGCTCAAGGCATTGTAATGGGGAATTAAATTTGTATAAGAGACATACAATTACATATACTTTTTGACGCATGCGAAACCGCGTATAACAGATGGTACTACACATTGTATACTAAATTTATACACGAAATTCAGCTCAATCGGAACCCGGAAAATGGGTCAAATTTAACTTGGAAGATCTAATTACAGATAGTCTTAGAGACGGATGATACGTACATAATCTATATATGTCATCGTAGCGTTTTGCATAGCAGTACATTGTTTTGGAGCCGGAAAACGCATTTTTATTATCTTCCTTCCTTACTCACCTCATTGGAAAATAATATTACAAAAGCGAAAAAAGACTCCACTACAGTACGAAATTCAATTTTGAATTTAGTTTTCTAACACGCTATCAAACATGCGTAATACCAGTCATATATTTTTGGAATCGTAATAATTGAAATCCCTTTCCCCTCCTACGAGTATAAGTCACTTGATAGCTTTAGCTCAAATTTGGCGACAAAAATGATTTAGATTATCTAAAATATTGAGATACCCGCCAGTTATACCTACTAGATGAATCTAACGACATTCAGTTATTACAGGTTACTGTTTTTAGTTACGAGGAAACATAGAGAGAAGGTCAGACACATAATCCTCTTTTTTTGGCTTCGTCGCAGTCAGGTAATTATGAATACAATAGTGGTATATGCAAACCAATATTTTTAATTTCTTTAATTATATTTTTAAGAAATCAAGGCACTAAAACCACTAAATAGTTTTTTATTAGTCGAAGTCTGCTATCAATGTTGTGTAAAGCTATGTAAATTAATGTAACTACGATCAAAGGACCCCATTAATGGCAGTGCCCTTTTTAGTCACAACAAGGTCTCCAGCTGCGATATTTTAATAAGATAAGGCCCATTTACATAGTTGAGGATGGTTTGTGACCGTAATTTTAACTGCATGCATTTTGGACTCTTGTACTTATACTCTTCTTCATCATCATTTCAGCCACAAGACGTCTACTGCTGAACATAGGCCTCTCTCACGAATCTCCAATCTGACCGATCTAAAGCGACCTGCATCCAGCGTCTTCCTGCGACCTTGATATGTCGTCGGACCTCCTGGTATGTGGACGTCCAACGCTACGCTTGCCGGTGTGTGGTCACCATTCGAGCTATACACTCCTTCGTCCAAGCGGATTTCCCAGTTGCGTCTTCAGAGCCTATGGTACGTTATTAATCATGACCCTAAATTTGATAGCGCTGGATATTACAATAGAGCGACTGCTTCAGACTTCTGCATTTTTTACAGGGAAACCAGATCGACTGGAATATAATCCGAGGTGTGTTAGTGGCTAGCACAGGCAGGTTTTTCAGGCTGCCATAAGGCTTCCGTCATAAATTAATGACAAAAATGTTATGCCATAATAAACTTCTTTATCTTGGTGCATTCCCACTTCACAAGGGGTTGACTCTTCAGGTTAATTTTGCGCCAGGACAATCTGTCACAATGAAGTTGGGTAGTGGATTGTTTTCTTAAGTTAGAAGTAGATAGTAGATACAAGGAATGATTTTGTTTCTTAGCCCCCACCTGCACTGAAGTCATATACCATCATCATTAAATATGGCATCTTGCGTGGAACAAATATCTACTTTAGTTTATTAGCCAGCTTAACGCGGCAGGTGTAAGATTGTGCAATTCCGTCATGTCACCGGAAAAACGGAAACAAGAGGGTGTTAAGCTTCTTTTTTGTTTTTTTTTTTAAATTTTAAACTAGCTTTTTCCCGCAGCTCCGCCTGCGTCAAAAAGTAGCCTATGTTTGACCCCGGGTCTTCAACTATATTCATACCAAATTTCATCAAAATCCGTTCAGCGGTTTGGCCGCATTTATAATATTAGTATGGATATGTCAGGGAAGCTTTATTATTAGCCTTTAATAATGTTTTATAACTGACTTGAAAATAACAAAACTTGAACGATATTTTGCAAGTCATCGCCGCCGCATACGGTCTTTCGTCAAACTTATTGATTTCAAAGTTCAAAGTCCTTTGAGTGGAACCTTCCATGCTAATAAGTGAGGATTGATATACTTGCGGGTTTGAGTCAATATTTATTGCTATGTTGTATGTAGCTAATGGTTTGAGTGATGTTTCACTTATTTATGGATGTAAAAAATGCACTTAACAAAAGAATAATAATTAAAATATGTTAAATTGTTAGCAGACACTTTGGTCTTATTGTAATTGGATTGGCATATTTTTGTTTCAGATGAAAGATAATTTCGTAGGTAATAAGAGAAATAATTACAATATAAGTATCGTTTTTATAAAGAGATTTTCGAGACTTATTACAGTTTCGTTTTAAACAGATAATCAAAATTTTGCTTTAATTCTTTTAATTTTATCGTATTATAAGCCGAGAGTGAGGATTCATAATTTTTTACCCGACTGCGTTTCTGCTATAAATCTGAACTTCTGAAGTCATGCTTCATTATATTAATTTATATTAAGAGAGATCCAATGCTCAACAATGGGCATTATTGAGCATTGGATCTCTCTTAATGTTTAACAATTTCGGCAAGAATACCTGCCAAATTTGCCTGAGTTGAGGAAATAATTACCTATTTGGAAACTATAAAATTGTTTAACTTAGATTACCAAGGGGCAAAGTAAGTAGATGTAGAGTTGGGATTGGTATCACAAAAACCTACAGCACCCAGTATT
The DNA here is from genome assembly GCA_947363495.1 of Euzophera pinguis. Classification (NCBI taxonomy): domain Eukaryota; kingdom Metazoa; phylum Arthropoda; class Insecta; order Lepidoptera; family Pyralidae; genus Euzophera; species Euzophera pinguis. The sequence continues at coordinate 9,616,721 of OX376171.1, forward strand.
ATTATTCTTAAGCAGCACAACTCAGAATTTCCTTCGCCTTTCAACGTGATTTTCGACGAAACGTGAGGCGTTACCATTTGTTCCTTAGTCGAATGATTCAACATCTATAATTCTTGGCGATTTATTGTTCCGTATCACCCTTCTACGGCATAATAACTCTTACGACGAACTCATCGAAAGTTGCCCGATTTCGTTTTCACTTTCAAATAGCTCGCGTGCTAACCTTGATGTAATCACTAAATCAATATTACATAGGGCGCACTGTAAGTATCCGGAACTGGCCACTTACATAAACAATATTTAAAAATTTATTGCAACATTTGAAAATAGAACTCTTTGGCTGTAGAATGCAGTTTGTTTCATCTGACTGTCTTTTGTTTTTACCTTGTGGCGCCATTTAAAAAATTGTGTGTCTGCATCAACATGGATTTAACTCGGGAAAATTTTCGTAGTATGATTTTCTACGATTTTAAGTGTAATTTGACAGCTCAACAGAGCATCGCTCGGCTTGAAACAGCTTTTGGCAATGAAGCACCATGCAAGACAACTGTTTATAGCTGGTTTGCAGAATTCAAGCGTGGTCGTATCAATCTCAGTGACGAATCTCGCGATGGTCGGCCGTCCACCGCTGTGACCAACAAAAACATCAATGCTGTGCGCCGTATGATTGAAACAGACAGGCATGTGACCTACCATGAAATTCGCGCATCCTTAGAAATAGGCATGAGTCAAATACAATTAATCCTACACAAACATTTGGGTGTGAGAAAGCTGTGCTCGCGGTGGATCCCACACAACTTGACTGAGGCTCAAAAAACGGACCGCGTCACTTGGTGCAGTGCCATGCTTACCAGATTCAACGAAGGTGCGTCAAATTTGGTGTGGGACATAGTAACAGGTGACGAAACATGGATTTATTGCTACGATCCCAAAACAAAGCAGCAATCGAACGTATGGGTCTTTCAAGATGAGCCGAAACCAACCAAAGTGGCGCGCGTGAAAAGTGCATCTAAGCGGATGATTGCTTCTTTTTTTAATAAAACTGGACACGTGGCTACTGTTGCTTTAGAGAATCGTCGTACAGTGAATAGTGACTGGTACACGACCATTTGTTTGCCGGAAGTTATTGACGAACTCCGTAAAAATAACCGTAAACGCCGTATCATCCTGCACCACGACAATGCTAGTTCTCACACGGCCAGACAGACAAACGACTTTTTGAAGGCGAAAAATGTAGAACTCATGAGTCATCCTGCATACAGTCCCGACCTGGCACCTTGTGACTTTTTTCTGTTCCCAAAAATTAAGAACCAATTACGCGGTCAACGATTTTCATCACCAGAAGAGGCTGTCGAGGAGTATGAAAAACACGTTTCAGAGGTCACCACAGAGGAGTGGCACAAAAGTTTTCAAAACTGGTTTCATCGAATGAAAAAGTGCATAGACGCCAAGGGAGATTATTTTGAAAAACAATAAATTAATTTTGTACCTTTAATAATATTTTTTCATATTCATTCCGGAAACTTATAGTGCGCCCCACGTACAATACAGAACACCTCCAATGAAATTTTATAGCCTAGTCCGAAGCAAATTTATTTCGAAATAATAGCTATTAAAATTTACGTTTTGTTGGTTTATGCATATGATCCACCTAGGAGAAATCACAGGATGATAATTTTAGAATGAGAATATCCGTTTCTGATTATTTTCAATTTGAATTTGTATAAAGCTGTGTCAGACCATGATTAGCGTTATTAATTATTAATAGCGTATTTTTTTCCAGTTAAATAAAATAAATCTGTTGTACTATATCCAATCCTACCCATACAGCCATTCCGGTCGCAGTGTAGTAACTGTTACTAATTTAAGACACGAAACAAGTAACAAATGTCGTAGCTGTGTCTTCTTTGTTTCGACTCCGCGTCTAAAAGGGGGGATTTACGAAACAGAAAAGTTTATCATTAAAATACTTGTGAATGTTTTGTTTAACATGTGAATTTTTATAAATGAATCACAGAATGTGAAGTTTATAAAAAATCATCTAGAGAAAAATCATTCAAAAAAATCAACCATAAAATACATAAAATGTTGAGTAACACTGACATTTTGTGTAGTCGAATTGACAAGCCGCAGCGACCGGAATTGGCTGTATGGGTAAGTAATATAACAAATACGTTTACGTATATAACAAGTAAGTTTGTTTATTACACTATCTAAGTGGACTGTCTACTGAAAAAAAAACTTTTAGAAATTTCCCATTCACATAGTTAGGAGTACATAAACTACTGAGTAGGATATACCTTTCATCCCGGAAAAAAGAACAAATTTCATGAGATTTAAGAGCGCGTGCGAGGCTGCGGATAGAAACTAGTAATCTATAATAAAACTGAAAATGTTAAATTCGAAATGTAAAATTTCGAAATTCATTCCCAAATAGCATTCTATAGTGTCCACAATTCATTCTGTTGATACACCGCCGGTCGTCGTATTGACCGCGTTTATATTTAGACGGAGACGCACTTATCAAGCTTGAGGAAACAATTTCGCAATTCGTCTTCATTTCGTTATCACATATGTGAATCATTGATACAAAAGCTAAACGCGTCTCTGGGTTTATTCCGCCAGTATTATAAAGTCCAAGTAAGTAAACTCGTCCGAGTTCATTTCCTAGTTACATCTGGGGGCACAGCACTGTCCCCGCCAAGTCGAGCAAAAAAGCGGCACGGCCGTACTATCTTCTTCTCGAAGCAATCTTAAACTTTTTCGGACACCATAAGTAGGTACATACAATACAAACCAAAACTCTTTATTACACAAAAAGGAATACCGGTAGTTGTAAATAGTAAATAAGAGCTTTACGGAGTATGTGTGGAGTACTTCTGAGCGATAAAATTAGAAATAGTGAGATAAGGAAAAGGTGAATGAAGATGTAGTGACAAAGATTGAAAAAAGCATGATAAGATGGTTTGGGCATGTAGAAAGGATGGATGAAAGGAGAATCACGAAAGATATTTACAAATGAAAGGTGTCAGGAAAAGTCGGTAAGGGCCGGCCTCGGAGAACATACTGCGACCAAATCGCAGACATATTAAAAAACGGAGATGTTAGGAGTACTTGTAATCGACGAGCGTGTATGAAGAGAGTGTTGAGCGTAGAAGAGGCGAGGGAAGTCTGTAAGGTTCGTAGCAAATGGAAATCCATGGTCTCTGCCTACCCCTACGGGAAAAAGGCGTGATGGTATGTATGTAAATGGAGAGTCTGCTGCCTTATCTCCCTATTTTTTTTTATACAATTAAGTAGGCAAACAAGCGTACGGCCCACCTCATGGTATGTGGTTACCGTAGGGACCAGGACCAGGGACACATCCTCTCAGAGATTAAAAAACCAATACGACCTTCATTAAGATGTACTTTAACGACCACCAGATGGCAGACGGGACCAACGGCTTAACGTGTCTTTCAAAGCACGGACTTATCTTGTTTACCATGTCGCTTAGATTCGATTGCTACGGGAAACAAACTCTGTTTAGTTATTTCTAGTTTGCTTAGGACATTGCGGGCTTGTATCACCTGATTATTTGACAATAAAGATGTTTCCGTGCTTCGGAAGAAAGATGATTCCGTCGCTCACTTTAAGCCTTTGCCTGACATTTGGTGATCGTTACAAAAGAAACATCCATGTCAGAAACCGATAGGCGATTCTATAAAACTCTGACACCATTGTGTACAGGGTCGATTGATATTACCCACCAATATGAATGAACGGTCAATTACATTAGGGTGGTTACCGACTCCGTAGACAGATTGTCGCCCACGTTTATTGACCCGTCTATATTTAGAGCAAACCTGCGATTCCGGGAAATTGCCGGTCTTCCTTCTATCGACACTGAAACGGGGGAATTTTTATTCGTTAGCATATTAATCTTTTATTTATAAATCGTGTTTACGCGTAGAAACGATAAATTTACATATCAACGCGAAAGGTTATTGACTCATAAATATTGTAAACAAAAATTAGATTCGAAAATTAAATTAGTAATAAGAAAAACAGTATCTACTAAACTAAACTATACATATATTAAATAAAAACTAAAACATAATATAAACATATCTAATTAAAATCTAACATTTGTCCTTACGACATGGTGCCAAGAACTCCGGCAGCGTTCCCGCGCTGGATGGCGATCACTATCCTCTGCGCGAGAAATGAGCCGGCAGTCTTGTCACCAACGGCGTCGACAAGTTATAAATTGGTAATTAGATATTTAGTAAGATTTTTTCACTGAAAACGGAACGATTATTTCCGTGCGTGGTTCCGATGCTCTTTGATTTTTATCTTTTATCAAAGCGTTCTCTTAGTTGCATCCCAAGTCATATAGATTTCCATACCCGAGACTTTTTGTATAAGGAAATCTTATTGTTTTTTCTCTCTCGAGACATTTCAAGACAAGATACTTATATTTTGACGAGTACTCTAGACTCAATTAATCTTTTAAAAAGTAGTTTTTCAAAATTTATTTGCTATATTAGATGATCGAACATAAAACCTCCGGTTATGTCATAAAATAATAAATTTTAACGCTATTAGATTAGAGGACTAGCGTGTTGACCATTACCTCACGCTATTCATCTTGTTACTCAAAAATTTAAAATGGTTACATGTTGAGCAAATTGGTCGTCTGTCAGTTTAGTGCCAACGGTGTGTGTGTGTTTGTATGTGTAGGTTCCACGTAATTGGAAGGGTTTATTGCCCCTCATAGCATTTTACGACCATTTCACAACACTCTTTCTGACCCTACGTAACTATGTGGATCTAAAGCTTTGAAATCTGTATGTGTACACCTGTGTTCTATAAATAGGGGTAATTTCTGTGAATGCTTGAATGTATAAGCATAAACATTTGTATTATATTAGGAATTCCTGTAATAATTTATAATATATTATCATAATTATTAAATAAAATTCAAGATGAAGAATAATAAATAAACTACTTATTTACCAGTCGCTACCTATACTATATTTGATTTGATATCACTACGTGAAAAAAGTAGGTGGCCTATTCTTTAACTTGAAACTACACGAACAAATGCTTTATGGTGCAAATAAATAAATAATCCACTTTTTTATGTGATCAGCTGTTTAAAATTTTCAATATGCACTCAATAATAGCGAAAGAGCCAAATAGAAAATTCTACTCGGCTTCATAGCTAGCTCGTAGGCGTGCTACGTGAGTTGCCTACGGGCTACGCTCGAGCTACGACGACGCTACGACGAATAAATCTATTGCGGCATATTATTAGGTAGTAAAATCCTATCCACTATGTGATATTTGGTTATGATAAATATGTTAGCACTTGCACTTACATATAAATAACAAGATGTTTCCCGCGGCTTCGCCTGCGCTATAAAGGTAGCCTATGTTTGACCCCAAAAACATTTATTTTCGGATATCGTAGACCCATATAATGGACTTACTTATATAATTATATTTAATATATAATTGAGATAATAAACTTAGCATTTTGTATACCTGTTAGAGAACTCAACCGTCTGATCTGACTCATCGATCGGAGAATGATTCTCCACCTCGTTGTATACCAAATTTCATCAAAATCGATCCACCGGTTTGGGGTGAAAAAGTAACAGAGAGACTTTCCCATTTATAATATTAGTTTGGATAGATACTCTATGAAGTTGAAAATACGATTACGGTTTCAATTCAGCCACTTCTTAGCTTATTAGAAGATTAGTTTTTCTTCCCATGGATATAGAAACGATACGGATTAAGAAATAAACATAGATGCAGGCTGAGCCTCAATGTGGCAGTTTCCACCGCTCGTAGCACTTTTGATAATAGTAGACGTCAGGTAGGTTAATCACAAATTCTCCAAATGTTTAATATTGACCCCATGGTAATGATGATGGTCAAAATGTAGACATCTATCATTGGCCGATCCCGTTCTTGTAATACTAGGATTAAATTGAAAATCATAAACAAGTATGTCGATGATCTTACGAAGAAAAGGCAGGAGAGTAGAACTGGACATCGAAACAGCTGTTTGAGGGCCGTAACTTTACATACTTCTTAAATAAAAACAGAAAAAAACCTAACATTTTTAAATAACTTTGAAAACAAAACAACTACTTAACAATGTTTTTTTTATATATTTGTGAATAGTAGTGTTTATTTATTCAACCGAAAAAACTTTGATATGATGTAGAAATGGTTACTCAAACTAACATTATAGTAGCTTTTACCGTTTTACATAACATAAAAATATACATATTTTCATCGTAACGATTTCCTACCGAGTCGACGCGACGCGTACGTGAGGAGACTCAAAAACTTTTACCTCCCTTTCTAGAGCCTGGAGACTTTCTGAAATATCTTGCATGAAATGAATACATAAAATGAAAACTTTATGTAAAACTTAGACATAGTTACCATAGACTAAGTAGAAAACAAGATAACGGCTATTTAAAAAACTAAAAAAACCCGATTGCGTTTACGTGTAATTTAGAAATGAGAAACTCAAAAAAATCTGCCATCGGTTTTTTTTTTCAATTTTGATATACCCAGTGTCACTCTCACCGTTAATACGAATCTAACGACATCTCTCAAGCTGAAATCCATCGAGCCGTTCAGGCTGCGGAGCGTCCTAAACAATTATACATACATACTCTCGAAAAACATAACCCTCCTTATGGCGCAGTCGGGTTAAAAACATGGTCTGTCTTCCTGATTTAGATTTTTATAAAAATTGCAATTATGAAGTGATAATTTTAGATTAGGTAGGACCCCAGAATAGATACAAGGAGAGATATTTGCAATTCATGTGTAAATGGTAGTCGGTCACGCTGTTTTCTTGTCGAATGAGCTCGGGTTTTACTGACAGCGGACAGCCAAATTGGATTTAGCATGCTCACTTTACTTATTGTTGATGTTGACAAACGCCAGCCAAATTTTTACATTCTATTTTGTATGTAAAACTTTTCTCTCAATAAAAAAGTAAGTGAAAACCTGAAAACATTTTTCGACCTTCCATTTATCCCCATTTTCATGAATAAAAAAACTATTTGACATATTCTTACAAATTTGATTCTATTTTAATACGGTTTTATCGCGTTTATTACTTATTTATTTACACCTGACGTTTCAAACACTTTACAGCGTTCATGGTCGCAGGCAGACACGCTGTAAAGTGTTTGAAACGTCAGGTGTAAATAAATAAGTAATAAACGCGATAAAACCGTATTAAAATAGTTTAATTTAATGAATAACAATCGCGAAAACATAAGAAAACATTAAATTTGATTCTTTTAAATTGTCAGCGTTATTTTTTATAGCAGAGTTTGTACTCGACTGTAGTCCGTCAAAAAGGAGTTATTAATATGTGAGAAAGGCCTTCGCCTACCATCCAGTCATAAACGGGAACCTACTTTGTTATGTGGGACATGAATCCACAGTAAATACGACACGTTGTCAACGTCGCAACCAAAATTAGCCAGGGTTATGTCCTTTTTGATGTTCTGTATACTCAGTGCGGTGGCTTCTATCTCGATAGCAGCAAGACCCTAGCTTTACCTCCAAACCTTGCCAAGGACAAGGCGAAGCTTATTGTATTTTTATTACATCATACATCAGACAGCTGGTCGGTATGGTGTATATTAAATGGGACAGAATTTTTGGTAGCATAATTATAATTTACTTTCATTTGAAATTCACTTCTCTTTTACTGTAAAATAAACACGATTACTAAGAAGTAAAGTACTAAAAAGAAAGATTTCGAAATCAGATCGAAAAAACCTCTCACCTCGACCATGACCTTGATGTGGTTTAAATAATAATTATCTTGCATAGTCTTAAATTAATTGATTGAAGGCTATGATAGGTCAAAAACAAGTACTATAAACAAATGATACCAAGTACGATCCACATGGGATTCAAATCCATAAATGGTTAGACCACAGAAGTCCGGAAAAATACCTATAGAAGACAAAGCTGAGAAAATTGAGGCATTGCAGAGCCTTCAGCTTGATTAAAAAAACATTGAGTTATTAAAGAAATACCCCCAGCGCTTCTGTGCGAGTTATTACGTAATGCCTTCTTCATTCATGCAAATTAAATTTTATGAAACGCAATATTCCATCAAATTAATATCGTACGCCCCTCTGAGATTACAATTCTTTATTATTTCATTTACTATCTATGAGTATATTATCTAAGAGCAGCGGCTACGTTTGAGTAAAACGTATACGTAGTTTGTAACTCGCCGTAAATTAAGAAAGTTATATTTTCTATAACAACTATAATTTATTTTGATGAAATCAGTTAATCAGCTAAGTATCAAAAATAATTAAGAGCTCTCTATGTTAAGGGTAAAATGTAAGAAATTAACTTCGAATATGACAGACGCAATGACAAAAAAATTTGATAATTGTTAAAATATTTTATTGAAGAATTTTATCTTTCTTATCAGACAATCGGTTATTTCAAGCCAAATTGGAAACAATTTGTTTGCTTCCCGTGGAATTCGAAACTACCTTACGGATATTAAGGCATTTCCTTGAATACTAACCCAAGAAGACACGGCTGCAATGAAGCAAGCCAATTCAAAGGTTAAGAGGCTTAAACACTCTCTAAATTTACTTATTTCTAACATACGAAATTCTAAAAATCTCTGGAATTTTTCGAGCCATGCAAACGGTCTATAAGTAGGTGATTTTTCCGACTAACTCTTGTAATAAATTGCTCCACTTTACATGAATGGCTATCATTCTTTTGTTTGACCCAAATATGCAATAGGTATACTATAAATATTTCAAAGTAATGGATTGTAATTGAGAACCGACCTTTCATATCCATAAAATTAATGTGTTTTGATATTTGTTTGACTATTAAATCAGTTCATTGACATGTATAAAATTTAATATTTTTTGTTATATTTATGATTCAATAATAAATTATGTAATAATGTATTACATATTACCAAATGAGGAGCTCGTTAGTCGAGCGCGACCCGCGTACTCGTATCCGTAGCGAATGCGCGTGTCAAGCGACGGCGTGACGCGACCATTATTGGATTGGTCGCCATTTAGTGGCATTTTCTATCTTGAGCTCCTCCGTGCTTCCGAAGGCACGTTAAGCCGTTGGTCCCGGTTGTTATCGATAGAAAGCAGTCGTGAGGCTGTGTCAGATGCCTTAGGGCAGTCTGAAAAATTCGAACAGTGTTCGCCACTAACACACCTCGGGTCCTGTTGGTCTAGTTTCCCTGTAAATAGGGTTACGGAGGTCAGACGGCAGTCGCTCCATTGTAATAACCAGTTCCGCCAAATCTAGGAACATGGTCCTGTGAACTGGTTCGGAGCTTAGGAACGCCTCGGAACTTCGGAGCCTAGGGTACGCTGTAAGTCATGACTTACAGCTTACCCTAGACTCCGAAGCGTAAGCTGATGACGCAACTAGGAAAACACGCTAGGATGATGATTATGATCACATATTACCTAAGGTTGGCTGTTAGATAATGCTTTTAGCATTAAGTCTGCCCATTGTGATATACAATTGTATATTTTGTACAATAAAGTTTAAATAAATAAATTACCTATTTAGATAAAAGTTAACGCATACAATATTGAGTACACAGTGATTGGTGTGAATTTCTTATACTTATATTGCTGCTTGTGATAAGAGATTCAATGCTTTGAATTCATGAAAAAAAATAATTATAACGTGTTTGTTGATTCTAACTAACATTGATTAATAATCACAAACTACAAGCGATCGTCCCACATTGCTTCACTAGATATATGCAAATAATGCCCAATTCGCAAAACCTCAAAATCAAATAAAGTTTTATTTTTGGATATTTCCGAATTTCGATCTTGCGAATCTGACATTCTGAGCATAAATCCTCAGGTGGTAAGCGCAAAATAAAACGACATTTTTGGATCAACATTTATTACAACAGGCTTATCCGGACCGGCCTTAGTTAGGGTAATGAGGAAATAGGAAAAACGAAAAGTCAAGCGAGCAGGATGCAGAGGAAACAAATATTATGAAAGAATACCCTAAATAGATTTGACCCAGCTTTAAGGCTTTTTCTGCGTAAAGCCGCTTTTAAAGCAGCTTTATCTTTCATAAAGCGCGACATTTGCGGCTTTTTTTGAAATGCGATTCCACAGTTTCTGCTTTTCATGCGAGCTCTCTTTGACTTATTAAGTACTTGCGGTTCTTTTGCAGTTAATTAGTCTTTTCAGTTTGTTGACTTTTGTGCAGTTCCCTTTTTACTCAAGCGATTTAAAAAATCGTGTCTTTTGGTGCTTTTGAGTGACACTACATCTCTCGGAAAAATATAAATTTAAATGTTTCATACTCGGTCAAAAGGCTTGTTAATGCTCATCGACTTTTCAGTGACAATATAAATGATTGCATAAGTCCGGTTAATGAATCTATATGGTATTTATATAGCTGCACTTTAGGTCGATATTTGAATGTTTGGTTTTCGATGACATGAAGTGAGAAGAAAATTTGAGATGAAGTGAACACAGACATAGAAGCGAGCAGACAGATGAAGACAGAGATAGACATACAGATGGTTGCTTTGTTCGTTGTCGTTGTTGTCGTGCGCCGGTTGCGAGCCGGAGCGCCGCAGCCGCCAGATGGCGTGGCGCGCCGCCACCAGCCGCGCGAAGCCGTGTCGAGCCACTCTACCGAGCGCTAAGCGCGCATATCCAAGCGTTCAACAAGTCACGCAAATTAACACGACAACCTTTACCCGACTTACGACAGTGCTCAGCATAAACGAGGACGAAAGGAACAAAGGAAAAGGATCAACAAGTGACGGAAAAGGCAAGGACCCACAACGTCTCGGCGGCTAAGACGAACGACTCCGTTCTAACTAATCTAATCTACGCGAGAAGCTAGCCTACAACAAGTATCACAACCGAATATCACAATAAGCAGTTGCAAGCGAAGCTTCGTGGACGGCGGCTTACGTAACGCTAACTTATCTACGCGTGTAAAACGTGCTAAAATTTATTGATCACAGAAAAAAGCCTTAACACTATGAGGTTTATGGGCATTAGCCCTTTGGGGGTTATGTAACGGAGCCGCGTTTTGTGGGAATTGGAAGGAAGGGTCTGTGGAACAGACATGCGCGCGGGTGAGGGGCCGGGCGAGCACTGGCTGGCTGAGCGGCCCCCGACTCCCTTCACCCCGCCTGAAAGACGTGACCCGCTGGAGGTGGCCTCAGTGCGAGCGGAAAAAAAATCGATCGAACCAAACAACCTGTACGAGTAGAGATGGGCAGCGGGAAGAAATTAAAGAGGGGAAAAATGGAAAGGGAAGGAAGGAAAGGGAAAAATAATTATTTCCCATTATTCCCGAAAGTTTTGAATTAGTATGAGTACTCTAAAAAAATCGACTGTATCAATGTTTGTGGAGTGGCGGTCTTGGCGGTACGGTACGATTGTCAGTTAATTCCCGGTAATTAGAGATCGCACCGACAACAAGACTTTTGCGAAATCACGTCATATTTCTGAGAAGAGATTATAAACACGGTATCAGGGTACTGTGATGATAATTAGTTATTCTGAAACTTCATGAAAATATTTTTTTGAATGTAAATGTAGTAAAAAGGTGTAGAAAAAAGTTACCTTTTCTTCCTATAAATAACGATTGGGAGAGAATAAATGGAAATATTTCCAGAGGTCGGAAATTTTCCGGTAAGGCGCCCATCTCTATGTACGACTAAACAGAGTATCGTATAATCACCAAGAAAATGAATTGTCGTTGCCAACATTTTGAATGGAGCAACAGGAACCTGAAGTAGCCAAATATAATGTGTTGTGCTTCCAAGTTCCTATGTAACTACATAAGTATCTGATTAACTTTTTATCCCTAATTATTATTTTAGATTAGACCTATGTATCACAGTCTTTGTAATTTCTTATTACTATTATATCAGTAGGATTGATGGAAAGTGGATCGTTTCTTTACAATGTAATGTACCTATTATATTTTATATACCTTTTCGTCTCAACGTGTACTCAAAATCGACAGATAAGTGAAGGGTTAGTATAGAAAGTTACATTTTAAGATTTTACACTGAAATAACTTAGATTGCCTCTAAGTTCCGAGTACGGCACGTCTTCAAGTAGAACTTAAAGTTTATTGCTCTTCCTTCTGCCATGCGGCACCATTGGCGAAATAAATAACTGAATTTTTAAAGCACTATTTTTTACGTACTTACCTAAATTCTTAATATATATCTTCTCATGGTTTTGATAGATAACGTAACAAAAACTTTGTATGAGAGTGTCCAGAAATAACCAAGAATTTTGATTTCTGTTGAATATCTATATCTATATGTCAGGAGTATCCGTAATCGACGAGCGTGTATGAGCGTAGAAGAAGCGAGGGAAGTCTGTAAGGATCGTAGCAAATGGAAATCCGTAGTCTCTATGTATATAGCCTACATTTTGTAATCTGTGCTTCTGCCTATCATGGCAAAGACCAGCAAAATGAAATTTTAGTCAACAGACTAAATAGTTGAATGACTATGAAATAAGTTAGTTCGAAACTTGTACATAAATAAAACATTTGAATTTTTAATTAATAATTAAAAAAAAATGAAGAATGAGTGAAGTTTGATTAAGAAAAACAACAAGAAACTCTTATGAATAAAAGCTGACAGACAGACCCCACCCTTTATACATGGGATGGTGGATATCTGACATTTGTGTAGTTGTTCACGGCACCGATTGTAACTGCCCCCCCTACTCTGCACTTAGTGGGAAAATGCACTTCTGGATTACATAAAAGAGAAGTATTTTTAGAAATGGTATCGATTATGAGGCAATATAAAGTATGTTTGTTTTTTGACCGAGCGAGCGAAGCGTCTTAGTTTCGACTGGCCGAAATATCTTTTGTCCATCTGTCTGTCTGTTCTCACCTACAGGTCGCATTTATTAACCGATTCGCATGAAATTTTGTGAGCAAGTTCGATAATTATATAGATTTTTTTTGTAGAGTCAGTTTTTCGAAATTTTTAAAAATGGCGGATGAATGGGGGTTTGAAACTTAAAACTCACATATCTTAGTAATTTGAAAAATAAAATCAAAATATCCTTGGACTTTATAATTATTCTTATTAAGACGCAACTTTTTTGTTCGACCAAATTTTTTATACGATACACTTTAACGTGCTTATTATAGTCAGCAATTCACCCAAAAGTTTTCTAAAAATCGATTTTCTGTATATTTTGTATTAGTGCATTCAGTATGATGTCGTTATATCATACAAATAATACATAATACAAATCTATGGGATGAAAAATACGAAAATGGTGGTTGTATTGTATTGTATTGAAATAACTATGAAGCCGGCGATACAGAGATTTTTTTTATATAAACATACTATGTGCGGTATTAAATGTAAGGGCTTTATGAGTAGATAGCACAGTAATAAACTTCCATATACTAATCACTCCCAAATTGGTCAAACTCACAGACTATAATATGTAGTACAAAAGTTAATACTTTTTGCGCCGCACAAATTTTCTGATTCTCCATATGGTTGACTGGTAGAGAATGTATTTAGCATTAATTCCGCCTGTTGTATAAGTATGTTTACTTGTAGTACAATAAAGTTTTGATAAATAAATCATTTAATTTTTTTTTTAATTTTAAAATTATTTATTTAAACTTTATTACAAAGAATGTAAATGGCGGACTTAAAGCCGTGGGCTTTTTCCACCAGTCAACCAACAGATGGCGTTGAGAGAGACAAAAGTAAGTGCAAAGATAGAATAATTAATCGCGAAATGGAAATCTCCGGCATGGAGGAGTCGGGAGGAGATGGGATGGGGGGAGGTATGGCAGCCCCGTCGTCCAGTGTCGAATTTGATGCAAAAACTGAGCCCAGAAAGTCAGCTTTTGCTTTTGCGCTGTGAGCCAGATTACCATAGAGCTTCTGCAGCGGTGGTAAAGACGACTGGTAAAAGTCTCCCTCGGCTGCTTTGGCAAGCGCTCAAAATGATCTGCTTCCACAGGGGTGCTTTACAAGGCGGTCCCCAACTCTGCCGATATGTTCAAAGTTTTGCTCGGGCAATTGCTTTTTTGCTGTCCGTAACAAACACTTGTGATCGTAGCCTGAGCTGCGATCCAAGCCTCATATGCAGCTTGTTTTATCCTAATTAGTACTAAATATAACAATCTACTTCTCAGGTGTATTTTTTCTTAATTACCTGCCTATAATTAAAATTGAACGATATTCATAGTAAAATTCATCTAAACTGGCACAGATTGGTTAGGTTCACGCAACAAACAGACTATTTGTATGTATTTATGCGACTAAAATATGACATAATAGCGGAATATTATCTCTTATTAACCAAAACAAATAGGAGGAAAAAACTACCATAATTTGTCTGAACCACTGATGGTTTGTGAAGGACATAAAGATAATGACCAGTGTTGGCGGGAACACTCGTATAAAATACCCATCTATGCCTCTTGTCTTACATTTCTATGTTCCTTGTTCGTTACATGCTTTATTTATAATATATTTATTTTTGTTTTGATTATAAGGGAACAAATGTTACGAGGATGGCCGCAACTATGAAAATTATGTAGATAAATCGAATTTCAAAGCGTGTGAGGCTCATTAATTCACAAAAGGAATAACCACGCTCGACTATATTACCTATCTGATACGTTTTGCGAATTAAAGAGAAAAGATATTAAATTACCGAAACGACACCGGTGCCATCTAGCGGGGAATAGTGGTACTACAATTAAAGCTTTCATTCTGCTAACCTTAGCGTATCTTTCTCAGGTGAGCGAAGTTGCTAATCTGCAATATCGGAGACTATACAAACAGCCTTCGATAAAAGGGCACGTCGTCCTTGAACACTGCCCTTTGTGACCGTCACAAAAGAAAACGCTGCTTTGTAGCTAACAATCGTCTAACTTTAGTTTGTATAGTTTTTTTTAACTGCCGAGGACGTCTTCTGCGCCACTTGGACGTTACAAGGTTTTCAAGCGGAAACGACAACGGTTTGATCGCGTGAAATGGCTAGAGGTGAGTTAGTAAATCGTCAATGAAAGCGAAGTTTGATTTATATTGAAATATATTACTTAATGGTTCGATTACTTAAGAGTGTTCGATAAGAATAGGAAAGATATAGCTCTGGTCAGAAATGTGTGGAAGAAAAGAAGGAGACTTTTGCCTAGCAGTGGGACCCGAAATACCTTAAAAAACAACTGTTAAATACTCATACTCCAAATCTGAAATGAAGAGGATGGGAATAACCCCTAAATTAGTGCATGGTATCTGGAAGATTGGCGCAAAAAGATATGGAGTGCCGACCCCAACTGAAATAGAAAAAGGCTAGGATTGATGATGAATCAAATTGACTGAGCGTGAGTCGAGGAGAATGGACTTGAAAGCTACATTATTAGATAACTACTTAGATAATGAAGACGTGCTGCCGAATCTCCGCAACCCTTTTTACAGGAAAAACAAACTAACTGTATGCAATGATCGCTTAAAATATACAACTGTACCAAACATGTACACTCCTCTAGGTTATTGAATAGTCACGGACTAGAAGCCTTAATTTGTAAATAATTCGATATCGTACAAGTAAAAATTATTTTTAGACGCCGATTTTGCGTCAATCACACTTTTCAAAAATAGCATTCTAGCTCTATACACAAGCTGTGTAACACAACTAAATAGTTAATAAATTTCCGCACGTTTGGGACATGCTAAACCTAACGCTCGTCGCTTCACTCCTCTTAAGCTATCTTGGTTTCGCAGTGACGTAATTATAGTAATTGATCGATTTGACGAAATGACGTCTATTCTTAACTGTTTCCCGCAGCTCTGCATGCGTCAAAATGTAGCCTATATTTGACCCCGGGTCTTCAACTATTTTCATAACGAATTTCGTCAAAATCCGTTCAGCGGTTTTGCCGTGAAAGCGTAACAGGCAGACAGACTTTCGCATTTATAATATCAGTATGGATATACAGTTTAACTAGGTAAAATGAAGATATTTGTTACTTTTCACAAACGGACTTAACAGGTAATTTACTAGGTTGCCTATATTAACGTATTCCCTATTCTTACGGTAACCTATAGCTACTTATCCAAATATTGTAAACTACAAGATTTAATGATTAAATAATGATGTTACTATAGAAAGATTTTAGTATTAAAAATTTCCCACATTGATGCCATATTTTTACAATACAACATTATCTTTCTCGCCCACATCTGGAAATTACTAAATTGAGGCTTAATTTTTTTCTTTTGTGAAAACATGCCTAATTTGTATATTTCTATGTTTATAATTACAAAATTGTGACCAAGTTCACAACTTCAAAAAAAAATTCAGCTACTATTCGCCAATAGATGGCGTTACCTCCTTCGGCTATACAACCTCTACCATAATAATGATTTGTCCTGACTGGACAAACCTTCTATGCTACTACTTCTTCAGATTCTGTGATTCGTGTTATTAACTCGCCTATCAGGTATCACAATCTTAAAAGCAAAAAAAAAAATTCACTTGCTACGATCCTTCAGCGTCCACGTGGTTATGTGTCATACTAAATCAAGGAAGTGATTTTATGTAGTGTCATATTAATAATTCTGTGGTAGTGTAGAAAAATCAACGCTGACCCTAGTGACCAATGTGACCATAGACAAATGAGCCGTGCTGTACGTCAATCATAAGATTTTATTGACGCAGATGCTAGCAACTGTGTTAAAAATTTAGTATGGCACGCCTGTGACAGAATTGTCAAAATATATCAATAAAATGTTCACTTCACTAAAAAACTCACTTCACTTTTTTACTAAAAAAGTGAAGGTACATTTTCTGAATAAATGCTTTTATATTATTATTTTTTATCTTTTAAGAATTGATTTAACATTTTATTGATATATTTTGACAATTCTGTCACCTGCACAGCGCCTCTGACGGATAGTAAGGTAACTAAGAAATTCCATATTAAATCTTAAAACATTCTATGCTGATAAAATTATAACAATGCATTTTCAATCGTTACGACTCACATGTGCGTTTCCGGCACTGAATGTAACCCTTTCGCTGCCACTGAATTTTGGAAAGTTTTCACCATGACGCAACTGGTTTTTTTATGGAATATTATTGAAAAACTATGTAGATTTTAGTAGATATATATAAAACAATCGAAAAAAAATCTAACATAGTAAAAAAAGCGATAAACGCATACGTTGCGTTGGTGGCACGCAGAAAGAAAATTTTATGCAGATATCCGGAAACGCACCATTAATGGATGGTGTTATGCCGTGGTCAGCAAGCATAGCCGTTGGCCCCGGCTGCTATTTGGTGTACATTTGTGTATATATTTTCTAATCTCAATTATATCTTCCTTTCTAAAAATAATGTAAGTAAAATGTGTATATATATACTGCACTAAAACCAAATAAGACTAAAATCCTACTACTACAATCAATGCGAAAGGTTTTGCCATCCAATTCGGCGTGTGCCACTGAACGTACCATTTGAGTTCTACAATATTCAATATTCAATTTTTATTTAATTCAAAGTGCCAACAAGAAAATAATACAATTCTCAAGTAATTTAGGCACTGGCGTTGAGTTTTAATACCAAAAACTGGAAGTCAAAACCAGAAATCCACAAAAAAACTTAAAAAATAAACCCGCGATTTTCGTTGTTGACAAACTTTGTGAAATTTATGATTTTTTTAAGTTGGCTGCAATGTATCAATGTTGCCAGCGAGAAAATATCTTAAGCTATGATTCACTGTCAAAATTATTAAACATAAGTCAAAAGTAACAATAACAAAACAGTTTTATGTATGGCTGTCGAAAACTCAGACCTTGCGTTGGTGGTACCCACGAACAAACGTTGAGTACCTACGCGAGGTGTGCGTTGCCGGAGCTGAATGGGTAAACGCGGTCGCTAGCGTCAATAAAATCTCATGGTAGGGGCTGATTGCCAGCCCATCTCTACTCCACGACACTTTTACTACCAATTTAGATAGGTACTTATAACTCTTGTCAAACACGCTCACAGATTTTGGGTACACAAAATATCCTGTAGTTTCCGAGAGACAATCTAACCTACTTGCAATTTTAGTTTTACTACTACTATCATTGTACCAGCGATCTTTGTCAAAAGACATAAACGTTACACAGCTGCATGATATGAAAGTCATTCTCATAAAATGTATGTGCTATTAAATTGTGCTCCTTATAAGTCCACACTCCAGTTATATCAGATATTCTCTATCAATCTTTACTAATATATTTTGGCATTAAGTTCACCTCATATTTTTCTTTAATATCCAATACAGGTACTTAAATAATATAGAACAGTTTGTAACTCTGGGAAAACTGATCGGGTTTTTTTTTGCATCTGGCAACCCTATTCACTGTGCATTATATTAAGGATCTTAAAGGCGATACATAGTCTCTTTGGGAAAGTGAAACCTCCTATGATATTCTAGTCAAACATTACGGAAGGGTGAGATTTTATTGACGCAAACGCTAGCGAGTGCGATAAGATTTTGTATGGAACTTCTTAGTTAACTTCCTATCCGCCAGAGGCGCTTTACAGACATAGCGATATAACGTGCAAAATTGTTATCGCTTTCTCTAGCTTCTGCATCAATAAAATCTCATGGTAGAGGAACGAGCTGCATGCTTATGTTGGTATATAAAATACTATATATAATAAATAGTCGAACGTAGAACTTAGTTCTCGTGGGTCACGCAAAGGTGATAGACGCGTATTTGATTATATTAGCAAGTGAGAAGGATAACGCAATACGTTAGAAAAGGATCTATATCGATTTGTCAATACAGTGCAAACTGTGATACCCAGCTAGCTAATGACTAGATAGGGACAGTGCAGTGTGTAAGAACGGGACGTCACATACGTATTCTTGGGTAGCCGTACGTGGTGGGGTGGTACCTACCTCTAACCTTCATTTTCCTGTGGTTACAAATAATTTAATGGAATTTGAATATATCAAAAATGCAACGAACACCAGATAAAAACCATTTTGCGTCGGATTCGGATTTGTCAAAAACAAAAGAAAAGTGTCGTACAATGGATTACTGGATTAACTTACGACAAAAAAAAAAGCGATCTGAGGATGAGCCGGATAGTGACTCCAGTACTTCACATGAACATATACGGCAGAAAACCTCCTGCTGTGATACAAGCTCCGTCAACGACACTCTCCTCTCCTTGCAGAAGCAGATAGAGATTATGAATACTGCATTAATGTCTTTAAAGGAAGATCAAAAAACTAAATTCTCAGGGTTACAAGTAGAAATATCAGAAATTAAAAATGAGATTATAACCATTAAAAAAACGAGCAAGGAAACGGAAAAATCAGTAGCATACCTCGGAGAAAAATATACAGAATTGGAGAAGTCCCAAAAAATCATAAAAGAAGATTACAAAAAGCAGGAGAACAGAATAAAGGACGTCATACAAAAGAATTTATTCCTTGAAAAATCTAACAAAGCCTTAGAGGAACGATTGATGAGTCTCGAACAGAAGGCATATGATAAAAAAGTCGAAATCATCAATGTTCAGTACCACGAAGGGCAAAATGCCCTGGAGATAGTACACAAGATGGGCATGCAACTAAAGCTTAACACTAAATGTATTGATAAAGCATGGCGAGTCCCCGGGGAGCAAACGAAAAAAGCGCGCCCCATAATTGTGTCATTTAAGGCCAAAGAAGATTGTGTAGAATGGATAAAATGTGGGAAGAAAATGATTACGAGTGACGAAGTGTTCCAGGATGGAAGAAATTCCCGTATTTATATTAATAAGCATATGACCAGACAAATGCGCGAGCTCTTCTGGAATGTTAAAAATAAGCTTAAGGATTTCTATAAATATATATGGTTCCAAAATGGAAAAATACTAATTAAGAAGAGTGAGGAAGAGAAAAAAGTGTATCAGATAAAATTTGAAAGTGATATAGAAACATATATAACAAGACAAGAGTAGTCAGTTAAACTTAGAACTTTAAACAACAAAGCAAAAAGAACTAATACATATTTATTTATATATAGGTATATACATAAAAGAATAGCTGTATATTATTATGCCATCACATTTCGTTCCCCAATATGATTTACAAGATATAGTATATACTAATTATGAAGATGTAAAACTATGGCAGGAAACTTTAAATAGACAGAAAAGTCATTTAAACATCATGCATGTTAACTTATGCTCTTTAAGAAAACACTTCTGTGTACTTATAACGTTATTGAAAGGATGTCTACAGAGTTTGGATGTAATATGCTTAACTGAGATAAATATTAAACAAGAAGAGGAGTATTTATACCAACTGGATGGTTTCAATACATATTCATACACAAGGGAGGTGCAACGTGGCGGAGGAATCTTGCTGTACGTGAGGAAGAACATCATATATACGCCCGTAGTTGTATCAGGGTGTATGACACAGTGCGAGATGCTCAGCGGACACTTGCAAATCGACGACTATAGTACAAACATATTAGTTATATACAGACCGCCTCATACAAATAAATCCATATTCATAAGCGAATTGACAAATGTAGTAAATTCTATACCACGAAGAAATAACCTAATCTTGGTCGGCGACATAAACATCGATATTTCACGAAAGGACCTGGAGCTACAAGACGTCATATCAAATAGGTATTTGGATGCTTTGAGTGAGTTAGGTATGCAGTGCGGGGTGCGTGACGTAACGAGAGAGTGCATCGTCAATGGGAAGCGGACAGCGTCGTGCCTTGACCACGTCTTCATCCGGACTGACTTATCAGGTACCGTTAGTTCTTATGTAGTGTCGAGTAAGATTGCCGATCATTACGTAATAGGTCTCTCAGCTGATCTGAATAAACGGAAATTTAATCGTAGTTCTAAAACATTGTATAAGGAAAGTATGATTGTTAAACAACTTAACGAAATTAAGTGGATAGATTTGATGAGACTGCAGGATCCGTTGGAAATTTATTATAGTATATTTAATATCTTTGATAACGTGTATAAAACATGTACTTTTCAGCGTACTTTTACTGATAATAAAAGAAATACACAGGATTGGGTAACTAATCAACTGCAAAGTACGATAGAGAGGAGAGATCAACTGTTCAGAAAATGGAAGTCTGACCCCAAAAATAACGTTTATAGGTTAGAATATACAAGATATCGAAATTATACAAATAAATTATTAAATAAAGCTAAGAACATGGATCGAAAAAAAAAATAGAAAATTGTAAAGGTGATTTGCGAAAAATTTGGAGTCAGATTAATGCATGGTTAGGAAGAAATAAATTGTCAGTGGATAGTATAGTTGAAAGGTACATGTTAAAATCGGAAACGTCCAAAACTGATATTTGTAATAGTTTTTGCCATACTTTTACCAGTGAAATAGAGCAAATTAAGAAAAAGCATATATGTCGTCAATTATTTCTAGACAGAAAGTCATATGTGCGTGAATGTAACGTTAGTTTTCGTTTCAATAAAGTATTGGCTAATGATGTTATTAAAATTATCGACAAAATGGACTGCAGTAAGTCGGCGGGATCGGACGGTATCAGGGTTAAGGACATCAAAAATGTAAAAAATGAAATTGCTCCAGTAATTGCGCATTTTATAAATGTGAGTGTAAAAAGTGGAATGTATCCCAATGAATTGAAAATGGCAATACTAAGACCGATTTATAAGCAAGGTTCGCATGAGGAATATACAAATTATAGGCCTATTGCTATTTTAAATATTATAAATAAAATAGTAGAAAAAATAATTGTTAACCAGATAACAGAATTCTTAGAACAGAATCACATTATTTGCGACGCGCAACATGGTTTTCGTCCTAATAGGAGTACTGCTTCGGCGCTATCTGAATTTGTTAATAATGTTAATGATTCTCTCAATAAACAAGAAATGGTTGTGGTAGTTTTTGTTGATTTTAAAAAGGCATTTGATACCCTCGATCACGACGGGTTATTGCAGTCCATGGATGAATGTGGCATACGGGGACCAATGAAAACCTGGTTTAAAGAATACCTCAGAAACAGACAGTTAGAAGTTAACATTTGTGGCGCAGTAAGTACAAAAGGTCAAGTAAAATATGGGGTACCTACTGGTTCCGTGTACGGACCTACCGGTTATAAGATGCATGTAAACAGTATGCCTAATGTAGTCGAAAAATGTAATGTGTTTATGTTTGCCGATGACACATGCCTTGTTTATAGCCATAAAGATCAATCAGTCTTGCTCAATGCTGTTCAAAATGATTTAGACAACGTGGTGCGCTGGGCACATGACAATGGGATTATTATTAACATCGCTAAAACTAAATGTATGTACATTAGATCACCCTATAATAAGAATAAAAATATATTCTTGAAAATTAAGGGACATACTTATGAGTGTTTGCACAACTATGAAAATAGAACTAATTGTAAATGTGAAAACTTGGAGAGTGTAACGTCTTATAAGTATTTAGGTATTATTATAGACTGTCACTTTAATTGGAACCTCCATGTCGACTTAGTTTGCAACAAGTTGAGATCAGTTCTCTCTAAGTTTCAAAATTTAAAGTTTATATTGTCTAAGGGTGTTATGTTTTTAATATACTATGCATTAGCTGACGCTGTGATTTCTTATGGATTGGGTGCATATGGCCTTACCTTTGCTGTTCACCTAAAAAAGATCAAAAGTCTCCAAACACGAACGTTGAAGCTCTTGGTAGGTAGAAATATGAAACGCTCTGTTGAAAGCTATGAAAATTTATTTAAAATATGTAAAATATTGCCTGTGGAACTAAAGGTGAAAATGGTTATTCTCCTCGAGCAGTTTGGTAGAAAAGAACACAAACAGGAAAGGAGGTTTATGTACCCAACCCGCTTATCTAAAAAATATAAATTAATAGTCCCTAGGACAATAAACTATTATGGCCGACGAAAAAGAAACTATCTCACACCAGTTTATATGAATGAGTTACCACAAGACATAGTTCAGAATGTTAATAATGCTAGAAGCAAGAACCAATTAAAAGTTATACTTAAAAAATATTATATGTCCTTATGTCCATAGACATATTTCAAGCCTAAGTAAAAATTAAATAATAAAATTGCTAAGTCAGTAAAAGTGAATGTGAACAGGTATATAGTCAAATATTTTAGAAATTTCATCAAAATCGGTTTAACTTTTAACGTAGGTATTGAGTTTGTTGAGTTGACTTGGTTTTAAGAGACGCTAACATCATCATAATCATTGCACTTGTTATTATGTATATTGTTGTTTTATAGGTGGTGGGTACTTGATAGGTATGGATTGTACATTTGAATGTATAAGTATTCACGAGAACGGCTGCCGACAAACTGCATCGCAGTTTGGCAGATTGTGAAAAGTTGTTATGTACTGTTTTTTATGAAATAAAGAACTAAAAAAAAAAAAAAGTACTTGAGAGATTGAAAACTGTTAAAAACGACATTATTTATCATTGACACGCTTCTCTCCAATATATACTCAATGCAAAAAGGGTTGGGTTAACTACAGAAAGGAGGCCCATCAATTGCGTTCCGCCTCCAATATTACTTGACATTCCCTACCTTACTCCATCACCTGGGCCATTGAAAACCTCAGCTCTACAAGATTGATTGGAATGGTGAAATCTATGCACAATAAAATCAGTGTCAATTACATAACGATATTATTTTCTTCTCAGTAGTTCCAACTATGAATATGCCAAATTTAAAGATTTGCCTAATGCCACACATGAAATAAAAAACTTAAAGTATTTAAATATGGTTTATAACGCGTTTATTACTTATTTATTTACACCTAATACAGAAATGAAATGAAATAGTTTATTTTCAATATACGATATAAATATCACTTATTGTCGTCAATTTTCTTATTTCCACCACTTCCAAAGCGCAAGACAAATGTTAACTTATTCTACCTGCGACCATGAACGCTATAAAGTGTTTGGAACGTTAGGTGTAAATAAATAAGTAATAAACGCGATACAAATCGTATTAAAATAGTTTAATTTAATGAAATAAAAAACTCTATATAATTCGATTTATATCGAATAATATTTTTGGCGTGAAATAATTAAATTTAGTTAAATATATCACTTATAACTTATGCATATTGTATGCGCCACAAAGAGTCTGACCACGTAGTTATTCGTCAGTAGTTCAGTGAATAACACGGTCAAATATGTTTTGTCTGTTGACTACTTAAGGGCTTATTCAAAATCAATTAAGGTTATTGTTATGTTAAATTAATTTAGTAGTAGTACTCGTAACTTAACAGATTTGTGGAAATAAAAACATTTCCGAACTCTTGTTACAAAAACCTAAACAAAATACGCCCTGCATGATGGTAAGTGTTCGTAGTAGCCTGATAATTTATTTAATTATCAGGCTATTATATTATATTATTATATTATTAAAAATCTACTAAACTGTTTAAGGATCGGTAATGCGTGCACGTGACATTCAAATAATAAAGGCATTTTATCTTTATCTAGGTATTGCAGGTGTATTTATAATACTTAGACCTCTTACCATCAGGCAGGCCGTATGCCTGTTTGCTAAATAAATTGTTTGAGGGTCGGCAATGCGCACCTAGCATTCCAGGTGTTGCAGCTGTCTAAAACTCACATTAGGCGGACCGTAGATCAAAAATATCAATCATAAATAGTAATTTAAACGGTCTAAAATAATCTTGCACCTAAGATTAGCGAACAGAGATCGGCTACACTTAGGCTTAGACGAAATGATGGCGGCTAAACATAAGCCTAGTCGAAGATGACCGGCTATACTTAAGTGAAGCCGCACTTCAGTAATTAGTCGTGCCCGTAATATATATACCTACCGTAAAAATAAAACGAAACTTCTCCTATACAAAACTTTATTAATGGAAAGCAAAATCAAAACTTTTACTGGAGTTTTAAAGCGGGCAACTCTCAATTTTTAAGCATTTAATCCAGAGTTTGTTAGGTGAAAGCCAAGTTTGTTACTGATAGCAGTTAATTATTGCTGCAGCTTTAGAAACTGGTAAAAGCTTGATGCGTCTTTGTAAATAACTACATTTAACTAAATCCATATTTTGTTATCATTTTCTTAACTATTTTAGTTTGTGATACTTAATAAAACCTTATAAAAGCTGAACCAGAGATTATTCATAAAAAATAACGAATGTGGGCTTAAAGCCACATCAACTTAATTATGTTTAGGTAAGCTTTCACATCAAATATTAACGAGGGAGGATTAAATATATTTTAGTTAAAACCTATATAGCCTTGGTATATTAGTATACCAAATGCAGATTTAATTCAACTGTACGAGAAAGGTATTACAATAATAAGATTGTTGATTTTCATTCGAACAAAAAATGTCAAATGCTCTTTATCGCAAACCTTCTAAGGCTAGGCTTCCTATATTATAGAAAAATTAAAAACTTTTAAGTGATCCGAAAGAGTTCTTTAGCATAGTCGCGGGGCCCCACTAATTAGACACGGGCCCTTCACGCGAGGGCCCTCTCTGTAAAGCGAGTGCTTTGCGACACTCCGTCCCGCGCTTCTTCATTTAGATTAGTGAAATTTGCATGCAAACAGATTATATAATAACCTCAGATATGTTTCCTAGGTAAAATATTTTAGCGCTCAAAGATAAAAATTATTTCTTATGTTGTTTTGCGATTGTTACATATATTAAATTTAACTATTTTAATACGGTTTTTATCGTGTTTATTACTAATAAGTAAAATGCTTCAAAGTATTTAAAACGTTAGGTGTAAATATATTTATGAGTTCATTGTCACAGGTAGACTAATAATAGGTATGTAGATAACTTTGATTTTAGAAGTGGTTTTCGATTATTTTTACTTCATAAAAAGCAACATTTTCATTTCATTTATTTAAAACAAACAATCCTCAATTTAACTTAATAAAACTAAATTTTTTTATTTTTTTTATTTTTTTTTTATTTATGTGCTAAGAATCTCAATTTACTAGATAACTTATTTCCATTTGCATCGAATTGCCTCTGGCATTTTCTTAACAAATAATGTCAAAACCGAGAAAAGTCCTTAAATAATTTTGATTGGATTAAGTCACTCATAATATTATAACGAGACTGAACTCAATTATAGAGTTTTTAATTTTCAAAATTTCTTTTTACAAGAGATAATTAAAAATGTGAAAGTCCGAATTCCCCGCTAAACGTACCCAAGGTGTTTCGTCGAGAAAATTTGACCTAGTTTTAGAAGTTTGATGCTAAATCATTACAAAATATGCAATGTGCACATGACCTTAGAATGTCTGGAGTACATAATGTCTATAGAGACAGTAAATTAGCAGTTTGTTCTACTTTCTTTTTCGTGGATGTTGTACGAGGCTATTGAGGGGCCTGAAATTTCAGTTTTCCGCAGCATCTAGGACAAAAAAAAAGAAAAAAAAAAGAAAGTGTAAGACAATGTAACATCAATCAATAGCCTACGTTTTCGAATTAAGAATAAACCACTTCCTATCTATTTCTGGAAGTCAAATAATAAAGAACATGATTTAATTCATTCAATTACACCCCTATTCTTAAACATAACCTTAGGAACGTCCTTTACTCAAACTCATTGGAGGAAGACTCAAGGAAGTCCTCGAACTTTCCTTGAAAACGATATTCTAAGTTGGTTGCTTGAGCAAACTCCAATGAGGAACTTCACAGGTTATAATAACAATTCTTAGCACAAAAATAGAAAATTACAAAAGAAGAGTAAAAAATAAAATAAAGTAATGGATACCTAGGCAAGAAGTGGCAAAAAACTGATTTATAACTACTTTGTTTTACTTCAAGGACGCCTCAAGGTACCTCTCGACCAACCTTATATTTGAGAGTTCAATACTCAGCTCCAATGAGGAATCTCCTTAAGTCAAGGAAGCTAGTAACGACTAATCATACCAATGAGTTGGAGTAAGATTGAGTCGAGTTTGAGCAAACGTTTGAGAATATGGGGGTTAGAGTCATCATCATCATCACCCTAGCGTGTATTCCTAGTTGCATCGTCAGTTTCCGCTTCGGAGCCTAGGGTACGCTGTAAGTCATGGTCCTAGATGTGGTGGAACTGGTTATTACAATGGAGCGACTGCCGTCTGACCTCCGTAACCCTTTTTACAGGGAAACTAGACCAACAGGAACGTGACCCGAGGTGTGTTAGTGGCCAACACTGACTGAATTTTTCAGGCTGCCCCAAGGCATCTGATACAGCCTAACGACTGCTATCTATAGACAACAACCGGGACCAACGGCATAACGTGTCATCCGAAGCACGTAGGAGCTCAAGATAGAAAATGCCACTAAATGGCGACTAATCCAATAGTGGTTGCGTCACGCCGTCGCTTGACACGCGCATTCGCTACAGATACACGGGTCGCGCTCGACTAACTAGCTCCTCAATTCATTCATTCAATTAGAGTGTCGTAGTCAAAATTGATTTTCAAAAAAAAAGAAATATTCACGCATCACTTTCATACTTCCTTCATAATCCTTACTAATATTATAAATGCGAAAGTCTACCCGTCTGTCTTTCTGTCTGTCTGTTACGCTTTCACGGCCAAACGACTAAACGGATTTTGATTAAATTTGGTATGAATATATTGAAGACCCGGGTTCAAACATATGCTACTTTTTGACGGAGGCGGAGCTGCGGAAAAAGCTAGTTTATTATAAATCCTAAAAGATGTTTGTCTGTTACTCTTTTACGGCTCAATCGCTGAACCGATTTTGATGAAATTTGGAGTGAATGAACATCTGTTGTAATAAAGTTCAAATAAATTATTAATAGTTTAAGATCCGAGGTCAAACAAAGTTATTTTTTTTTAATCTTCCATTAGGCGATGTAATGGGGGGTGATGATTTGTATGAAAGAAAGCCGTGAGAAACAGCTAGTTTACATAAAATACAAGCAACAACATATGATTCTCTGTATTTTACATCTAAAGACTGTGTCGGGGTGAATGTACCACATCGGAATAATCCCATTTTAATTCGTCGCTTAAGGCGTCGGTTCGTTATTTATTCAGGGCGGAAAGTGCCGGGTAACCCTCCATAATTATATCTATCTAGTGTATGCTGGCTTTAAATCACGGTAGTTTCGAAGCTTACGTTATTCTAAGTGATTTCATAATGCTATTACCTAATCTGTGTATAATATTTTACAAGAATAAACAGATAATTCTCATCTAAACGTTATTCACAATTGCGTCTTTCGTGATTACGTCTTCATCCAATTGGAGTTTTTAGTTTCATTCTAAGCTGATTTCAGGGTCAATGATAAGCTTTAATCTTGGTCCTACATGATAGATTGGTTACTCTTGACCTCTCAGCCTCTGACGTGGTTCCTTTAACGACCACTAGATGGCAGCCGGGACCAGCGGCTGCGTGCCTTTCGTAGCACGCAATTATCTGACAATGAGGTTATTGTCAGGACATTTAACCTAACCTAACCAAACTGGAAACAGCTAAACAAAGTATGCTTCCTTTGTTGTTTTGGACGTTTATATTCATAATTCCGTGGACGTTGCTTTACTAGCTCTTTCCAGGTACTCGCCATTTTCGCAAAAACCACCGCGATGATTCGAAAGAAGGCCTAACAATGGAACCCTTTCTTTTTTAGTAAACGCCATCAATTTGGTCGGCGGCCGAAACAATAGGTAGCAAAAAGACTAGGCCATCTCAGGCAACATGATTGACGACGCTTGGAAGGGTGCGGGGTACGGGGGATCAGATAGGAGATTATATCTTTTTGAAAGACGCATGTTATGAAAACGTTTTGGGTTATGGCCGCATTGTAAGTAGACTTATCAAAAGAGAGCGAAATGATGAATATTATTTGGTTAGTGGAATATTGAAGATATGGCCCAGAAAGTTTCACAATGAAAGTATGCCAGTAAGTATCTTTTATAAAGCCACGAGCTCACGAAACTTAAATTCCCGGTGTGGTGTCATCATCACATCAGGTATATTTGTATGCAAAAATAAAATAAGAACATACTAAGTGCTAAGTTTTACTATATTAGGACGCAGCGATCAAAAGTGGATCTTCGACGCGAGATGATGCCATTACTCAATTTACCTAGTACATTAATTTAAAAAAATTGTATATTTTTTTAAAATTTTCTATGGATTGATAATAGCAAATAAGAAGACTGGTCATACAAAAGACGCAGAGAGAAAACGAACCCCAGTCATTTCTTAAAAAATGTAGGAAAACTTGCAACGACAAAGAATATATACTCGTACATTTACTTACGAAAAATATTCAAAAAAAAACTAACTCCCTTTTCATTTTCCGAGTAAAGTCGTCAACAGATTTACGTAGTTCGAAAGATGATAATAATTTTACAAATAAAAAGGTCGTATCCCATCCATCTCCGTTACCCTCGAGCTTGAGACGCGAGCTTATAAATAAATAATAGGAAGACAGGTAAGAATTTGAATTTTCTTTAACAAAATATTTTTCTATCATGTTGTTATCATGGATAACGTGCTGCGTTGAACATTTAACATCAAAGTAATTAGCCTTAACCTAAATTATGCATTGGGGTGGAAAATAACTTTTTTGAATATGGAGTAGTAAACAGGCTTGAGGCCTATCGATGGAAAGCTGTTACCGCGGCCTATGGACGCCTACGAAACCAAAAATATCACGAGATCTTTGTCAACCATTTTAATTTGAGACATTTCATTGATTGAAATTTAAACTATTTGTATTTTAATTAGCTTTTTAATGTAGGTGTCAAAGTTATTTGACACTATTTGCGCTAACTCTTTACTAACAGTATCAATGTTTTAAAAACAACAAATTTGAACTGTAATGGCGAGAAATATAAAAAAGCTAATATAAAATATAGCTTGCCCTTTCTGGTCCCTCCCACACATTTCATGGCTACACGCTAATATTAGACGACCATGTTTTGGTGGGCGGCAGCTATTGTGTCACATTCAACTTACCACACGGATTCCGCATAAAAATACATTTTTTATAACTTATACAATATGATAGTTTTGCTATGTGAATCTGTAAAGATTTTTCCAATAAAATAAATCACTACGAACTTGAAGTAAAGTATCCTGGGTTCTCATTGACTGCGTCCGTGACACAGACAAAAGGAAGCGAACAGGGGTTACTGACATTGCACTGGTAGTGTCCAGATTAAAGTGAAGATGGGCCGGGCACATAAAGGAAGAGAAGATGGCAGATGGACTCGTAAAATTGCTGAATGGAGACCAAGAACTAGGTAGACGATCTCTATAAAACTATGGGCAAAAACTGGATGCGAGCAGCTAGAGACCGGGTGAAATGAAAAATCCAAGAAGAGGCCCATACTCGACTATGGGTGATACCAAGCTGAAGTAGAAGAAGAAGAAGAGATCCTGGGTTCATAAGCGTAAGCTGGGACGCACGCGTTGATGTACGACAAAGATGATAATATTTCTACAAACATAGATTACAGAGAGATCTTCCGTCATAAATTTATTGTTCTAATTTCAGAATCATTTAATATTATCGACCAAAAACATTGTAAGTTCTTATTAGTCTACTAATAATTGTGTGCCAGTTGTCACGGTATCTGGCGTATAGAAGAAATCACATGAAATAAATTCACAACTTAAGCCAATCGAGCCAACTTAAGTCAGCTATCTTGATGTCTGGTCGGCAAAAATAAATGTGATACCAATGACACAGTTAGTCTATGTGATATTTTTTGGCTTTCGTTTTCAAAGAGAATTTATCTCGACAGCCAGCTGTTTCTTATTTAGGTGTCTTTCCCTTACATTAAAGAAAATAATATCTATAATAATAAGATGAGTAAGCACATCAGTGATGTAGTACAAGGTACCTTTTTCACTTAAGTAAGTTGATTTGAGTATAAATTTTGATTTTAGATAAGAAACAGATACGCATGTTTTAAGGTCTTGTAAAAAATTAGATACAGTTTATCTTATCCGTTATCCGTTTTATATTTTATTTAATGGTCATTGTACTGATTACAAAATATAAAGCACAATTGTCTAAGAGTCAACCTTTGGGTAAAGTCCAGAGCTTGAATGAAGGTTTACTGAAAGCCCAACGGGAACGGCTAGTAAATTTATATATGTATTTTTTTCCAGTTTTCTACATGGTTTCTTTATATTTTTATTCAGGCTTGGATGTTCTGTTTCACTTGACCTACAAAACTGAAACAGCTGGCAGCCACAGATAATGCCGGGTCGTCGTTAACAGCCTAAACTGTGCTATTTCTTAAATTTATGTATGCAATTTATACCCTGGATATGGACTGTTCGTTGTCCTTGGCATATCTATATTAGAATTTTTGATTGATGGCATACGCTCGTTAGTATCGTTAATTTTATCGAATCGAAAATATGGTCAGTATCATTAATCTTCTTCTTCTTTCTTCTGCCACCTTCCCATTTTATCTGGGGTCGGGCCTCCTCGTAACTGGGCCCCAGGATTATCTGTCCTGGGTCGTCGCGGAACCATAAAACCATTAAACGGTAATATAATTATAATACTCCATTTTCTACACGCATAGGTACCTTCCTTAAACTAAAACTTTTATAAATAGTTTTTGTTTATAGATAGTGATTTCGTTCGTTGTTATTTTGTGGTAGCAGCCGACTTATTCGTGTGTAATTGATACAGTAAATACTTTATTAATACGTGTAGGTATATATAATTTGTGTTTCTATTATTTAAATATTTATATTTAGTGTATATTGATATTTATAAACTTACTTACTTTTCTTCTAGCTCAATGTCTGATGTTCTCAGTTTTGATTCGGATAATGAATACTTTTCACTCTCATCTTCCTCTAATAGTTTGCTTAGTGCTCAGAGTGATAACCCTGTTGAAGTCTCCTTAAACAACAATTTGAAAGAAAAATTTTCTATGCTGCATAAAAACTTCAATGTGGCGCACATTAATGCCCAGAGCATCCCTGCTCATTATAATGATTTTTTAATTTCTTTTGCAGCTACACAAGTCCAAGCGATTCTTATTTCAGAAATTCTTCTAAAGCCCTCACTGCCTTCCACGTTATACCCACTTCCAGGCTACCGTCTCTTCAGAAATGATCGTAGTTATTTGGTGACACGGAATGGTAAAACAAAGATGGTTGGTGGCGGTGGTGTTGCTGTATATTTGCGTAGTGATATTCCTGCAGAAATTATCTCCATATCGAATCCGGAATTCAATGCCCCAGAACATCTATTTCTTAGTATCAATCTTCATCATACTAAAATTTTGCTTGGTGTCTATTAAAGCCCATCACTACATGTTAACTATTTCAATTCTTTTGAATCACTTCTAACCAAATTTAGGACTAATTTTGATCATACAATCCTTATGGGGGATTTCAACACTTGTCTTGTCAAAAATGATTCTCGCTCTAAACATCTTCATTCTGTTCTTCACTCCCTCGACTTACGTGTCCTGCCTCTTGATCCTACCCACTTTCCTCATAATGGTCCTCCTTCATTACTTGACCTAATTATAACCTCGTCCCCCAATTTATGTTCTACTTACGGTCAATATACAGCCCCTTGCTTTTCTGCACATGACCTAGTATATGCTTCGTTTAAATTGCGAACTTCAAAGCTAAACACAAGTATATTTTACGTCGAAATTACAATGCCATTGATAGGAAGTTGTTTGAAGCTGATATCAGAAAGACTGACTGGGAGGTGCTGCTCTCTAATCCTGATGTGAACTTAAAGGTTGCAGTTTTCAGTTCGACTCTCCTTTCTTTATATGATAAGCATGCCCCATTGCAGCAGGTTAGAGTAAAGCACTTTCCCGCTCCCTGGTTGACTGACGACATTAAAAAACTCATGGCTAGAAGAGATAAAGCAAAAATTAAATTGCGCCGTAATCCGTGTAACAACAACCGTAATAATTTTATCTTTCTTCGTAATCTCTGCAACAAGCGATGCAGGGACGCTAAACGTAAGCATGTTTACGACAGTATTGAAAACTGTCCTCCCGGTAAATTATGGAAGTTTTTGCGTGGTATTGGTGTGGGAGAGCAGAATGCTGATGTAAATTCGGATAGCTTTAATATTAATCAGCTGAATAAACACTTTTGTACACCGGCACTGTATTTTACAGTTGGAAGTAAGCGTGCTACTCTTACTAATCTTGCGGCCAAACCTACTCCTGACTGTCCTAGTTTTGTTTTAGCTGCAATCTCAGCGGAAGAGGTGATCGAGATTGTTGGCAGGCTCAAGTCGGGTGCGACGGTGTAATGACGGAATCTCGTCGGACATGATAAAACCTATTATTTCAATAATTGCTCCTCATATTGCGTCTATTATTAACTTTTCCATTAGCGGTATTTATCCATCTGCTTGGAAGTTGGCCCATGTTATCCCCTTTCCTAAAACTGCCAACCCTTCGTTATCATCCCATTTTCGGCCGATTTCTGCCTTACCGTTACTATCCAAGATAATTGAACATCATGTGCAGCAGCACTTATCTAAGCACCTCATGACACATAGGTTATTAAGTCCTTACCAGTCGGGCTTCCGCTCTGGTCACAGTTCTACAACGGCTCTTGTTAGGATCACCGAGGATTTGCGTTGCAATATTGATAATAAGTGTCTCACTACCTTAGTGCTGTTAGATTTCTCGAACGCATTTAACTCAGTCGATTTTGATGTCTTGATAGGCGTTTTGGCTTCGCTTAAATTCTCATCATATGCTCTCTCGTGGTTTCGCTCTTACCTGCAGGACCGTCATCAGCTAGTTAAAGTTGATCAAGATAAATCTGACTGGTGCAGGCTGGCTGCTGGCGTTCCGCAGGGTGGCGTACTATCTCCTATCCTTTTCTCTATTTTCATTGATGGTGTTACATCTCTTATATCCTCCACTTTCGAAAATCTTCACGAAGCCATCAAAGCTATCAATTTTGACCTTGCCGTTATTGGTGAATAGTCCCGTAGTTATGGGTTAACTATTAACGCGGCTAAATCGCAAGCAATTATTATTGGAAGTCCACATTTTGTTGCTAGAGCTCATTCCGTTTTGCTTCCCAATGTTGTACTTGACGGTACTGTCATTCCCTTTTCTTCTAAAGTTAAAAACTTGGGAATCATGGATGAAACACTTTCATGGGTTCCACAAATAAATGAAGTGAGCCGGAAGGTTTTCTTTTCCCTACATTCCTTGAGAAGATTGCAAAATTTTCTTCCAATTAAAACTCGGGCAATGCTAGCGCGTTCTCTCTTGCTCCCCATTCTGGATTATGCCGATGTTACGTATTTGGATCCTTCTGAAGAACTCCTCAATAAATTGGATCGAATCCAGAATGTATGTATAAGATTTGTCTTTGGACTTCGCAAGTTTGATCACATTTCGGAATTTCGTGAGAAGCTTGGCTGGCTTCCGATAAGAGCACGAAGAAACGTGCATATTCTAACTCTTCTCTTTAATGTCCTTTTTACTCCTACTTCTCCTAATTATCTTAGTGAACAATTCTCTTTCCTCAAAATTGATAACAGGTTACGATCTTCCAATAAGCCTATTCTATGTATTTCTCTATTTTCTTTATTTTCCTATTCTAAATCTTTCTCTGTCAGAGCGTGCAAATTGCGGAACTCACTCCCCGTTGACATTAAATTGTCTCCTTCTCTTCCCTCCTTCAAATCTCGTGTTTTAAAATTCTACTCCGATTCTTAATTGAGCACAGCCTTGAACTATTATATTTTTTGTAGCTATTAATATGTATTATTGTTTTTTTTCTTTATTATTCTAAGAATATGTATGTATCTAAGTATTTATGTAGCATATTTTTATGTAGTTTATGTCATTATAAGTATTATTTTTGTTTAATATTTAATAAATAGAGTTCTGTTCTGGTTGCACAACTTCTACC
Organism: Euzophera pinguis; assembly: GCA_947363495.1. Lineage (NCBI taxonomy): Eukaryota > Metazoa > Arthropoda > Insecta > Lepidoptera > Pyralidae > Euzophera > Euzophera pinguis. The sequence goes on from OX376171.1 coordinate 9,651,708, forward strand.
ATCTGTTTCTTTTAACTGTATTCCTGTATCGTCCCGATTGACTGGAAGAGATCTCTTTATGGGATAAGTCCGCCGTTGCAATTATTTTTAGTTTTGTATTTACTGTAATGTATTTTTCTGTGCAATAAAGTTATTACAAACAAACAAACAAACAAATAATTTATTCAATTAATTTAACAAATACATGTGACAAATACTAAAACTATTTATCGATGTCTTAGAATCTCATTCGTCCTTTACATGCATCGGAATTCCCATCACACATCCCAGTACTTTCCAGCAGACGATTTTCCGGACTTTTGCAACCTGGGTTTTTTCAGGGCTAAAGTGAAAAAGCTTAATTAGTGTCTAGTGGGCTCCATCTTAAGCTACATCTGCACTTAAAATCAGATTGGATTGTGGTTAATTGCTGGACAACTTAAAAAATAGCCTTTTGTATAATAATAATTAGTTACGCTAAACCAGTGAGACAAATGATTATCGTTCGATATCTAATGAAAATCATTTGGTATCGAACGAAATAATTGGTAAATCGAACGATTTTCATTCGACCATCGATAGTGCGTGTCATATTTTTCAAAAATAGGGCCCCAGCTTTATAAATGGCTGAAGGATTTTCTTACTAAATGTAAAACGCAGTTATAAATTAAAGGGGTAGACTTGTAACACTTTGATATGTTGTAACATATTGTAATTTATGCCTAGGGTTGGTGTACGACAATGTCAAATTTGTCAAGAGATTTATTCTAATTGGGCGCGTCTTGAAGTTCACATTGTTAAGTACACAACGCAATTAAATGACGTGTGCGATAGGGAAAGACAACGCTGTTCGACGTTCGAAGGTCTATTTTCGTCGCAATCTATTATAAATACATAGCTAAATATATACTATCTATGTAGGATCCTACTTACTAAAAGTTTTTTCTCGGTATGTTTAGTACCAAGAAGTACGTAAAAGTACAGTAAAGTTTCGACCTGCGACACAACATATTGTAAGGTGAACAATAGACTTTTTTCGGCTTTTTAAAATTATCAAAGATTTTTATATCTAGACCTACAATTTGTAACCTTACATATATTAATCAATATTATTTTTTTGTGTCTTCTAGCTAACTATTCCTTACTTCCAAAAATGAATGACCAAACTGAAAGGGAAAATTGCCTGTCATCAAAAAAACCCTACGGGCGGAAGATTTTCAAGCCAATTGAGTTCTATCCTCTATGCTAACAAGAAAACGCTAAAATAAAGAGCGAATAGTATTCTCCATACCACTGCACATACACATAAAAAGATTAAACTAAAAAATGCTTGCACACAACATACACACTGTGTTTAAAATAATAATACAGGTACAGTTGACAGCACATTAACTCAGGTTATGTTGATATTCAGTTGTATGTACTCGCGTGTCGAGTATTGAAGTGACTCTCCCGCAGTAAAAATGTATATTACACAGAAGTATCTCGTGTACGGAAACTACTAGCGACATCAATCCCAAGGTCAGATATAGTCATGCATTTAACTGGCATTATTCTCAAACATCCGAAGCAACCAGCTGAAGATGAAAATGGGAAAGTTTTGACAAAAACGTTGAAATTTTTGCCATTGTTTTATAAGCCGCGTCCTGATAAATTTAGTTGCATAATATAATCTAGTGGTCAAATGTTAAGCGTGGTAAATGGACACAGAGTGTAAAATTCAGGGGATTAACGGGTGTTCCATATCACCCGTAATAATGGAGAACGTTTGTTTCGATGCTCATTGGTCGGTACTCTTGTGAATGGTTAAACTTAAAAGTTTTTACTTTGAAATTATTAGAGTAATGATCTGTTACTGTCATTAATTTATGTCAGTCGCGTGACCACCCCGATGTTTACGTTCACATTATGGCGTCAATGTTACGGAGCGCTTTCACGTTTCCCTTTCACGGGGGAAAACACAACAGGTACGACACAACCTTCCCATGAGATTTGCATGTTTAATGCATAGCTGCAGAACATAAAAGAAGTATTAAAATTGTATGTGTGTTTATTTTGACTGTGACACAGTGATTATGTACCTAGTTGCTTTTGGTCGGAGCTTCGTTTATATAATTTAAGTATAGATACATTATGTTTATACAGTGTCGTCGATTATTCTATGTATCGTTTTATTTTTTTATTTTAAGCAGTAATTTAGATAACCAATTATTCAGTATAAAATTACATCTGCAGAATATTAGCGTCTTGGTCCACACCATGACAATATGCTGAGCAGAACCCATTTGGTATTAAAAAAAAATACTTATTTCTAATTTGTTGAATCTGTAAAATACCTAAACATTATTAAGATTTTTGCTAAGTATCCAATAAAGACTCGTTGTTTCTTACTTTCTAATATCAACATTACCAAGTTTTCATTCCAATCCTCATCTTCATCATTAAATCATTAAACATAATCCTAGATTTCCCCCTTACATATGGCAATTCTACCTAAATTTTGGTGTATATTAATAAAGAGTATAGTTTCGGATCTTTAATATTTCTCTTTTTAAATCTAGAACTGCAAACTTAAACCAAAAATAAAAGAAAGTAAGCAAATAAAATAGCTAGTTTACTGCAGAACTAGAATAGGATGTGTGTCTTTTCAAGCTAACACTGGATCCAGAAAAATCTTATAAAGTTGCCTCTGGAGGGAATCGAATCAACGACATTAGTGATTTAGCACTTAGAGCAGGGAAAGAGTCGTGTAGCGTACTAGTTTAAGTGTTATCGATTTATTATATGACCGGCTACTCACACGCTGCCGCAGGGCCGATCTAGGGTGAAAAAGTGGGATGATCTAAAATCGCTTTCTGGATCAGCACGTCTGTAGATTTGCAGGAGCTCGGAAATCGCCCCAACAAGCTTCCTGCAAATCTTCCTACCTAACGATCTAGGAAGTGATTTAAGATCATCCCCACTCTTTCATCCTAATTTGCCCCTACAGCTGGCATGTGAGTAGCCGGCTTAAGACTATTAGCCCTAAAGATGAGAACATAGCCGAACTAGGTATACTCGTAATAAACTCGAACGTGAGTTTGCTTTTATGTTTGTTTGTTTTACCTCTTCACACTTTATTCAATAAAAAAATATTCTTGTTATTTATGACTATTGAGAAGGACAGAGAAATATCAGTATTTTGAAGTATAGTACGGTAGCTCATGCTTTTTAAGCACATTCGATCTATCACTGTACGAAATATTACATGTATTTATAATGGTCACCTCTTTCATCATAATTTTTACAAAAAATAATTTTGTTCAGGTTATTATCTCAGCAAAGTAGACCAAAAAATTGTAGAAATTAATCCATTACTTGTACTGCAGCTATATTATAGTTTAATCGTGTTCCCAGGCGAGACAGCAAGATATAATTATCTACGTCAAAAAGTTTTTACTGTGAAACTTTATACAGTGCCAATATTAAAAAGCAAACTCATTATGAAGTGCTGCAATATTAGCACAATTAATATCCAATAGCTGAGCTGTCATTTACCAACAATGAGACGAAATTTTGCGAGAGCTCCAACACTATTACGTGATACAAAGCATTTAGAATAAAATGGAGTTTACAATATTGTATCATAACGCTATTGGAGATATGTTAAACATGTCGTGGCCAGATCATTGACTTTATTATTTCATGATGTGGTCGACCTTGTGAAATGAAAAAGGCCATCTACAACTTATAATTATAATGTCAGCATTGAAATAAAATAAGTATCGTTATTTTCAGACGACATAGCCCTTAGAAATATCCATACTAATATTATAAATGCGAAAGTCTGTCTGTCTGTCTGTTACGCTTTCATGGCCAAACCGCTGGGCGGCTTTTGATGAAATTTGGTATGAATATAGTTAAAGACCCGGGGTCAAACATAGGCTACTTTTGGACGCAGGCGAGGCTGCGGGAAACAGCTAGTAAATCTACACTTATAATATTATAAAGAGGAAAGATTTATATTTTTGTGTGTATGTTTGTAATGAATAAACTCAAAAACTACTGTGCCGATTTCAAAAATTCTTTCACCATTGGAAAGCTACATTCACCCTGAGTAACATAGGCTATATACCGCAGGCGGAGCTGCGGGAAACAGCTAGTAATAAATATAATAATTCCTTGCCTGGGAAGGAATGTCTTTTTCCTTTTTTGCCTTTGGTCACGGCTGCCATTTGGTGATCGCTAAAGGAATCACGTCGAAAGACTGTGTCGAAAAACTATATAACTCACTCGATATGAATATAGCTATCAGCTAAATATAAATTTTACGCTAACCGAGCAAACTCCATTACCGTTCGCGGTTCTTGGTCGGAGCCCTATTATGCGATACAAACTACCCTCGTCGAGACGAATGCTTTGTCTCTTGTTGATGACGCAGTGAATTATACTGCATTATGAACTGCTTAAATTAATGCTGCCTTATTTCTGAGAATATTATTGTTATTTCTGTAAAGGGTTAAGCGCTGCTATTATTTTAGCTTAAAGCTGTATAAACTGGCACTTGAAATTTGCCACGTTCCCTTTGTCACAAATTGACCACTTTTGAGCATCAGGCTCTTCACTATTCGTATTGAAATTTACTTTAAAAATTATGTTTATAACAAAGTTACTGATTAGTACGTATATTTCATTCAGAAAGGAACGTCATTTGGAGGTTTCGATCATTATCATCATTCTATCGTTATCCCGGTTGCATCATCCGCTGTTTGCTTCGGAGCTCAGGGTCCAATTTGGTGGTTTTGAGGCTCTTTGGTATATGTACGTCTGCAAAAAATATACGAACAAATAAAGCTAGTAATATTTTTTTTATATCAGTTAAAAATCATACTCTCTAGTCAAAAAACATTTTGGTATTAAATTTTTCTCTTGAAACATTTGCATGAATTAACACTTTTTTTTTCGCCATTTTTGTACACAAAATTGACGGAAAAATGACTGTAAAAGTAAATTATTATAAAGGCGGACTTATCGCAAATGTACTTCCAATCAACGAACACTAGACTTATTAATATTATTTGCAAAAGTAATGTAGTATTTTTCGGCTCAGATATAAGCTTATTCATTCATATTTAAGCTTATGACGTCAGGATTGTTAATATATCGCCCATAACAACAATATTCTGACATTTTAACTTCCCATATCTTTGTATAAAGAGGGTCATGCATATGGCGATTTAATATCGAAAAAGAAAAAATATTGTAAGACGGGTATTAATAAAGTAGGTCTCCACCCCAGCCCAGTTATTGTTACAAATTTATGGGCTGTTCTGGAAACAGAAGTGGCGGTTTTTATCAATAAAGTTGTTTTAAAGCGTTTATCTTATGAACTACTGGTCCGATTTACAAAATTCTTTCAGTGTTGATGAATTGCCTAATTATCGAGAAAGACTAAGGCCCGGACGAAGTCGGGACAGGCTGCTAGTTACACATATAAAACTTCTGTCTAAACGACATCTAAACCAAAGCTTAAATTTTAAACCTTTACTAGTATCGAACAATACAATCAAAAATCAGAAATCATTTATTTGCATCAAAATAATACAAGAGCGTTGTAAATTATTTTTCAAAACTCTTAATTCATTCTATCTAATCAAGTGTGTGTCCAAATCCAATAGAATATCAAATGCAATCTTTATTGTACAGCCTTTTTCATAGATACTTAAATGGTCTACACATCTGTACTGTTAACATTTTGCAAATGCTTTAAATGATTACAGAAGAAACGTAGGTGTTAAGTTAAAAAAATAACGTGGGATATTATCTGGTGTGACGTTCTATGGAAACTTAAATTGTAAGTTTTATCTCCAGAATTCTCTCTCATCGAAATCTAATAATTCTTATAGAATAATCAACACTTCCATGCTAATAATAATGCTGAAGAGTTAGTTTGATGCTTATAATTTTTTGAGATTGAATAACTTTCTTAAAGCATGTAGTGCGGCTGTCTGTACATTTTATTCCGAGATCATAACGGAGCATAGTGAGAAAAATTATATATGTTTACAAATATATCTCGCGTCAATGAAAATATGGCATAGTGAAATGGTAATAACATATTAACTGCAACGTCGGTCGTAAATTTACCGCTGTTACTCTGGCGAATGCAACCAAATTTATTTCTCGTACGTAATTTTAGTTTATGCTTATATTATTAATGGTCGTGAATAGTGGCGCTCAAATTATTCATTATCAAAAATATTTTACATATTATTTACAGTTGAATACACTATTCGTTGTCAAATTGTTTATTTAATTTAAATAGAATTATAATTATATTTTTTACAGTAAGATTAAGCAAATTGAGATAAACTTGTGTCCTGTTTTCAAGAATTTTGAATTAAGCAATAAGACTAAATAATCTTCTACCGTAACTCATCATCATTATCATTTCACAGCCGCAATCAGTCCACTGCTGGACACAGGCCTTTCTTAGGTAATGATTTGCAAAATGATCGCTTAGAAGCGACTGCCTGCGATCTTTTTTAGGTTATTTATACGATAGCTAGTTTGGTTGCCCCAAAATGTTAAAAAGTCCTTGTAGACTAACAGTTGTGAAGAGCAGTTGCGGTGGCGGCTGAAAGACCACATCTGCATTTAACATAAGGTGGGATCGTGGTCAATCGTTGAATAATCTAATCCAAATCCATACTAATATTATAAATGCGAAAGTCTTTCTATCTGTCATACTTTACCGGCCAAACTGCTGAATGGATTTTGATAAAGATTGGTATGAATAAAGTTCAAGACCTGGGATCAAACATAGGCTACTTTTTGATGCAGGCGGAGCTGCGCGAAACAGTTAGTCCATACTATTCATACTAATCCATACTATCTATACTAATCTATACTAATATTATAAAGCTGAAGAGTTTGTTTGTTTGTTTGAACGCGCTAATCTCAGGAACTACTGGTTAGAATTGAAAAATTCTTTTTGTGTTGGATAGATCATTTATCGAGGAAGGCTTTAGGCTATATAACATCACGTTGCGACTAATAGGAGCGAAGAAACACTCGAAAATGTGGAAAAAACGGGGAAAATTATTCATCTTTGAGGGCTTCCGTTGCGTGCGCCGCGAAAACCGTTCGAGATACCCAAAAAATATGTATGAAAGAATTATTTCTCTTTAAATTATCTAAAAAAATGTCCGCGACTGTATATGTCTATCTTTTAAGATTAACTCACAATAACCGTTTTTATGATAATCAAATTTGGTCGAAATTAATGCATTATTACAAATTATTTGTCAGTGTTGTATCAACATAATAATATTATTCTTTATCCAAATAAATATGTTATTGATTAAGAGTATTTAACTGTAAACAAAATTGTCTTTGACATCACTTAATTTCAATAAACATCTTATAAGATAATACAATTTTAAAATAACTCTGAAACAAAATTGATGAGCGCTCGCCCATGATTCCCAAAATAACTATTCCACGCGGACGAAGTCGCGGGCACAGCTAGTAATATTATAAATGCGAAAAACTGTCTGTCCGTCAGTCTGTCTATAACACTTTCACGGCCAAACCGCTAATCGGATTTTGATGAAATTTGGTATGAATATAGTTGAAGACCCAGGGTCAAACATAGGCTTCTTTTTGACGCAGGCGGAGCTGCGGGAAACAGCTAGTCTAATGTATAAGTAAAAAGTGAAAATTAACGGTATCTTCTGATATATAAAAAACCATTCAAAATCCAGGTTCACAGAATTACCATGTAATCAATTACACTGTCATGATATAGCACTGACCATAAATCAATGTGATAGATTTGCAAAAAAGACACAGACCTATAATGAAAACTTTCTTATTTTAGCGATTTCCTGGTTGTATCAGCAGTTCTTCTGCTGCTACAGCCAGTGATCTGGTTTCATACTGTATCTTCTTTATCTGATAAGTTTTAGAGTAGATGGCATCAACTTAAGTTTTAGGTAGCAATTATAGCACTGGCTAGTTACAACGATTTTCTAAATCCAATCAAATATAAGTGTGTAAAACTCATGGAAATGAGATTAGATACAAGTGCTATGTGTCGGCCAGATAAGCCTCTCGAGTCTTAACGAGCGAGGCTTATCTTTGGCACATCAGAAACGCCCACGTGGCACTTCTACCTAATCTTATTTCTGTGGTAAAAACAAGATGTAGCAATACATGATTTTAGGCGACATATCGCTTACTCGCTGGCATTTGGATCCATTTAAGAGACCATAGCAATGTGTTTATAGAATGGAGCATTTGACTTATATTATTAATTTTCCCATTCCATTTTTTTATTATTTTTAATGGTCATGGTTGTAATCCTCAATTTCTTGTCCGGTGGTTGCAGGTATGGTATTGGGTACGCGCGCCCGGCCTCCCGAGCTGCTACTTTCTCATCGCCGATCCATCCGAGCAAGTAGCATCCCAAATAACTTTATCCCGTTCCCCAGTCCGGAAAACTCTTACCATTCCCCCTTTAAAAACGGTTTCGATATGCTGCAGTGTCGGAAACGAAATAAGCCGAACAAACTGAGCTCTCCAACCCGTTTGCCTGCCGTGATGAGTATGTCTAGCAGTGGAATTCTTACGGCTGTGTCGACGATTAATCTTTTTGGTCCATCCATCCTGTCATGATCCATGTGCGAGTGATGCTCACGTATTAAAATAACAAAAATGTCCACATGTTTCGCGGGCACAGACTAATCCCAGTAGTGGCCAGCTGTATTCAGTTATCGAAGCATGTTCCCGTTGGAATGCCGCCAAATTGGCCGCTGCATACGAGGTGCATAATTGTTCGGCTGATGCGGACCGCCTGAAGGGTCATCGATTTTTCTTTGCGCTGGGACGGATACTTATTTGGTATGCTTTTCAAAATGTTCTATGATCAAGATCACATTAGCCATTGTATCTTCGTTTTGTCTTGTATTTGTTTATAATTTACTTAAGTTTTTCTACAAACAAATCATTTAATATCATTATATTGGCATTATGCGTATAGTTTATTTATAAAAAAAACGTATTAGAAATAACTATTTTAATACGGTTATTATTTAATTACATCTATTAAAACTTTAATTTAGTCAACCTACGACCACGAACGTTTTTGAACCGTTAGATGTAAATAAATAAATAAATAAACGCGATAAAAACTATTAAAATAGTATCAATCGCGAAAACATACACATGATTGTAATGCTTAAATAAGATAATAATATAGATACACCAAAAAATAAATAAATAATATTTAGCTAAAACCAGCACAATAGAAATAGCTGTTTGCATTGAGAGTTAAAAACAAAAGAAAACAACAATCCACTTACATTATTTAAAAGCAAAGTAAAGGTGTAAAAATGTTCCCGTGGTACTGCAGGTAAACAAAATGCGGACTTACCTGAAAACAACAAAAGAAACTTTAGTATTTTCCAGACATAACAAAATAAATATCTACAGCATAAACAAGTATCACAGTGTAGAAGTGAAACCTAAAAGATTAGCATGATCTACAATTAAGTTGGATGTAGCAGACCGTTTCACGTAATAAGTCCCGCGGCAATTAGTGTAACTATATACATATTTTTACAAAGAAAAATTCTGCTGGAGGAAGACACTAGCGCCACACGGGACTTCTTATGTGAAACAATCTGTTAATGTAGACCGCTTAGAATCAGTCAAAATGGAGATTTACCAATATCGTGATTGAATGTTTGTGAACATTTGTGGAAAACGTCGATTTATGGGAATAAAGGAGTTACTTTAGTTTCATAAAATGGAGATATGTGGGAAAAGTCTACGTCTACCACAGAATTTTTGGAAGCTGATTGATGATGACTAAGATATTATTATGAGAAAATGTTGTTTTATTTATTACATTTTTTTCGTGTTTTTTAAACGTGACCTAGAAATACTTTAAACACTATCCGTGTATTAAAATAGTATGCATAAAACCTAATGAAAATTTAAAATTTTGAGATAGGTGGTTTCATAGATAGAGCGACTTTCTAGGTCACACTGAATAAGAACGAGTCATCGCAAAATAATTATTTGCTCAATAAAGGGACACAAAATCAACAATGGCACAACATTATTAGTAGGTTTTCGGCAACCAGCAACCACCATAAAAGCGGAATAATCTCATAAATTTTAGATAGCCATAGTAAGTAAATGGTCGATATTGTTATTTCTGCTTTAAAGGTCATTATGTCACACTATCTATCGTCTACACTCTCTTTATTTTGCGACGAAACCCTCGAAAAGAATAATGAGCGCAGAAAAGCCGGGCTTAGCATAGAGTCATCGATATCGAGCGACGCTACATAATAGTCCCGGCTAACGATGCTCTACGACCTCATTAAAAAGGCCAATGCGATGGATGCCAACATTTCTTCAGTTCTTAAATTCCTTGCCTAGTCTAGTCCCGAAATAAAGAAACTTAATTTTTTTGTGTATCCATATCGTAAAATTTTCCTAGTAGGCTTAGCAGCGGCTAATTTTCGCTTTTCAACCAATTAACATTGAGATTTGACAGAATTTTTTTATTATTTTCATAAAAAATTATCGAAAATCGTTCAATCCACCGACTCACCGTTTTTGCATTCTCAAAAATAGTCCTCGCGGGTGGGGTCAGGTTTTGGTATTTGTATTTAGCGCAATTGCCCGCCAGTTATCAACGTCATGCTAAAACTTTTTTTATGACAACCATCATATTAAATAAAAAAAATGACTTACCTATTTAAACACCCAATTCAATTCTTATTCAAAGAAAAGAAATAACTAATCGCTTCATACAGATTTTAAAGAAATGGACTTCAAAAATATATTGCATAAAAGTTTTAATTGAAAACCTTCTTTAAGATGGACTTTTTAATAGAAAGTTCCCCGACGAGAATTACTCATAGCATAGTATGTAAAATAGTCAACACTCGCCTAGTAATTAAATCATGTATTGTAGAAAAATATTCTAACCTTAGAACGCTGAATAGACAGAGCGCGAAATTTGTACAAATATGTTATGTAATGTTTTTGCTCGATGGGTTTTACCTTGAGAAGTGTTATTAGACTCGTATTTACTGTGAGAGTGCCACTAGTTATATCAAAAAAATAAAAAACAATATGGCGGATTTCTTTCGGTTTTTTCATTTCCAAATTACACAGAAAGGCAATCGGGATTTTAATTACCGTTTTTATTCTGTTGATTAGGGCGCATGCTATATTAATACCTAAGAATATTTTGGACCGAATGAGGGGCGGGTTGCTCGTGGCCCTTACGATTTATTGTGTCGGAAACAAGCAACTGAGAGAACAACCATTTAAGACGTGAAATTCTATTAGTCCTTATGTCTATTAAGTAAAGGTAAGATTTTTTTTAATCCTCATCTCTACCTCTTATACCTAATCCTTCAAATACCTAAATGTGTACAATATGAATGTCTGTTGACACAAATACTGAATAATATGATTTTGTATTTTATTTGTTTTTTACAAATACTTTGTTTTACAATTATTAAATATATTTTTTTTACATTTTCCATCACATGTACTACTAGAATTTGTTTTATAAAAAATAACTAAATACCATTAACCCAGGCAAATACACAGTCAATTAATGTTTAGTCTCATTTTAAAATGAAATGAACTCAAAGTTAGTCTCGGTGCCACCGGTAAACTCGAAATCACATTATCTTTGTAAGGAAAAGCTAAGAAGAATGTTTTCTTTAGAAATTAATATAAATATTACAAGCATTTTCTACCATCGGAATTTATTTTTAATTTATGAGAGTACGTGGGAGTGAACGGATGCCGAGATACAAAAATGTATCAAAGTATATTAATGAATTTGTTTAGGCAAATTTGAGACATAATAAAATCTTATTTTAGAAATCAGAATAAAAGAACAACTTTTTCATTGTTTCTTTCATGTTTTATATAATACTAGCAGTGCCCGCGGCTTAGCCTATGTCACTCTCGAGGTCTCCAACTATCTCCACACAAAAATTCACATCAATCCGTTGCGCCGTTTTAACGTGAAAGAAGGACAAACAAACAAACACACTTTTACATTTATAATATTAGTATGGAAGTTTGAATGATTTATTATTTTCAAAATCAAACTAACAGTCAAATTAAAGAAAAATATTTAAATTATTGTTTAACTGTCAGAAGCACGGAGGATATACCTACTTACGAGGGTCAAACTGAAAGTTCTTAGAAAATCAAAAACTGAGCACACTAGCAAGTTATTCCTTTTATTACATCTTTTCAAAATAGTGTCCTTTCACGTTAATACATCTCTGCATCTGATGGAACCACTGAGAAAAGCACTTCGCCCACTCGTGTTTAGGGGTCTCTTCGACGGCGTTTTGAAACGCAGCCACTGCTTCCTCGGCGTCCATAAAACGTTTTCCTCGGAGTTTTTCTTTTATTTTCGGGAATAAATAAAAATCGCAAGGTGCGAGGTCGGGGCTATATGGCGGGTGACCTAGTAATTCCACGTTTGATGTCCCCAAATAGTCGATCGTTCGCCTGGCGGTGTGCGACGAGGCGTTGTCGTGGTGAAGGAGGATCCTACTGCGAGGTCTTTTCTCCCGAACTTTTTCCAGATAAGTGGCAAACAATTGTTAGTATACCACTCTGCAGTAACTGTTTTTCGATCTTCTAAAACAATTGTCGCGTAATGTCCGGTCCTTCCGAAGAACGAGGCCACCATCTTTTTCCCACGCTTCGACCTCTTTTCACTTTAGTTGGCAACTCCTAGGAAGAAAACACCCACTGAGCAGACTGTCTTTTGGTTCCGGGATCACAACAGTAAATCCAGCTTTCGTCACCCGTAAGTATGTCAAACACAGCATTTGAGTCACCTCCGTTAAATCTTTGAACCTTTTCACGGCACCAATCAACACGACGGATTTTTTGGACGGATTTAAACTTGCCTGAATCTGCTGATAGGTCACTCTTTTGTCAGTCTCTATCATACGCCGCACAACACTGATGTTATCTTCAGTCGTCGCCGTAGAAGGCCGTCCCTCACGCAGATCATCGGTGAGATTAGTGCGACCACGTTTGAACTCATTAAACCAGTTGTAAACAGTGGCACGAGATGGGGCTTCATCGTGAAAGGCCAATAGAAGTCTATCATAAGTTTCTTGTTGACTTAAATGACAACGAAAGTCATAAAAAATCATTGCACGAAAATTTTCTCGCGTTAAATTCATGCTGACGTGACACAGACAATTTTCAATTTGCCGCCAAATCGTAAAACAAATGACAAATTAATAAAATACATAGAGTCTGGCTAACGAAAGCGTGACCTGAGAAAAAGCGGCAAATTAAAAAAAAAAATATATGGTATCCCTGACTATAGTTGGAGAAAAATGCTTTGATACTTGAATTTTTTTATTATTTTTATACTATGACGTTATAACTAAATGTATAATTTAAGAACCAAACCATGTCTTTTGTTCAAAAGCCTTATGGTACAGTCGCCAGCAAGTTAAGGTATCTTTTTCCATTAAATGGTATAGTTATCTAAATATACTATCTGTATAACCAAAGTCATGCTGGAAATCCTTGGGGGAGGCCTAGCAGCATTCATCCCGCAGTGAACTTCTTGTAAAACCAGAGTTCAGCTTGATAAAGAAATGAATAAATGAATAATTTGCCATTTTACTCTTTTTCAGAATTTACATCCAGATAAAATTTTACACTCGTAATGCCGTTGTTGATAATCGCAAAACGTCAACCGAGAAGATGGAACGCATCCCGTTCCGGTTCATGGCTCGTTGATAACAATAGCAATTTTGTCTTTGTTCGTAATTAACTAAAAGTTTGTTAACGTCGAGTTAATTCACGTTTAAGAAACTTTAGTGTTTTATGAAATTAGTGTACTTACATAGGCGAACACATTAGCACAAGGCGTGCTTTGCTTTGCAGAAAAAAGTATGAGTTAACTTCAAAATGTGCACCGATTCAACATACCAGTTCTTCAACTATGCCGTGAAACAGTAACAAACATCCATCCATCCATCCATCAGAAGTAAGTTTGATATTCATTGCTGCAGAATTTAAAAAGAGTGTCAGGGTAGCCAATGCTCTCGTGACATCCCTGGTATTGCAGGCATTCATAGGCTACGGTACTTACCATCAGATGGGCCGTACGCCTGTTTGCCTACTTAATTGTATAAAAAAAGAGTCACGGAGTTATGACGGCAGGCGCTCTATTGTCATATGATCAAAACGCGTACCTATGCCTGGGTTCAACATAGGTAATGAGGACGCAACTAGACATTTTCGAACGGAGAAGTTATTACAAAATATATTAATACGTACGTGTTCAAAAAAAATATATAAGTAAATTATAAATGCACAATTTCAATTTTGCATGAAAAAGTTCTACCATTTTGGCCTTCTATGGGACGCACTTCCTAATTCTATGTTGATCATAGACCATTGTATTCAATAAATCAATCTCTATCAATAGCAATTCAATGCCAGTATACAATTCCATTCCGACAGCGTCTCCTCAGTTCCGGCAAGGATCAGGAATCCGGGTCATCCCTGTCAGGACGATTGACAACCTTACATGAAATTGTATCACGCTTGGCCGAATTCACATAATGCTTTCCGATGGATGCTGATATAACTCTGTTCATATAAAATTATGATGTACTGTCAGATATAGAAGTTAGTAATTACATCTAATTACCAAAAATTCTTTTTTCCCAAGAAAATTCTGTAAAAGAACGACTCCATTGTTTAATATCTATTTATTTATTTGAGTTTAAAAAAAAACTAATAGCATAGTTAAGCATCGGTACTTGCCTGCTTCAAGCCATATCCGTCGGACCAAGTGTTCTCTAAAATAGTTACACCTGTATTCTTAAACATAACCTTAAGGACGTCCTTCACCCAAACTCATTGGAGGGCGCCTCAAGAAAGTCCTCGAACTTTCCTTGAAAACGATATTCTTAGTTGGTTGCTTGAGCAAACTCCAATGAGGAACGTTACAGGTTATATAATAACAATTCTAAGCAAAAAATTTCAAAATTACAAAAGTATAGAGTAAAAAATAAAATAAAGTAATGGATACCTAGGCCAAAAGTGGCAAACGACCCATTTATATCCACTTTATTTCATTTCAAGGACGCCTCAAGGTACCTCTCGACTAACCTTATATTTGACAGTTCGATACTCACCTCCAATGACAAATCTCCATAAGACAAGGAAGCTAGTGAAGACTAATCATATCAATGAGTTGGAGTAAGGTTGAGTCGACCTTAAGTAAAAGTTTGAGAATATGAGTGTTAGTCCTCCTAGCACAGTCCCATAACGGACTTTTAGGAAAAAGTAAACGTCGTACGATCGGATCGGATCAATTGTTCAAAGGAGAGAAACCAAACAAAAATAGTGCATTTACCTCATACTTAATGTGGGGTATTCTTCGGAGAACAAATGAAGCGCAACAAATGAAACGCAAATAGAATATGTCATGAAGCGCACCTATTATAAGTTTGTATAGGTATCATTCATCCTGCTTTAAATATGTATCAATGGTAACAATAGAAAGGTTATCAAAAATAGTTCCATTTCTATTTTCCAGGATACAATCATCCAGGGACGTTCAATCCGATCCTCGATGTAACATAGAGTGTTATTCCCGTTGGGAACCATTCCTTTGATATTTATAAGGTGTGACGTTTACGTAGAACTGACGAGTCTTAGAAAACGGATATGTACTGCTTTTTAGTTTAGTTCTTATCCGTTGTCTTTTTTTAAATATTAAAATTTAAGACTATTTTTAACAAGTTTTATGCATAACAAAAAGAAACTAAAACTAAACTAAATAAGAGTAATTAAATATGTAATATAATCCATACTAATAATAAAAATGCGAAAGTCTGTCTGTCTTTCTGTCTGTCTGTAACGCTTTCAGGACCAAACCGCTGAACGGATTTTGATGAAATTTTGTATGATTATAGTTGAAGACCTGGGGTCAAACATAGGCTACTTTAATAGAAACAGTAACTGAAACTAAACATATTTTAGTTTAACTAACAAACTAAGCGTAACGAATGTTAATTATTCTTTATGAATAATGCGACGAGATATTTTAGTTAGCAACGTCTTATAAATAAAGATAAAGGACAAATTGCGAAAACTGTATATTTTTAGTTACATCATATAAAAAAAAATATTTTTAATAATTTTAAACTTACTACCTCTATTCCCGTGAACGCAGAACCTACAGATTTATACGGAACCCTAGGTGTGCGAGTACGACTCGTTTTTTTTGGAGTATGGTTTGTGTGATTCATAAAGGTACTCTTAAGAACACCTAAGGATTATTTCGTCTCGGTCTGACTGAATCACACTGATCACACACACAGGCTCTTCGAAGTCATTCATTCATATCGTCTGGTCGTACCAATTGAGTCGACAATCCCTTGTGTTACATTGATTCAAAACCCCACTTTCGTATGATGTGATATCATCAACCAATCACCAATCCACCGCTGGACATATGGACCTTTCATAATGATTTCCAAAATGAACGGTTGAAAGGGGCCTGCGTCCATATATGTATGTCCAAGATATGTGACTATAACTAATTGGCAACCGGAACCAATGCTAACTAAAATACGAACAATTGGAAACCGATGCAAAGACATTTCCTTTTTTTTTATTATATCAACTGTTACCTTCATTTTTAGCGAGTCATCTTCTAACTAATTAAGAAATTAATTCTAGGAATTTCATTAAGCAAATGGATAACCTTTGGCGCGAAATAATTCAGTGGCAAGAGCTTTTCATATTTCATGTATTTCTTTTGACTGAATTTTTTTATAGTATTCGTATCGCAGACAGTGGCAGCTGTCTGTAATTATTAAATTTTGAATATTATTTAAAGGTACGTTGTTTTTTTTTTCTATTTGGCGATAAGAACATCAGGCTTCACACACGTGTCTTCCTATATCTGGTTTTAAGTCAATAGTTAATAGTTCTGTATAAACTTTAACTTAAAAATTTTCTAATGAGCCCACAGAAATTTTTGTTTCATCAAAATTGTTTTTCATTAGCGAGTTCAACTGTGTTTCATGTAGACCAGGGTTCTATCTAGGTATCTATGGGTCCGCTAGGTAGACCAAGGTAGAGTACTTTTTCCTATTCATTTGATATTTCCGTGATGTTCCTCATACAATATCCATAGTGTCGCATCAAATTACAGACAAGTTCACTCTGCAGCTTAGCCGGTTTGGACGATAAAATAGTACTCATTGATAAACTAGACCATTCTCACCTCACGCCTTTAGAGATAAGTCGAATTCGATATTTCTCGAAAAAACAGTGCGGCTAACTACAGAAAACTCTATACGTCCGCCATTGTTTCGACAAATCTCGCACTGGACTTGATCCCTAATGGCGCAAGAATCGGCGTCCTGAACGTATTTAACAGTGGCTTTGCAGGTCAAACAGCAGTCAGCAGGCATGTATGAAAAAATAAGACGAGGCCTTTACCTAGGGTTGCCATCTCTAAAATTTGGAAAACAGGACAAGATGCGTGAAAACCCCGGATTTTAGAGTCCGAAAGCCGGACATGTCAATAAGATTTTTTAAACATATTCAATGTAATAAAAAACAGTTGAAAATGTCATAAATCACAGACCTTTTTTATTCATTCATTATTTTAACAAAACAGAATCATATTACAATTTGTTACAAATTGTTTATATAAATCAGCTTTTTTAATTCTTGAAATAAGAAAACAAAACCTTATTAAAATATAAAACAAAACATATATTTAATGAATTAAAATCTTAAAAGTACCTACTTACACCATTCTAGTATTCAGTCTTACATTTTTTGAGGTAACTCTTTTAGCTATAGTTCTATAATTATTATCTGCTTTACTTTTTATCAGCAGTCATTTATATAACAAAATATACCTATTTTAGCAGAATATAAACTAAATTCAGTCTTCTTAAATATTAAACAACAAAACAGAACATTTTTAAAGTTTAGACCTACAGCAATGTAAGTTACATTATTAAAATTTTAAAACAAAATAATAAATCCTATAATTATTTTCATCAACTAAAAGTTTTGATCAACAACCATATTTTAAATAGTTTTTACTCAATGAAAACAATCATAACTTTAACTGCAAAAATAAAAAGTAATTATTGCACTCATAATTAGGTACACGATTTGTCTACCTAGCGTTTTTCTCAGCCTCTTGCCTTTTTACTTCTCAGTTTTTTTGTATTTATCATTTTTTCCGATAGCTTTTAGAATATCTTCCCTTTTTAAAAGTAATTTATAAAAATCAGTGCATCTGTTCATGTAAAAAGGTTACAAAAACAGATACACAGAGCATTCAGAAGAGCAGTGTCACACTACCTGTAAAAATTAAACTACGATATTTAAGAAAAATATTCTTAGCTTACCACATGTACCTACGTAAGTTTACCCGCTTAACTGGAACGACGCAATGTCTACATTCGTCAAACCGTCGCTGCGGAGTGCGGGACGCGGGTCGCGAATTCGAACGAACGGGGTGGGGGAACGGTGAGAATATACTTGGTTCGTCGGTTGATCGTGGTGTGGGAGCATAGTGCGTGTCTCGCGGGCGGCCCAAATTTTTTTTATTTTAATTTTTTTTTTAAACCCGGGCTACAATTGAAATCTTCCCCGGACGCTCCCCGGATGCCCTCTAAACTAGGACAAATCCGGGGAAACCCGGACGAATGGCAACCCTACCTTTACCCAGCCGTTGGACACTTGAGGGTATAAAAAAAACTGCACAAAATCATAACCTACAGGAGTGCTATTTTCGAAAAGTTTGGCTCACACTAAATCGACGAGTCGAATAATTTTTGTTTGATATTGAAGGATTTTCGTTCGTTATCGAACGATTTTCATTGGACAACTATGCCATTTTAAAAATAGCTGTCCTGTAAATTTCTTCGTACAATGTACGGCAATTAAAATGTACGACGTCACATAGTGCCATAACCCGGAGCAATTTTCTTAAACACGGCCGAGGGCCTCCGTTAAGATATAACTGGGCATATAAAGGTGCTGAAAATATAGAGACTATGGAACTGTTACACACTAAAAACCGCGAAAAATTTATTATTGTTCCAAAAGTTAGCCATTATCTCATTCTGAGATGCTTTGGAACCCGGACTCCCAAAGACTTGATGTCTTGCTGTATTCCAACCTGTAATGATCGTTGTTGGACAATCTTCTACGAGTTGGACAGAGATACAGTTGCATCCCTAAGCAACCGAATAAAAGTTAAGATCAATGTCTATCTTTTTGCCGCCAAATATTAGCGCTTAGAATAGAGAATTTATTGAAACGTTTATCAATGAAATGACAGAAATGTTTTACAAACTAAAGACAATAAGTACAATATGCATGACAGACGTCTCAATAAGTGGCGGCTCAGTATTACGCTAGACATGCAAGCATGACTAGCACTGGTTTCCAGCCACCACCTTCTGAGTGCAGCAGCAACGCTTGCCTTATTTAGTTCGCAATTACTGAGGAAGTATTTAAGCGAAAGATCATAACCGAGTGAGTAGCAAAACCCTTAAGGTGTGATTATGGCGTCTGACGTGAGGCGAGCCATACATAGTAAAATGAGTGACACCATAAAAATAACGTGAATTTTCACAACTCTTAATTCCACTGTATCAAGAGAAAATTACTTATAACCATAGCATTCTGTAATCTGTGCCTACATAACCTAAATACATGCTTCTGTTTTCTCTTGTATTTGAGAAAGAGGGTTATTCTCCGAAGGAAAAAAAGAAAGGTAATAGGCGGTTTAGTGATATTTGTTACGTTGTTTGAGAGAATTTGGTTTGCAAAGGCTTGAAACGTGGCGATAAAAACATTACAATATTCACATTGTGGGACATTTTTATATTGTAAGTTATTATTCAGTGTGTCTTTGCAAGCTTCAGTGAATACATAACCATCTCCCTTTTGAGGAATAGAGGCCATTTTATGCTTAGCCCTATTCAAAACGTGCTTAGTAGCTTCGATATTGTATGGTAAACCCAAATGGTAAAACGGGTATTACCACAGATTACAGAATATAATGTTATACAGATAATCAACCGCCATACATTGAAACGTGCCAACTTTCCAGGCTACTCCTGGTTACTCTCATACAAAGTCGAACGCCATCTCAAAAACATAAGAAGTTTTAAATTAAGACTTTTTAAATACAGCACTTAATCAACTTGTGATAGAATTCGGGCACTTAAAAAAAATAGTGTCTTAAAAATTCAGATATTTAGTTTGCTTAAAATACGCGAGACCAGTACTTAATTCAAATATTTTTCTTCTTAAAGCGCCCTCTTACATCAAATAGAGGAATTAAATCTTTTTATTAGGCAATGGGCATGCTATTACTAAGACTTTGCTGTTCGTCTAGCTGTCTGTTCGTCTGTCATCAGGCTATTTCTTATGAACCGTGATAGTAGACAGTTGAAATTTTCACAGATGATGTATTTCTGTGACCGCTATACCATAAAACCAGAATAAAATAAACATCCGGGGGCTCCGATACAACAAACTTAATTTTTAGCGGGTTTTATAGTCATTGGTATGGAACCCAGTCCGTCTTGCACTAGACCGGTTAATACAGATTTAAATTGGTCTTTAGAGTTTTCTTTTATTTATTTACTTTATTCATGTACACAACAAAAATGCAAAGGATAAAAGGATTTAGTCTGATTACGACCTTATTTTCACGTTAATATACCTTAGAACCATTCGGTAGATGCACGTTATACGCAATCCATATAACGTCTAACGTGTGTACTTAAGACACTATTTTTGCACTAACCGCCATCTGATGTGCAAAAATAGTGTCTTATAAATTCTAACTAATTTTTAAAAATGTAAAAAATTTCAGGCAAGCGTTTTCAGTATGCCAAGCAGTTAGTTGGCGTAATGCAAGCAACGTGGGCTGGTAAATACGGCTATTTGCACCTACGCTGCGGCTCCCGCTGTTGAACTAGACAAGTCATCTATAATGCATCTATTAGGTAAGTAGGTCATTAAAAGCTATTCGTTTTTGTTACAAAGGTTCTTGAGCACACCGTATGAAAGTAAGAAGTGGCAAAATCATTGTCATATTCGATACCATCCCAAGCTGTCGATTTGAGCTTCTTTGGGGTTCATCTAAAACTGAACTAGGCAACGAAACTAGGCACCATTTTGTGTGTCTCTTAATTGCCTTTTACGACAACAAGGGAAGAATAGTAATAATCTAGTCAGAAATGGTTCTAAAGTCAGAAACAATTGTTTTTTCTATAGCAACATTTCGCGTATAATTTTCAAAACAAGCGTTCGATAACAGACCCGCACAAGAAAAACTTTTAATGAATACAGGAATTCAAAAACACGCGTACATAAACTGGAGTGCGAAAGTGTGTCGAGCGTGCGTTGTATATTAAAAAGGGAATAAAGAAATAATTTCGGTCAAGTTTTGCGAAAACTTACTCCCTAGGGGCTTAATGTAACCTTTAGTTGGTATTTATAGAACATTCTGTCAGCCTCGACTGCGGAAAACTAATAGTTTGCTTGACATATTTTCGGTTTCATATTATTCTAAGAAAACCATTTCGTTTTACTAAAATACATTATGTCAGGACCTTAGTTTTAAGCTAAAGTCAGCCATTGGTTCCGGTTGCCAATTAGTTATAGTCCTATATCTTGGACATACAATCATATTTCCGTAAATTTAAATTATTGACTGTGCATTCGCTCTATATCTTTGAGGTTAGTGTATTTGTAAAATCTAATCCTCGTCTATTTACAAGACTAGCTGATGCTAATAATAGAAATAGAAGAGATCCTACGACATTGCTATTGCCAAAGTGCAAAACGAGGCTCATGAGTAATAGTATCTTTAGCATGGCACCAAAAGTGTATAATAAACTGCCTCGGAATTTGAAGGAATTACCCCTAAATAAATTTAGAGCTCATCTGAAAGAGTTGTTGGTAACCAAATGTTATTATCACTTGCATGAATTCTTTTCTGACAAAATGTTGATTGTGACTTTAAAGGGCAGCTGATCTAATTTTTGTAAGATTAACTCGCATTTATTTTCTGGTTTTATATTGTTTTGCATGATTTTGTTTGGATGATGTGTGACACCACTGACTTCACTTTTGTATGCCTGGTAGGCTAAACATGTATGTGCGTAATATTTTCAATGTACCATCTTGAATTCAACATGTTTACAAAATAATAAATTATTATGATTATGATTACAAATACATATATGGACGCAGGCCCCTTTCAACCGGTCATTTTGGAAATCATTATGAAAGGTCCATATGTCCAGCGGTGGATTGGTGATTGGTTAATGATATCATATCATACGAAAGTGGGGGTTTGAATCAATGTAACACAAGGGATTGCTGACACAATTGGTACGACCAGACGATATGAATGAATGAATTCGAAGGCCTGTGTGTGTGATCAGTGTGATTCAATCAGACCGAGATGAAATAAGCCTAAGGTGTTCGTAAGAGTACCTTTATGAATCACACAGACCATACTCCAAAAAAAAAAACGAGTCGGACTCGCACACTTAGGGTTCCGTATAAATCTGTAGGTTCTGCGTTCACGAGAATAGAGGTAGTAAGTTAAAAATTATTAAAAATATTTTTTTATATGATGTAACTAAAAATATACAGTTTTCGCAATTTGTCCTTTATCTTTATTTATAAGATGTTGCTTCGTACCAAATTTCAAGCTCCAAGGGACAGGTTGATCTGAGTATTTAATATCAATTCCAGGTTGATACCTCCACGCATTCCTGAGAAAAAGGATAGACAAACGGACTGACTACAAAGTGATCCTTTATGGATTACGTTTTTTCCTTTCGAGGTACGAAACCCTAAAAAAGCCAAATTATTAACAAAAAACATTGTGATAAATTGAGAAAACTAAATTGTTTCAAGCCCTTCATGTCTAAGTATATCTTATGTTTAAAAAGTCATCCTATATAACTCTTACTTTCAATTCAGATAACCAAAATAATGTCCTCAATTGAAATGCTTGTTTGAACAAGAGGTCGCTGTTAACTAGGCGAAATCAGCAGTTACAAAGACACAAAGGAAGTGGTACTTGTATCTTTAGTTTTTTAGCGTTTTGGTCACAAACACTGCCCTGTATTGTACCCCTGTCTGAATGGAGCGACGACCTCACAATGGAGTCAATGGATGTAGGTTAAATAGTGCGATTGTAACGAGCAATTGCACTGGAAAACTGCAAGAGAACGAGTAGTTACGAGTTTTATGGTTATTTGTTTGCGAAAACCTTTACTTCATGATTCTTTGAAGAGTTGGAGTATCTTCTAAATACGTTATATAAAGTCAGGTTAGATAAGCCTTTTATAACTCAGAAATTATTGATCGAAATCGGGAAATTCAGTACATGGGTATGGCATGACCAGGAATTATAACTTGATACCAATCGAGTATAGAGTGGAGATCTCTAGTATGATTTGTTTTCGATAAATCAAAAACAAATCATACTAGAGATCTCCACTGTTCCAAGTTCAGCGTAACCTCCTACTAGTTACTCAAAGGATATCTGTAAGGTCTTTCACGACTTCGTCTCTGCAGCGCCACCGACTGGTCACTTTCCACTTCGAAAATATCACTACACACACACACACCAAAACCACACATGTTTTCTTTTCTGTAGAATTGTTATACCAAACAGGCTACATAATTATACATAAAGCCACTAACAATGCTTTATCGGTAGCGGAGTTTTAGCTCCCACAAATATAGTTGCCAGAGTTGACTCGCTAAGAAGAATACCTACAACACATTTTCACAGAAACGTAGCCCCACGCTGAAGCACTAGTTTAGAAAATTAACCTTTCCAGGCAACCTTAGCATTTGCATTCCTAACAGTAATTATTATGCAAGCTAATATCGTACGTCATGCATCGCTGCGGTAACAATTTAATAGCGGTTGCATTTATATTAGAAATCAATTTCACTTAATCTAGTTCAATCCTAACGATATTATTCAGCCTCTATGGTCCAGTGGATAAGGCGATAGTCTGAGACTTGGGGTTCGCTGGTTCAGTTCCCATAATGTATATACCGTGTTTAGTTTCTTTGTGTCGCGACTTAGCAAGCGAGTGTGTGAGCTGTTTCTAATTTGTTTAAGTTTGCATCACCAGAAATTGCCTTATAATATAGATGCTGGGATTCAGAAATAACCCGACTAACGATGTAAGGAACCATTTCCCAGTATCTTACTAGATGAACTACTGGTAACTTTGTGTCCAGTAGACTTACCAATAAAACAATATTGCCAAAGCATTTAATCATATGTATACTTCTAACTAGCATAAATAGGTACATATCATAACGTCTCTTTCCCTTAGAGGTAGGGAAAAACTAAGAATTTCCATTTGCTACGGAATATTACTTAGTTCAGCAACATTGTACAGCTCCGAAATAAATACGAAAGTTTGTGAGAAACAAAAAAGCTTGTTTTGTGTTTACGTGTCTTCTGTTCCAAAGCAAGTAAGGAACCAAGAAAGGCCCCGAAAAATATTTGAACCCGAATAAAAATTAAATAAAAAGCTCTCGCTTGAAAGAACCGCTTTACATACATTTTTCAGGTGAATCGAGCCACCGAATAGCTATTCATGAGTTATAAAATATAGCCCTCAAATTTAGCTCCCAAATTGTCTGTTGAAACATTCATGTCGTGTTATCACTAACAAATTGGCCTCGTGACAAACCTTCGGGAAATGCACCATTTATATTCGGATTTTCAAATTCACATTGCATGGCTCTGCATTGATGTGAAGGATTTTAACATGGGATTTCAAAAAGTTTTTTAATTTTTTATTTTCTTCTCTCTCGATGAATTTTATAAAAGATTTATTAAATGAATTTCTTGTTAGTATAAAAAACTATTTTAATACGGTTTTTATCAGGTTTGTTTATTTACACCTAACGTTTCATACACTTTACAGCGATCATGGTCGCAAAAATATATTATTCATTTTCAATCGACTTCAATAGGATGTTTTACGTTTCTTTCCAAATTAAAAAGCACTAAATAGTCATTCTGTTAGAATAGATATTTTTTTTAATAAGTATCTAAGTTACCTCTTAAATCAAAATCTTTACTTTATCCATCCTATATGGTATGATTATTATTGAGTGGTTTCAAGTATAATAAATAAATAAATATAACTTGCACCCTGCGGCAAAGGACTCCCATAACGATCACGTTAGGGTTAGCAATAATTATTTATTGGGGCCAATTAAACCATCGACGTCCAACTGTGTTTGTTTTGGTAGAACTATTAATGGGCGTACCATTTCTAAAAGCCAATAGTTTATATTCTGATCGAGTATATAAATAATCATTTATATTTCAAGTCTGATTTAAACCGTGGTCCTTTCAGTACACCCACATTCAAGATCTCTCGGCCTTACTCAAAGGTTGACTGTTAAAATGCTTTTATCATTAAGTCCGCTATTGTGCTTTACACTTTGCAACTTCTACAATAAAAGTTTGATAAATAAGCACAGTAGCATTTTATTTATTTCATGTACACGCTGTAAATATACATCGGAAACTTAACATTAGGAAAACTGTGTACAAGGGTTCTACTTATTTCTAGAAAAAAATCTTCGAGCAGACCCGCGACAGGAACTACGAAAGAAAGGGGCAAAGTGGCGTACAAGAAAAAAAATACAAAAATATTTTTTTAAATTACTATATGTATAATAAACTAAATAATAAATATAATAAATAAACCTACTAATATATATAAATATATATATATAATACGATTTATGAGTTTAAGGAGAAATAATGATCTCTTACTCGCTTCTTAAATGTGGACAGAGTTTGGGACTCTTGAACGCTAGGTGGTAAAGTATTCCATAACCTGAATGCTTAAACAGAAAAAGAATGAGAATAAGAGGCAATGCTATGAGGAGGAAAAGTTAGGATAAATTATAATATCATTTTGTTAATATTATAAAATAAAACATGTAAAAATATTGTTTGAAACAAAATTAAAACACAGTTTGGAGATGGACACTTATAATTAAATGATGGAGCCCCTTTGTTACTGCGTAATTGAGTTTGAGACCCTTTGGGCTTAAAAAATATATTATGTGTGTGAAACATTTTCACTTCGTAAATAATAATTTAAAATTTCCAATCATTCCCATTAGTTTTAGTACATATTCGTCCCATGGAACTACTGAAACTTTTCATTCTCAATAGTTCCATTGGTCTTGGCAATGGAACTAGTGCAAACAAATTGGGATCATTCCCATTAGTTCCAGTGCAAATTGTCCCATGGAACTACTGAACTTTTTTATTCTCAAGATTTCTATTGGACTTGACAATGGATCTAGTAGGAACAAATTTCGTTAGATCATTCCCATTAGTTCCATTGAACTTTGTAATATAACTAGTGGGAACGAATACGTTTTCCTCATGGACCAAATTAGGGAAGAAATGATTACAAGTTGTTTTGTAAAATATGTAATTAGAATCTTAATCGTAAAACATCCTTTTTAAGTCGATTGAAAATGAACATTATTTTTTTATACTTACACGAAATTCATTTACCTTACAAATCAATTGAAATTACATTTGATAAACGAACACATTAAACAGGTTACTTACATCAACCAAATGTGTCATTTTCACAGTACCTATGTGAAACTTAACTTGTTATTTATAGTTTAGTTTCACGTACTAAAAAAACATACTTAAATTCTCGTCCGCACATCACTGATTTGTATTGGAGGTCGAAATTTTAATCTCGATTTTCAAAAATGTTTTTAATTGGAAGTGGTTTAGTCTCACGTACTAAAAGCACTGCGAAATTTGGCTCGTGTTTAAGAAGTCACCCTGTATTTTATTTATTTAATCTTCATTGTAAAACATACACTTGTTTATAATCACACACCGTATATAATATCTATAAATCAAGATTAAATCTTATATGAGTGAGTAATATGAATTACTTAAATATATCTCATAGGTACTAAATATTAACTAAGTCTGCCTCAGCACTATACAACGTAGACACGCGTACTTAACAATATTATATTTTTTTATTATCCAAGTAATTTCTTTACAAACGGTTACATTTATTAAATATTTTATATAAAAATTGTATTTTGTTACTGTGCCGCCCACTAGTCTTGTTTTTAATTTTTTCCTATCCACCCTAAGGTTGACTGGTTTAATTAAATAAGTCCGCCTTTATTCACATTGTTTGAATTATATATGTATAATTTTAACTTTTTTAGATTAGATCTATCCATTTCTGAAACTATCAACTCATAAATACATAATAGCCAAAGATAAGTCCAAGGATACCATTGACCTGGTGACCATACTGACCACAGTCAGCAGGTCAATGTCATCCACCACAGATTAAGCACGTCCAACCCACATTTACTGCTAACTGAAATTACCAAACTTAAGGGTCGGAACCGGAGGCCATCTATTTCTTCCCTCTCCGTTATAATTAAGACAAGGATGTTTATTCTTGGAGCTTTTTTGGAAATTTGTTATCGTTTTCTTTAAAAACCCTACTTACAGCAAAATAGGAACAAGTTACAATAGTCATTTAAATATAACTATGCTACACTAAAGCCAAATTATATGGCTTTTTGATTAGAAGATTTTACTTAGGCTTGCATATTTATAGTAACTTAAGCATTATTTAGAATTATATTAATCTAATAAAAAAATGTCGCATACGCTTAGATAAAAATACTGTTCCTGAAGGGTTTAAGTACGCGTATGATGCCGCAGGCAAAGGCTAAGTAGTAGACCTTATTGATTATTGTAAATTTTGTTTTAACAATCAAATAAATAAATAATCAATTAAATATCCAAGTGTGTCTGTTCTATAAGTAGATCTCAATGTAATTATCCTGTCTAGTAGTACCCGTCGATTCGCTAAGGATATCGGCTTTCGTGTGGGCAGAAGGCTGTGTTTCCCGCTAAATCTGCCGCGTTAACCGTAGCGTAGTTTATTGTACACTGTATGTACACTCGAGTGTAAATTACCCTAATTTGGCAAGTTTGGTTACGTGTTTAGTATCAGTAGATTCACGCGTATTACTTTAAGACAAACACAAAATTGATTATTACACTTTGGGAGTTCATTTATTCAGATATTTACGAATAATGTTTTGTAATCCCACTTCTGGTAATAGTTACCAATAGTGGAAGCATTCAAATAAGAGATGATAAAGGAGAAAGATAACATATTTAGTCAATTTATCAGGAAAAACAAGCAACAGCACAAAACGTAATACAATAGATACACATCTCTACGTCGTCCTGAGTTGATGTGACTGCCGCCGTCGCCGTGTAGCTCCCATAGACTTTAAGTACTCTAACTAACTCTATCTCTCTAGTATTATCTCTCTACGCGTTAACACACCAAATGATTATGAGTTAATTAAAAAAAATGGTACACTTAACGTAGACTTAAGGTCAGTTTAGACCAAGAGGAGCGCAGAAGAAAGGATTTTTTAAAGGCACTCAAATATCAACTTTGAAACTTTCACAATAAAGTGCATACATGCTTTAACAAGACAAAAAATGCTCGCGCGTTCTCGAGGATACGGGAGTCGACGCGGGTAGCTCCGCGCGCACTTAATAGTAAAAGTTTTTAAGATGATTTTTTATTGCCTTAAAAAATCCTCTCTGCTGCTCTCTTATTGGTCTGAAATGAAAAAACCCTTACGCTAAGAAAGTATTTTTCGAAATTTCCTTTCGAACAAAGCCTAAGAGTAGCGCTAGTCTTGTAGAAAACTAACGCGCATGCGTTAGCCTCCGAGACGATATTATTCAGACGAGGAAAAGTAATTTGTCAATAAATTCGCAGGTGCTTCAAAACATCGACAGGACCTGACAAACATATTTTTCATTCCCCTTCCTCGAGACTCGAAAATATAATGACCTTAATAATTTTGAGAGCAGAGCTTTTATTTTGATTTAAGCATCCAGTTTTTACAATATTGTACATGAATCATTCATTACGTGTGGGTTGCGAAGTCAATCGGGTTAGAAAAGCACACCCACCCTGGAATCGAATATTTTGGAACTAAATCACAGATTTGATTTAATTGATTTACAGCTTAATAAAAGCGTAGGATAATATATTATGTGACGTTCCGTCATACTTAGCATTAAAATATTTTGTTGACTGGAATCCTTTTTGGAATAAGTCCACTATCTTACGCCTGTTTCTTAGTTTTCCTATTTCTGTACTTTTTACAATGTACGTTTGTAAACGCGATTCTTTAAAGATAGAATCCCGAAAAAAGAAATCATTAACCTATGTCTACGATTATAAGAAAGCTATTTGCCATGTATGTTTAGTATACAACTTAGCTTCAGGCTATTTAAGAGTACCTAGGTAAGTATAGCACACCACATTTATCTTATAGTTTTCCGTCAGTTCATTGCTCAGGGTCCTCTATTTCGGAATATAACTAAACCTGTATATCTTTATCAAAATAATAAACATATTGTACAAAAATAAATTCAATTTAAACTTGTGATGCCGTATACACCTGCCGGATGCGTCATGTGTCACCTTTGAAACTTATGCAGACATAGCCTAATAAAGTTTACGTCTGCCAGAGTAGAACTTCTATCTTATTAGTTTGTTTGCTCAGTCACCTATATGTTTGCGCTGCTCTGCGGTACTTTATTGTGGATTATTTGTGTCACCTTGTTGTGAAATAATTGACTACACTAATTAATGACGATATTTTTAATATTTCACAATATTTTCAGTCAAAATCATGGAATTAATTTTTAAAGCAATTAATACAATACGTTTGATGGCATTAGACCATTTAGCAAAGAATATTTTCGCGGCAGATGCTTTTTGGGGAAAACAGAAACTGAATAATAATAAATCGGCGAGTTGAATGCAATTCATTCGACTCGCCAGTTTAGCGTGAATCATATTGTCCAAAAATAGGGCATCCACGAAGGCGCAAGGATATACTAAATTAAATCGCCAAGTGTTCACATTAGATTATTACTTTCAACGGGATCAGGATTAATTACCTTAAGTATAATTAATGTAATATCATTTGCAGGCGACAAAACGGGGTTAGGATGAAAGGAGAGTGGCTAAATGGGTCAAACCACTACGATGTTTACCCACCTCACAAGTTTAACTGAATAGGTATTACCTGAACAAGTATAAAGAGGTGTGTTATATTGATACCCCTAGTTATGCCGAAATATTTATTAGGAAAAATACCATCAAAATTCAATAGATAGATTTATTATACCAATAACTATAACGTAAAATTAAAATTGATACATTTAAACAATATTGTATTTTTTCTTGCAACTAGAGGGAATCATAATAAGCACAGAACAAAAATAATAAGAAATAGATATGTATGTATGTATACTTTAAGGGTAAGATAACGATTATCATAACAAAACAATGTCATGCGCATTTAATGGCGCTGACAATACATTTTTCGAATTTATTACTAACTAAGCTTTTCAATGGTGAAAGAATTTTTAAAATCGGCATAGTAGTTTCTGAGTTTATTCATTACAAACATACACACAAAAATACAAATCTTTCCTCTATATAATATTAGTGTAGAAGTGTAGACTTAATTATTTATTACTTTACTACTTAATTATCCGCAGTCGTTTTTCCTTGCAAGTCGAACAATTTCGAGACGAAAGGATCAGCCAATCTGCCTTACCGATTAGACCGCGAGGACAGTCCCAAAGTGCGCCGTTAGTGCTATTATAGTTAATATAGCATTTTGTAATCTGTGGTATTAAGGTTTTAGTACTTCATACGGCCTCCGTATCGACGTATGATATATCTGCACAGATTACACAGAATGCGCATCAGTCAAACATCTCAGAATATGTATATATCCACATGGCGTACGCAGGTACCTATAGCTTGTAAGTGAATTACATTGTTACTGTAACAGCAAAATGTTTGGATCTTTGATACTTACATTTAAAGGTTTTGAAACGTCTCATAAATAAAACGGATAAATGGACTGATGAACTAAAACTAGTTTTATGATGTCTTATGTTTTCGCAATTGTTATACAACACAACTTCGAACATGAACGCTGTAAAGTGTTTGAAACGTTATGTGTAAATAAAAAAGTAATAAACGCAATAAAACCTCATTAAATTATGTAATTCTATGAAAAATCATCTATAAGTAGAAGTGAAGGCTAGACGAAAGCCTTCACTTCGACAAATAAAATATTATTGCTAGAAAAACGGTCGTTATGTTTCCTAAAACCTCCCCACAAACACCAGAAAAATAATTTGCCACCGCAAAATGGATTCGTTTCGGCACTAGGAGGTCCCGAACAACAAGGTCGCTATTCAATTTAAAACTTTATTAGCTGCCAGTGTAAAAAGTTTTTTTCTTTTTATTTCACGTGGCCTGACCGAAAGTAAGAAAGAGATGGAAGTATTTAAAAAATTCAGAGATGCGCGGCTGCACGGCTCGGCCGTATATGGTTTATACGGAATAGGTTTTTCGGCAATTTACTGTGACAATGTTATAGTCAAAATAAGTGAGTACCGTTCTACATAATTTCTTTATAGATTAAATTTTAGCGCAATAAACAAACAAATAATCTAAGCATGAAATTCAATCCTAGAATTAAAATATGGTGGGCGAATAAGTTTCAATCTGTTCTTTGCTATATATTTTACCTAATATAGGTATTTACCGCAAAATCGAGTATATATAAGAATTAAAAAAACATGAGTGATTTTCATTTGTTTGTTGTTATTTAGAAAACAAATAAAAATGTTACTCGTTCAAAAATGTTTATCTACCATCAGATATAAAAATTTTAGGCCAAATGAAACAAAAAAAGAGAAAATAAAACAAGAAATTCCATACAGTCAAGATATTGTACGAAATTTCTTGGTTACATTACTATTCGCCAAGGGCGCTCTATGAATTTTACCTAGCGTCTTCATCACAGAATAGGTTATAACATGTCTTCGTAAATAATAATAATAATAAATCATTTATTTTCAGATTAAAAAACCATTTAACGAGACAGGAACTAAATAATAATTAAATTAATTTCCAAAAATTACAAATTATCACAAAAATATAAAATTTTAAATGTCAACTTTTACAAACGTCAAATGCAAAGTAGTAGGACCCCACCACACCAAGACATCAGACTACACTCGGCACAACAATGTGTGTAAGCGAATCCAACGTCCCAGTAACGGGGAGTCCCACCGGTCCACTAACGCGTTTAGGATGCTGTTGGGGCTGGAACGCAAGCGGGACAGCAGCGACGAACTTCTCTTTCTAATAATCGCGTAAAAGTCATCTACTCGAGCATCTGCGAACATTCCCGAAGCGCTGCAGAACCGCGGCAGCCGCAACATCACCCTAAACGCGTTGTTATACTGGATTCGCAGGGCGTCATATGCCCGCCGCGTATAATTGACCCAAAGACTGCACGTGTAAAATGACTGACAGAAAGCCTGGAAAAGGGTCACTTTCATCTTGTCAGTACAACGTGCAAATCTTCGAGCCAACATATTGCGCCGGGCAGACAAAGCCCTACGCTCCCTCTCGATGTCCAAGTTGTCATTGAGACTACCGGAGATCCAGTGACCCAGATACTTAAATTCAGTTACTTGTTTTAGTGGAATGCCGTAAAGATATAAAGGTAGCGAGTGACTGCGGTCTTTTGCGCTGGACTTAAATACCATATACTGACTCTTCGCTACGTTATATCTGAGTCCATGAACCTCCGCATAGTTTTCGCAAACATGTAACAATCTTCCCAAGGCTTGAATCGAGGGACTCAGGAGCAGCATATCGTCTGCATAGCATATATTATTAATACAAACTCCACCAATGTGACAACCGATTCCGGTCCTCCTGAGTTCCTCGATAAGACCATTAATGTACAAATTAAAAAGTCGTGGTGAGCTTAGGCCACCCTGTTGCTGTAAATGAAACCTCATGGTAGAGGAATAGGAATAATTTAATTTCATTAAAAATATGGATAGAAAGTTAACTGCCACATTAAATACTACGCCCATTATACCAAGACCAAGTTTTTTCAAGAGGGGTGCACGAGACGCGACTGCTCTGTGAGACGAGTCAACGTTTAATGAACCGAAATAATTGATTAATTGCTTGTCAGCCGCGGTTATGACTAATAACGACTTACGACTTACGCCCTATAAATCGGTGTGAATGGGCGTTCATTAACAAACTGTGACGTAAGCCCCAAAATATAGGGCGCGACTACCCTGCCTTTGTGAAACAGCTACTTGCATTAATTCTATTTAATATTGCGTGTTTCTTGTTTACTTGTTTGCGTGGGTTATCTAAATTATTGGGATTTGTTGCTCTATAAGAGAGTATTTACTCATTTCACAAAACTTCAGTCCACTTTGAGCTACCGCTAGAATCCTAGTGAATACCTGAATACGTCTCGGTTGACTGGAAGAAATCTCTTCATTAAGGGATAAGTCCGCCGTTGCATTCATTTTGTAATATATTTTCTTGTTGAATAAAGATATTACAAACATACAAACAGACAGTTTTCCCCTATTTTAATACACTTGATAATTCACATGTGGATTAATGTATTTGCTGTCCTCCTAAAGGAGAATTGATTCAAAAAACATAATTGAAACAGTAAAAAAGTTTCTCTATAAATGGCTTTTTGTGAATATTCAGTCCCTTGCAATCTTACATACCTATATCTATGGAAGTTTAGGATCTTTTAAACAAATAAAATAATAATTTTCCTCATCCTTTACATCATTGAAACAGTTGAGTAATTTCATTGGACTGTCGTCAAATACTTCTACCGCAAAGCTCCTTTCAAGCGTTCAATCCATAATGATCATCATTTTTCCTTCACTCGATATTCCAAGGCCCTGCAATATTTCTAATTCAACAAATGCTTTTCGCTTTTTAGTCGCCTGAGTAGAGGGAGTCTCAACTAATGATGCTGAAAATATTAATAATTGTATTGGTTAAAATGTTGCCTGCGATTATAATGTTGGCGGCAACCAGCTATCGCTTGGGTTATAAAGTGCTAAAATACAAACTTATTAAGCTTTAACAGTACCTGTAGTTCGGTCTCTTGCAAAAATGTTAAATTATTTACAACATAACATACAGGAGATAATTGTCTTTGTAAGTTTGTAAGACTATGATTGTCCATGTAAGTACCTACGTAGAAATTAAAGTTGGTGCTGCCATCTATGACAAAAGGTCGTGATACGGTTTCGAATAACTCTGTCAAGAGGGTGTACATGTACGTACAGTACAACGTCGCCGTCGATTGATCATGTAACCTCATTGAGGAACGTTTATTCCGTGTGCGGTTCCGATGCTCTTTGTGTGACCACTGGATATGAATAAATTACATACATACGTACCACCTTTTTTCCGTAGGGGTAGGCAGAGACTACGGATATTATCTTACATATATTATACTAGCTATTTCCCGCAGCTCCGCTTGCGTCAAAAAGTAGCATATGTCTGGGTCTTCAACTATATTCATACCAAATTTCATCAAAATCCGTTCAGCAGTTTGGCCGTGAAAGCGTAACAGACAGACAGACAGACAGAAAGACAGACAGACAGACTTTCGCATTAATAGTATTAGTATGGATAGTATGGATTAGATACTTCCATTAAAAAAAATTAAAGAAAAAATAAAATTGAAAAAATAATGTGACGAACATCATCAATTTACAATACAGTACTTATTCGTTTCGTATCCATTTCTCAACCTTCCAAGTACCTACATCTGAGCGCAGTATCTGCAATTTCACATCTTTTCCAATCAGATCGCCTCATCCCCGTTCCAGTTTTTCGTGTTCAGTTTTCGTTAGAAATGGGAACCAACTCGTATAGAATCTTTGTAAGGAGATTTGACGATTGACGTTTTGTAATTTTTTTTTTTTGTAATCCTTCGTTGTTACACAATAACTGGAAGGAGTGTATTATCATTACCAGTAACTGTACCGAACAATTCTCTGTGCACCCTATTTTACAATTTGTCTTATCCTATTACATTAAAAAAAAATTGTTTATCACTATGTAATACAATATTTTATCGGCACGGTCTACATCAGGAATTTTTACCACTACATTATCACCTGTATTAGCAACAGGATATTTTAGCGAAGTTAGAGCTAACATTTTATCTGCTTGCTTTTTAAGAGATTGTCCAACTAATTTTCTGATGTCTCCAATATCTTGTTTCTTTTTTTTTTTGAGCAATTACTATATCTTCATCACTTTGCGTTATATTTGACCAACCTGCAGTATTTCCGTATTTATTACTTTGGCTAACTTTGGCCCGCTAATATGAATAATATCCGAATAAAGTGATTAATTTATCACATTGTCTAGACAATTTTGTTAATATATATAATGACCAGTCATAATGTATAATAACTATTTAATCACAATGACTGTAATATATATATATACATAAACATATCATATATAGTAATGTTACATAAAATACAGATGCAATGTACGTCATTAAACCAAGTTGCCCTGCTGAGCGAGAAAATGTCCGAAAACCAGAGCTTTGAAACCATCGCGGCTAGAGGCACTCCTAATAGATTCAGGAAGCGCGTTCCAGAGTCTGACATCCGTAACGGAAAGAGTTGGAGTAGAACCCAGTACGGTGAGAAGAAGTGGCGAGAGTTAACTTATTTGAAAAACGCAGGGCTCTTTCGTGAGTTGAACTTAAAAGTTGGAATCCTTTTATAAGGTAGCTTGGAGAAGAGGGGTTATTTAGAATATTGTACAATTGGCAAAGAATGTGGAAATTCCTGCGTTGACGGATTGAAAGCCATTGAAGCTGGGAACGGTATTTCGAGACATGGTCGTATTTACGAAGGCAGATAATGAATCTGATGCAGTTTGTTAAGAAGGCGTTCCAATTTTTTTAGTTGTTCTTCAATTATGTCCAGAAAACACACATCAGCATAATCAATTATCGGGATTACAAGGGCCTGGACCAGCATAGTTTTCGTTTTTATAGGCAAAAAATTATTTAAACGTTGTAGGTAATGAAGTGAGGCAAATACCTTCCGACTAACCTCAGTAATGTGATACTGCCAGCTCAGTGTAGAATCCACGTAGAGACCCAGATCCTTGACTACATGACACAGCGAAATCTCAGTTCCACTATAGATAATGGGTTGGATTGATTTAATGTCTAATTTATTGACACTACTTCCTATAACAATGGCCTGACCCTTTTTAGCGTTTACCGAGATTCCAAAGCTGCAAGACCACTCCAGAATGCTACGTAAATTGTTATTTATTAAGTCAATAGCAGAGTCGATATATTCTATATTGATTTGTATATAAAGCTGCAAGTCGTCAGCGTAGTAATGATGTGGGCACGTCAATACTGATGACAAGAGATTTATAAAAATCGAGAATAAAATTCGCACCAGCCAAAGTATCCTGCCCATTGCGAACCCGCTACCGGCGACCACAAAGATAGCTAGAAAACTAGTCAATCACTAAAGATGAGATATTGCACCGGGAGAGGATGGCCAAAAGTATATCAATATCTACGGTATTAAATGCATTGCTGAAATCAATCAAAACCAAAACATTCCTCGGTATTCTCCATTCCCGCTCTCATGTAGTCTGTTACTCTAAGCAATGCAGTGGTGGTGTGACCAGTGTGTAAAACCCGAATGAAAGGGATATATGAGATTGTTATTTTGTAAATGCTCAGTTAACTGCCTGAAAGCTGAAGCCTCTAGAATTTTGGATAGAGTTGAGAGGATAGAAACAGGACGGACATCACTAAAATTGATGGGATCAGGGATCTTAGGGAGAGGACGTACGTGGGCCAGCAGCCATGAAGCGGGAAAATGATGTTCTGAAAGGCTGGAGTTTATTATATGCGTGATGACAGAACACAGGGAAGTATAGGGATTAACATCTTGCGACTTATTTGATCAGGGCCAACAGCGTTGGAAGTAATGGAAAGAATGGTTTTGGTGACCTCATCCTCAGTGATTGCGGCAAACTCAAATATCCCACCGTCAGAGACAGGCATGGCAAGAAGAAATAGTTGAATTTTTGATGTTATCATCTAGAAGTGACACCGATGTAAAGTGATTATTGAGATGATTTAAAGAAAATGGAAACTTAGATATATCTTTCTGTACTTTACCTATGCCCTGAGAATTCAAGAATTTCCACAGATTAGCTGGAGAGACATTTTCAATGATATCAGAGAAATACTGGCGTTTAGCGTTTCTACACATTTGTTTGCAACGGTTTCTTGTAGCCTTATACAGCGACCAATTTTCATCAGTACGTTCCTTTTTGAATCTTCGGAAAGCATAGTTTAATAGCCACGGAGTGTAATGTTTTTTGATCTTGCTGTTTTTCTAATCTAGTTTTAGCTGCCATATCAGTATGATGGCTTCTCCATCGAGTTTTGTTGTTGAAACAGGGCTTCCTTTATCTCTCGTATTTTTTATTTTATTTTCGTCCATCTGTCTAAATAGTTGGTCAAATGTGTGCCCGTATACATCCTCCTATGGTACCTCCTTTCTTGCTTTCGGATGTTGTGGGGACCATGGTGGAAATATTTCTGGCAAGGGGAAGCCTGGGATATCATCCATCATGTAAAGCACGGTTTCAATAATATCAATCGGACAATGTAAAACCTTTGCCTTAATGACTAGGGTTCCGCTGGAAGTCAAGGTCTTCTTACTCGACGCCTATTCCTGCTACGTTTCCGTATCCAATAGGCGCGAGTGATGTTACATGCGCAAAATAATTTTCCGCTTGTCGTATTCCATGGAAATCCCGTCGATCAGCGCCTTCTCTTCAATGCTCGTTTGTTTCTGGGTAAATTTTATCTTGCGTCACACTTATTTTTGAAATTTACTAATATTTGTATTTATTTTGCAGGGAGCTGCTTTGGACGCGTCCGCACACGACCGCGGCTCAAACGAGACCACGTTTTGTACATTGCAAGTGATACGGCAGTAGAGCTTGGTTTAGGTGCCTCCATTTCGACAAATACATAGAAGAAAAATCTCTTTGAATTAATAGAGAAGTTCCTTCTAAAAAAAGTAGTAGATAATTTATTATTGAAACCAACATGATGCAATGTTATATACAAATATGATGAAGTTGATGTTGTGTGCCAACCTGTAGTGAATTGGGATAGTTTAAAAAAAAATTAGGCAGTTGTTCTGTATTTTTGTGACATCGTAGACAAATGTTATCTTAGTCTACCAGCGACCATGAGCGCTGTAAGATGTTTGAAACACTTTGTGAAGTTATAAACAAATAAATAAAATAAACGTTATGTGTAAATAAATAAGTAATGAACTCGATAGCAACACTATTAAAACAGTTAAATTTAATGTGTAACAATCGCGAAAACATAAGAAGTCATTCAACAGGATAAAGTCTGATATTAAACTTTCAAGGCTTACGTTTGAAATTAAAAACTTCAAAGATTAAGTTCCTAAGTAATAAATTATGTCATCGTCTTAATAATACATACTTCCCATTTTATAGTAGCCTCTTTAATATTCTAGATGTCTCGCGCCCAACTGCGATCGACAAGATAACTCCTTTTACCTTCCATGTTCTCGTTAACCCAGTAAAAGTTATTACTTTTTTAAATTGAGCTCTTAAAATCATTATCATAAATTACGTTTTATTTTACGGACTAAGAATAATACTAGTATAGTTGGTAGGACTTATTGTTATTAATATGCTTACGAATATAGATTTGTGTGTGAAATAATTGATTTTTTACTGCTGCGGTTGACTGGTAGAGAATACTTATGCATTAAGTCCACCCTTTTTACCATTTTAAGCAATAAAGTTTGAAATGAATAAACACATTTTTTAAATATAATGAGTAATTTTTTAAATAAGCAGTCTTAAAACAGCCGATCCTTCAAATGCTGAAAAAACTTATTCTTAAAAAGACTGATGACTGACCATAAAACCGGAAAACTACAAGGGAACCACTAAAGGAACAAAGTACTGAAAACAATGGCTATAATCCAGTGATAGAAAATAGACAAATTTTAAAAACATACATACATTGTGAGTCAGTAAGTCGTCAATGAAAGCGAAGTTTGATTTACATACATACCATCCCTTTTTCCAGTAGGGGTAGTCGGAGACTACGGATTTTCATTTGCTACGATCCTTACATACTTAAAAACAACTCGTGAAAATCCATATCCTGTTCATGGATGTTGGAAAATAGACGGATGATGCACTGCAAAGTAGCGAAGTGTGTCGGATTCGTCTCCCACCCCCTTGTGGTCCCGACCGTGGAGAGCGACAGGATTCACATCCATAGTCCAACCATTTCTTTAACTATAGTCGACAATCGTGTTAATTATTTTATGACCACTATATGCACTATTTACTACCTAATCGGGTGTAAAGTGTAAGGTGGTATGGTATATTTTTATTATAAGTACAACTGCCGGTTTTACTTGGGGAGAAATCTGGCACAATGTACCGAATCGAGGATGTGATTGGTCTATTAAAATTTAATTTACATGCAAGCCAAAACATTGACATGTGTGCCGTTAACCATCTGGTGATTATGTAAGGTCGGTCGATATCCGACATCTAAGTCGGAGGTTTTCAAAGCCTGTAAATTGGTTTAATCTCTTTGGTTCTATTACTTTGACACCGTTATGCCCTGTCATAAAAATTTAGAGATCACTAGTACTAAACTACAAAAACTAATTTTCAATAGTATAGTAGTAGTTAAAGTGCATTTGGATGTAATTTTCAGGTACGCGTCGTCGTTGAGAATCGCTGGATACAGATCATACAAGTAATTTCGTTGCCGGAATTAGAAGGTTTTTACACCTATACTATAACATTAAAAAAATAAATAAACTAAAACAAAGGTGTAATGTGATGATTAACTCTACTAAAAGAATAGATATGAAAAGTACGAGATTTAATTTAAATTCTGTATTGGCCGGTTTTAAAAAACATCTTAGCATATTTTTTTTAGCTCTAAAGAAAAGACCAGTATAAAAACATCTGTACATATAAGCGGATAAACTGCAGTATTTTAAACACCACAATATAAGCCTGTTTTGTTACATCCCTACTAAAAAACTTCTTATTTTATCTGTCATAACAATGTTTCTTCGAAAGACTAGTATACATTTACACATTGTACCAGATTCATTCATTCATATCGAGTGGGTTTGCATGGTTAATCGACCCAATGCACCTACGTGTCAGAGATATTCGGAACCGCAATTTGGACTCGACGTGATTCCTTTGGACATATTATACCTAATACCTATATTTCAATACATTAAACTACTGAGCCCAAAGGGAAAACACCTGGCGAACTAGTTCGATGTTCGCTACTGAGAAATATCTGTCTGGCGTGGATCCAAGCCGTGGAACGTTTGCCCGAGTTGTGACCACGGAATGGCCGTTATTATACAAACTTTGAAGGCACTGACTTGGTTTGACCGAAGCTAAAATTATAATACAAACTGTTTACTCGTCGACAGGTCTGTACTGGTAGGAGATGTTCGATTTAGCAGTCAATGAATAGGTGGAACATAAAGGGAAACTTTTATACGAAACAAATGAATAGGTTTTTTAATTAATTTTACCAATACGAGTATTTATGCACTTGTATTATTTGAACAAGTATCATTTAGCCTTTGTACACATTGTTTAAATTAGTATCAAGATGTATAATTTTTGTGAATGGTACAGTGTGAATGGTTAGAGTATATCTATCTCTGAAACAGAAAATCGTTTTAGTAAATTTGTACAAAATCTGGTATGAAAACTCCATGG
The DNA here is from genome assembly GCA_947363495.1 of Euzophera pinguis. Lineage (NCBI taxonomy): Eukaryota > Metazoa > Arthropoda > Insecta > Lepidoptera > Pyralidae > Euzophera > Euzophera pinguis. The sequence goes on from OX376171.1 coordinate 9,692,651, forward strand.
GATGGGACAACAGTTACTGTTATGTCAATGTTATGAACGTAATGTATCTAATTTCCTCCTTCTCCTCCTCTTTTTCTTCAGTTCTGATGTACCATGGCGCATCGCGTAGTTTTGTGTTATTTGATGGTTCTTTGGATCTTGCTAATTTTGGAGTCGCAAACAGCTCCCCACAGTTGCCTGCCATTAAGTAATAATAAATTTAAAATAAGACCAAATACAAAAAAATATTTGAATGAGGGATATTATTCTCTACATTACACTCCAGTTAATGCTAATCCTAAATCCGCGAGAGTTGTTAGTGACTGTGCTACTGTAAATGCTAATGAATGAAAATGGCAGTAGTTTTATTTCCACTTTATTTCAGAAACGTCGCCAAGCTGTCTGGAGTTACTATTTTAGTACGCTTCGAAATAACTTTTATATTCAGTTATCTTTTTAGTATATTCTTTACGAAATAACGACGATTATCTGTAGATAATATAAAGCCTGGTCCATTCACGTGAGAGTGAACATGATAGTTTGAATGTGGACCTAAATACACTTATATATAAGTATTAAGGCAAATGTACTATGATTTCCAATAAACAACAACTTTTGGTTCGAAAACCAGGAAACCACAATCAACTATGGTGCTAATTTTTCGGATCACAAATTAACATGGATCTCGGTTTCGCTCAACCGGTATTTAACCCAAACCACGGCTTTTACTAAAAAAACTAGCGATATATACTAGATGTTTCTGTAATATTTAGGTCTTGAAAATAACGATATCCAAGGTTGCACAACTATCGGCGTTGTGGCGCAATATTATGTGTTGTGTAGCGCGTCATTAAGCTAAATGACAAATATTTATTTTGTTGTTATTGACAGACTTTACTATAAGTAATAAACAAATTACTTGATAAACCTAAAACTTATATAGATATGACAAAACACATTAGACGACATCGCAACCACATGATAACGCTGCATACGAAATAGCACTGTTTGATGACGTCACATTATTATAACAAAGCCCAGATTGTTCTTGGGTTTGTTCGACAGCTACCTTAAAAATTGCGTGTATGGAAATAGTCGTTATATTTTTGGTGGTTCTTTAAATATTTTATTTGTTAATTGTTATTTTTGAAATAGCCCTTCTCATCGATTTTTACATGGTAAAAAAAACTCCTGTGCTAACTTTTCAAAGTGAAAATTTGCAAAATTTATTTAAAATCATGTATACATACTATAATGCATAAACCTACGTAAAAATATACTAATTAGTACTTAAGTTAATAGTTAATTTCGTCGTATTTGTAGAAGATTTTTTAAATATATAGGGATGTAAAATTATTCTAAAAAAAACTAGTCTCAAAGTCAAAGGGAGGCTATTTTGATTTAAAAACTTTCATTGAATAAATTTTCAACCGCAGACAAGCTTAATTTACATATATTTATATGAGGTCAATAAACTATCAAGTTATTTAAAGACGATTATTGGTTCATTTCTAATCTAGGCATAAAGAATTTAACTTGCCAGAAGATCACATGGATCATACATTATACACGGATACTTCTTTTATAAAATTGTATAGTATTAATTGCTCAAAAGCGACGTTACTGTGATCCAAAGCAAGCACTATGAAAATAAGGTAGTTCATTAATGAAAGAGGTAAACATAAATATTAATCCCAACCTGAAATTATTAAAAAATCACTTCCCAAACCGAAAGCAAAATACGTTGAAACGAACTTTTCAGAGCTAACAAAGCCACTGTTTAATCCTAAAAGAGCGGCTCCATGCCTTTTTGTTACAATCAGAGAAACATTAAAACATGAAAATCCGGTCTTTGTAGTCCAAACACGGAGTCCAATATATGCGGGGCACGGAATTCTTCAGTTAAAATGGAAGTGAAATTCGATTCTTTGAGATTCGTCCATGTTTATTTGCATCTGCCTGATGTACCCAGTCACCCAGTTTATTGCGATTCGTTACCTACATTTCGTACACTAAAAGTTTTCACTTCCAATTCCAATGCATATAAATCAAATTTTCTACGTCTAAGTAGTCGTATCAAAAACTAAAGGATCTCGCTTAAAATCGAGAAGAATGGAAAAAGCTTCGCCGACAAGAGCCCAGCTCTTAAATTTATTTATTTAGAAGTAGTTTTATTATAATTACAGTCACAAATGCGTTCACAAATCCGCTCTAAGATCATATGTTAGCTTTAGATTAAGATCAGTACTAAGTTTTTAGGATTTTTGTTAATGTTGTAAGAAATGGCTGCCCGTTAGGTACATGAAAGTAGACAACAATACCAGTAGATATGCCCAGGTAGTGGTAGTCATACCAGAAGAAATAATCAACTTGAAGAATGGTTTCTTTAAATAAATGACTATATTTATACATAGATTGTTTACTTTTTAATGACTCTTCAAAAACTTTTGCCATAACTAATATACAAAGTTTTTGTTACTAACATAAAAGGTATTAAGACAAATTTAAATATCACAAAAATAACATAGTTATCAACAAAATAATGTATAATTTTGAGGCTGAATGATGATTACCAAAAATTCACGAAATTACTTTCTCGGAACTCTTGAATTACAAAATGAACCAAACCAATTTAGTTTTTTTTTATGTAGGTATGTGAGCAATCATCTTTCTCGTTTTAGTGCGTTCATTATCAGCTTCGGGATCCTGAGGTTAGTCCTTTCTGATTCGTATTACTTCTTATTTTTGTTCTTCTAAGTTTATTTTTTATTTATTTAGTATTGTTTATTTATTTAGTTTATTTCTAACGTCAACACTATTTGAGAACGATATTTGCGTATTGATGTTATCCGTCATCTGATTGTATCAAATACTAACCATGATAAACAATGCATAAGCCACCTACATCAAACATTTTCATAAAATTTCAATCCGTTTGACATTTACGTAATGATGAAAAAATCATATTTGTTATTTGCAGTTTCGATGCAATCACAGGTTTCAATGCCAAAGCAAGTTTGTACGGAAATAATTTAATTCCAAATGTATATCAATAATAGCGACAACAAGAACTCTGGTGCTGAACAGCTCAATAGCAACTTTATTTGTTCGTGTGGAGCAACAGTAGGTTTGTCACGAATTGGATGGGATCTGATTCATTTTCACATTTCTCGTTCCGCCATAATATCGCAAACAGAAATTAGGTGTTCATCGTTATAATCTGTAAGAATTGTTATATTGCCGCAGATTATTATTGTTAATAGAATCCGCCACTGGCAATTAAATTTCTGTTTATCCTTTAGTCGCCTCATGGACATCCTCTGCTACTAAAAAAAAAATTTTTTTTATCTTAATACAAAGTTCATTTAATAATAAACTTTATTTTGAAAAATAGACAAATCAAACGAAAATATATATATCACAAATAAAAATAGTCATACAACGCGCCGCATCCTTGCGGAGCAACGTGCCTAGGATACTGCGTTTCCTCTTTGTATCGCTAGGCTTATTCGCTGTGCAAAAAAGCTGCCGGCTCGAAAGTCTTGCCGTCTTGTTGCCTTTACGAAGCGCGTTATTAATAAATAGATATTCATATTAACTAAATAGATTAGTCAGACTAGCTCTTTCGCTACAAGGCAAAAGAAAAGCAGTATTATAATATTTAAAGGTATATATTATCAACGAACTGTGTCAACTAAATTGCTTCTGAATTTTAATAAACAGAATGCAGTTGTTTCCGACCATCAAATTCTCGAAGTTGATAATTAAAAAGTGAAAATTGGAAGCGACTTGCATTTCACTCTACAGTCACTAGATAACCTGCTTTGGCGGACTGCCAGCTGACATCTGGGTCACACGATAGCTCGTTGTGTTTCAAATGTTTCAACTTTATTGTTTTTTACATTATTTGGTAATAAACGGAGGTTTGGCGCTGGTTTGGTAACACTGTTTATGAAAGGCTTTGTAACGTTTAACATGGACAGAGCTGGAACAGGAGTATATTTAGTTGCATAGGCGGACGAAATAGGAAACTGTGTCGAAATAAAAAACGACGTATGTGTATTGCGTGAATATAGAATCTGACCTTTGTACATGTAGCTTAGGTAAACTAATGATTTGTATTATGAAGAAAACTGATCTTCGTGTTTCTGCTATATCAATTCTCAAAGGTTTATGCTACCGAAAGTCTAGTCTAGTGGTCAATTGCAATGTCACCAGAGTTATGTTCATGATTCCTTATTATTTTATGCAGTGCTTAACAATAGGTATTGTGTGTAATCTTGACATCGATTTCATTAGGAGGTGAAACAATAAATTATTTACAAACTTACGGACAATCTACAAATAACAATCGATCAATTATGTGGAAGAAATAAATAAAAAAAAAATAAAAAAATTATCACAACTTTATTGTTGGATTATGAAAAATCTAAAAAAAATGTTGGAGTTATTTCAAAATTTGGTCTCCTTTTTCTATGATAGTTACGGTTCCAAATCCTAGTGGTCCTTATCAATTTTGAAATTATTCTAGCTTACGAGTATAATTAATAGCCCTAACATGTAAGACCACATATACACCTGCGCGAACACTTCTGCATGAAATGTCAGACAGTCTGTCAAACAGAAACATGCAACAAAAAAAAACACATTGTTTACATTAATTACAAGATGCTGTTGAACAGACTGCCAGAAAAGGACTTGCAGAAGTTTACTTGCAAGTGGAAATGCGGCCTTCGGTTCTCCTTTGACGACTGAAATAATTATCTTTGGGTCAATTAAATATAGATCTAGCACATAGTAGCCACAATACATACTTCATGAGGTGGCCGTATTGATTAAATTATGCAATTTTGGCGTCCATCCAACGACACTCACCGAATGAACCTATTAGGCAAATGTAAATTGATCACATTACACTTGTATAACTGACAGAAGTGAATACCTTGGCTATCTATGAATATTGAAACCTTGAAATAATACAGTTTTGACAAGGCCAATTTTTTTATATAGTTTCAAGTGAACTGTTACAAGTTGATTTTGGTCAAATAAGTCAAAAATCGTGATATTTGATTAAAAATAAGCAATTACATTCATTATATTGTTGAAAACCTTTTTTCGTCATTATTTTAGATTATAGAATATTTAGTTAATGAAATTGATATTGTGTTCGTTTACATAACTGCGCTAGATATTTTGAGAGAGTATTAGGTACCTATGTACCTTAGTTACTTTTTTTTCATGCTCTGCAGCCTAAAAGGATTTATGTATTTCATCATGAACTTGAAGCATTCATGTCATTTTCATATCAATAATGAAGCTGAATTTTCACAAAAACGTGCGTGTAGTCCCCATCGAAGCCATTCACTTTGGCAAGCGGTCAGCGACCGGGCACTTTGCTAAATTTATTGTTTTCATTACGCCCCTTAATATGTATGTTGAAATCTGTACGTCAACTATGAGATTTTATTAACGCAGACGCTATAGGTAGACCGCGTTAACAAACCAGGGTGCCAAATCTCTTATTTTACATAGTTCACACAATTGAATCTTAATTGGATTTCAATGGCAATTTTTGACGTTTTTGGTATACTGTTACTAATATAAGACACCCAGCGTGTCAATACGCTAATGAACTTTAAAAGACCCTGCAACTGATATTCAATTACGACTCAATTACAATGCATTTTTGATATGCTCAATATTGGCATTCTACTAACACAATTTTGAATCGCAATTTAATTGCAAGTAAAACGTAAATGAATGGTAAAGTCGAAAAAAACTTAATTTAAAAAATAACAGAGTATCGATGATTGAAAAAATTTATGATTTTTTTGAATAGCAAAATTTTTCAGTTGCAGTTCAGTGGAATACGATTGATCTTAAAATTAGTAACAGAATATAAAAAAACGTAAAAAATTGTCATTCAGATGGAATTACGTTTCAATTATGCACTATGTAAAATATAAAATAAAAGAATCAGCAGAGACGCCGTACAGGGGGTCACTCCTGTACAGTGCCCCTCTTGTACAGCGCCTCTGGCGGATAATAAGTAACTAAGGAATTCGCAATTAAATCTGTCTGCGTTAATAAAATGTCCTGGGTAATGACTACATGGTTAATGTACACCGAATAATAAAATTGTTTATAATAAAATTATTTTAATAAAATTGATATATTCCATAGTTGATTCGTGTTACAATGCACTGTATTTTTGTGGTTTATCAATGAAAATGATAAAACGGAACCTCAATAATCATACATTTTTTATTTTAAGTTCCTTAAATGATCAATTGACCCTGTACAATACATCCTAAAAAATTCTCATTCTGGAACCGTCTCTCGGCCTCTGGCATGATTCCTTTATCAGATCGCAGCTAAGCAATTAAGCAGCATTTTACGAAATTAAATTTTAATTACTTTAATTTCGTTTTAAGACATATTTTTGAGGAAAATCGCAATGAAAGGCGTGTACTTGTGATTTGAATATAATTAATTTAAGTAGTACGTGGCTCTTGTACCGATCTCGTGTAAGGAAATTCAAAGAGAAAACATGTAGATTGCTGCGTAATTTTACGGACTTATATTTGTAAGTTTGTTTTGCATTTTTAATTGGAGCTGGTTAAGCGGACCGTATCAGCTCACAAAATTTGTGAAAAAAAATATTACTTAGGTACGAAATGTTCCTACCAATATTCGTGTTTTTGAAAGCGGAAGGCTAATATTAATGATTTCTTATGTTTTCGCGATAACGGTTATTAAGTAATAAACACGATTAAAACCATTTTCAAATAGTTTCATATAAGGCTAATATTGTACTAAGGTTTATACGGAGTTAAGTATATAAATGTTTCATGAATGTTTGTACTTGTGTGAATGATAATGCGAATTATTATTGTTTTTTACAAAATTCAGAATTCATAGCTAAAATGTTGCTGTTGTACAATTTTCTAACAAATTCTTGTAAATAAAACGGCAAGATATTTCAAATGCTGTCACTTCACATCGCTAACTGTATCTCCAAACGTGGAATAAGAGGCTCTGAATTCTTACTGGGTGGCTGCCAAGGTCATGACGTCACATGCTATGACGTCACTAGGTTATCGCTATTCTAGCCTAGGTACAGTTATTTTGAAGATAGGGAGATACGCCTGTTGTTTGCGCACTGTTGTCGGATTGAATTAAACATCTTCTAATTTTTAGCGCGTTTCTTTCTGGAAATAACACGCAACCTGAGAAATTATTACTTACACACATGTTTATAATGGCGAATATACTCGTAGAAAGTAAGACACAGGGAAAACTACGGGTATAGTAAAGTGGTTTATAGAGACTCGTACGTCAGAAGGCATAACAGGAAATGATACGGTAGGCAGACTCAGTCTGCATGCGACCATGAACGCTGTATAAGCGTTTGAAACGATAGGTGTAAATAAATCCATACTACTTTATACGTGGGGCGCACTATAAGTTTCCGGAATGAATATGAAAAAATACTATTAAAGGTACAAAATTAATTTATTGTTTTTCAAAATAATCTCCCTTGGCGTCTATGCACTTTTTCATTCGATGAAACCAGTTTTGAAAACTTTTGTGCCACTCCTCTGTGGTGACCTCTGAAACGTGTTTTTCATACTCCTCGACAGCCTCTTCTGGTGATGAAAATCGTTGACCGCGTAATTGGTTCTTAATTTTTGGGAACAGAAAAAAGTCACAAGGTGCCAGGTCGGGACTGTATGCAGGATGACTCATGAGTTCTACATTTTTCGCCTCCAAAAAGTCGTTTGTCTGTCTGGCCGTGTGAGAACTAGCATTGTCGTGGTGCAGGATGATACGGCGTTTACGGTTATTTTTACGGAGTTCGTCAATAACTTCCGGCAAACAAATGGTCGTGTACCAGTCACTATTCACTGTACGACGATTCTCTAAAGCAACAGTAGCCACGTGTCCAGTTTTATTAAAAAAGAAGCAATCATCCGCTTAGATGCACTTTTCACGCGCGCCACTTTGGTTGGTTTCGGCTCATCTTGAAAGACCCATACGCTCGATTGCTGCTTTGTTTTGGGATCGTAGCAATAAATCCATGTTTCGTCACCTGTTACTATGTCCCACACCAAATTTGACGCACCTTCGTTGAATCTGGTAAGCATGGCACTGCACCAAGTGACGCGGTCCGTTTTTTGAGCCTCGGTCAAGTTGTGTGAGATCCAGCGCGAGCACAGCTTTCTCACACCCAAATGTTTGTGTAGGATTAATTGTATTTGACTCATGCCTATTTCTAAGGATGCGCGAATTTCATGGTAGGTCACATGCCTGTCTGTTTCAATCATACGGCGCACAGCATTGATGTTTTTGTTGGTCACAGCGGTGGACGGCCGACCATCGCGAGATTCGTCACTGAGATTGATACGACCACGCTTGAATTCTGCAAACCAGCTATAAACAGTTGTCTTGCATGGTGCTTCATTGCCAAAAGCTGTTTCAAGCCGAGCGATGCTCTGTTGAGCTGTCAAATTACACTTAAAATCGTAGAAAATCATACTACGAAAATTTTCCCGAGTTAAATCCATGTTGATGCAGACATACAATTTTTTAAATGGCATACAAGGTAAAAACAAAAGACAGTCAGATGAAACAAACTGCATTCTACAGCCAAAGAGTTCTATTTTCAAATATTGCAATAAGTTTTTAAATATTGTTTATGTAAGTGGCCAGTTCCGGAAACTTACAGTGCGCCCTATGTATATACCTATATTATAAATGCGAAAGTCTATCTGTCTTTCTGTCTGTCTGTTACGCTTTCACGGCCAAACCGCTGAACGGATTTTGATAAAACTTCGCTTCGGGTATAGTTGAGAACTCGGGGTCAAACATAGGCCACTTTTTGACGCCGGTGGAGCTGCGGGAAACAGCTAATAAGTAATAAACGTGATATAAACCGTAGCAAAATAGTTTAATTTAATGTGTAATCGCAAAAACATAAGAAATCATTAGATATCTGGAAGCTTGACCAAAGTCACAATTTGAAAAACAATAATGAAATGCGTGTCCTTGATTCGCCGCGTAATACTATTAAAACCAAAACGTGATTTTAAGGCCAAAGGCTTTGGGCATAACTGAGATAAAGCTTTAAAGATGATGATGGCGATGAAGAATTGATGTGATGAAGATTCAAAGTTAGTTAAAATAAACACATCTGACTCGATGTCAAATAAAGGGCAGCATAAGAAAATCCTAGTATCGGGTCCTATTCAGCTCAAGTTCTCAGCATTTTGACGTAGTTAAGCCTGTTTCAGCGGGCCAATAATGTTGCTATTTTTGTACAATTGTACCCCCGGCACTTGTGTGTTGTAAGATACAGTGAATAGTCGGATACTTATCTTTATGCAAGTACAATGTGCTAAAAGGAACCGTTTTACGAAAGATTACAGAGTCTCGCTTAAATGATTTGAAATAAATGTTATCTATGTAAGTCATGTTTTAAATACGTATGTGGTAGAGTAATTGAATATTAAGACATGTTAAGCGTGAGTTGGCAAAGAGATACTTACATACTAGGCACCTTACTTTAGGCAATATCACTTCGTCCGGGATCTGGTAGAAGGAGAAAAATTCAAAAAATGTTGATTTGACGTCACAAAGCCAAATGGACTTTGCCAAGGGTGCACAGACAAGACCAAATACTAATAGAAAGAATACACTTGGCTCCGAAACAATCAGCTAAGAATGCAACCGGGAACGTTGATGGCAAGTAGTTATTATGGTTACCATGCGAAAAAGAAATGTCAAAAATATTAAGCGGATGTATAATGTTATTTATGACTGATCACTTCAAAACATCACATACGAACATAAAAGTCAACATAATCAGAACGTTTTGCGATCCCATTACATCAAATATTACAAGGAACCCTAAAAGCTGTATACTTTAATATAATACAAGCAAATTGCCGGTGGCAGATTAGGCTGTGTACACACGTTTGCTTAGTCGGAATGATCAATATTACAACATGTGAGTTAACGACAACATTACCGGTTATAAAAATTTGTGCCTCATACAGCTAATATATGATTATTTACTGTTATTTCCTTTATTTTCTCTCTTGTTTCTCCTATTGTTTGTAATTATTTTGATGACCACAGGTTAGGCGTTTGCGATCCAAACGTCCTACATTCGAATTTCACAGGAAGCGTACCTTGTACAAGTATTTTCGGTTTAAGAATGAATCAATGACTTTCAAATCAAGGCAAAAATTACCCAACCAAAAAATAGTTAGTAATATCGTAATGGAATATTTCTTTTTAATTCTGGGTGAATAGGGTTTTAGTACGTACAAAAGTTTACTATGAAAATAATTTAAAGTCGGAAGCTTAGTTTTAAATATACTAAAGTCCAATATGTGTCCGGGTTTATATTCCAAAAATTCAATTCACCGAGCCGTAATTCGTTGATCGCTAAAACGTCGGTGTGAATTAGTCCTTACGTAATATTATAATACACTCCCATATAGGAGGTTATTCCCCTGTTATTTGTTCAGCGTTTGTATGTGATTGTATGGAGATAATAACAATTAATTCGAAATGAAGGGGTAATACGGGTAATTGAATTTCGCGTAAGTGCTACTAAAATTGTAATCGCTGGCAATGTAAATAAGTGGGCGTTGGTTAATAAGTGTATATGTTAACGGAAATGTATGTAATCCGTCATTGTATACAATTCCTAGGAAATATATGTAATTCCGAAAATCGCCCGGAAATGTGTGATATAATATAAATTAGACACATTTCCTAGGAAATCTATATATTTCCTAAATAGCGATCGGAAATGTAAGACAAGGCTGAAATTATAATGATGAGGATTGCGAAAGAAGCGACTTAGTTTCAAAAGACGACTTTGTGACAGAAAGTAGGTTAGGTAATGGTTTACAGTGACCATAACAGTTAGCGAGCGAGCGACAAACCTTGTGAAAGAAACGCTTGAGTTTCAAAAGACGACGAGTGAATGATATTGGAATTCTATCTATAAATCTAAATAAACTAGATTTATTACCCAGGATATGTAGACTGAATATGAAGACTTAACAACGTGTTTTATTACAGAAAGCATTATTTTTATACTTTTCCTAATACGATATTGGAATTATATACAATTCCTAGGAAATGTATACATTATGTTTTTTTTATGTTTTCGCGATTGTTATTCATTAAATTAAACTATTTTAATACGGTTTTATCGCGTTTATTACTTATTTAATTCCTAGATTTCATATATTTCCGGTAACATATACATGTAGTTATGTCAATAAACAAGTCATTCATAATTATTATGTGGTCTGCAAAGACAATTGAGCCTGCACAGCCTGGAGATTTGGTTGGTTTCTTTTTCTTGAAACACAGGGGGTCTTAAAGTTTTACTCTTAATACAACCTAGCTCGGGCAACATCTTATTTTGTACTTGTTTAATTATTATGTTTGTAATGTAAAAAATTACGTTTAAGATTTAAATACAGATTTTATTTATTTATCAACCACCAGACGGCCTTTCGAAGCACGGAATTATATTAATTATGAGATAATCAGATGATTAAGACCATTGCATTGACACACTTGAAACAATTTATCCTGGGCTCCAACGGAAAATCACTAAGATTTGAAAATGAAAATACATGTTTATTTATATTTGGTTTTCACTCTTCCAATAAAATAATACGATATTCTCTTTTATCGATTATTAAAATATATTTATTTTATCAGAATTTTGTAATAATAGACCAGAAGGTTAGCACAACAATCCTCTTAATTTAAAATTCATTTGTCCCTAGACGTCCTTTAAATAAAGTCCAAAATCAACATCGGCTTACAGGCAATTGAGGTCGGCTTAGATGCAAATAAGTTCACAACTGCACACACATTTCAAATGTTGTCCCACAAACACAATAAAACTTTTAATAACCCCGAAGTAGGTTAAACTCTATGCTTCATTATATGTATGACTTGTGTGTATGTAGGCTCACTCCGGAAGTACATCCTACGTGGTTTCAAATCCACTTTGTGGTATGACCCTTGCATGGGCTAAGCCATTTCTCATTGTTTTGGGGAAGTCAACTTAACGTAGTCTGATTAAAGTTTCAATTTGCATGAGCAATTGTCGTAGCATCTGAGCTACGGCTTAGAGGATGCTACGTATATATCAATGTTTTTTTATTTGTGAGTACTAGAAATTGAGTTTTTTATTGACTTGCATGACAATTTATCTAAAATATATACAGGCTTGTTTTGGTACTATTGCCCAATTTTGTACAGTGTGCTATGTTCATGAACAAGTACTTGAACATCATTTTCTTGATTTTCATTTATATTTATGAAAAGTTTAGTTTTGTTTACTTTACACACTGTAAAAAACGAATAGTTTCAAATATATAGTGACACTTTATACAGATCTATATGAAATATATTCTCACTGAGATAAATAATTGTCCCTTATAAAAATGTAGCAAACGTCGTAGCACTGAGGCTACGGCGTAGGCCCCGCTACGACTGCTACGAACTTATGTTGGTAGCAGTATAAATGATACTAACTTCCCCTAGTAAAGTAGTCCCTTTCAAAATCAAAGAGCATCAAACTACAAGTAAATGTTTCTTTCTCAATGTTCTAAATATGTGATGTATGTATTTTATGTATTATACGAGTGTGAGTATTGTCTACAGAAGGCATCATAGTTGGTGCGACTGACCATACAACATACATATCATACAATTGAGTTCTTTCTTCTGAAAATATAGAAGTATTGAAACATGTGGCGGATTTTACACGTCTTTTAGACCATGAATTCTTTGATGTCTATGAAACATATAGTGTGAAACTGCATTATAAGCACACATAGTGAATATGTAATACTCTAAATAATTATTGTAATACTAATTCAACGCTTCCGTTGAATTCTATTTTCTACTGGTATTCGAACGAAAATCCTTAATAAGTAAACTTTAGACTCCGTAGCGATACCAGCTGGGGATGCAACCGAGAAACCGCTAAGATGAGAGATGACTACAAAAACGTATTAAGGAATAATGTATGGATTCTCCCATGAACCAATACATGTCATTTAAAACCCAAAATCGGTAGGCACGGTAATAAGTGATTGCAATCAAAGTGATTTGATTCTAAACTTGTGACGTCACTAACGAGGCTTTGATCGCGCGACCGCAGCTCTGATTGGGAAATCAGCGAAACGCTGGCCGAAGCAGTTTAGTTAGTTTACGATTATTTGATTCACTGGAAACGCTGGGACAAACTAAAAATCAAACGTGTTAGTTCATTATGTGACGTAGGTAGTTACCCCTCTTTACTCACTGCATTATTTATGCCTAGTTTATTAGCTTATTAATAGGCTAGTTTCCAAGGTCAAAAGACTAACATTAAAATGATTTAGGGAATCGAAATATATTAGTGACGTATTTTTTCTTTTGTAAATTGAGCGATAAAGATATAACGCATCAAAATTTAAGAGTAAATTAAGTTTAAATTAAGGAGTAGGGGCTCGTGACGTCACATATTGCGAAAAAGTGTAGAACACTGTGACGTCACACGGAACGTTAACGCGCCATATCTTTACCATTCTTTGTTTAATTTCCAAAAGAAAAATACGTCTCTAATATTTTTTTATTTTCTAACTGACGGACTAATAATATTTTTTTTAGGAAACTAGGAGTAGCCTATTTTCACGTCCTTAGATTTTGCGTGATTCCTACTTAATTTTTCAGTCACAATCTATCTGCTCAAAGAGATTCTTTTTTCTGTATATTAGGTTTTTGAACTAATTTCTAAATTAGTAAATAAACTACTTCATTGTAATTTGAAATCTTTTATTTGTCTCAGTTTAAAAGTCTAAAATAAAGAATAACGTAATAATTACTTTTCAGTGGTTAAAGCGTGCGCCTTCGACCTGAAGGCCCGAAAGGTCGTGGATTCGATTCAAGGGAGGCATACTTTGTTTAGTTATTTCGCTTCATTTGGATGAACCTACCTGGATACAAATAATTAATCAAATTTGAATTGTACATTTAGAATAATTGGGTTTTAAATGTAAAGCTATTTGCATTGTTAATAGTCGTTTAATGTAAAACAATATGCAAGGCATTCTGACTTTGAAGCCAATTTGGTAAAGAATAACTTATTTGCCATTTTCCTCTTTTCATATAAATCTAATTGAGTTATAGAAATACCGAATTCTGTGTAGTACAATCTTTTGATGAGTTTATTATCAAAATCAGCCGGTTTACAAAATCGTTTCCGTATAGATTTCTGGTCAAATTTCAATATGTTAACTATCTTAACTAGCTTTAGTACAGCTTCAATCTCTCATAAATATAATGCACTAACTGTTTCCCGCAGCTTCGCCTGCGTCAAAAGTAGCCTTTGTTTGACCCCGGGTCTGCAACTATATTCATACCAAATTTCATCAAAATCCGTTCAGCGGTTTGGCCGTGAAGTGTAACAGAGAGACAGACTTTTTTCGCACTTTTATTATTAGTGTGAATGCGGGTACCTACTACCATTCTAAAGATTTTTTATTTCTCACACTCCCAAAGATCATGTTCTAACAAGAAGCCACATCAACTTTATGTCCAAGTAAGTAAGAATATACTTATCGAAGCATGTCAAGCAAGGATAAATCGTTCAGATTTACTTATAGGATTTACCGAGAACTGTCAGATCCTAACAGGTAATATAAGATTTACTTCCACTTAAAGATATTTCTAAGAGCTTTCAAAGATTTTTCCGGGAACTCTTCGCAGAGCCCAACTACCGCTGTAAGTGTTTTCTATTAAATATACAGATAAGTTAGAAAAAAAATAAAGTTATAAAAAGTTTCAGACAAAACTATGCTATCAATTGATTGTGATTCATTATTTTGATTTAGCAAATTATTGCAGGTCATATTTGTAGTCAGAATTTATTAGGTAATTCTGATAGTGTTGTTAATAATACAAAGTCAAAGCGTTTGTTTTGACTTCGAATTGTAAGTGTGACACGCTGTGTGATTAAAGAGATAATTTCGAAGAGTTTATCATGATTTCACGGTGTGCACTGTGAAATTTCCTGTTTTAAATGAGCATGTAAAACTTTTAGACCAAAGTTCATCAACTACATAAATATCCTAACCATTGATTTATTAACCGCTTTGTTAACATTAATAAGTTGTTTAAACGAATGGCTAATCAAAATTAAGATGAAAACTTTATTAAACTGCTGTTTTAGATGTAAACAGAAGTTTTTAAAATTAAGACATACGTTGGTGAATAAGGTTTTTTCTTATGATTACTTGTATTCGAAAATGTTTCCTTGTTTTGCAAAGAAGAGTTTCATAATGTATTGTTGGTGAACTTGGGTGTTAATCATAATTAAAGCTACTCACGTGTTATTAGCGGACGATAGCCGCCGGTGCAGGCTGCGCAGCGACATGGCGTACCCCTAGCAAGGCGGGCTGCCGCTGCCTTTGCCTCGCGGCCGGCGCAGTGCGCGCGCGCCGAAGAACGCACCCTCCTCGTTGCAGGACTGCGAGCGCTGCGAGGCCAACATGCCGGCCGCTCGGCCGAGCGCGTGCAGCGGCCTCACACGCGCGCGCCTTCCCCACCCGCACCCCCCCACCACCTCAATCTTGCTGCCCGTTACGCTCCAAACGCTAACCGTACACCAATCGCAATCGCGCTCGCATTAAATTCCAAATTCAAAAACGGTCGTTTCAGTTATCACGCGTATACCCGCACTTCTTGGCACTTGTGTATACTATCTATCTTAACTAACTAATTGATTTATTATTGAAGGCGCTTCGTCGGTTGCTCGATTTGTTTTTTTTACTAAAATTATTGTTTGAGGATAGCTTCGCGTCTCCGGAATATCTGAAACAAATTAGAATCTGTAATTAGATTACCGGCTCGTTTCACCGGGAGCGAATGAAATGGAAGGAAATTGGAAATGATCGAGCCCGCTGTAATCGAATTAGTGCATCGAAATTAATTTTGTGACGTAAACAATTACCGGTGGTGGTGGCAAATAAGAAAATGCAGTGTATTATCTTTTTCATAGCTATTTAAATTTTGTCCTTTAAAAACTGTACGTGTATGAATCAGAAATCCCCGTTTTGGTACATGCCGACATAGAAAATAGACTAGGTACCTTACCATACCTTACATTGAAATTAGTACATCTTATAGAATCCTAGTAAGTATTTGCTGAAACACAGCAAAAGAGTTATTTTTATCTTATAAAGGTTATGAATTTCGTTATCCACAATTAAATCAGTATTATGATTGAAATTCCATATAAGTACTTATTTCAAATATGTATCATATGTTTATTACTGAATTTTAGAAAGAAGTATGATTGTCTAAGCTTCAGAGTTTTTCCAGAAGTTTACTAAAAGAAATAAATTTTAACAAGCAGTTTTAAAAATAAATTGAGATGACAGTTACATATGCAAATACAAATTCAAGAGTAACAAAATACTGTCTTATTTTTTCGCAATTTTTTTACAGCAAGTAAAGTCAACTGTGTGTGAAATAAAGCTATAAAACCATTAAAAAGTTACAAGTTTTAATTTTTAAAGGTAGCAATTTTATAAGCCGTCATTAGTAACTTCAACGCTCCCCGTCTCCCGAACAAAGCAAGGCCGTCAGTACAACGAGTAGTCTCGATGTATACACACCTAAATATCCATAAGTCGAGTTACCAAACACATTTGACCTATTTCCCAACTCGTCAACGCTAAGGCTACCACCTTCACTACGGAGTGTAGGATTAGAGGCTTTCAAGAGATTAACTGATTACCAACTGACCATTTTCATAAAACTTGCCACTTTTATTACTGTACAGATAGGATTAAAGAATTACATGTACAGTGAATCACGTGAAAATATACCAAATTAAGTGCAAAAGTAAGGTGGTATACTTACATAATCTATGGCCAGAGGACCACAGAGAGACAGACACAGAGAGAGAGACAGAGGTACACAGTTACAGTAATATAAGAGCACAATCTACTGTTCTGATGCTGAATTTCGTTGCTGACTTGGTGACAACATGAGAAATGTAAATGTGATTTAGGAACAGGCTTTGAAACAAGAATCTTTTCCATACGATCTTAGTCAAAAATACCCCGACACACTTCCAAAGAGTCTGCTTGACTGAAATGATAAGTACTTTAAAAAATAACAAGTGTCTGGCGCAGGCAGAGATTAGCGATCATGGCTTGAACTTTTTCATTAAAACTTGACCTACTAATTTCCCCCTTGAGTACAACAATGAGATTTCCTTTTAAAACGCATTCGTGGTTAAATAATTTTAAGTACTTATAGAAGCTGCTGCTCAGTTTGTTTTGAAGCCCTTTTTGTACTTTATTGTAATTGTATCCATTTTGTTCTCTTTTTTCGTTGGATGGAATATTCACCTGGCTCAATTATTTGTATAAAGCTTAACTCCTTGTAATTTTGATGTTTTGAGGCAGACTGACTAAATTTTACAGTATGAAATTTGTTATGAATATAGTTGAATATGGTTACGGTTACGGGGTCAAACATAGGCTACTTTTTGACGCAGGCGTAGCTGCGGGAAACGGCTAGTTTCGACATAAAGTGAGTGATTGTTGATGATTTAAAAAATATTTATAAATTTCCCCACCTTTACACTCTCGGGCGACAAAAAGGCTCTTTTAAATAAAATGAACTCGTTCCCGACTACTTCAAAATAAATTTACCGGCGACGGATTTTAAAAGCCATTACGTAGAATAGCGCTCAGCACAAAACCCTCAGGGTACCACGCATAGTCTAGCTCGTCTCTGAAAATTAACTATAGGAGTCTGTTTTCTCCATTTTTAAGTTACTTTATTGGAAAACTGGCTGTGGACGGTGTTACAGGATGTTCTTCGGGAAATCTGGTCTTGGCGTTCATATTGTGTCTATATTCTTATGTTTTTGTTTCGAACTATATGTTTTGCATCATACGATATATAGGATGTTTTCTGGTATACAATTGCTTTTTTATAAGAACAATAGAGGAGCCAGCAATCCACATAGTTATTTACGCTTCCGACACACACGGATGTCACTAATACGCTACCAACTCGTCGCTTAGGACCTTACGTTCAGTTATTTCACCACTGGCTAATCAAAATCCGTTGAATTTTATACACAGGTGAAGTTTGACACAACTTCAGGTACTAAGTTGATATCAAAAGTTTGACTGGATTTTGATACATTTCATTTTGATTCATCATGTCACGATGAAAAAACAATACCTTTCCTCAATACAAATGAATAATAATCGTCCATGGCAATAGGCTACTTGACTGTATTCATACTTGGTTAATATTGTTATACTAAACAAAAGATACACTAAAAAGTAACCGATTCTGAAAACAACAACAAAATTGGTTGTTAATTAAGGTAGTAATTCGATTTTAAAGTTTTCTCTAGAAGAAAAGTGGAAGCGTGGTGGGGACGTCTTGCTATCTCTTTTGTACACACGAAACCGAGTGGCAGTGACGTCACAGCTCACACAGTGCATCATTTTCTTGTTTTTTGACAGTTTCCCCTTCCACCGAATTTCAAAGGCTTATAACTTATTTATTTTTAAACGGATTACAAAAATTCTTTCATAATTCTGTTTCTGGAAATAAAAATATTGATATAAAAGAAAAAATAAAAATTAGTAGAATACCCAATTGATTCCTGTCTAAAACGGCTTTAGTATTTGATGACTGAACAACTGGAGACAGAATTTAGTTCACATTCAAAGGTCAGTAATAGCGGTATAGTCTGTGTTAGGCTTAACTGTAGGTACATGAATACTGTACTCGCATTCGGTTCAATCTAAATCGATAAGCTAACATTTGTGCCGCTCAAATCCTACATCCTAATAATATTACTGATATATGCGAATATTGGGAATGTTATTTTTTTATTTATTTATTTATGTTAGCTGTGACCATTCCGAATAAGGCCACGCTCGCCTTCGCTTGACGTGCTCGATCAGTGCAAATGTATGAATCGTTATTATGATGGGGCAGGTCACGGCAATTTTAGCAACTTTTCGAATGTTACCCGCTATTTTGGGTTACATTGGAAAATTTCCGGCAATATTGGGAATTCCCAGATATTTACCATTGGGAAATTCCTGTAAATTGGGAATATTTCCAGGGGCACATTATTAATAGTTAAGTATTGACCTCTTCATTTGCAGTGGCTTGCATCATTGTTGTATTCCAGCTTGAAGGATGAGAAAGAAAAAAATAAATTATTTTTTTTCTTCTCTTTTTGACACCTACCGCGCACAATCTTTAATATTCTTATTTAATTGTAGGAAAGGTTGCCTAGAAGAAATTGCTATTGCGATAAGGCAATGCCTTTGCGCAAGTTTATTTTTCTTGTAATTGTTTGTATTTAATAATGTATCCTTGTTGTATAATAAAAAGTTTTTGTAGTGTATTATATTGAAAATTAGTGCCTATATCTCGCGATCCGTATGTTTAACCACAAACGAACTCATATGATTTAATACTAAATAGAAGTTTTGGTCATCACAATTTTAGTTGCCAGAATCGACACGCTAAGAAGAATACTATATAGTATGAAAAAAGAAATTGTTTGGCCTAAATTAAATTGTGCTTTACAATTGTATTTGTACAATAAAGTTTAAATAAATAAATAAATAGTCTCCGCTCATCATTTGTGGCCAGAACCTGGACGCTGGTCTCCGCGGATCCAATGTAAAAAATAAATTGTAGTGTAGTGCAGCGCAGTTATCCGTGTCATTCATAAAATCTAAATTATTATCACTTAACACGAGTGAATTACACTACAAACTACAATATTCGAAACACGAGTTTCATTTCACGGCTCTCAACATGCAATTCTGTCGTTTCCCGCAAAAATATAAAAACGGAAATGCGAGGTTTCATTGCAAAATATTAAAATCGGTCGACCACAACAGCGGCCTTATTATGTCCACTGTAATTTGAACCGAAAAATAATTCCACAGGGACCTTTCTCGGTTGATTGGGTGAAGTTGGGTAGGTCAAGGTACGTCGGTCGTTCTTTTTATATAATCTAATTGTATACACGTGTTTAGTAGACTTCGGTATTAGAATAGGCAATATTTTTCATTTTTTTCATAGAAAACTTACATTCGTTTTTAAGCTATTGTGCGATGAGACGGGAAGCTCAATATCTACTTAAAAAAGCCCTATACAGGAAGATGAATGGAAACAAATGGAGAGAGAGAGACCGAGAAAGCGATGAATAGATCGCATAGAAGAGGACATGAGAATGTAGGAATTGATAAAACCTATGGCAGGGAATTGAAAACTTTGGAAGAAAAAGACATATAACGCCGACTTCAGATTATGAGAAATAGTAAGGAGAATAATGATGAATCTGGGTCTGCAGTTAGGATTTTTATGAAGAACCTTGAGTACAATCCACCCGTGACTTCATGGATTTACATACAAAGTCCTTGTATTGATTTATTTACCAAATTCATATACTATACACAGTAAATAGAAAAGGATACAACATAAAACAATTTGGCCAATAGTGTCGAAATAACTGCGATTATGGAATGAACTCCCTGCCATGGTTTTCCCTAGTGACTATAACATGGAAGCCTTCAAAAAGGGCGTGTAAAATTCAGTGGTCAGCAACGCGCTCGTGATATCTCCGGTGTTGCAGGCGGTTATAGGCTACGGTAACCACTTACCATCAGGTGGGCCATACGCCTGTTTGCCTACTTAGTTGTATAAAAAAAATAACCCTGTACTGTACTAATTTTGAACAGAACCTGTCCGCATTCACCGCACGATCGTTTACCTCTCTCAGGTCCTCTGTTGTGTAAGAGACAGGACAACTAGGGACGAAGGGACTAACGACAGAAGATGATCCATCGACTGTGAAATGAAATGAAATGAAATGAAATGAAATGAAATGAAATTGTTTATTCTCAATGTAGGATAAAAATATCACTTATTGACTGTAGAAACAACCACTTCACCTAATCTCAGAGTTCTAAGAACGTTTTAAACTTCTTATTTATTTATTTCAAACTTTAATACCTAATATGGTACAATGGGTATGGTATGGTAGTGGATGGCTCACTTCATTTAGTAACCATTGTTTTCAATATCATAGGAAAAAGATGTTATTTTAATTTAAATTTGCTTAAAATTAGACAAGTATTAGTTACACAACCAATTAATTCTCATATGGAATGGAATGATCCGCATAAACCAAACGTTAGTCCGATACAACCCAACGTATCAAATATAACGTGGTTTAATTAATTTCAAACATTCATAATTAAATCTGAAATATCTGTATCCTACTAACTCGCTTCCGGCTATATTTATCTAATAAATCCAATAGATTGTGTATGGTCTCTACATCTAGCACAAATAATATTCGATCAAAAAAATGTTTCAAAACAAAATAGACAAATAAATTTTGACGTTTACTAAAATACCGAACTTATTGTAAACTGCAAAGGTGTTATCAAAATTCTTTTTTTTTTTTGCATTACACCTAAATAAAACTAAGCACTTAATTATGTCGAAAGAAAGAGGAAATTCTTTAAGTGTAAATTCCCCATGTCATTTAATGTAAAAATAATTTGAGCTTACAAACAAGCGCTCATCTTTCTTCATGAAACATATTCATAAAAAGGTCTATCTTTGTCACATTTTTTGTATCTCAATTTAATAACAATTCCTTATTCATATAAGTAGCTATCAAAAAAATAATAAAAGGACTTTATTTAGCCTCAAACAAGACAAATTCTTTCAATAATCAAGGCGAGCTAAGGTTATGTGAATTCAATGAAATGTTTTCGTAATTGAATTTTCCATTCCGGCTGGCCACAGTGATCCGATTCTTGTTTTTGTTAGTCACTGTAGAAAATACTACGCCCAGTTTGTTCATGAAAACCCACGAAAAGTTAATAATAAAAGAGAATATTTTCATAACAATAGAAATTTGATTTCAATGGTCGATAGAGTACGTCGGACAAATTCATAAATAATAAAGAGATAATTTTATTAGTACAAACAATTTTCGTTTTTTTATGAAGAAGAAATTAACATAATTTTAATCAATCATTTAAACCTGGTCTTACACATCTAGGGAGGATTATTATTGACATCTCGTGGCATTATTGCTCAACCTAATCCATATAAGCGATCAAAGCCAATAGCGAGCATTCTGAATAAACAAAACTATACCCTCGGGATGGTCGGATTCCGGATAAATTACCTTGTTCTTTCACTTGAGGTAAACATGCCAAGTATAGAGGCAATATATCAGCCATACCGATATGTACATAAACGGGTACATAACGTGCTTCCCATGGGACGATGGAATATTACCGTAACGAGAGGATCAAGTAAAATCTTAAGATAAACTGAATAATTTATTATATACAGCTAACAAGTTAACATGAATACGTAAACTAAAATTTTGTTTACTAAGAATTTAATATGATAATGTAATAACTGAAATGAATACAATTGTAGTTAAAATAATTAATCTTATTTGGAAAAGTTGGGTTTGCAAAATAAGTAAAACGTTTTAATCAGCGTCATATTATTCTACTGAATTCATTTATACAAAATCTTTTATACATAAACTAGCAGCCCGCCCCGACTTCGTCCGGGTTATACAAAGTATGTAGTAAGTTAAATTAAAGTTAAACACTTCATTAAGTATCTCTTTCAAAACCGGCTACATAAATAAATACATAATAAATAACTCTTTATTGCACCAAATTGTAGAAAGTACATGAATATTATTATTATCTATGGTACGAAGGCGGCTATCGCTAGAGCAATTTCTTCCAGGCAACCAGCGGGTAGGACTTGATGATATGAAACAGGAATGTAGGCGCAAATTAGCAATTGGAAAAAGTGAAAGATGAAAGCATAACGTACGTATACGTAACGTATGCATAGATCTTTCTGACGCCGAGTAGTTCCTAATAACCTGTGTACGAATGTATTTCCAAAGAAGATCGTCATAGAGCCGTCAAGATCGATTTTTCAGGGGAATAATTATGATATTTTTTTTAAATTAATTGGCTGATTCTAAACATCAGATGTCTTTTCGGATAAAAAGAAACCTTATTCTTACCACCAGAAAAATAATCAAGCGTATCAATAATTTTCATCAATTCCCTCCACGGGGTAAAAGGAGTATATAGTCTACGTAAAATGAAACATTTGAAATTGTACTTAATCTATAATTTACTACAAAAATTATTAGCACTGTCCCAGTTTCGTCCTCAGCTCCTGCTTCCATGACTTCGGGTTGTTTCCATTCTTTATTATTTATTTAAACGTATAGCACAATAGGCGAACTTAATGCTAAAAGCATTATCTAACAGTTATTTTGGCATGTTTTTACGACTAGCCGACTGCCTAACGTCGACCCTCGATCGTGGTATCTCGACTATATTATGCATGAATTATACATATAAAACTTCCTCTTAAAACACTCTATCTATTAAAGAAAACCGCATCAAAATCAGTTGCGTAGTTTTAAAGATTTACGCATTAGATATAAGCATACATATTACAATTTATAATTATGATTTTAAAAGATTTGATAGTGGACGGGGGACAGTGGTTGTAGAACGAGATAAAGAAGGAGAATGGGAAAAGCCTTTGCCTACATATTGCATCGGCAGCAGTTCAGATTAAAAAAATGCTTATAATTGTTTTTTGTAACTTAAATGGAAAATTCCTGTGATACTAATGTCATCAGAATTTCTAAAGATAATAATTAAATTGTTAAGTAAAGCAATTCCCTCAGGAATGTTACCTCCGTCAAAAATAATTGAGCACGTAAATATCATTCCCCAAAATTGGGAAACGCACGTCGATGGGGTGAACTGGGGTGCCAAAACTTGACACAATTTAAAAGCGACCGACCCGAGGCTCGGCACCTTGGCATCGATTTTTCACTAAGTCTATTTCGGCTGTACTCGAATTGAGCGTCTCGTGAAGTCTTGTCCTAAATACGTGGTATTGTGAGCGAGATTTGCCGCTTTTCGACGACACCTTCGTACGTGCCTGAGGAGTATTGTGCAGTTCACCTCACTAGGATTGCACTCTGGCAAATTGCTTGGCATTCTACTTACTGTTTGAAACTAAAACGGTGCACTGCTTATCTGAACAACGATTAGGGTCTGTTTACTAGATATTAATAATGTTTTGAAGTGAATTGTATTTTTCATTGAGAATAAAAACATAATAGCCGAGCGCGTCACGCGTATCCGTAGAGAATGCGCGTGTCAAGCGACGGCGAGTGGCGACTCGTATTGGCTTGGTCGCCATTTGCCGCTTAATGGCTAAATTTACTACCTTAGCTCCTCCATGCTTGGGTAGATGTAACGTGTCTTCAGAAACTTGAAATCATATTTATTATCAGACAATCAGGTGATTCAAGCCTTCAATATCCTAATGAAACTAGAAACGGTTGAACAAAACATGACGATGCTTCTCGTAGAAATCGAACCCTCTTGATCTACAAGCAAATGCCTTAATCACTGGACCACTAATGTACAATACAATACAATATATATTTATTGCCCATATTACAATAAATACAATAAACATTACATTAATGGTACTTAAAAACTTTGGGGCAAAGGCGCTTCTTGCTTATTGCTAAGCAATTTCTTCCAGTCAAAAAAATGTACTTAATATACACTTGAGTAATTTAGGCTAACGCAGACGACGTTACGATTCAGATACATAAGCCATTTAAAAATTAGGTGTAGTATTACTGTTACACTTACGCACCGCAACTTCATTTGGCGGTTATGGCATTATGGTTAACAACATTAACTACAGGTGTTTAGGCAGGTCGTACACCACCAAACCAGGTGAAAATAAACGATACGAAGTTTAGTATTTCAAACTAAATATTCTTGGAAAAAAACTAATCACAATGAATAAAATTGATCATTCAAATAGTTTCATAGACCACACTCTCTCTTACTGTTGATGTTATTAAATATAAGTAACAGATTGTCAGAGATTTATGTGGTATTTTAATGGTGACTTGAAAAAATAGAAGACTTGATTGTCCTGAATAAATGATTACTTTATTTTTATTTATAAAGTGGTTATTTGTAGTAACAATTCAAATTTCTTTAGGTCTACCGCAATTAAAATCTTCTTTATTCTTTACTAGTAATTTCCCGCAACTTTGTCTGCGTCAAAAAGTAGCCTATGTTTGACCCCGGATCATGAACTATATTCATACCAAATTTCATCAAAATCCGTTTAGCGGTTTGGCTGTGAAAGCGTACCATACAGACAGACAGAAAAACAAACAGACTTTCGTACTTATAATATTAGTATGGATCTTTCCCCAGGTTGTATTGCAGTTAAATCAAAATGTTTTACGTATTGTTTATTTCTATGTCATATAAATTTCATACATGGCTGTAACTGTGCAAAACTGTGCAAATTTTGCATTTATTTATTCTACAAAATGCCTAATTTACAAATCTATAAGCTACTCTCTTCGTAGGTCAAGTAAGAATTGGCTTAAAGATTTCTTGTGACTTTTCGCTTTTATAGTGGTGTGTCTAAACTTTGTACTAAAATAAATAATTAGCTGAGCTAACGTTGACTATCCAAACCCGATAGAGTCTTTGATATAGTCTGACTAATTAATTTCAATATCATTGACTACTTAGTGGTTTTCCGCGGATTCATCTGCCTGTAACTAATATATAACCCATGTTTATGTTAGCTTAATTTCTTTTCCAAGAATATAGCTAATGAATGCATTAAGAATTTTCCCAACCAGGAGTGCTATTTTTTAAAAATACGAATGACTTAAAAGTTCATACTCATGCAAAATCAGCGAGTCGAATGACATAAGTGTTATACATTTCAAAAATAGGGCCCCAGTAATTCCAAAGTCATAAGCGTTTAAACAAAAGCTTCAGCATTATTATATTTAGATATACAGATTCATATAGATTTTTACGTATCATGATCCTCGATACTCGAGGTTTTACAGTGTAAAACATTTCATCAAAAATTAACTTCTCTATAAAAGCGAAATATGACGGATTAGTTTCACAACCGGTAGTTTCGAACGAGGCATTTTTCAACAATTTTAATTTCCATTCCATCTTGCTCGTGTCGATACTTTTGTACGTGAAAACTCGTAGCTGAAATTTGGTTAGATTTAACTTTGCTTTTAAAATTTACCAGTGCGATAAAAAATAACCTTATATGTCAACACTGTTAGCTACCACATTTACAGCAAATTTTATTTATTTATTGTATGTACTCAGCAAAAGTCTGTCTAATCGTCTGTCTGTTACACTTTCACGGCTAAACTACAGGACAGCCGCTGAACAGGTTTTGATGAAACTTAGTATTAATATAGTCGAAGACCCAAGGTCAAATATAGGCTACTTTTGGTCGCGGTAAGAGCCGCGGGAAACAGCTAGTATCGATATAAACACACAACACTAGCTGTATCCTGCAGCTCCGCCTGCGTTAAAAAGTAGCCTATGTTTGACCAGGGGTCTTCAACTATACCTATTCATATTAAATTTGATCAAAATCTGTTCAGCGGCTTGGCCGTGAAATCGTAACAGAGAGGCGGTCAGACAGACTTTCGCATTTATAATTTACAAGTATGGATAGTACGGAAGTATGGATTTTCACTTTTTACCATAACAAAGCTGTAGCAATAAAACTTGTGTAAAAACGAGACACGTCTCTAGATAAAGTGAAATAAATAGCTGAATAGATTTTAACTTATTCTCAGGAATGTGGTGTTATTTTCGTGAAAGGGCAGGATGGCAGCACAGTCATTAATCTTTTGCGGGAAATAGAAGAACACCCTGCCTTTCTTTCCTCATACTTAGAAATTTCAAAATCGAAAATATTGTTTAAATTTATTGGAAAAGAACTTTTGAAGAAATTTAATTGTTAGGACCAAAACCTAGGATCAGTAGCGCGAAACAGGTAGGACTGTATAAAATTTTTTTGCTTAGGTAATGGAAAACGTAATAAGAAGTATTAGCAGATTTGGATCAAAAATATACTTTTAGATAAGACGATATACATGACGACCATTAACGAAGAAAAATGTAAGAATGTTTAGTTATTCCAGTCATATACACACATGCATGAAATGTGAATAAACAAAACAACAGTTTTATAAGACACAGAAAAATAACTGAGCAATTTCTTCAAATGATTCTGCCCATTATGCCTCCCCATTTCACACATAAAATATGTCTGTTTTGTGCCCTCTTCACGTCTAAACCTGCGTACCCTTTTGCCTTGACAAGGTGTGTTAACTTGTTACTTATGTATTTTAATTTTATTCCTGTTCATCCTATAATTAATTAATCATATAGTTTTAACACGACATTTTTTATAATAATAGGCTATTGACTCTGTTCACATTTTGAGAAGATTTCACTAAAAAGTAACCGATTTCGAAAACAACAACAAAATTGGTAATAATTTAAAGCAGTAATTGGCATTTAAAATTTTCTAATAAAGTAAAGTGGGAGCGTGGTGGGGACGTTTTCTATCTCTTTTTTAAGCACGAAATTAAATGGCAGTGACGTCACTCCATCTTTTTTCATTTCTAGCTTTAAAAAGCTTTGGAAATTACAGCGGGAGTTTTAGGCGAGGGCTTTACGCCACTCAACCTTTTCGGCAAAAGCGCAAGGAGCTCCCAGTTGGGATGAACCTCGGCCATGGGCTTTGCCTTTGAGCAATACGAGCAATGCAAACTAGCGAGCGGTAGAAAACGCTCAATGCCATAAGGGCCGAAGCGCGTCTTTTTCTTGATTTTGTCAGTTTCCTCTTCCAGATTTCAAAAGCATAATAACTTATTTAATATTGAACGGATCCAAAAAAATACTACAAGTACTCAAATTTGTGATACGAATTATAAAAAAATATTGAGTAGAATAGTATATTTAATAAGAAAACTAAGTGTCATATCAAAAGACTAAATAAATATACTACATAAATATAGTATATTTATTTAGTCATTTATTCACAATTTTTTATTTAGTTTTTTTTTCTCGTATCAGATATTTTTGTTCTTGATTTTATATACATAGAAGTAAGTTTGCTATAATTTCGCCAAGACTCTTTTTTAACACTTACCATAAATTAATCACTTTTTCTGCACCAACGATTGGTTGACTGGTAGAAAAAGCCTACGGCGTCCGCCATTTACATGTCATGTAATAAAGTTAAATAAATAAATCAAAACTAAAGGATCTCCCTTATAGTCGAGATGAATGGAAGAAACTCTGCCGACAAGAGCCCAGCTCCTACATTTATGATGATGACACTATTTAGTAGGCAAACTGGCATGCAGCCCACCTGATGATAAGTGGCCGCAGCCTGGCAACATGGACGCCTACAATACCTACCAGAAGTAACATGGACGTTTCGCCGACCCTTCTTTCGACGAAGTGTACATGGGCTGGGCACATTAGTAGGAGAGAGGATGGGGGATGGAGCCAAAAGGTAATTGAAAGGAGACCAAGACCGTGCGTCAGACTTTCAGAGAAGCCACCAGTGAGATGATCTAAATTATCTTAGCTGAAAAAGGCTCAGTACCACAGAGAATGACATTAGCAAAAGGAGACCTACTCGCAGCAGTGAGTAGAAAATGGTTAAAAATGAAAAACAGGATAAAACCTGTTTGATAACTTCATTCATATCTCTGACGTTCAAACTCGTAGTTTTATTAAAATCTATATCCGGAAATTTTTATTTAACCATTTGTTATTTTAATAAACTGTTTGCTTCTGTAGATGGAAATTGTTTTAGAATTTGATCCGGCCAAATACAAACTATGGATTGATGCAACGGAATCGCTACTTTTTCAAATTGATATATACTGAAAACATGTCCGTAAGGATTGAGGAGCCACATCATATTTTTAATTGAAACATATTGCGTTATTTAGTAGATGATGAAATAATTATGTAGCCGTATTTTTGGAATTTACTTTAATTTTGGAACATAGACATGAATTGACTCGTTATTTTCATTCATGTGACATGGTCACCCTGACTAGCGAACTCTTAAGGAAAATCAAAATGTTGATTTTTTTCATATACCGGATGTATTTACAGTGTTGGTTTATTTATCAACATGATCAGGAAATTTTTACTAAATGTTGGTGTATTTAAAATTTAATTACGTCACGATCTCAGCTCAGTTCGGTCGTTTCATTATTTGTAGACCGTCAGGATTGAGGAGCCACAATCAAACCTTCGTATCTTTTTTATTTTGGCAAGTACAGATTCAAATTATTTTGTAGGTTCCTTAAAAAGTACTACCAAAATGATACAAAAAGAAATCTAAAACATCCATTGACCCCTTCATATGTTTCCAGGGTGGCTCCATAGTTCTGACGCCAGGACTGAAGAGCCGCAATCAAACCTACGTATCTTTTTTTATTTCGGCAGTACAGCGTTTAGATTTTTTGTAGGATCTTAAAAAAAGTACTATAAAATGATACAAAACAATCAAAAACTTTTATTGACCCCTTCATGCGTTTCCAGATGGCTCCTCAGTTCTGACGTCAGGTCTGAAGAGCCACTTTTAAATAGTCATAACTTTTTATATATTTTACTACAAATTCCAAAATTATGGCTACATAATTATTTCATCACCTACTAAATAACGCAATATGTTTACGAACATCTGAAAACGACACTGCTTTTCAATCATTGAAAATGGAGATAAATGCAATGCGTTTTGTATTTTTTGTGTGCTTGGAGTAAGCTTTATCAACCTTTATCTTTCATAACTGCATTTTGCCGTTCGTGTTTTATCAGCAATAACTTATTTGTCATTGCTTAGTTAGTCTATTTACATTAAATGACGATATTACTGCCTTTTCTCAGCTACGTTTATTAGCAAAACATCTCTAGCACCAGCCCTTAGTAAACTAGCCAATAAGTTGTTTCACAAAGGGACACGCGTCCGCCATAACAGTAGTTCAAAGGGAAGGGACCGCCCACACATTAATCTTAGCACAAGCACGGATAACATTGATAAAATCATTTGGAAGTATGGCAGTGTTTCTGACAAGCCGAGCTACAAAGGACTAAATTAATATCGTACTGAAATGGAATGGGCTTACATACATATTAGAAAGGATCGTGCATGTCAAGCAACGTTACCTGGCTTAAATTGGTCGCCACTAATGGCATTTTTACGTTAAGCTGCTTCGTGATTCGACTTGGCCTCGGGGCAGCCCTTCACCTGTGAGGAAACTATATTTGGTTCTTAACAATAGAATTTTTATTGTTATCTAGTTTGACGCATGCGAAGGAAAGCTAAATGGCAGTCGTTAGGCTATGTTAGATGTCTGGACTAGAAAACATTAAATAGTTATATATATCGGATAAGTTGAATTTCTTTATTAAGTTACTTCTGTCGATAATATTGTGCCTACAGCAGTATAAATTGTTACATCCAAAATACAACAAGATAAATTAAACTATTTTAATACGGTTTTATCGCGTTTATTACTTATTTATTACTTATGGTTCAGCCATAGATTAATAATTGGTTTCCGCTGCGCTACGACTAGATACCGTCGGCATACTACATAAATTCGCAACTGAAACCATGCCGAAACCGGCATGGTTGCTGCATACCCGCGTCAGTCATGCCGCGACCGATGAGTGAGTTGGATGTCTAGATAAATATAAAATTTAATGTAAAAGTAGACGCAAAATGTGCAGTTTGCGTAGTCAAACTGTGTAAGAATAATACTAAAAGAAATAAGGAAGATACTGGTATTACATACCATCAATAAGTATTGTATTATTTCGAAATATGGACATAAATTACTCACGAAAATAATATAACCCTAAAATTTGGCGCGAAGTACCGTTCGGTGCTCAATGTTGCCGTGTATTAAATAATCCCAAATTCCCCGAGGTTTCGATTTTTATTATTTAGATATTTTGTTTTTTAACTCCCGACTCCAAAAGAGAGATGTTGTAATTTTGACTTTTTCTGACAATTTTGTCTGTCTTTAACATAAAGCGGGATGCGTGCGTAATGTGTATGATAAGTGTTAGGCTATTGTGCTATGAGGCGGGATAATTCAATAAAGTCAATATGTAATTTAACACTATAATGAAAAGTTCAGCACAATTAAATAGAACAAATACAATACAAGCACACCGACAACTTAAAGATTAACAGAAGGTTATGATAAGCACAAAATACAGGTGAGAAAAGTGAAGGAACGGATCAAGCGGGAAATGAGTTTACGTCAGCGCGCGCGCAAGCAACGTGCGTTCAGTCTCAAGATGGTATTCGGACTGGCGAGCCGGCGAGACGCACGGACGGATCGCCGTGGCGTGGGCTGCGCGCGCATCGTCCGAGCCGATCGCAGCGGCTGGCATGCATGCGCGCGCATCGCATTCGCTATCTATATAAAACAACAACACTTGTCCGCTTATTCGTTGACATTAAAAATATACAAATTTTTAAGTTAAATTATCTAAAATTAACAAGTTTTAGTATTGCAGTTTATTTAAAATATTTACAAGTAATTATCAAAATAAAAAACTTATAATACTAAAACTATACAACTTAATAAAACTATAGCTTCCTTTTTAATTAAAATACGTGGAATGTACTACTGCTTCTCTTCCCGCGCAGACCATATAAGCCGGCCGAGGAAGTGGGTGAAAATCGAAGAACCATACCTATCAGTAGGCGATGCGACTAGCAACCTATCACTATTTTGATTCCATTTCCACTTTACGCCCACCAACATTCTAAATATGGCCTTTAGGTAGTTGGTACCCCGTAGGGTATTGTTGCCGGATAATTGATTAATCGAATTTGGTTTTTATTTTTTAAATAATCTATGATATCGAAAGTATTGATATAATTATTTTAATCGAATTTTAACAATTAATTGATTATTAACTGCAATATCAAACAATTAGTCGATTATTGAAATGGGTTGATATAATTATATCGATTTAATCAACAAAGGTAATCGTTCATATCAATGGTTATTAATCGATTATGTATCTGTAGTATCGATATAATCTAATCTGTAGTATTGATTTTTGATAATTTATGAAAAATAATCGATTAATGGATTAACAACAATACCAAGCATTTCAGGCACCGATACTATACAGATATACCGGAACTCGACGGCGGGATTTACAGCGGGCATAACACAAATCATCGTCATTCAACACATACAGAAAAAAATTACAGAAATATATTATCAATAGTATCAATATCGATACTATCGATACCTTAGATTATATTTTCAACTATCAAAGAATCGATTATTATTCGATATGTCATGTATTTTCCGGCAACACTACTGTATGGAAAAGGCCATGATAATATCTACTCGTATGTACAAGATGTTTACCGCAGCTCCGCCTGCGTCAAAAGGTAGCCTATGTTTGACTCCGGGTCTTGAACTATATCCGTACCAAATTTCATGAAAATCAATTCAGCGGTTTAGTTGTGAAAGAGTAACAAACATCCATTAATACTTACAAACTTTCGCGTTTATAATATTAATAGGATGTGTATGTCTATTTATTTATCTGTATTTAAACCCGGGTTACAACTGTAAATAGGTC
Source organism: Euzophera pinguis (assembly GCA_947363495.1). Classification (NCBI taxonomy): domain Eukaryota; kingdom Metazoa; phylum Arthropoda; class Insecta; order Lepidoptera; family Pyralidae; genus Euzophera; species Euzophera pinguis. Next base: position 9,725,326 of record OX376171.1, read on the forward strand.
AGTAATCAATTAGCTCCAAGCTAAATAGAAAATTAAAGTAACGTTTAACATACTGTACTGTGTAATAATAAATCAAAAGAAAGTTTTTCTGCAATTTTAGGATTCTATGTATATTAGAATTATAAAATAAAGTAGACAAAAACTAACCATTTCCCCTACCTTATCTCCGAAACTATCGATTCCAGAATTTCTATTCATAAATTACAGGAAAACCTATGAGATAATTTTAAATTTGTTTAGGAGGTCCAAATAGAGAAAAATAAAAAATAGTACAGAACCCTCTACACGCGAGCCGACTCACACTTGGCCAGTTTTATTTTAATTTCATTTTAAAAGTTTTTCTTAGCTACTTTTTATAATACGTAACAAGACCGCAGCAATTAATAATTTTCCCATTGGTCGGGCACCAGTCAAGTAGCTGGCAACACCATAATCGACGCTAGTGTGCGTCTTTGCACATTGTTTTACACACACTTTCCTATTAAGTGGCCGCATTCTGGAAACTGATTTTTCTTCACAGCGCGGTATCTAGTCGAGCGCGCGAGACCAATTATTAATCTATGGGTTCAGCGTTCGCAGTCTGCCTGCGACCATGAACGCTGTAAAGTGTTTGAAACGTCAGGTGTAAATAAATAAGTAATAAACGCGATAAAACCGTATTAAAATAGTTTAATTTAATGAATAACAATCGCGAAAACATAAGAAATCATTACAACAAGATAATAAAAAATTTAAGAAATCATCCAACTCGTCACACTCACCTAGGCTACATTTCAAAATATGAGCAGTATTTCCACGCTGTATAGATACACTATCGAAAAAAATACCAACTTTTGGGTCTTGTGTCGTCTCGATGAGATACGAAAAATGATAGGGCTCATCATTACAAATCCAAAACACATAATAGAGAAAATAGTTTGGTAGACCAAACTATTTTCTCTAGAGCTTTAATTTTACTATTGCATAAAAAAAAATACTATCCAAAGAAAATAACTTCTTTCCGTTTCATCAACTTCATAATATCTAGGGGCATAGTCCTTTAATCTAGGAATTCATACCTAATTAGCTCCCATTCCGTTAGAAAGACCATCAAATGAACCTTTTACATAATACATGTAAGCATATGTAAGATATTTTTATACATATAATAATGAATGTTTAATGATCAAAGACTGGTTGTCAATATTTGAAACTTTCATTATTAAAGAGGTCTAAAGGCACATTCAAGTATTTGGATTTAAGGCCAAATCTTATCATCATCATTCCTCTCCTTTGAGGAAAAAAGAAAAGCAAGGATTAGCACATATTCCTGTTGAAATTAATACAAGAGTAATTTTTTGCTTTTCTGAACAAATTAAAACCAGCAACGCTATGAAATCGTACTTTCTCAAATATAGGAAAAGCCTAAGAAATAATCTTTTGCGAATTTTCGCCATGAAGACTGTACTAACAGCTACCTCTAGGTTACTTTTCTGTATGGAGCACGTTTTTTACAAGAAAAGTTATTATTTCGTTTACAAGAAAATCTTATTTTTATCTCCACACAATATTGTGAAATCCGCAAACTTTTTTCAACATTGCAAAAGACGTCATGAACTTGAATGAACTAAAACTTTGACACTTTGAGATTGGTTGGCAGGGCAGAAGTTTTCAACATTTTCCTACTACTAGACGTGACGAACAAAAAATAAAATAACCTCATATTTATTTCGAAAAATGTTTGCTCCATGTTGCCTTTAAATTCTTTTTTACTTTTTATGTTACGATAAAAGGGTACGACCTCAACTTTCCAAGCGAATAACTATAAATTGGAACGGGGTTTTGTTCAACTAATTTGCATCGCTTTTCCCAAAGAGTTTTCCTTATTTAATATAGGTACGATACATCAAAAAAATATTATTATTGACCGAGCGAACGATGCGAGCGAGGTCTCCGTTTCAGCTTGCCCAAAAATACTTTGGTATGTCCGTGTGTTCTCCTCTAGAGGTCGCATTTCTCAACCGATTCCCGTGAAATTTTGGGAGCAGGTTCGATGAACATATGAAAATCGATAGTCGAGCCATATTTTGTAAATTTTAGAAAATGACGGTGTTGGCACAATGGGCCTAAGCGCCTTTGGTACATAGGGCGCACTGTAAGTTTCCGGAACTGGCCACTTACATAAACAATATTTAAAAATTTATTGCAACATTTGAAAATAGAACTCTTTGGCTGTAGAATGCAATTTGTTTCATCTGACTGTCTTTTGTTTTTACCTTGTGGCGCCATTTAAAAATTGTGTGTCTTCATCAACATGGATTTAACTCGGGAAAATTTTCGTAGTATGATTTTCTACGATTTTAAGTGTAATTTGACAGCTCAACAGAGCATCGCTCGGCTTGAAACAGCTTTTGGCAATGAAGCACCATGCAAGACAACTGTTTATTCAAGCGTGGTCGTATCAATCTCAGTGACGAATCTCGCGATGGTCGGCCGTCCACAGCTGTGACCAACAAAAACATCAATGCTGTGCGCCGTATGATTGAAACAGACAGGCATGTGACCTACCATGAAATTCGCGCATCCTTAGAAATAGGCATGAGTCAAATACAATTAATCCTACACAAACATTTGGGTGTGAGAAAGCTGTGCTCGCGGTGGATCCCACACAACTTGACCGAGGCTCAAAAAACGGACCGCGTCACTTGGTGCAGTGCCATGCTTACCAGATTCAACGAAGGTGCGTCAAATTTGGTGTGGGGCATAGTAACAGGTGACGAAACATGGATTTATTGCTACGATCCCAAAACAAAGCAGCAATCGAGCGTATGGGTCTTTCAAGATGAGCCGAAACCAACCAAAGTGGCGCGCGTGAAAAGTGCATCTAAGCGGATGATTGCTTCTTTTTTTAATAAAACTGGACACGTGGCTACTGTTGCTTTAGAGAATCGTCGTACAGTGAATAGTAACTGGTACACGACCATTTGTTTGCCGGAAGTTATTGACGAACTCCGTAAAAATAACCGTAAACGCCGTATCATCCTGCACCACGACAATGCTAGTTCTCACACGGCCAGACAGACAAACGACTTTTTGAAGGCGAAAAATGTAGAACTCATGAGTCATCCTGCATACAGTCCCGACCTGGCACCTTGTGACTTTTTTCTGTTCCCAAAAATTAAGAACCAATTACGCGGTCAACGATTTTCATCACCAGAAGAGGCTGTCGAGGAGTATGAAAAACACGTTTCAGAGGTCACCACAGAGGAGTGGCACAAAAGTTTTCAAAACTGGTTTCATCGAATGAAAAAGTGCATAGACGCCAAGGGAGATTATTTTGAAAAACAATGAATTAATTTTGTACCTTTAATAGTATTTTTTCATATTCATTCCGGAAACTTATAGTGCGCCCCACGTATTTATGGCTCTTACGACCATTTTGTGTTTGTAGTAACAACGAAATAACAAAGGAATTTTATTTTCTATTATGACATACAATAGACGTATATTTTCAACAACACTGTCAAAAGATGAATAGTCCAGTTTATTTATAAAGAGATCTGGTCGACTTAAGCGTCTAGAGTTCGAATCTCACCAGAAGGTGTTCTCTTTTTAGTTCAATGTATTTATTTTTATTTTAAAAGTACAAGTATACTTATTTGTTTTCTTGGGAATTATGTAACTACAGGAAACATTCGTTTAGTCTACTTTACCAAAATTACCAGCTTTCCAAAATTTTATAAGAAATCATTTTCATGACTAAACTAAGAAGTTTTTTTTTTTGACAATCTTTTATTGTGAGACCAAAGTAAACGAGCCTGAACTCGATGGGATTACGTTGTTTGGAATAAAAAAGGAAAAAAGACTAAAAAGATTAGCGGAACGAACATTATCGAAATTTTAATATTCAATGAAAAACATGGTGTGAAAAGTTCCTGCGATCTGCAATCTCTATAAGCTCGCGAGGTCTACAGTCACAGAGCCACTAGTTTATATGTCATGCTTAATTTGGGCGAATGTTGCAAAACGTGTTGCTAAAACTTACTTCGAATTCGTTTTCCGAGATTTCAAAAATAATTTGCCTACTCAAGCACTTCAAAAACATCAATGAGCGAACAAAATTCTTTAACAAAAATGTTTAATATTAATGACATTTTAATGGTGACTCCTTTCGTGGCCAGCGCCAGTTTTGTGTCACCGAAAGCGTAATTTACAGCACATTTGGCGATAACGAGTGACTGCTGGGAAATGCTCCCGGGTGCCGTTACACAAATTGTACGGTAAAGTGCTTCTAAAGGTGTTGTTCCGGAAACAAATGCTTTTTTTTCGTCTATTGCAAAGTTTAGTTCTGTTTTAGAACGTAGATCTTTCTAGTGGTGGTGTTATTCTGAAGAGAAATGTTTAGATTGGTGTGTTGGATTTTAGACAGGGTAGAGCAATGGACCATTTTTGAATGTTACATCAAAATCTTTCAGTTACATCCTCAGCTTACTCTTCGGGGCCCAGTTTACGCTTCAATCAAAGCCCTATTCGCCTCCTTATTATTCATACTACGAATATGTCTGTTCTGTAATACATGAATTCTAAGATATTGCTACTAGCGTTATGTGCCCTGTCCACTTTTTGTTCAAGCTTTTAGTAGTCATACTACTTTCCCCTCTAAATCCTGTAGTTTTGTATCGAGTAGTAACTAACATGATACTACTTTAGCCTCAAATCGAGTAGTTTCGTATCGAGTAGTAAATTCTTTCTGTTAGACAAATTTTAAATTGGCAGATTTTATTGTGTGTATGCGCCATATAGAATCGAAAGCTCCTTTCTCAATGGTGGAATAGCAACGACTGTATGTGTTTGTGTAACAATACATTTTTGTTTTATATGCACTGTACTGGGTTATTGCTTTACTATAATTGTATTTATTATCGGATGATTACACAAGCCAAGGTTAAGTGACCTTGTAACCTAAGCTTACAATCAAATCAAACGGTGTAAAAACTGCCAAACAAATTCTATTGGCATATCGTTGACCGTTTGAACGCGATTGACGTTCATAAATAGCTATTATTTACTTTGAACTAATGAATTAGTTGTCAAAATAGGTAGAGTGTTCGAGCTGTAAAAACAATGAAAGGGAATATATTTAAATAATTTTAATATAAAATATTCCAAGACCAATAAAACAAATTGGAATAACAATTTCAGGCCCAAGGTAAGCAAGAGGGTGCTACTGGCATAAAATTCCATTGATTTAATCTAAATTTTGTATTAATATTATTTTATTATTATTTTTAGAAATTGATTTAAAACTCATCCTTTATTTATACGTTATTAAAAACAAGTAAACAAAACCCAGGGCATTACAGACACGCTAGCCTGATTGAGGTCGTTATAGGTCGCAGCGGCGACGTCACACTAGAATGTCAAGGTCATGTTTGTTTTGTTTAGGCGGGTTTAGGCAATAGATATATAAATCTGTACTTAGTAGCCCTTTGGTATGGTCTTTTGACAGTTCTCAACTCAGAATTTACCAATCTAAACTAATTATTGATGTAAAAAAGAAAAACGGACTGAAACAATATTGATGGATAGTCAAGTAAATTGTATAGTGGAGGGAGACAGACTATTATGAATACAACTAATTAAGAGTGTACACGATTGAGATTTTTACTAACACAATTAAGGACAAATAAACATGTATGTTACATTTGAGCAAATAAAGTTTATGATTAAGTAGGTATGACAAACTCGGTTCTGAACAAAATCATCCCCTTAATGTTTTCATATGCATGTGACAGTCATCATCATCCTAGCGTGTATTCCTAGTTGTGTCGTTCAGCTTACGCTTCGGAGCCTAGGGTACGCTGTAAGTCATGGTCCTAGATTTACTGGAACTGGTAATTACAATGGAGCGACTGCCGTCTGACCTCCGTAACTCTTTTTACAGGGAAACCAGACCAACAGGAACATGACCTGAGGTATGTTAGTGGCCAACACTGTCAGAATTTATCAGGCTGCCCTAAGGCATCTGACACAGCCTCACGACTGCTATCTATCGATAACAACCGGAACCAAGGGCTTAAAGTGCCTTCCGAAGCACGGAGGAGCTCAAGATAGAAAATGCCACCAAGCCAATAGTGGTCGCGTCACGTCGTCGCTTGACACGCGTATTCGCTACGGATACTCGGGTTGCGCTCGACTAACGAGCTCCTCATATGCATGTGACAGTAAACGATACAAAATACAAATATGAAACGTAGTATTTCTCAAGAGATATCGTTCCCCAGCAACAAAACGATTTTTCTACAAAACAGCTTTGTTGAATAATTTAAGACTTTACTTTGCTCTTAATATTTCAGAAAAGCTAGGATTTCTCGCCAAACAGATAATACATTCGAACCCAGTAAATCATGCGGGTTTTTATACCAAACCCATTGATCCTGTTGCCGCCATGTCGTCTGGGATGGTGAAAACATTTCGACTACCTAGGAGGCTTATTACGTCATCATAATATGCTTAACACTTTCGCGGACAGTAACGTCTCTCGACGTAGATAACAATTGAGTGCCATTGTTATTTTCTTGACTGTCCGTGAAAGTGTTAATTTAACGTTCTAGTTCTACCTACGTAGGTACTCCTTAGTAACTATATAAAGCGTGTCTACTGTTATTTTTGAATAGAATTTTTAAGAATAACTTTGGTTACTATCTAATAGTTCTCTTTCTATTTTATGGGACAAAAACTATTAAATTAAGCTTCCAGATCAATTAAAAGAATTGAATTTAGACTTTTTGAAGTGAAACTTCATGAAATATTAAAGAAAAAATGTTATTATAGTATAAATGAATATTTAGAAGACATGTCATTTACATATCATTTATAATAGAATAAACAATATGTAAATGACATTTTTATTTTATTACATATACTTGGTAGGCTTTAAATTTAAACTAGATGTTATCCGCGGCTTCACTCACGTGATCAAGAAGAAATGTCAAGGGAAACAATGCTAACTAAATTACACATCAGTGAATCCAAAGATCTGCAAACCGACATCAAAATAAATCACAACACAAAACATACTCTAATAAAACTTTGAAAAAAAACGAAGAAGATAAGCCATAGACTAAAACTTTAATTGAAATAAGTCGGATTGGAGCTCGATGACCGAGCAGCAATAATCTGTGCCGCCAAATAAAGGATAATGTTTAAAAAAGGGCTCTAAAGGGCCAGCTGAAGACGTGCCTGGCAAACACTAAGATATTAAAAGGATAATCTCCTTCAAAAGGAGAAATTTTACATCCATACTCATTAGTATAGTTACATTAGATTTCAAATAGGTGAAGCCAGCCAGCCAATCCAGTGGTTAACCCGATTCCCATGAAAAGCATTTCCTGACTAAACAACAATAATTGTTTCCTATTTAATTAGGACATGGCAGACTTGAGTCATGTCTACAATAGTACTCACGTTTCACTTAGATACGTAAAACAGTTAATCCCGGCTGTCGTTATTATAGGAACCAATATGCCTAATGGTACGTCCGCAAAACTCTGAAATGTGTAGTACTCACTTAAAACAAACTGTATAAACTGGTATACTCGGTAATGCATTTAATAAGATTTCTTTTATTTAATATGGATTGTAGAATTTGTCAATGCTTTGCTGTAAAAATGAATTAAGAACTTAAGAATTAAGGCATTTTCTCTTGTTTGAGTCATTTATTTAACAAAAGTACTTATGCATCATGTAACAAACATTAGATATAAATAATCAGTTAGGAAAGCCTCCAGCAGTGCGGGTTTCAAAGCTCTTGTTTACGAGCATTTTTTCGCTCAGCTGAGTGATGTGGGAATCTAGTTGCCGCATAGGTATGTTGTTTATTTTGCATTGCATTTAAGTATATTTTTATTGTTTATGTAGGTATATTGTAAATACGTGTTTATATTATATGTAAGTATATGCTATATATATGTATTGCATATTATTTTTTTTATGTTTTTCTGTTAATTTAACTTTATTTTACACCCACATAAAGCTCTCTGCTTGACCCAAAGGTTAACTGTTAGATAATGCTTTTAGCATTAAGTCCACCTAATGTGCTTTACAATTGTATTTGTATAATAAAGTTTAAATAAATAAATCAGTGTTCCAACGAATCCCATGGAAGCAACGTACCCAAAATACTGACAGAATTCCGCGCTGTGTCGTTGAACTTATGCGTTGATCGAAAAAGCTGCCAGATCTGGGATCTCATGTAGCCTCGATGAGGCGAGTTGCTATCCCAGGTTTACTATACAAATACTAAATCAAAACCCATGTATCCTTCCTGTCAAACGACATCAAAAATTGTTTATTTCATATCTTAGAAGGTCCATTCAATTCCGATTTATATCATTTAAAATGGTTTTGACTCAAATAATTTTAATATAGTTTATCTACATTTAACTAAAGTATGTAGGGGCCATTTTGTTCGATTACATTTTGCCATCTTGTAGGTAGGGACATGTCCCATTGCTATAGAAATTTTGAGGCTTCTGATCAAAATACCACTACAAGTGGGTTTGGCAGTACTCTCGTGATGTTAACCTGACACTGCCTAAAGAATTCTAAAGAGACTGAAACAAATGGAAATCTGAAGGTGCAAGGTCAGGACTATACGGCGGATGCATTAACACCTCCCAAACCAAACCTTCTTAATTTTCGCTGAGTGGCTAAAGATGTGTGAGGTCTAGTGTTATCATGATGAAAAACCACACCCTTTCTGTTAATTAATTCCGGCCGCTTTCTTTCAAAATCTTGCTTTAACCTCATCAGGTCGCAGTAGAGTTCAGAATCGATGGTCCTGCCTGGTGATAACAGCTCATAATGAATAATGCCCTTCCAATCCCACCACACACACAGCATCACCTTGTTGGGAGTTATCCGGGTTTCGCCACAGTCTGTGAAGCCTGATCGGCTTTTGACCACGACCTTTTTCGCACGTTCTTGTCATACGTGATCCACTTTTCGTCACCAGTTATCACTTTCTTCAAAAATGGTTCGGTTTCTATTGTCGTAATAAAGAATCACAACACAAATGAGTGCACGGTTCATTAGGTTTCTTTCAGTGAGCTCGTGAGGTACCCAAATATCGTTTTTTGTGTACCTAGTTTTTTTCAATTGCGCCAAAACTGTGTTGTGGTCAATTCCTAGTTCTTGAGCTACGTGGTAATTACTGATATGCCGATCTTGCTCCACTTTTTCAAAAATGGCATCCATATTATCCGTAATACCAGAGCGACGTGCATCATTGACATCAAAATTACCGGATCAAACCAAATTTGTGCTACTCTCACAGACACTGCACTAGGTCCATAAAAAGGGCAATTTTTTTTTTGCGGCATGCGTTGCATTTTGCCTTTTAAAATGTAACGAATTTCTTCATTAGATTCACTAATCTTGACAGTAAGAAAAACAAATGAAAATCACACATTTTTCCTAATTTGAATTTGGAATTGTCTTCTTTAAAATTTAAACTTTTAATGATACCAAAACCAGCCAGATACAAATAGTATAGCCAAAGAGATTTTATTACAAGTTCATACATACTATATGCGAAAAGACTTTCCCCAACCTAATATTTAAATAGATTCAGTAAATTTTGTTATGTAATTCAAATGTAATAATTTGTAAGGTTTAGTATAATTATATGAGACAACGCATATTTGCACACCTTACTTATGTATTGGAACTCCTAAGTTGACTGTAACATATTTGTCAAGTTTGTACCTACATTTATGCAAATAAAGGAAGTTAAACATGAACTAGAGAAGAGAAAACACCATAATTTTATTGAAAACTACTTACTTAGTATAAGGATAACTTAAGTAGCTGTTATCAATGGTTCAATGCGCCTTGTATTTGTTTTGTCGTTCCCGTAAGAGCAAGACTCAAACTTATGAAAAAGCACAATAATGAAATTAATTATTACACAGATATCAAAGTAATCCAGAATTCCAGTCTTTTGTTTGTTTTCAACAATTCAACGATTGTAGACGTAAATGAAAGACAGTAACAAAATATCATTGTACATTCCGTGTTCCGTGTCTTCGAATACTAATAAGTATCTACCTACTACGCGTTTTTAGCATTATGCGCATAACATCCACATAATGTGGCCGTAAAGCTGTGGGTTGAACTCGTTCTGCCTCAGCGGTGTTTATTATTACTCTAGCTCCACTGGTAATAAAACTGACGAGGATTTTAAAAAGCCAGTTTATAGTACAGCGAGACACAGAAAACCATACCATGTTACACTTACGCTTCTACATTGGGTAGAATACTTTGGCTTTATGACCTCAATACTTCCGCACGCGCGTGTTTCTCTTTGGAGGATGTGACGATATTTATGGGCGATCTTATTGTTACGAGTTGGGAGTTCTGATAACATTGACAATGGGACTTCGTCTACTTTCCATCATCATCATCATCAACTCGGTGTTAACCGTGTGGGTGTAGTTGATGAATTCCAAGCCAAATAAAACAAGGTGCGCTGAAATGAGTGACTAATTCTCCCTATTTTGTTAGGTGAAAACCTGATAGCTTACAGCACAAAACACCATAAATCATGTTTTACAAATTAAAATGCTAAGAACAGAACGTGAAGATACCTAAAGCAATTAAACAAAGTAGAACTTAAATAATTGTCAGAGAGACGGTGACTAGGGGCGGAGAAATAGTTTTCCAATGATGTACCGTGTTGGTACTGTATGCACTAGAATTTTGATTTTTCTATCCTCATAAGCACCGGTGCATATTCTCCACCATAGTTTTTTCCAAATATTAATCCTAAATAAAAACGAATATGTTAATTGGCGATGTCTATAGATAGAACGTTTTTTTTGTAGATTTTAGTCCAGATAAAATTGAGTCTTCCTTAAAAATAAAGTGACAGCTGGTTACTGTGTAATGTCATGGATTCATTCTATTCTTCACAAACTGGTAGATTAATCAACAGATAGGTAACTTAATAAGAACAATAAATAGGTACAAATCTTGTACAAATAAAAAAAACTAGCTTATGTCACTCTCCAGGTTTCCAACTATCTCCACACAAAAAATCACATCAATCCGTTGCTCCGTTTTAACGTGAAAGAAACAAACAAACACACTTTCAAATTTATAATATTAGTATGGATAGTTTGGAAGTATGGATAGTTTGGAAGTATGGATAGTTTGGAAGAATGGACAGTTTGAATGTATGGATAGTTTGGAAGTATGTATATGGAAGTATGGATTTTATGATAGAATATAAATGCGACTTGTCTCTCTATCGTGAGACTTTATTTACGCACACGCTAGACTTTTTATGGTACCTTACTAATAGTGCGCTGTACAGATGCGCCATACAAAATTATTAGCGGACGCTAGTGACTGCTTTAGTTACAAAATCTCATGGCAGGGGCGATGACAATGGTTATTTTGGGAATCATTAGGAGGGGCCTAAGTCCAGCGGTGGACTGACTGGGGCTGAAATGATGATGAGCAAGACTAAACCTTGCTGATTTAGAAGCAAAATCCTTTTTCAAGGAACTATTTAAAGATGCAGTTTTCTAATGAGATCGCTGAGAAAATTAATATCTTTCCTTGTTCTGTGAGCGAATTCACAAACATGGCTTTATATGTATGTGTTTAAAATTGGGATTTTGATATGTACTTATAATATTATGTATTGTGGCTATTCTATCGAATTGGTTTTTCTATTATGATACAATTAAGTTTTGATTAAAAAAAATAATGTTTTCTTTTCAAGTAAGTATCTATCGTGAGATAGAGATTATACAACATACATGTCACAGTATACACTTGAGATTTTACTTGATTAATATATGCTTCACATTATCCTGCCTCATCAATCAACCCGAAGCCAAAACTTTGATTAATTCATCAATGCCTAACGGAAAAGTTATCAAGAGTAACAAATTATTTGGATAAGTTGTATCCGTTTGACATTCAAGTCATTTTGGGGTTTTGATAAATTTGCATGTATGATAATTCCAAAAGCGCTTGATTATTTTTCTTTTGGCATAAGGACTAGAAGGTATTTACCCGTTCAATGATAGAACCTTATTCCTCATTGAACGGGTAAACTTAAAACGTTTAATTTTTCAGCATTTTTAGTGTTTAAAAATGTTTTTTCTAAAAATCTGATATGTTAATAAAGAATCTTATTTCTACCAGCAGAAAAATAACCAAGCGTATTTGGAATTTTCATTTCAAATATCCAACTGTAAAGTTGATTTCATCAGTAAAACGATTCAAAAGGTTAAATGGGATCCACCTAAAACGAATTATTCAAACAATTATTATAATACTGGCCGTTTCCCGCAGCTCTCCTGCTTCAAAAAGTAGCCTTTGTTTGACCCCGGGTCTTCACCTATATTCATATCAAATTTAATCAAAATCCGTTCATCGGTTTGCCCGTGAAAGCGTAACAGACTTTCGCATTTATAATATCAGTATGGAAGTATGATTAGTAGGATGCGGATGTGTTTGTTTTTGGTTCATTTTGTTTTGTTTAAAATTAATACTATAAAATTATTAAAAATATATATGGTTTCTGTTCACATTAATACCTTGAGGAAAAACCATAATGAATGTCAGTAACAATGTTTTTAGAATCTATGTTAGTAACTTTGTCACAAACAAATAATCCACCTCCTCATTTCCAGAATAATTAACAACATTACATAAAACAAAAATAATTAATAAACAAAAACACTCCTCAAACGCGCCGCACCAAGGCAACGTGCCCAAAACGAAACACTGGCAGCATTGCCCCCCTGGATCGCGAGAATTATCCGCTGACACACCCAAACACACCAACACCCAGTGGGTCGCCAGTTGCCTCAATTAAATGCGTTGAGATGTCTTTCAGAATGTTTTTAGCTTCAGGGCCCCAGGGACAGGGATAGTCTCCACTGCGAAGGGTAAAAAATTATAACTATCAGCCAGTCCAACGTATTTCCGTATTTTGTCCATTCTGCATCACAAGCAGCAGCCCCACCATAGGTCGAAGTGGAAGACAAGTGCGATGGTGCCAAGGTATCCACGCAAGTAGCGTCCCAAACAACGCACTTGCCTAAATTCTATGGAACCAAAGTCAAACTATCTGGGCGGTTACCGTCAGTACGGACCTTCAGGTCGAAGTCCTAGTCAAATAAAGTGAGTTTAATGATGCCTTATTATTTCACAATTGTTAGTATTGTTACGCATATAATTAAACTAAAACATAAAATTGCAGAATTTAAGCTCATTATACCTATACACCGACGTTTACGGCCGTTGTAACGTCGGAAGTATGAAGGTATTCTAATCTCAATCCTGTAATTTTATGTTTTAAATATTAAGTGAGTTATTAAATTAAACTATTTTAATACGGTTTTATCGCGTTTATTACTTATTTATTTACACCTGACGTTTCAAACACTTTACAGCGTTCATGGTCGCAGGCAGACTAAGTTAACATTTGTCTTTGATGTCATAAGATTACAAAACTACCGCCTGAAATTTTTATTGGGAACTATTCCGATTCACGCAGTATTGGCTCACAGTATCTAAGGGTCTTGCAGTCTGCTTCCGAGTTTGCGATTTTATTAAGTTAATGACTGGGTCCCAAGCTGGCGGTACCTGCCATTCATCCTCTCTATTGAAATTAAGATGTTTTTTTAATTTCAATAGCTTCACGTAACATCCTTGGAATGAATCTGTTTTCCTTTGCAAGGACTTGAGGATTATCAAAACGCATATAGTGGTTGGGTTTGTCTAGGGCATGTTCATGAATAACAATCGCGAAAACATAAGAAAACATTATTAAGTGAGTTAGTTTAAAAGTTCACTTAAATGAAACTATTTTATCGCGTCTATTGCTTATTTATTTATTTAAAGCAAAACGCGATAAAAACCGTACTAAAATAGTTTAATTTAAAGCAAGCTTGTTCCGAAAAGGTTTTGTTTTTTGCAAACTCATGTTTAAGTAAACACCCTTCTATAGTTTCAATAATTTATTGTCGTAAAATAACAAATTGAAGGGCGTAGCATCCTCCCCTCTCGTCAGGAAGTTGTTGGGATAAACAAAATCACTATGAGCGAATCTGGAGAGCTATTTAGAAATGTAGTCACTTAAAATTCTTTTTGTCGATGGATTTAATTTCGAGTTCCAATTATTTTCATTCGACATAATCGGTGAGCGAACGATTTTCTTACGACATGCGAGTTAAATATTTCAAAGATCATGTAGAGTAATGATGACAGTATGTTATCATTGTCATTGCTGCTCAAATCATCGTAATTACGGGTAGGTAAATTAATTACAAGTAGGTATAAATTAAAAATACGTTTTGTATCGCGTTTATTACTTCACTAGCTGTTCCCCGCAGCTCCGCCTGCGTAAAAAAGTAGTCTATGTTTGACCCCGGGTCTTCAACAATATTCATACCTTATATATTCATCAAAATCTCAGCTGTTTGGCCGTCAAACCGCAACAGATAGATAGACAGACAGGGTTTCCCACATAAAATATTACTATGGATGTATTTATAACTATCGCGAAAACACCGAATAATCGGGAATTAAAAATACATAATTTAAGTTCGTGGAAAAATATACCACTGTAAGTGACATATTAGACAGACAATATACAGCAAGTCTATCAATTTAACACATTAGTCTTTAAAGTTAATACAATAAAATATAACTTTATTGCCCACATCTGGGAATGTGGGTGTGTGAGGTGTGGTTAATGTAGAATTTGCCAACATTAAGTATTTTAAATCACTCATTTTTTTACACCCACCATAATCAGAAGTCCGTTACATTTTTATTGCTTATGTTCAAATCAGATAAGATTTAGGTATGATGTCATATACTAACAATGGTTGCTATAGACGTCTCAAGGACTGCCTTGATCGATGAGTAAAAAAACGCGCTAATAAGCGAGCGGAAAGATCTTTTTGTTTTCGGGCGAATACCTCCCAGCAAATTGGAACAAAGGTGTACATTCACGTAGCTTACGGTTAAATGGAAGAAACATGTTGTGGACCCTAATCCAGATATTTTTCATATGATTAGGTTTTCAGTCAACTATGCGGGCTGAAGTTTGAACTATGTCCAGTCAAAATACCCCACCTTCTCTCGATTACGTTAAAAACCGAGACATAACGTTAATTATTTGTATGCAATTTGTTAAAATCTGAAATAAATAAAATTAAAAGGAAACAGAAAAAGCATGCTTCTAGGAAAACGCGTGCGGATGAGTAATAGCAAACAGGAACTAATATTTTTGAAAAGTACTCACGCAATATAAAATGAAAAATAAAATAAAAAATATATAAAACATTTTCTGTTGATATAACTTTATTTTACACCTACTTAAAGCTCTCTGCTTGCCAAAGGTTGACTGTTAGATAATGCTTTTAGCATTAAGTCCACCTATTGTGTTTTATAATTGTATTTGTTCAGTTTTCAGGAAATCGCTAGGATGATGATGATGAGAATCGGACGTACAGAACATACCAATTTCTTCTTCTTGGCACGCTATTTCTATATATTTAGTTGATGGGCAACTTATTTACTTATTTATTCACCTTACGACTATCATACAGGAAGATCCCAATTCAATAGCTACGATACAAAAATATATGTAAACCCATTAAAACATAATAAAACAAAGAATTACATTAGTGTCTGTAACAAAATAATGTAGGTACATTGCTACCTTTGTGAACTCACTCAGAGAACAGGAGAACAAGTCCACGTCGTTCGCCATGTGGTTAAGTCTTTTAATGTCTATTCCATAAAACCTAACTCTGCGTCCACACACGCACAAGTGGGCAAAATCAATCCCTGTCAGAGGCCGCCGCCGACCACTAAGTGGCTTAATTCCATTCTTCCAAGTATCATTTTCCCGGCCAAGCTATATATCATGGGCTAGACCAAATTACACATTCATGTTGCTAAAAGAGCATTTAACTTCGCTCATTAGACCTAAGCCAACTTGTAATTTTATCATAACGTTCTTGTTACCACGTCAGAATGAAGTGTTGAATTAAATTCTAGTTTTAAACTAATGGTAAATAAGTAGTACTATGTAATTTTAACAAATCTTTCGACTCTGTTGGACACATTTTTTCTGTTCTTTTTACGGCTAGGCATATTTAAGTATCACGATACAAATTGCTACATTAGAAGGCACCATAACTTAAGTATTTTCTAGACTAGATTTAATGGACTATGAGCCAGCAAGATTTAGACTTATCTTAGACCAATAGGGGTCAGTCGCTGGATATGATCCACCGAGAATTTTTTAACAATTGATAAATTACATATCTTGCAAACATTTACGCATATATTTTATTATTATAACATTATTATGTTCTCGGGCTATTACATAATCAGATCCGACAGTACCTATAACAAATTCTCCTATTAAGTCCAATGATTTTGATGACCACCACTTCCAACAGAATCACAAATACTCATACTATGCTCGATGGCATTGCTGACCACAACTAGTGATCTAGAAACTTCAAACCGGAGGTAATTATTATTCAAGCTAAATCTAACATTGTCTACCTACCAATCACATTTGCATATCTATTAGATACATACACAATGATTGAACATAAGGACGGTTTACATGGGATAGATATAGTTACTTTTGATTTATACGAAAAAAAATTGCTTTTGTTTTTTTCTGACAACTTTTCTCCAGCCAGTACTGACATCGTTTTACCGCCTTGTTCATAAAAGTAATTTTTTATAACTATGTGTACATAGGGCGCACTGTAAGTTTCCGGAACTGGCCACTTACATAAACAATATTTAAAAATTTATTGCAACATTTGAAAATAGAACTCTTTGGCTGTAGAATGCAGTTTGTTTCATCTGACTGTCTTTTGTTTTTACCTTGTGGCGCCATTTAAAAAATTGTGTGTCTGCATCAACATGGATTTAACTCGGGAAAATTTTCGTAGTATGATTTTCTACGATTTTAAGTGTAATTTGACAGCTCAACAGAGCATCGCTCGGCTTGAAACAGCTTTTGGCAATGAAGCACCATGCAAGACAACTGTTTATAGCTGGTTTGCAGAATTCAAGCGTGGTCGTATCAATCTCAGTGACGAATCTCGCGATGGTCGGCCGTCCACCGCTGTGACCAACAAAAACATCAATGCTGTGCGCCGTATGATTGAAACAGACAGGCATGTGACCTACCATGAAATTCGCGCATCCTTAGAAATAGGCATGAGTCAAATACAATTAATCCTACACAAACATTTGGGTGTGAGAAAGCTGTGCTCGCGGTGGATCCCACACAACTTGACCGAGGCTCAAAAAACGGACCGCGTCACTTGGTGCAGTGCCATACTTACCAGATTCAACGAAGGTGCGTCAAATTTGGTGTGGGACATAGTAACAGGTGACGAAACATGGATTTATTGCTACGATCCCAAAACAAAGCAGCAATCGAGCGTATGGGTCTTTCAAGATGAGCCGAAACCAACCAAAGTGGCGCGCGTGAAAAGTGCATCTAAGCGGATGATTGCTTCTTTTTTTAATAAAACTGGACACGTGGCTACTGTTGCTTTAGAGAATCGTCGTACAGTGAATAGTGACTGGTACACGACCATTTGTTTGCCGGAAGTTATTGACGAACTCCGTAAAAATAACCGTAAACGCCGTATCATCCTGCACCACGACAATGCTAGTTCTCACACGGCCAGACAGACAAACGACTTTTTGAAGGCGAAAAATGTAGAACTCATGAGTCATCCTGCATACAGTCCCGACCTGGCACCTTGTGACTTTTTTCTGTTCCTAAAAATTAAGAACCAATTACGCGGTCAACGATTTTCGTCACCAGAAGAGGCTGTCGAGGAGTATGAAAAACACGTTTCAGAGGTCACCACAGAGGAGTGGCACAAAAGTTTTCAAAACTGGTTTCATCGAATGAAAAAGTGCATAGACGCCAAGGGAGATTATTTTGAAAAACAATAAATTAATTTTGTACCTTTAATAGTATTTTTTCATATTCATTCCGGAAACTTATAGTGCGCCCCACGTATAGTTCAGTTACTTCAGCTGCAGAAAATCCGTGTGTGAAAATGCGTCTCTGTGTGAAGAAACAAACTGAAGAAGCATTTGGGAAAAGGCTAAAATTAAAGTTAACGTCAGAATCAGAATCAGAATTTTGTTTGTTCTGAAACTCTTGTATACTAAGGTCCTAAAGTTTGACTGGAAGAGAATGCGATAAGGCACTAATACAACATTTTGTATATTGTTTGATAAAGTGCAATAAAGGTAAAATAAATAGGGTCAATTTACCTCGCAACCCACTACACAAACATAAAATAGTGTTGTTTCCTAAAATTCTTTACTTTTTGCGCCGCACACATTCTGTTTCTCCATATGGTTGACTGTTAGAGAATGCTTTTAGCATTAACTCCGCCTATTGTATAAGTTTATTTATTTATATATAAATAATTCTAAAACATAGTTTCCACCTACTTGGGTCACCAATATTCGAAGAGGCCATACTTTCCACTCTCGAGTAATTCAAAATCAAAATTTAGTAATCATTCGGACCGTCTTGACAAAATTAGCAGCCACTCTGCTCTGTTCATTTTGAAATATTGTTTACTCGTCCCAAAATTCAATTACCTGCTCTGCCCCATTTGGAAATTCCGCCAACTAGTTAATCCTATCGAACTTGTTTTAAAATCCAAAATTGAATTAATTTTAAATATTCGTCTAAGCGAGCAGGCTTGGACCCAAGCTTCTCTACCCATAAGGCATGGGGGCTTGGGGACTCGCAAAGTGTTTAGTGTTGCTCTGCCAGCATTCTAGTCCTCAATCCACAGCACGTCCGACCTCGTAGGTAAAATTCTTAAGGCTTCAACAGCTACAAACTACGAGATACGAAAATGGCGTTCTGGACCCAGTCCAAATTTACCTTCTACCCCTAAAAAACAAAGGGCCTGGGATTCCATACAATCAGGATCAATCTTTCATACATTATTAAACTCATCATCGGGCAGGAATCGGGCGAGGCTGTTAGCTGCTTCCCGGCCAGAGTCTGGTCACTGGCTGCATGCCTACCCTCGCCTGCACTTGGAACATTCATCGACCCAGTCACACTATGTATTGCTGTCGGTCTCCGGCTCGGTGCTGAAGTTTGCGCACACCACAGCTGCACCGCCTGTGGAACCCTTGTGGACCGGTTGGGCCATCATAGCCTTTCTTGCTCCACGGGCGCCGGTCGCCAATCCCGTCATGCTGCGCTCAACGACATCCTACGAAGGGCGCTCATTAGTGCTGGCGTCCCTGCGGCTCTCGAGCCACAAATTGTGCGGGATGACGGCAAGCGCCCTGATGGGATGTCCTTGATACCCTGGAGGATGGGTCGCGCGCTTGTTTGGGACGCTACCTGTTCCGACACGCTCGCGACTTCATACCTTCAGAGTACTAGCGAACATGCTGGTGCGGCGGCTGAGGCCCGGGAACGTTTTAAAATAAATAAATAACGAATTTGTAGCTTTTGGTGTCGAGACACTGGGTTTATGGGGCAAAGGCAGACATAAAGAGCTTCATAAGGAGCTCAGCAAACGCCTAAAAGAGATAACAGGCGACCCTCGCGCGGGCAGCTTTCTCGCTCAACGGATAGCCATCGCTATTCAGCGCGGGAATGCTGCCTGCGTGATGGGAGCCAAGGGGGCCCACTTTAGATAAAATTTAGTTTTTAAGTTTTCTTTTTGTTTTAGATATAGTTTAGTTTTATTAAGTTAGATTATTTATTTTTTTAATTACTATTGTCCATATATCTAAATAAAATACTTAGTAATAGTATATTTAATTCTAATACAATAAAGTTTTTTTATAAATATACATACCAAACCACGGTAATAGTAATAGTATTTGCTCCATGTACTAAACCGACATCAATACATCGTGATTCCCACTGTTGTTTCACCGAACGTGACCTTTTGCTGAACAAATTTACAAAGCCCTGGATTTCGCTACAGCTGAATTTGCAAGAATAATAAACATGTGTAGTCCCAAGCATAAATTATGAAAATATAATATAGAATTCAATATTTCCGAAATTTCAGTTTCCAGTCACTAACAGTTAGATTTACATGGAAGCTTGGATATATACTGAATTTCCTTAATAATAATAAGTAGTTACGTAGGCCAAATCTAAATCTAAGCTAACAAATTCAAAAATTATGTTTAGACGTGACAATTTTCAACTTAGTGTTTTTACTGACGATGAAAATACATATCGCTGTTGGGTGAAATCAACGAACAATTCTAGTATCTAGTGATTTTTTTTTAAAAAGGGCGGCTATTTAATTTGTCCAGGGTTACTTGAGCGTTTTTAAGTATTGGTGTAAGATACTCTAAATATTCGCAAGTTTTTAAACATAATTATATTTGATCAAAAAGGTTGCAAGGGTTATAGTTATTTCAAGCTCTACGTTTTCTAAGAAAAAAAAATGTTGTGATATATTTCCATGAGCTTGTGTGTAACGCATAATTTTTCACTAAGGTTTGACTTTTGTATTTTATTCTTAAAAGGGCAATAAAGATTAAATATATTTTTTCGAGGCATAAAATTTTAAATTATATGGCTCTCATGTCAAAGAGCCTAAGTACCAGACTATCAGAATGTCTTCAGCAAAAGAGATTTCAAAAACAAAATGTATTGTAATAAATATAGATATTCTTCAACGAACATTTGTTTCATAGAAGATATTTCGAAACGATGTATAAATCTATTCGTAAGGGGATCACCGGAAACTGGGGCGAAATATGAATTTTATGATGAAATTCGTGCATGGATCAAAACGGGCTATAACAAAATTATTGAACTCTGACTATCGGCTTCAGATATTAAATCTACATCTGTGCACAAAATGCAAAAAGTTATGTAATAGCAGTCAGTTTCGATAAATAATTTCAAAAATACTATGCTACATGAAAGAAATATAGAATAGTAAACTACTTTGTGTTAAGGCTGGACGAAATAATTTTCTATTAACACTGGTTGCCATACTAAAAAACAGAAGAGGACAAAAAAAAATCCGTAAAAAAATTATAGACTTATGCAAAAATTATGCTATATATTTTCTTTACCAAATGCACTTAGCAAAGAAAGAGTAGGTAATTAGAGCTACTAGAAGGAATGAAAGACGTATGGTTCTAAAAACCAATGCCGTTTTCTGGAGCCGGAAGTCAAGGCCCGTTTTTTGTCGTTGATTTAATGTAGAAAGAGATTGCATTGAAATCATTTTGCGTGTAAGTATTCAGTTTTGCAAATTGTTTATTGAGTTATTTATACTTTTGTTGTGAACTTGCTTCCACTACCTAATTTGTTCTCCTTAATTTGTTGTATTTTATTTACTTTAAGTGTAGATCTTCTAGTACGTACTAGAAGTCATTCATTGATCTTCATACTTTCTCATCTAAGACCTACGCATATTTCTTTGCCTGCCCAACACTCGACATAAGTCGTCTTGATAGTGATTTCTATAGAATTCTGCGACCTTGTTTCAGTCTCCAATCGACCACCTTTCAACTCTCCACAGCCTATAACATAAACCATGAAAAATGACACATCAAACTTCTGTAATGTTTCAAAAAGATAGATTTTCATATCACGAATAGGGAGTTAAAAGCCGCAATAACATATGTACACTTTGATTCGCGTTTGTCACCTCACAATAGGTTATTGAGCAGACGTCTGTAATAAATCATTGGGATCCCAACACGCCATCGCCGAGTATTGTGGTTACAAAGGAACACAAAGCGACACACTCAGCCATTCATACTGACAACTGTGGCAAATGTTTCAAATTATTATATACGTCTATCTGACGTATAACGTTATATGTTAAATCAATTTCATCGATATCACTTTTAATTTGATCCTTTTTTAAGAAGATTTAGAAGCCATCGTGTAAGTGATACTTAATGCCAATAGGTGATCGCGGTTTTAATGGTTTGGCAAACCATAATGCTGATTTTGTTCCCGAGTTTTTATCAAAGAACTTTACATCATTATTTTTATAAAACTTATATTGAAGATGATACGAATCTTTAAATATGTAAATCACTGGCAATAAAATCACTGAAGCGAGTTTGGAATATAATTCACTTTGTTTTTTTCTGCACAGAAAACAATTAATTATATGATGAGGTATAACCTAAGAACATTGATTTACAAAAAAATCAAGCGCTTTTTGGTATTATGAAATGTATTTTAAAAAGTTTGCGTACAGATTAAAAATTTCCACTTGATACGTTCTTATCGACTTATCGACTCTTCTCTAGCTTCCACTTTTTTCATCTCTCGTCGTATATATGCTCGCCGAATTCGAAAATTAAGTACTTAGTATTTGAATATCTGCATTTTTTTCAAAATGTCTGCGATTCTTCTTACCCACCCATCTTATGTATGTACAGCTTACAACCTTCCCAAAGAATCAAGCTACCATTGCAAAAATAATTATTAAAATTAAAAATACCCCTATAAAGAAAACCACAAGCTTACAAACACACATCCATAGATTAATAATTGGTCTCGCGCACTCGACTAGATACCGCGCTGTGAAAAAAAATCAGTTTCCAAAATTTGCCCACGTGTGTGTAAAACAATGTGCAAAGACACACACTAGCGTCGATTATGGTGTTGCCAGCTACTTGACTGATGCCCGACCAATGGGAAAATTATTAATTGCTGCGGTCTTGTTACGTATTATAAAAAGTAGCTCAGAAAAACCTTTAAAATGAAATTAAAATAAAACTGGCCAAGTGTGAGTCGGCTCGCATGTAGAGGGTTCTGTACTATTTTTTATTTTTCTCCATTTGGACCTCCTAAACAAATTTAATATTATCTCATAGGTTTTCCTGTAATTTATGAATCGAAATTCTGGAATCGATAATTTCGGAGATTAGGTAGGGGAAATGGTTAGTTTTTGTCTACTTTATTTTATAATTCTAATATAGAATCCTAAAATTTGCAAAAAAACTTTCTTTTGATTTATTATTACACAGTACAGTATGTTAACCGTACTTTAATTTTCTATTTAGCTTGGAGCTAATTGATTACTGACCTCTTTTTAGTTGTAACCCGGGTTTAAATACAGATAAATAAATAGACATACACATCCTATTAATATTATAAACGCGAAAGTTTGTAAGTATGGATGGATGTTTGTTACTCTTTCACAACTAAACCGCTGAATTGATTTTCATGAAATTTGGTACGGATATAGTTCAAGACCCGGAGTCAAACATAGGCTACCTTTTGACGCAGGCGGAGCTGCGGTAAACATGTTGTACATACGAGTAGATATTATCATGGCCTTTTTCCATACAGTAGTGTTGCCGGAAAATACATTACACATCGAATAATAATCGATTCTTTGATAGTTGAAATATAATCTAAGGTATCGATAGTGATCATATATCGATAGTATCGATATTGATACTATTATATATTTCTGTAATTTTTTTCTGTATGAGTTGAATGACGATGATTTGTGTTATGCCCGCTGTACATCCCGCCGCCGAGTTCCGGTATATCTGTATAGTATCGGTGCCTGAAATGCTTGGTATTGTTGTTAATCCATTAATCGATTATTTTTCATAAATTCTCAAAAATCAATACTACAGATTAGATTATATCGATACTACAGATACATAATCGATTAATAACCATTGATATAAACGATTACCTTTGTTGATTAAATCGATATAATTTATATCAACCCATTTCAATAATCGACTAATTGTTTGATATTGCAATTAATAATCGATTAATTGTCAAAAATCGATTAAATTTATTATATCAATACTTTCGATATCCTAGATTATTTAAAAAAAAAACAAATTTGATTAATCAATTATCAGGCAATAATACCCTACGGGGTACCAATTACCTAAAGGGCATATTTAGAATGTTGGTGGGCGTAAAGTGGTAATGGAATCAAAATAGTGATAGGTTGCTAGTCGCATCGCCTACTGATAGGTATGGTTCTTGAATTTTCGCCCACTTCCTCGGCCGGCTTATATGGTCTGCGCGGGAAGAGAAGCAGTAGTACATTCCACGTATGTACTTTTCTCCCAGATCAGCATTAAAGAAATAAGATGTTAAAGACAGACAAAATTGTCAGAAAAAGTCAAAATTACAACACCCTCTTTTAGAGTCGGGAGTTAAAAAATAAAATATCTAAATAATAAAAATCGAAACCTCGGGGAATTTGGGATTATTTAATACACGGCAACATTGAGCACCGAGCGGTACTTCGCGCCATATTTTAGGGTTATATTATTTTTGTGAATAATTTATGTCCATATTTCGAAATAATACAATACTTATTGATGGTATGTAATACCAGTATCTTCCTTATTTCTTTTAGTATTATTCTTACACAGTTTGACTACGCAAACTGCACATTTTGCGTCTACTTTTACATTAAATTTTATATTTATCTAGACATCCAACTCACTCATCGGTCGCGGCATGACTGACGCGGGTATGCCGCAACCATGCCGATTTCGGCATGGTTTTAGTTGCGAATTTATGTAGTATGTCGACGGTATCTAGTCGTAGCGCAGCGGAGACCAATTATTAATCTATGCACACATCCTTTCTATTATTAATTCGATTGCATAATTCATTCAGAAAATACAATATTAAAAAAGATCCCGTTAGCTAAATCTATGATATAGACCATGGAAGTGATAAGTACCATGTTTAAAAGTATAAATTGCTTTCATTGATATATGTTGAGAACTTATCAACCATGTCACGTATACAGATGTCAATAGCAGATGAAAAGTGTCGGGCAAACCGACAACATTCCTGTCGTCCGATCAAACATGTAGGTCGCAAACCATGTGTGATGAGTTTTTAAACCTAAGCCTAAAAATCTGTGGAATATTTATGGGTAGAAAGTTAAAAATGTGTTTGTATTTTATATTAAATCATTTTTTCTAGATTTATAAGGCAGATATTTATATTTGAGTTTGAAAAAAATGCTTTTATGGCCATTAACGACTCTGAGTACGGCTGTTTGACACTATTCAATAAGACATTAATTAACCACAGAAACTAAAGATGAAATCACAGTTCACTAATATCTTTAATGTATTGAACGACATTAAAAAAAATCAAATAATAAAGGTGAAATCATTGACATGGTGAACTGGTGGATAATGTCATTTATATTGATAATGGTCAATTTATTTAAATTAGGAAGGAATTTCGTGGTTTTGGTAGTTTCCGTGAAAGAAGCTTTCACCATATAGTCATAGATAGACTGAAAGTTTCTCAAATCTCTCGGAGTTGGAAAAAATAAACCAATGACTTCTAAACATCTTGACCTTAATGACCTTAATAAAAATTTGTCATCTTCATTCTTATTGGATAGCAATGACAAACTGAATACGTTAAACTTGTCTTCACTTCCAACTCCAGACATCCCTTTTCATTTAGTTAGGTGGCTGACAGTGATATTCATAAATGTGTGCTATCAGTATCTTTAAATGCGGTTGGCACTGATAACATTAGTCGTAATATGATCCTGCCAATAATTGACATAATTCTCCCTATTATCGCTATCATCGTGAATAATTCCCTGTCATCGGTATATTTCCCTAAGCTTGGAAAAGTGCAAATATAACCCCTATTCCAAAAAAAACCAATCCCTCTACAATGTCAGATTTTAGACCTATCTCTATACTTCCATTCCTTTCAAAAGTCTTCGAACGGTTAATCCAACAACAACTTAGTTCCTTTCTGATCAAAAACAACCTTAATCCATTTGAATCCGGATTTCGCTCAGGCCATAGTGCGACTACTGCCTTGGTGAAAATCACAGACGACATCCGATACGGCCTTAAAAACTCACAGGCGACTGTATTAGCACTACTCGACTTCAGTAACGCCTTCAATACTGTCGATTTTGATGTACTTTTAGCCCTAATGCGAACATTGAACATATCTCCTTCAGCTATTGACTGGTTTCAGTCCTACCTATGCAGACGCCGACAACGAGTGCGCATTGAAAATGACTTCTCTTCCTGAGATTAACTTCTTCAGGTGTGCCACAAGGTGGCGTGCTTTCCCCTCTGTTATTCGCTTTATTTATCAACTCTATTTCCTTTCAGCTCCACTTTACCTATCACCTCTAGGCAGATGATCTACAGATTTATTGTCATGCCCATCTAGATGATCTCCCCAATGGTATAAATAAAATAGATCTGTCTCGGATTTCTGATTAGAGTAAAGCACATGGACTTATCGTCAATCCTGCTAAGACTCAAGCTATCATTCTGGGTGGTTCTTGTAATATGCCTAGAATAGATTGGCTTTCCCTTCCACCCATTATTTTTTATGGTAAGCAAATAGAGTATAACGAGAAAGTCAAGAACCTTGGTATAGTTTTCGATAAACATCTTACATGGTCTCCTCAGATTGCGGAAGTTAGTAGGAGGATATTTGTTTCAGCTCGATCACTTACGTGCCTTAAGAAATTTCTTCCTACTGCTACTAAAACCTCACTTGCACAGGCCTTACTCCTCTCTATCCTAGACTATGCCGCCTCATGTTATCCCGATCTCTCTGAAGAGATCTGCAATAAACTTGAGCGCCTTCAAAACTTCTGCATTAGATTCATATTTGGATTACGCAAGTATTATCATGTTTCTTCTTTCCGCGTGCAACTCAAGTGGCTTCCGATTAGACTTCGTCGTAATTATTATATTCTGTCGCTCCTGTTCACTATACTCTTTGTTCCTTCGTCACCTCATTATCTAAAAGAGCGCTACACCTTTCTCCATCAAGATGCTCGTAGTATCAACGCCCTTCGCCTTAAAACTCCAACTCATACTTCTGCTGCATACTCTAAATCTTTCACTGCACAAGCAGCACGTCTCTGGAATGCTTTGCCTGAAGATATTCGCACTGCTCAGACTATAACCAGTTTCAAAAGTCGCTTGAAATAATACTATCTCTCACTTTGACTTGATACTGCTGTTATTTTCGCTTAGATATTCATACGATAGGATATGAATGTTACATTAATTAAAGTTTTTATGTATGTTTATTTTATATGCAATATTTGTGTATGTTTATAATTTTCAAGTATATCTGTTGTTGTTTCTCTTTCACCTCATAAGGGTTGACTGGAAGAGATTGCCTAGCAATAAGTCCGCCTTTGCTCATATTATGTTGAGGTCTTTGTAAATGTTATATTATTTGTTAGTGTATGTGGGCAATAAAGATATTTTGTATTGTATAGATTATTTAAAGAAGAATGAACTGGGGTTTATTTTATTATTGTTATTAATTTTCTTTCGTGTTTTATCTTCAAAACGCAAAAATTTTGAAAACATCAATATGTGTGTGGTCTATGATGTTCATTGTTAATTTAATTATAATACAAAAAAATTACATAATATTTTTGATTCTAAGAAACATATCCTAAAAATACATGGAGTTAAAAATAGGCTATGAACTAATGATAGCCATAATGAAAACGATTAATAAATCTTCGCTTCCTGGTATTAATTGCAGTTTTTTGTTCACCACAGATTGCACATAGAGATATTCAAATTTGCATATATTTAAATATATAAACAAGAAGTTTACATTTAATTATGACTTATCGTAAGGTAAAAATAAGAACTAAGAAATTCTAATAAGTACCACTTTTAGTCACACATCTATCTTAATTTAAGTTAGTATTTAGTTTAGTTAGGTAATTAGGTTTCCCGTCAGACATAGACCCGATGAAGAAGAAGGTAATTAGGTAACCCAGACCTCCTACACCACCGCTCACCCTACCATTCGTCCTGTGTCGTTAGTGTTCTACAATCCTGAACAAAGATGGGCATCCAGTGTGTTTACGAACAAATAACCCTCGGTAATTGCTCTTAGCACTAAACCTCAAGCCGCAGATAACGTGGCATAAGAAATACAATGTTTTTCAGTTGTTTTCACTAACACTTTAGGTCATAGACTTCGTATATGAATCTAGATGACGAGATCTGTCGTCAAAATCTGGGCGCACTTGCCTCTGTCCTTGTTCTGTGGACGACTTGATGGATCCAAATTGAAAAGTTTTGAAGGGAGCTTCTCCATAGGCTAACTACATCTGAACATGGGTCATGGACACGAAAAGTATATATATATATAATTTTATATATATAGTAAATAACCAATAACTAACATGATAGGATAAAACCAAGTAAAGTAAGAAAGTACCAGTAAACAATGGGCCTGCTATCGTGCTCCAGCTGCTCTGCAACATGTACCCGGGCGGATTTGACAAAAGAAGAAGACCCGTACCGCCAAATATGTGACCATGATTAAAAGCATAAAGCTCTGAAGTGTAAGCTGCAATGCAACTGGCAAACACGCTAGGGTAAAATGAGGCTCTTTTGTAACATCATCATCAGCTTTCTATAACCCACTGCTGGACATAAGCCTTCCCCTGTCTAGGTCAAGCATCTCTTTCCTTAGCCATAGCAATCCAGTTGCTGCCTGCTATTTTTCTGGTATTGTAAACCCACATAGCAACTGGATGTTCATTATACCATCAACCTCGTATTTCCTTTGCTACATGAACCTCCTGAAAAATGAGTTGAAAGGAATAACTAGGTGTTTCATTCAACAGGATTGATACCCATGCAGAGACGATAGTTTCTACCGAAGCTCCCTGGTAAAAGGAGTTCTGCAATTTTTTATTTCTTCTTTATGTAACTTAGCAAACATGGCAGTAAAGCCCCAAAACACACATGTACTGGTATTCGGCATGGCAATGGCAACCTTGCTCAAGAATAGTTAAAAACGAGTTATGATGATAGGAATATCGGCAAAATTGAACATATAAGATAATACGAAAAGTGACAAATGAAAAGTTTGGATTGAGGATTTTTCCAATAACATAAAAAATCCTGAAACTGTTATAGTTTACCTCAAAGATGGCAATCA
The DNA here is from genome assembly GCA_947363495.1 of Euzophera pinguis. Lineage (NCBI taxonomy): Eukaryota > Metazoa > Arthropoda > Insecta > Lepidoptera > Pyralidae > Euzophera > Euzophera pinguis. The sequence goes on from OX376171.1 coordinate 9,754,346, forward strand.
ATAAACTGAGCGCAGCGTCACGGCCAGGCATGGGATGATAAATCGTCACTCAAGTTTTTACCAAAAGACAAAGTCTTCGAAAAACCATTTGGCCAAGAACGGATTTATCGTAAACCGTATTAAGAGCCTAAATCGTGTTATTTATTGCAAATGTGGTTAGTAAAGTTTTATCGTGTAATAAAATGAACACGAAACACGAGTCTGTCTGTCTTATTGTATGCAAATGTGGGTCGTAGGTGGTAACTTTATGAATGAGATGAGAAAAATATACCTAATGAAAATTTCTGTAGGTAAAGGTAGTGTTTGTTTCAAGTTTTGTTCATTATCCTCATCATCATCAGCTTACAACAACCTACTGTTGGTGATAAGAATCCCTCTGTCTACGCAACTTTCTCTATCTCTTTTTGCAAGCGATTTTCCTAATATCTAGCCTGCTTACATATTTTTGATATATCTTACGAACGATATTTCTTTAAATCCTTAAGTAAATAACCTTTGGAAGTTCAATGATTTTTGTAACATCAAAATCCAATTAGCTTTATTGACTCTACTTTAGGCATAATATCGATTTCCAAGGCAAAGGAAAACATTTAAGCGATTTTTATGTTGCTTGATGTTTTCTGCCAGTGACTGGAATATGACGACCATAAATCAGGCATATGTATTTCCTTTTCATACATAATTTTCTCAATAAGGGAGTAGGTGCAGTATTTGAATGCAACTCTTCATTTTTTTCTATGCTAGCTTATATGCTTATTTTAAAGGGTCTTGTTAACTAATATATTAGATAAAAAAATACAGTTTTTTTTGTTTAGGTCTAAACTAAGATTGTATAAAGAAGAGCTGCTACTAGAGCGTTAAGTTTATGCACATTATTTTTTTATGCTTATACTTGTTTACTGTAGTTAACAAGTGTTATTGTACTCTACACCTATCATCCGACATCGATTGGTTTACAGTTATAAATAAGTTTTCACTACACCAGTGCGTAGATTGTAACAATAGCATGAATAACATAAACCTGAAATAGATGCTTCAATAAAGTTGGTCATTTCATAATTCATACACACGCGATCCATGTCAAACAAAGCTCAACGTGACTAAGGCACGGTCACATCACAGCACGCGGTCTACTCGTATCAACTGTCGCAAAACAGCGATTCCCAACCGGACAATCCCGTTACATAACACACCTGCATTCCAAATTCGCTCACCGTACACCGGTACTTACTGCATCGATTAAGTCACCTCTCAGCTGACAATAATTGCACTGATTCGATTGGGTCCGCGATATAAGTCGATATATACGCCGGTTCAGTTCGCGTGCTCGAGAAACGCGCGGCGCGGGGTCGATGTGGGGTGGCGGGTGAAGCTGCAGACTCACCGGATGATTACATAAGTCGCAAGACGGGAGACGGACACGTGTGGCCCCTCCGGGGCATGAAGCGCGACTGGAGGCTCGGGCGCCGCCCCGCGTCAATTCAGCCACGAGGAGCGCCGCCGCCATCCAGACGCGGAGGCTTCACGTGCGATTCATACTAGAAACGGGGCTATTAAACCTTAACTCTGAGGCAGGGATTACCTGCTTTGTGGAGATTCTAATGTGAAATTACCTAATGTTTGTCTGAAATCTAACTTTATGGATTTGGTTATCTAAACTTAAATAAACTTTTATACTCTGATCGCGATTGCCTTCGTTTGTTGATACGGGAATGGATTTATTTACCTGTCGAAATGTTTCCCGACAAACAAGGTCTTTTTTAAAGAGCTCGATGAGCGACAAGCGACGGCGAGACACGACCAGTATTGGATTAGTCACCATTAGTGGCATTTTCTGTCTCGAACTCCTCCGTCCTTCGGAAGGCACGTTACGTCCCGGGAGTTATCGATACACGGTAGTCATTAAGATGTATCATATTTCCAGCCAGCCTGACAATGTTGGCCACTAACCATTGAGAAAGGAACGTCATTTATAGGAGTTTCGATGCTCTTTGCCACTAACACACCTCGAGTCATGTTCCTGTTAGGCCTGGTATCCCAATAACAAAGTATTATGGAGGCCAGACAGCAATCGCTCCACTGTAATAACCTGTGCCGCTAAAACAAGGACGACGACTTACAGTATACCCTAGGCTCACAAAAACACTTGGACAAAGAAACAAGGTACTTATTTTTAAGGATGAGTGAATAAACTTCATCTACATGGATGAAGAGCGGTTTTAATCAATCAACGTATTAAAATTGCTCTACATATAGCAGCTAACAAATTCTTAAAAGACCTGCGAAGTCTCGGAGTTTAGACTGACGGCACAATTCCCGGCGGCTAACAGCTGACCGCAAAATAGATCGGTTTTTTAAATAAGTATTTATTTTTTCCGTTAGATCATTTGCTTTTTTCATTCGAATGATTTCCTGAAAATATAAAGTTATTATATTACTAATTTTGAGAAGAACTTATTTTGTAACATTTTACGAGAACAGCTCAACTACAATTTAAACCAACGGAATTTTAGGAAGTACATGTTACTCTAAAAAAAAAGTTAGTGTATAAAAAGCATGATCATCTTTTGATTCAAGGTTTGGCTATATATGCAAACAAATAAAAAAGAAGAAAATTATACTGGCCAGTTGTAAAAAAGTTAAGAGTAAAAAACAATTGAATGGCGCCAAGTTGTCATTTTTCAGAGATCGTAATTGTAAGATGAATTTTGATAAACAAATAATAATTATATATTGTGTAATATTAGTTATTCAAAACAAAATATAGTTATTGTTATCTTATTATGCGAGTAAACTCAATTTTTTTAAATTTCAGCAGTTCTTTAACAGTTAGTCCCAGATATAAAGAGAATAGAAAAATCAATAAATAATATTTGCGAACACAAAAACGTCGTGTCGGTTGTCGGTCAAAGACTTGGTCAGTGTTGATCTCGGCAATTATTATTTCTATATAATTATAATTACTCCTAGGCAGGTCTCATAGGATCAAGGATAGGGTGCCGAAGACACCTCATCAAAACATAAAATAGCTTTTTACTACATCACAAAGTAGATCTTTGTTACCTGAATAAAAATAGTTTTAAATATGATTTGCAAGAGAATTTTCCCGGGTCACTTGATTTGGCCTGTTTTGACGTCTCTCGATAAATTCCGAACCAAAATTGGTCGGTGTCGCATAAATATCCACGAGTTTTTATTAACACAGACGCTGACAACCGCGTCAAAATTTAATTTGGATATTCTCAGTTACCTTACTACTATTTATACTTATATTAAATTGTTACCACAGTCGCTAGCGTCTACGTAAGTAAAATCTCATGGTTGAACCGTGCTTACTCTATAAGGAAGAAGGGATTTCATGTAGCTTCAAATGTTAATACATGAATATCTTATGCTGCCATAGTTACATCCATCACAACTCCTATTAAGTAATGCGTACGCGTCGAACTTTTTTTAATTTACTAATTAATAACTTGATTATTTATTAATGGGAAATGCAAAACAAATCAAACTTCTTTATTTTGTTTCTCAGCCACTTTTTACATCATGTACTGAAATAAATGTGGTCTGTTAACTCTGTAGCTAACAACTAAAAATATGTCCTAACAAACGAGGTAGTGTCTGGTCCTAGTACCTACAATCTATTTTCGTATAAGAGAAGAAAACAGCAATAGTGTTGTTGTTCGGGCTTTGAAATAGTATTATGTAACAAAATCCATATTTAAGCAAGGCTGAAGCTCTATAACCTTTTGCTACTCTTTATTTGAATCAGCGACATCTAGTGTCGAGTAGCAGTACTATTACACAATAGAAAGTACAAGCTCCATCTCTGTAAAACTTGAGATATCTCTTTGCAGTTCTAGAAGGTTTCAAAGCACTGATAATTGGTGCCATCGAGGACGAATTTCCAGATTATTTAACCTACTCTACAATAGGTTAGTGTGTCTTCTCTTCCCGACTTTTCCCTATACGGGGTTGCCGCCTCTAAGCTTTCTCGCTAGTTTGATCAAGAAACCTTTTTGATTTCCTAATTTCTGGGGTTATGCTCAACGTCTTCGTATACAGCTGGTAGGCATCCTCTTCCTCTCTCGCCCACTTCGATGGCCATCGGCTTGCAGGTTTTTTTTTATTTAGGGTATAAATATTACTAGACTTTAAGTTTTACTTAAATTAAGTTTACACCACTTCCAAAGCTTAAGTGTAAAAGAAGCGGTACAAACTGAACTGCAGCATTTTCTTCAAAAGCGTCAATTTACAAAAAAAAACTCTACTGTCGTAGACTGTTTTTGCGGCACTTCACGTGTCTTCTTCTTTTTATGAATATCATACTTTAAATGTAATAGATCGGTTTTTTGATATTTATTACCTTTGCAATCAATCATAAACTAATCTAGTTAGACCATAGAGTTGGACTTAGAATAGTGTCTTCAATGAATAGGTTATTTTTATTTACCATATTAAGGCCTGAAAATAATAATTATTTCTGAAGCGATCACTGGCATAATCTGCTCAATACCTGTCGGAAGGAAGTACAAGAAAATTGACTACCCTAATCACTACACCTATATCATGAACTTTAAATTAAAATAAAGTAAGTCATTCATACAACATTTTAATTTAGGAATAAATTATTACAAAGAGAAAATGATCTTTACATTTTACCAATAAGTAAGACTTACAATAAATTCTTAGAATAATATTCAATAGGCCTTTAGACCACAATATGAAGGAAAATTAAAAATGTTGAGTAGTCTGAGAGCGCGAACCCTTCGAAGCGTGAGAAAACTAGTGAACGTACAGTCAGCTTCAAAAGTGCATGCACAATTTTCAGATTAATATGTACTACAGATTATTGCATGCGCGTTTATGCAACGCATGTTTTGAAGCTGACCGAAGATATTTTCTAGCATTTGGTGGGAAGTAGAGAACCTAATGATGTCTAGTTGAGAACCTTATTGTAAACTATATTCTCAAGATATTGATTTGAAATGTAAATCATATATATACTCTTAACTACTCTTTCCATCGGTATAACTGCCTCCGTGGTCCAGTGGATAAGGCTTTCTCCTTCGACCCGGAGTTGGTGGGTTCAATTCCCACCGGAAGCATCCTTTGTTTAGTTGTTTCCAGTTTGGTTAGGACTTTGCAGGCTTGAATCATCTGATTGTCTGATAATAAAGATGATTCCGTGCTTCGGAAGGCACGTTAAGCCGTTGGTATATCTTAGGAACCACGTCAGAGGCCGAGAGGCGATTCCGAACAACTCTGACAGCAGGGGGGTGTACATGGTCGATAGCCAATGCAACCTACACGAAATGATGATGATGATGATCGGTATAAGTATTATACTCCAAAAGGTATACATCAAATAATAAATCAAATAAATAATAATCGCCAAGTATAAGAAGCAAAAACAACTACATAACATAATCTGCTATGATTTTAAGCTCTTATAATGGTCCACATTAGAAAAAAAACTCTAGGATTTTTACTCATAATTTAAATATAAAATACTTAGTAAAATTGCAACTGTTTCTGCACTTAGGCCAAAAGTTATAAAAAATAACATTAGTAGTCATTTTCATATGCGAATCCTACTAACTTCATACATTGTATACAAAAATCATATTTTACTATTCAATTGGCACAAGTCAAGATATTTTAAAATTGAACTTTTTCGAAATCTACCCGTTCTTTAACAAACTTCATCAAAATGGGTATATTTAGTTTTCTTTTTCTTTGTTAATATATTATTTTATTACAATTTAGATAAAAAAAAAGTATATACAAATACATGTCAATATTTGACACGTATTTGTTTATATTTTTTACTGTATTAATTGACTTTGAATCATTTATTAGTTTATAGCCCGACCAGGAAAATAGCAGCCTTGGCCATATTGCGGAAAAATATTAGAACTAATTTCTTTTACTGGCAAGTAGGTTTTCAAGTAACAGAGACAGGAGTGGACCTTGTGAATTTTGTGATCATCAAATAAAAATATTTATAATAATGGTAAAAATAATATATACTAATGAAAAAAAGTGATATAAAAAATGTTATTCTATTTCATGCGAATGAAAACGAGGGATTGATTTCTATTTCATTAAATGGCATTGTCAACTTTATGGTTGACATGGCACATACAACAAGTTGCCACCTAAAGGCGATCAGTAGCGACGCCAATGCAGGGTTTTTATTTTCTAAGTCGGGCTATAATTAGCAATGTTGTCAAACTAGAACGATTCACAACATAGTTAAACATCAAAAGTACAGTGAACCTCAAAAGTGCATGCATAATTTATAGAACAAAAAGTTATATTTTTATACAATAAATGGTTTTGTTTTAATTGTATGTGTAGATTAAACATGCACTTTTCAGGCTGACCGTCCAATAATGAATGAATTGTTTTATTTTTTACCCGTATCGTTACATAAGACCCAAAATTAAACTCAGTGGTTGACAAATCTTTAGTAGTATTAGGATCAATCTTATACACCACAAGTATTAAGATGTTTGACGTCACTGTGTCTTATAATAAATCCCAAAAAAAACATTACATTCTTACTTAAAACAGAGAACTCTAATCTTAAACACATCACTCAATTAGCGATTACATCGCTGTTAAAAGTTAGTGATATGATTTTTTACTATATTTTCAATTGACAGATCATTGATTCATTGTTTTGAATAATATACAGAAATATTTATCAAACGATGTATTTATGTGAATGAATTGTATGACTTTTAAGCTGTTTTGCAACCTGGCAGCAATAGATTTATGAAGCCTGAAGAATTTTTTTTTACTGGCGCCTATAGTAGTTTCCCTTTTTTCGAACTAATTACTAATTAAATTAGGCTATTTCGAATTAGGATTATGCAGGTAAGAACAATTGCAAGAGATAACCTCGGTTGTTGATGTAATTATTAAAAAAAAAACCTCACTTGTTATAGGAATAAAATACAGTAAACATGGAAAACTGAAATTAATTCCCATACGATATTTTCTATGTTGTGCTCTGGACAAATATTAATTTAATTTAAATAAATACAGGTACACTTTTAAGCAACAGTGATAAGTACGAAATATATATCTAGCCATTAAAGTTATCAGGCCGGTAGATTATGATTTAGAACCTTAATGCAGAGTCCGAACGGACATTAATTTGGATGACTATACTTTGTGAAAAGTTAATATGAATAAACAATTACAAGCTAAACAAAGGTACTGTATTATTTTAATAGACATCATTGTATTTTCAAATAGTGAAAAAATATTTGAAGTTACTTTATACTCTTAAATTAATCCAAAATCGAGACTCTTTTGTGAACAATTCATCTTCACAATTCGAATTAGAAGACGAATTGCCCGTTTTTTTCATATCATTGACATCATTGTCACAAATTAATTATTTACGGAGACAACAGAGCGCTTTTAGAAACCTATGAGATTTTGGTTTAGATTTTTTCGGCGAGGACGTTGGTACTCTGTGATATCTTGACGACTGCATCGGAATGACAAGCTCCAGGACAGAGGCGTCATCATCTTCATCAGATGCAGTCAGTTCCACTTCGTAGAGTGGAGGGGAGGACCGGTCTAGGCTGTCCATGGACTTGCGTTTGTCTTTCTGGCCAGGCCAGGAAGCAATGTCGATGGGATCTTGTCCGTTCTTCATGACTTTCTGGAAGTAAATAAGTACATTTTTATTTGTTTTTCAAGAACATGTCGCATATTTATATCATCATCTTAAGAGTATGAAGAAATCTTAAGAAAGTTTTTTTTTTTGTGTCTAATTTTCCCTCCATAAGTAGCTTTAGACATAAAATAAGATGTGCCAGGCTTCTGGCGTTTGAGTAATCGATAATATAAAAAAGTAAGTAAGGTATTAAGTGTTATTTAAGATTTTTAGGCTGTAGCTAAATTTTAATGCTTACTAGCGTCAGGAATAGGTGGGCATTAGGGATATGGCACTTACCCAATTTTCATTATTTTTCGAAGACTGCCACCATCGTCTGTTCAGGTGACCTTCATCACTGCTGCTAGCTTCGTTCTGAAATGTATGAGATAATAAATTATTACTATTTGCTACATGATAGCTAATGAATAGAACGAACTCATCAATGTCTAGCAATCGACGTTGTTCGGATTGCCGAAACTATGTTGATGTATAATAATAGACTTGTTAACTGATAAAACTATATTTTGAACCACACACGGCAATTTGCAACAAAAGTAAAAGATGATGTATGATAATGAGTAACGCGGCGGCGGCGGCGGCGCTCTTGATGAGCGATAGCGAACTGAATATGAAATGCAATTAATTTAGGTGAATGACGTGAAAACGCTGACTATTTACGATTGCTTGCTGTTACAGACGTATATAAAAAGATATAGGTAATTAAGAGTGTAAGGTCTCCCGAAAGGATTAAGAATTACTACAGTAACAGATGTGGTCTTCGATAAGAATAATTGTTATACTTTAGTACGATATGATGTGGTCCTATTTATTTTATTTTGTTTTTATTGGGGAAGCAAACAGTTACATGGTACAATAAAATTAAACACTGACGGGAGGCTGCGCTGAACAGGGAACAGTAGTTGTGATCTCTTGTGTCGGGGACAAAATGCTCTTTGGGTCGCTGAGCCATCGTAGTAGTAGTAGTGAGTAACATAAACCAAACCAGTTTCTTCTTAACTAATATTACAAAATTATCATTGAAAAGAAAAGGAATTATTGTAGGAGTCAACAAACAATATAAATACGATTTACCAGTAGTTCATTGTTTTTCGTTTTTTGTCGTGGCCACCAAGGCCTCATTTGATCTTCATCACTGCTGCTTCCCTCGCTCTGAAAATAAAAGGTAACAAGAATAAATCAATCATTAATTTGTCATATTGTTATCTAACACTGATCTAGAAGTAATAAGGACCTATTTGTAATTTCTTTGTGGCTAGTCCGTCAGGTTAGGAGCCCTCTTTAATATTTATTTTATTCTGTTTAAAGTATTATTTGTTATAGCGGCCACAGAAATACATCATCTGCGAAAATTTCAACCGTCTAACTATCACGGTTCATGAGATACACCCTAGTAACAGACTGAACATTGACTGAACTGAGACAAAGTCTCAGTAAGAGGATCCCGTTTTACCCTTTGGGTATGCAACTCTAAAAATAACTGCGCATGAGAAGGAATAAAAAAAAAAAAAAACTTTGATAAAATATGTAGTTGCAAAAGTAGTTAGTCATGTAATCGTTATTGCCACTACAATTGTAGTTAGTAATCGAAATGTTCCAACTACTTTTTCGAATACTTTTCGTAATCGAGTAGTTGCAACTACGAACTGCAAAATGTAATCGTAGTTAGTAGTTGGTAGTTAGATAACCTTTTGCCCAACTCTGCAGAGTATACAGGGAAAATTATTTTACTTATATCAGTTCACTTAAAAAAATATTAAACAATTATAGTATTAAATCAATTCTAATCAATCATTTATTTATTTGTTAAGCATAGGTACATAATTTAGATACAAATAACAGTACTTACAGCCCTTTGAGAGGAAATCACCTAATAACCAGTAGCCCTATATAACACAGATAGTGTTCAACCATAGCAATACCTACTTGATTATCAGCCCTGTCCCTTCTAGCTCTGCCTGTGTCGTCACTGTCGATGCCGCTGTCATCTGGCTCAGATGTCCGTCCAGTGGTTTGGTTACACTACCACCTTTATATCTGAGTTCATCCTTAGCAATACTTACTTGATTATCAGCTCTGTCCCTCCTAGCTCTACCTGGGTCGTCACTGTCGATGCCGCTGTCATCTGGCTCAGATGTCCGTCCAGTGGTTTGGTTACACTACCACCTTTATATCTGAGTTCATCCTTAGCAATACTTACTTGATTATCAGCTCTGTCCCTCCTAGCTCTACCTGGGTCGTCACTGTCGATGCCTCTGTCATCTGGCTCAGATGTCCGTCCAGTGGTTTGGTTACACTACCACCTTTATATCTGAGTTCATCCTTAGCAATACTTACTTGATTAACAGCTCTGTCCCTCCTAGCTCTACCTGGGTCGTCACTGTCGATGCCGCTGTCATCTGGCTCAGATGTCCGTCCAGTGGTTTGGTTACACTACCACCTTTATATCTGAGTTCATCCTTAGCAATACTTACTTGATTATCAGCTCTGTCCCTCCTAGCTCTGCCTGTGTCGTCACTGTCGATGCCGCTGTCGTCTGGCTCAGAAAACAAGCGGATCAGATGTCCGTCAAGTGGTTCCACTTCCGCCGCCAGTTTGCTAGATTTTTTGTATCTTCCTTGAAGACTCCTGAAAATAGAGTTTTTGATGTGAAATCATTATCATCATCGGGCCTTCTTCTGGACTGTGTCAAGTCATATATAGCGGCCGTCTGCCTAATGGACCAGTTTAAAGATGCCTATTTTCTTCTTCTTGCCTATCTTGCCATCTTTATAAAAGTTGGGATATTTACATTCTTAGGCTTCAAATTAAAATAGGTATTTGTCCACATCCCCATCTAAATTACAGTTCAGTATTTAAATTAAATAATAAAATACAATATTCATATAAGTGAGCAATAAGTTATCACTTTACGAGTTAGCTTCCTTTATATTGTGTTACAAAAATAAAGTACTTGTTCCAATCTGTGAAAGTAGAATAAAACCAAAAAGCATCGAAATCGCACATGGATAAAGGTTCCTTTCTCAATGAATATAACTAGGGCATAGACCCTCAATTTGAGAATTGAAAAGGTACTGGCACTACAGACTTAACAATATCTTAAGTTATCATGTTTACACGTGGCAATTCGTGGCCATTTCCACTGGACCTTCTTCAAATACCACTCATCAAATCAACGACGTACAGATCAATTTTTGCTACACAAAAAACCGGATGAAATTAATTTGGTAAAACGACACTTCACGTCCCACATAAAATGGGGAAAACTAGAAATAATTACCGAATATTGTAGAGAAATTGCCTTTTGTCTATAGTGGACCAGCTGGCTGGTAAAATACTGTGGACCTTCACAGTACTCGTCTTACTCCCTTCTTTTCACCCCGTTGTCATGGATACGGAACCCTGCGCGCGCAGCGAATTTACCTTACAACTGCTGTCAAATTTATTTACGAATCCAGACAACTTTTCCCAACAGTTATATTTTCATAAAAATAGCATGTTTTGTTATTTTTGTAAATAATATTGTTTAGAATCATGGCACCGAAAAAGGTAAGAGTTGAATTTCTTGTTTTAATAATAAGTGTGTTTCAGGACTTTCATGGTTACTACGAATCAAAAACCTTCAAATTTCATATTTTTACTTTTTTTCTATAAATCTAAGTATAATAATCAAATTTTATAACATTATCTGTAGTTAGAAGCTACAAGCCTTTGATTTTTTTTTATAAAAGCTATTTCTAAGCGATTTCTCAAAAAATAAAAAATATTATAGACAAAAACTCCCATCGATCAAACACTTACCTTATCAAAAGCTTACTAACGTTACTAAAACGATACTGTCCAATTGTTTCATATATAATTCGTATAGCTATTTTGTAAACTTGCATTGAACACTCGTAATCATTACTTGATAAACAGAATTTTACATAAAAATTACAACTTTACAGTCCAGTCATATCGCCAACCAGATCTATATTTAAAAAAGAAATGATTACATTTAGTTACAATTACACGTCCATACTGAAAATAATATTTTAACATTTGGTTGTGCTGATAACTATGTAAATCTTATTATCACCTTGTGATGTAGATTAGAAACATACACTTTTCGTCATACAAACATTTCAATATGAAAAGAGACGTCGACTTATGAACTCCTACATACTTGAACATTTAGCCGGATGTTTTCAGTTATGAGGTTCCTCGTATTATTTCTAGACACGATGCTTTGAATGAGACAAATATTATGAAGAAATTTTATGAAAAATTGGTACTGATATGAATAAAAGACTTAGTTTTTGCTATAAACACCTAAGTTAGGAATTCTAGATAAAATATATACGTTGAAAATTTACAATGAATTATCCCAATTGAAAAGATGGAGTCCTGCTGATGTTCGTTCATAACAACCTCATTATGTTTAATTTTATTTAAGAGATGACAACTTAACGTTATCAGCCGCTCTCAGAGACGTTAATATTGGCTAATATAAATTCTTCAACTCATTGTTAGTTAATTTTTTCGCTGAGGGAGATTTTTTTCTTATTATTTGACAATATGTAATCCATAACATCTTTAAGTGCAGCTGTATATTTTCACAAAATGATTATATTGCTACCGTTTATATTTGTCAAACCATAAGTTATGCAACAAATTATTCTTGTTGTTGATTTTAATGATCAATTACAATTTTCTGTATCAATTCTTTATAAGGGACTAATATTAACAACTCTATTTAGCTGCCTAGTCCACAAGGGATCAGTAAGGCTTTGCAATTGCCAGATATTTGGCGAAATAAGTCTACTGAAAAATCCTTGGGGCTTCTTCTTAAACGGATAAGAGTGAGTACCGTCATCTGAGCTTAGCATGACAGCGGCTCATTGTAAATACGACTCGACCACTATGTGAATAATGTCTATGTTCGTCCGTCGTCCCACCACATGTTTTGTCCAATGTTTGGCTGTTGGTGCAGGCATATCAGAATAATTCTCTTTGACCATGCTTTGAACGGAATGTTGGCTGTTTTGCGTGGATATGTTGGAGCCAACACGCCTTGTGACGTCATTCATGTCTACTACCATTTTGTAAATATGTGTGCTCTCTTACGTGTTACATACTTTGTATTTTTATAAAGATATGTTTTATTTCTATTTATTTCATTCAATATGTGAAACTGCACGCACTTTGTGACTATTTTGTCTTGTCTAATAGAAATAGCATGTAAAGGTAAGGATGGGTAAAAATACTAATTGTCGTCATGTATGCCATTGAATACTACTTTATATACAGTGGTGGTCGTATAATTAGAAACACTACCAACGGTCCTTGACATTATGTAAGACACTTCACCGCAATCGTTTTTATTTTGGAATTAAACAATAAATAGGACAACAATAAGTTCACCGATTTATCATTTATTAGAAAAACAATATAAATCCCACTACACAAGTGCAGTTTCAATGTTACATTACGGACAAACATTTAAAACAGTTTTTAGGTATGAACAATAAGGTCAACTAATTAGAAACAACAACAAAAATGTATAAAAACAATATTTTTAAGTATTAGTCATTAGTATTGTGATTTACGAAATAGCTACTATCCACAGCCTGACAATAGTTATAATTAATATTTAGTGGCGTATCTCTTATTTTCAATAACAGCTCTGCAACGACGTGGCATTGATTCAATCAATTTCATACATTTTTCTAGGGGAATTGAATTCCATACTTCAACAAATGCTTCATATAGTTCGTTTTGACTGCTGTTACGTTTGTTTGAGACTTTCTTTTTAACAATATACCAGAGATTTTCTATCGGGTTTAAATCCGCACTATTTGCTGGCCAGCCTAAAACGCTATACGCTGTTCGCTAAGAAAACATTTGACGCTATTAACCGTGTGTTTAAGGTCATTGTCATGCTGAAAGATCCAGGTTACAGGCAAATGATTGTCCGAGTAGAGAATCATTGTGTGTTCTAAGACATTTTTGTATTGCCATTGATCCATTGTACCTTCAATCTTCCGAACGGATCCAACTCTACATTCGGAAAAACACCCCCAAACTTTAATGTTACCGCCACCGTGCATGACTATACTCCTTGAGTATTTGTAATTAAAAGCATTGCTTACAGGACGTCTAATATAGCTCTTTTCATCGGAATTTACCATATTTATTTTATGAAAATAACACTTTTTTCCATTTTCGTACCGTCCAATTAACATATTTTTTAGCGAATAATAATCGCTTCTCTCGGTGTTGCTTGGTAAGAAACCGTACCTTTCGAGAGGTTCTTCCAAACAATTTAGCTTCCACTAATCTTCGGCGTATCAGTCTTGATGACACGTTTCTCGGGTCATCAGGCGAAAGAACTTTATTTATAATCTGGTTGGAACCTTTAAATGGTCTTTTTTAGCAACACAAACGATTAGCGTATCTTCTCTGGGAGAGGTTTTTGTTGGCCGGGCCTTTCTAAGAACATTTTCAACAGTTCCATGTGTTTTATAATGATCAATTGCATTAAAAACTTTCTTAACAGAACAATTTAAATGCTCAGCTATTCTTCTGTACGCCCACTTTTGATCTACACCGAGAAATTTTAGTCGTTTTGGACCCATCGTCCAGTAACTCCATTCATGCAACTGAACAACTTTCCCCCAAATACATGGGTCAAAATATGGAGTAAATTTTTGGACCTCCCATACAAAATGTCTCATCACGTGACCTAACTTACTATGGGAAGTCCAAATTTGTTTTTCATGTTTCGAGCTATGTTCCTTGGGGAAATTTGTTCGGTTGCATGAATGAAGTCATTGGACGATGTAATAATGTAAATTAAAAATTATTGGCCTAGTGGACGCGTCACAATTTTTATTTTTGCCCATTTCGAACAAAATAAAATTCAGATTACATTTTGAACTGCCGCCAAAATAATTAAAGCAGCCAAGAAAGCCAATTATAAAAAAGTGCTATGGATGCTTTTTTCAAATGTTTCTAATTAGGCATACAAGCGGCCAGTATCAGAAAATAAACTCCTACATGTGTAAGACTCATTTTATAATTAAAAGTAAGATATGTTTTATTTTTATGCAATTAATGAGTTTTTTTATTTGAGTAGCTATTTTGCATGATTATTAATTATTGAATATATATATTTTTCACGAACATTTGTACGTTGAAGTTATACTTTCTTTATTCATAAGAAGTGTTTCTAATTATATGACCACCACTGTAGATAACGTTGCTATACTACTTAGTAGAACAACGTTTGTAAAGAACATTAATCCATTCCATTCCAATAAATTCGTCAAATAAGTCGTCTACAATCAGTAAGTTATCTTCAATTACAATATAAACAAAAGTACCTATAATAAGAATTCAGATTGCTTCTGAAAGCAAACAATTAAGGATTTTCTAAAAACTTACATTTTAGAGCACAAACGTTAGATAGATCCATTTATTGAACACTAGCTTTTTCCCGCAGCTCCGCCTGCATATAAAAGTAGTATGTTTGACCCCGGGTCTTCAACTATATTCATACCAAATTTCATCAAAATCAAAATCAGCGGTTTAGCCGTAAAAGCGTAACAGACAGACAGACACACTTTCGCATTTATAATATTAGTATGGAAGACAACAACTATGATAAAATCTTAGTAAGAGTGGCGTAAATATTCATGATTACGATTACAATGAGAATCAACCACCTGAATTCACGCGGCATTTATGTCAATCCCACACATTTTAAAGGACTTGCGAACATCGATATCATTTTGGACGTTTTCTAAGTCCTTCAGAAAGAATTGGATTCTCACACTCACCACCCATGTTTTTTTAGAGCGTGGCACCAAAGTTTTCTTGCTTTATTCCAATTTAATAAATCTCAAATAATAAAGACTTTGGGAATAATTTATCTTTTAGTTTTATACCTAACTTCAGTTTAATAATAACGTAGCCTCAATATTCAAAACATTCCTCTGCAAAGGAAAATCCAAAAGTTAATTTATTGATTATTCTTATTATTATTATTACTGATTATTCGATATTGAATAGATTATTATCACGGTAGTCATTACTATATAAATCAATATCTGCCGAACTGTTCATGATATTTGTGCTTCTACACGCAACGTGGACGAATCGTAAAACATTTGAAAGTTTAAGGCCATTAGGCAAAGGCAGGTTTTCAATTTTCGGAAATTCTAGCAGGATCAGACAAATCTGCACAAATCAAATCATTTATTTGTGAAAATACAGTACACAGTACGACGTACAGTAGATCAAAGCTTGGCCTAAGAGATTTCTTGATTTTATAATCCGTCATTCAGGATAGGGCAGGAGGTTCAATGATTACCACGACTAACCAAATTATCCGAAATCTTTGTTGGATAATCAAAATAATCTGTTTATTTTTCTTTACTTTTAATGATAAATCTCTAGAAATAATGTTCTATAGTCACTCAAACCTTTATATTCTAAACACACAGAACAGTATTTTTCGGACAATCGGATCCATGGAGTAATTACAAAGAGGAGATGCCGTAATAAGCGTTTTGTAAGAAAGTGTTTGTGAGGTTACACGGGGCGGAAGGCAGACGTGCGGGGTGATTGGTTTCGGCCGTCGCTCCAATCATGGAGCACGAGCAATGACAAGCTCCGCCCACTTTTGTGTCGGCGAGGCGCCAATGATCATATCACTGCGCCATTTCAAACGGCATCTCCTCTTTGTAATTACTCCATGATCGGATCATTGAAGATATCTGGGTACTTATATTGTCTAAACAAACTGGGAAATACAAAGAAAATTATGTATCTATCTAATGCCCATGACCTTTGGATTTTTACCGAATAAGGCAAATAATTAGACAACTAAACGAAAGCAGAGGATTAAAAGTCTATTTAAAGAACCGAAACAAATTTTATATATGACGGCAATGCCGTTCCGTGTTTAGCCAGTATAAGCTTTAAACTTGGGAAAGTTTCAAAGTTATTAGCAGTTACAAAGTACTTTAGTGGTTTCAGACTTTTAAAGGTCGAAACAATTTTTAAAAATACTTAAACTTATAAACTTAAACTAGGTTAGTCAACGTAAATATTGTAATTTTAATCTGCCATCCTAGCTTGAAAGGTACATATAAAGACAATTAGCCTAGCGCATCCAAACGTCCTATTTTTTAAATGTATGTCGAATGAAAACCGTTCGATAGTGAACAAAAATCATTCGAAATCAAACAAAAAATATTCGACTCACCGATTTTGCATAAGTCACATTTTTCAAAAATAGCACTCCAGGTGACCTTTTAAGTAAAAGTATTTCCTTGTGAATGTCATTATCATTCCAACTAGAATAATTCTACGTCCGAATCCGGCATCCTCCCTCTTATTCAAAGTCAATAGATGCAAAATAGACTGCCTCCACGAAATAGTGTATGGCTTAGCGCACTGTCTAAAAACAAACCGATATATTTACCTACTTAGACACAACGCTGAAGACATGTATACAATAAAACCGGGAATGACACTTTAAGAGAGAGAGCTAGTGCAATATGTAATGATCTAGGTACTCACGTGTATTGTGCACTTCACTCAAAAACAACTTCCACAAATAAAAAATGAAACGTCTTACTCAAGAAACATTCGC
Source organism: Euzophera pinguis (assembly GCA_947363495.1). NCBI lineage: Eukaryota > Metazoa > Arthropoda > Insecta > Lepidoptera > Pyralidae > Euzophera > Euzophera pinguis. The sequence goes on from OX376171.1 coordinate 9,771,685, forward strand.
GGGTCAAATGGTACATCGTGATTACGATACAACAAAGGATTTGAATGTACTCGGCACGAGCTGATCCCTGTGCTACCTTACGCCAGACACCGTCTAATTAGAATTTGGCGACACGCCCAACCGCGGCCAGTAATTTTCTATCTACGGTCGGCAGAAAAATCTCAAAAGTGGTGAAAGAGGTTGTTACGAAAACTTTGACTCGTGACGCTATGTGACGTAGTGTAAATACGTAAGAGGCGTGTTACATACGCAAATACGGTGAGTAGTATTTTTTAATAATTCAACGAGAAAATGTGTTGTGAACGCGGCTAAATAGTCTTAACATAGGATTCAATAGAGGACGACAATCATCAGGACATGTGAGCTATCCAAGTCCGAGGCTAAGTATATGAGACCACTACACTCAGAACAACAGACGATTATAAAATTTTTTGCTTCACAGTTCAATTAAGTAGTCGTCAGCTTGTGACACAAACCAAGTTTTCAAAATATTCGAACTTTTAAGATAATTTCTATGAGAGGACGAATTTCTGCTACAAAAATTCCATTTTCAACATTTCGGTATTTGAGTTCTGTCTTCCCTCAGCATTATTTTCTGCAACATTTTAGCACTTGCATATTAGATATGCAAAGGACAATCTTTGCACAACTTTTACCTAAAATTCGTGAGGCGTTACGTGACTTTAACCTAGGTTATATAGGTATATAACTTCCCTTTATCCTTAGCTTCAGTCTTCTTCTGACCTACATGAACGAATATAGATTAACCTGTGACACGGCTTACTATTATTCAATCACTAGCTGTTTCCGCGTCAAAAAGTAGCCTATTTTTAACCCCGGGTCTTCAACTAGATTTATACCAAATTTCATCAAAATCCGTTCAGCGCTTTGGCCGTGAAAGCGTAACAGACAGACAGGCAGGAAGGCTGAAAGACTTTCGCTTTTATAATATTATAAGTATGGAAGTATGGATAACTCAGTCTTATACCACATGTCATTCTTTTTCTTCAGCTTTCTTGATCTCTTGCAGTAGATTCTTACAAAGTATGTTGAATCTGTTTATTTAAAATTATTGAAATTAATGAGCAAATACTTTGCAAACAAAACGAAATCTTTTTAGTTTATTATTATTTACCTTAAACTTTGGAACTTTTTATTAGTCGCTACCATTTTACATTGCCGACTATAATCTATGCAATGCAGTTTACACTACCCCACTCATTATAATTCAAACTAGGCATTAGCGCCGCGGCGGTAGTCTTAATACTGCAGTCCAAGAAATAACTATATTAGTTCAAGACAGGTTTCCCATTGTTACCTATCAGTTCTTAGATGTCCCACCAATTTAGGAAATATGTCCGATCATACTAAAGATTTTTTTTAACTACTCTTACTAGAAATTTAAATAAAATGTACACCTTGTGTTTAAATTAACATGTCTTCAGTCCATACTGCCAGTATCGGCGATATTGTTTTGTTGGAAACCGATTCGGAAGATGACGTGAGTACAACCTCTTTCGATGTTCGTGATCAGAAGCAACATTTAACAGAAATTAAAAATGTTGATAAGTACAAGCTTGAAGCACGCAATGTCCCAAATCGGCCATCATTTATCTTTCTGCTCTAAAAGCGCTAACAATTATTTATATTTGTATTACATGATCTTTGGCTATAAAGACGTAATAATATGCAAATGTTTGAAGATATTTTAGTCGTAAATCCTGTGTTCAGAATTCGTTGGCAGCCAGTTTTTCATTTGGTGCCGAGTAAACTTTGCGTGCTGTCGACTGTTTCCGATGTTGATTTTGAAACTGTAAAATGTTAAAGGCTTTAATCAAGCGCGCTTTACACAGTGATGACGAAACAGTGCTTCTGAGTAAAGCTTTACTACAATTTGATGTATGTATTGAAATTTATTGCCAATGAAACTGTACGCGTATTGTGCTGAGTGCATAGCTAGAATTAGTACAAACATACAAGAATTATTTAAGAATTATGTGCAAATTGAGGTTTATTACTATGGAGTAGGCTAACAAAAATGCCCACTATACAATTGAAAAATCTACCTAGTGGTTATCGCAATCTTCGGACGCCTGCATAACTAGGATTTTGATAACTGTGTTGTTATCTGTTTTAATCGATAATGATTGTAATTTGAATAATTTCACATCATTGTGCAGATTTCTAAAATAGATATAACTGATGTGAAGCTGTTTAACGTTTTTGTTATGTCACCACAGATTGAAATTCTAGGTCTTCTACTTTATTCTTAAATTCTTATTTCACCGACTGCACAAATAAAAATGTGTTTTCTAATTGTCATCTATAAGAATATGATTATGAAAAATTAACACGAATGATCAATATCAGTATGTTAATGTAAATATTATTTATTTTACATCCATACATGTTTATGCTTATGTATGTTTTGTGTCACCATAATATGTTTGTGTCCACCAATCTTGTTTGTAACAAAAATGCAATTTCATGTTCGACACAGCTGCACAGACAAAAAAAATCATTTCAATATGGACTAAGTACTAATTAACCTCGTTAGCAGAAAGAAGCAACTAAGTCTCGTGCAAACCTTGCGGAAGATGAGGGCCTGGATTGGCTGAAACCACGGACCTTGATTAAACCAGATGATCAAGAGGAGGTTCCAGATGCTGTAAGTAATTTCTCTTTCTCTATTTTTGTGATAGCATCCTGAGCTTTGTCACGTTTCGATTTTCTTCATCAGGCTGATGCACTTCTGCACCCCATTTTGCGTCGGTGTCTTTTTCCACCGTTCCTATTTTCATTCACTACTATTTTATGTTTCCCTGTTTACTTTTTACAAATCCTGTAAATTCATCAAACACGAGATTTTTCAAGTTCTCTTTTCAACTTCAGAATTTCTAAAATTATGAAAACTATTGTTTCAGGATCTAGAAGAAGACGTAGGTCGTATTTTAACAACGATTAACCCGCAATGGGTAGCTGATGAAGTTGCATATCATTACGGACGACACCAATTTGTGGTAAAGCCCAAACCGGCGTTTGGGAAAGCATATCCGTTGTACATATACCAGGGCACGGCAATACGTAAAGATTCCGATGAGGCAAAGGCTCAAATCGCCTCTGGATATGGTGAGATATGGAATTATTATTTCTTATTATGTACACGGTCTTGATATCCATACTTCCATATAATTTTAGGTCCTTACATATGAAATTGGCGTTTGGTCGTATTGACCACTTTAATTACAAATTTCTCCTCCTTGGTTAGGAATTCCAAATTCAAATTTATACAGCTATTTCCACATGTATTTATGTTTTGTAAACCGTTATTCATTGGTTTTTTTTTTTCTTATATTTTTTTGTTTGCGGCGCTCAGTATACAAAATGGAAAACTTTAAATATCGCGTTATTTACGAGTACGAGTTCCACCGTGGCACCAGTGCTGCGGAAACGGCTCGAAGGGTTAATGATGTGTATGTCGGTCGTGTCGCAAAAAGGTCGCAAAACACAGTGCGTTTTTGGTTCCAACGTTTTCGTTTTGGAAATTTCGACCTGCAGAACAAGCCCCGTGGACGGCCGGAGACCCAAGTTGACAATGAAGAATTGAAGGCTATTGTGGAAGCCGATCCATCGCAAACAACGTCCGAGTTAGCTGCAGGCTGCGGTGTTAGTGATAAAACTGTTTTAAACCACTTGAAGCAAATTGGTAAGAGTAAAAAGCTTGAAAGGTGGGTTCCTCACGAATTGAGTGAAGCAAACCGGCAAACGCGCGTCGACTGCTGCGTTACATTACTTGACCGGCACAATAATGAAGGGTTTCTTAATCTAATCATTACCTGTGATGAAAAGTAGATTCTCTACGATAATCGGAAGCGCTCATCGCAATGGCTGGACCCTGGCAAACCAGCCAAATACTGCCCCAAGCAAAAATTTACCCAAAAAAAGTTACTTGTAAGTGTTTGGTGGAGTAGTGCCGGTGTCGGTCATTACAGTTTTCTCAAATCTGGCCAGACGATTACGGCAGACGTCTATTGTCAGCAATTGTAAACCATGATGGATAAGCTAGCTGCTAAACAACCGAGGCTGGTCAATTGCTCTACGCCACTGCTGCTTCACGACAACGCAAGACCACACACTGCACAATAGACGGCTACTAAATTAGAAGAGCTTCAATTGGAATGTCTAAGGCACCCACCGTACCGGACCTTGCTCCAACAGATTAACTTTTTTTCGATATTTTGGATAACTTCTTGCAAGGGAAAAAATTCAACTCCGATGGGGCAGTCCAAACCGCCTTCAAAGATTTTATTGATTCCCGTTCGAATGGTTTTTTAGTAAAGGGACAATGAACTACCTATAAGATAGCAAAAGTGCATAGATAACAAATGAACCATTGTTTGATTAAATAAATATATTAAATTAAAAAATATTCGACATTTTGTTCCTCCCACACAAAACGCCAATTTCATATGTAGGGACCTAATATCTATACTTACTAATATTATAAAGCTGAAGAGTTTGTTTGTTTGTTTGAACGCGCTAATCTCAGGAACTACTGGTTCGAGTTGAAAAATTATTTTTGTGTTGGATAGATCATTTATCGAGGAAGGCTTTAGGCTATATAACATCACGTTGCGACTAATAGGAGCGAAGAAACAGTCGAAAATGTGGACAAAACGGGGAAAATTATTCATCTTTAAGGGCTTCCGTTGCGTGCGCTGCAAAAACCGTGCGAGATACCCAAAAAATATGTAAGAAAGAATTATTCCTCTTTAAATTATCTAAAAAAATATCTGCGACAGTATATGTCTATCTTTTAAGATTAACTTCCAATGACAGTTTTTATGATAATCCAATTTGGTCGAAATTAATGCATTATTACAAATTATTTGTCAGAGTTGTATCAACATAATAATATTAATCTTTATCCAAATAAATGTGTTATTGATTCTGCCACAAGGAAATAAAACTAAAAATATAATATACGCAGAAGTACTTTAAAATATATACTTTTTAAAACTACTTTAAAATATATTCTATTAATTATGTAACTAAGTCGTCTAAAATAAGTCGTGGGTAACAGCTATAGGTAATTTATACTAAAGCTGAGGAGGTAGGTTTGTAAACAAAAAATAAATATCATTACCAAAATAACTATTCCACGCGGACGAAGTCGCGGGCACAGCTAGTTAAATTATAAATGCGAAAGTTTGTATTTGGGTCTGCTACGCTTTCTCGGCTTATTTTGATGAAACTTAATATGGATAAAGTCGAACACCTGGGGTCAAACATAGGCTACTTTTTGACGCGGGCAGAATCGCGGGAAACAGCTAGTATTTTATAAGCTGTTAATCATTACATAATACTTTTTTTATTTATTTGCAAACTAGGGAGTGTTGGATTTGATGAAGCTGGTCCGAAACGAGCTAAAGTAAAGAAGTCAAGAGCAGATTTGGATGAGGAAGAGGAACCTGAGCCAGAACCAGCGGCTCCAGCTGAGGAAGCTAAAGCAGAAGGTGCGTTTGACTTCCTTATCAAATAATAATCCATAATCATAATCTTAAATAAACTGAACATCGACGGTATCATATTCAGAAAAGAAACTGTAGTGTACAAAAAAAACTTCATTTAATTAGAATAATTCTGTAGAACAGGTTTATTATGACAATTTGTAATCCAGTTGTATGAACTGAATTAAACAATTGAAATCATAACATTTTATTATTCTTTTTCATTTATTGATATGTAAACGGCGGTCTTAAAGAGCTTTTTCTACCGTCTGGTAGCTAACCAATTTTTTTTAATTCTTATTAACCTAAACCTAATATATTTACAGAAGATGCAGTTGGAGAAGAAGAGAAACCCGTAGAAGCCTCTGAACCTGAAGAAGGAGGAGAGGCTAAGGAGGCAGCAGAAGGTGAAGAAGTGGCCGCTGAAGGTGCCGAGGAAGCACAGCCTGAAGAACGTAATATACACTTGAGTATTTTTGCTCTCGCATGCTGTCTTTTAATCGGTGATGGTACCACTAATAATGAAAAGAACGTACAAAATTCTATTGTCCTTGTCCTTCTATTGTAAATCCGACATGCACATGATATAATTTATACTTATGCATCTGCAGAAGAACAACCTATGGAAGCTGCTGGTGAGGAAGTGTTCGAGATCAAACCACGTGTGAAGAAACTAGCCAACCAGTTCAACTTCTGCGAACGAGCCGCTCTCACATACAACTTTCCGAGACGAGTATAATTTTTTTTATAATTTACAATCTGTGAGGGAGAAAAACGTTTTGTCAGAGTCACTGACAAAAATAAGGAACAGTAAATATATACCCTTTCCAAAGAAAAGGTTGCGTCAATCCATATTTCCTCAATTTTATGAACCTATCTTGACGATCGTTCAAAGTTTTTTTTATCATTAATTGTTAGTAATACATTTATTTTATTTTTAAAACGTCAAATTCGTTTTTCATCGCATTCTACAGTTTCTTAGGAAGGAAGTTTCTTAGTATAATAAAATTACAAAATTTTGTTTCCTAGTCAGTTGATACACAGACGATTCCACCACCTAGAGCAAACTACGGATCTACAGCTCTGCAAAGCATTATTTTCGACTTCTACCAGGAAGACTACGCCAGGAAATTGCGAGAAAAGGAAGACGAAAAGCCAAAACGGGTAACTGTTTTTTTTGCTATGTTTTCTTTTTATGTAAGGACATCCATACTAATATTATAAATGTGGAAGTGTGTTTGTTTGTTTGCCCCTTCTTTCACGTTAAAACGGAGCAACGGATTGATGTGATTTTTTGTGTGGAGATAGTTTGAGATCTGGAGTGACATAGGCTAAACGGAATTCCACGCGGGCGAAGCCGCGGGCACAGCTAGTTTACCATTAATTTCTCTTAGCGAAATTTTCCACAAGTCAGACAGAGGAGTTAAAAATAGAGACCTCTGTTATTCTTTTGTGATCTCAACTCACCTCTCCCAAAGGAAAATAAGTATTTATATTTTTACGACGGAAATCACATTGTTAGTTTAATTTATTTTTCCAGCATTGTTCTGCCTACCAAAAGACCTAGGACCTAGAATTGTTAAACATTCACCTAATGCTCATAGTAAAGCTTTATATTACTTTGTTTGACTTTCATATACGGACTTCTGACACGCGACAAAACAGTGAAGTGATAAATTTTAAATTTCCTTAACAGCTCCGCAAGAAAGCTGCCAAGCACGCGAAGTCAGCCCAGCAGATTCATGATGAACAACTGGCTCAAAGGATCCGTGAAGCCTGGGCTATTCTTGAAAGACTGGTCAATCAAAATATATATGATGATATCGGTTAGTTTTGACAGCAACAGTTCGACACGTCTAACTAAATCTAGATTTTCTGGAACAACGGCTATTAATCTAAAATTTTCATAAAAACGTTTATTGTCTAGCTTTAATGGGTAGCTCATTGTTATCTAAATAAGTATTATTATGATATTTTCTGATTTCTGAATACTGCAAAGAAACTCGCCTATCACCAACCAAATTCGAATTTCACCAAAATTTTACACTCTCCAGCCCAAGACTATCGTTACTGGGACGACCCATCTGACGAGTTCCGTGAAGGCATGGGTTCCTTACTTCCGCTGTGGAAGTTCCAGTTCGAACCAATGAGGAACCATGCCGTCTGCGATCTTCAATGGAACCCACATTATCAAGATTTATTCGCCGTTGCCTACGGATCATGTAAGAACTTAGAACATGAATAAATTCTCAATTATTTCAAATTCATAATGAAAGGTAATTTAAATGCATAACAGTATCTAACGGACTTTCTTTGTGCTACAGTGGACTTCACAAATCAGCAAAAAGAAGGCTGTCTCTGCATGTACAGCATCAAGAATCCGGCCTATCCAGAGTACGCAGTCATTACAGAGTCTCCCATCATCTGTCTGGATGTGTATAAGGAAATTCCTTACCTCGTTTGTGTTGGTTCGTTATTTTCTAATTCTTAATAGTTCTGAACTTATAGCCATCAACTTCTTTTTTTTTCAATTATTATTTTCATTACAAGAAATAATTCTTTATGTTGGCTTTCCCCATCTCCACAAGAACCAATTTGCATCCATCGCCTTTAAACTATGTCATAGCTGGAATGGAATTTTCGCTTCTGTATTTGCTTGCTTCTGGTTCTTATTAGCATTCTGTAATGTAACGATCCGACTTTGAATTGACCAGTGACTTTTGTTGCTCTATCTAAAGTAGCACAATTGATTGCATATTAGATTTAGTACATCAATTCGTTTCTCATCTACCGCTTACTTACCTGACAGTTTTATTTATTATTTATCTGGCTATTTTTTGACAGGTCTGTATGATGGAAATGTATGCGTCTATAATGCTCAGTTGACTTTGGAATCTTCGTATCAGTACAAATCAGATTCGGTACGAGACAAGCATAGCAATATTGTTTGGGAGGTAAGCTTAAAAAGTCTTCATTGCGAGAGCAATAAAGACTCTCTTTCGTCAATCATTTTTATTTGAACTATTAATGAATCATACATAACCCATCTATATTTTTGCCCAATACAGAAGTTTGTGCATTTATGATTCATACTAAGTAATAAGATTCGTAGAAAAGTTGGCCAAAACTTACGCTGGCCAATGTGTGTTAGCTGGCAAAGTTTGATCCTCTTCGCCATTAAAATTTCGATTCTTTCCCTGATCTGTACTATGCAATCACCAATTCCATGTTTTCCTGATTAGTCCGTACATTTGTTTATTTGTAGATCCGCTGGGGCCCTCGCCTCATCGACGGCGAAGCTTCCTTCTTCTCAATCGCCGGAGACGGCCGAGTGGTCCAGTGGGCCATGATGCCGGGGGAACTGCAGGCCACCACAATCATTACTCTGTCCTCGAGTGTTCCGCCTATACCCGGCCCGGACGGCACCTTGGTCACTGTTAATAGTGAGGAATATGTGTTTTCTTTATCGCTTTTAAGGGAATAAAAGGGGCTCAATAAAATGATATAAATTTTAGTTCAAAAATTTATAATTCACTATCGAATAGTAATATGCAGTACCTTCACTCAAACAAATATTAAGTCGCTCAAATTTTATAATGCTGCTCGAGTTACCTATATTTTAAGCAACTCAAATAAATTGACGTCAATCGCCGTTATGTATTTCTTGTCGCTTGACGTCATTCGGTCAATCAGTAATTTGGTCATCCAAACTCATTAATTTTCACTTCAAATTTGGATTTACAGTCGTTTAATTACTACCATTTTAGATATACCCAGAATCTGTAAGCGTGTGACGAGAAAGATAACTTTGGAAGAAGCTAGGGAAGATCTTAGCAACCCTTCCTAACATTGCTAGAAATTAGTATTGCTATCCTAGTTTGTAAAATTTCCTTCCAGGCTGTGGCAGCTGCATTTGCTTCCACCCTGAAAAATCGGAAATCTTCATGGTTGGGACAGAAGACGGAATGATCCATACCTGCTCCCTTAAATACAACAGGAACTACGTGCGGTCAGTTCAGGGTCACCACATGCCGGTGTACAGGATCCATTACAACCTGTATAATAATAGCATCTATGCGTCTTGCTCTGGTGATTGGAGGGTGAAGATATGGGAAGATGGACGAGAGTGAGTATGCTATCTACTTACAAAATCTAATAATAAAAATAAATAGGCAACAATCGATCAAATTACAATAAGACACAAAGGCGAACTTATCGCTAAAGAAATCTCTTCCAGTCAACCTAAACTAGGGCGTATGCTTATGTGGTGTTGGCGCAGTAAAAGTAGGTAATTTCTTTATCCGAACGGGATTCTTGGTTACATCCTCAGCTTACTCTACAGAGACTACCACCTATTTCTCCATTTTCTCGTCTGTACTTCTGAAGAGAGACACAAGAATAAGGCCTTCGATTCAGTTTTCTTTAGCAAGAAACAAATTTGCCTGCAGCATCAATCATAATTGACTCCTGCTACTGCTAGCTATCAAAATGTTTTTAAATAAATTTAAATGTAGAGCGTATGTGTAGAGCATAACGTCAAGATGATAGATACCCTATACCAGGTTTTTTAAATGGGTCCCGAAACCGCTTCACCACGCTCCTAAAGTCATTTTGTACCTGCTGCTTAGGTTGTTTTAGGTAGGTCTATATAGTACACGGCATTATTGCACATCGACTTTGCTTTCGTAGTTCGTTATCTGTCGCACATCCCAATTTAGACAATATACCGCTTTTGATTGCAGCGAACCCCTGTTTATGTTCGAACTAGGGTCGCCGGTGGGGGATGTGAAGTGGGCGCCATACTCCAGCACGGTGTTCGCCGCTTGCACCGCTGATGGGAAGGTGCCGTCATCATTTTATGTTCTTTGATAGTTCGTAGTGGGAGTAGATTACTCTAGCGACATACATTTATCGCCTTAGATGACAACAATACAATTCACAATGTTACTGCTTGAGATGTAATGAGAATGTATTTAAACTCCTTCTTCGTTCGAGAGTGTTTCCCAGTCACATCTTCAGCTTGCGCTTCAGAGCCCAGCGTATATGGCGTATTCATGTCAAATCGAGATGACAGTACTTGTTATAACCTCCGTAATCATAAAGGGACACCAGACTTATACGATAACTAGCTGTTTCCTGCAGCTCTGCCTGCTTCAAAAAGTAGCCTATGTTTGACCCTGGGTCTTCAACTATATTCATACCAAATTTCATCAAAATCCGTTCAGCGGTTTGGCCGTGAAAGCTTAACAGACAGATGGACACTTTCGCATTTATAATATTAGTATGGATTAGAATGGAAGTATGGGTGTACTTACCTTATTACTGTCATATTTTGGCAGGTATACGTATATGACTTGAACGTTAACAAGTACAGGCCGATCTGCGTGCAAGCAGTGGTTTCCAAGAAGACCAAGAAACTCACCAGAATCGACTTCAACTCGCGACTGCCAGTTATAGTGACCGGAGATACCAAGTAAGTCGCTTATTTTAAAAATACATTGTAGTTAGTAGTATACCTACAAACTTAAATAAATAGACATAATCTATGGTAATAAAATCACTAGTAATAGATAGCATTGTTATCTGTGGTAATAAAGAGGTCAATGACCCTACCACGGGATTTTATTCACGCAAACGGTAGCGAACTTTTTTTTATGTAAAATCTGTGAAGCAACCCTGGCAGATACTATCTGCTAAGTTTCCTAACTACCTACCTTCCGCTAAAGTTTTGTAAGCATTTGTTTTTTTTTTAGTTACCTTACAATAAAGGTAACTGGGAAACTCCACACAAAATCTTAACCAGTCGCTAGCATCTACGTTAAGAAAATGTCATAAAAGAGGCGCTATAGTGATACTAAAAATAATAGAGTTTAAAGTACTCTATTTACTTACCTACAAATATCTATAAATGCGATTCAATATGCCATGTTTATAATTATGTGAAAGAAAAATCTGTACAAATATGTTTGAAGCTTCGAAGCCATACTGCTTTCCATCAGACCGGAATTACGCTTAGATGAGATAATACTGAGACAATTTTAGTATACAAACTACAGTACGGGTCATACAAAAGCTCTATCGCATCAGACGTAACGTTATCATCGATGACGTCACGTTCAATTTATTCGCTTTCTTTGTAAATAATGAAAAAAAAATACATTCATCTCGCGAACCAAAAATAAATTTTCAAGTAAATATAAATATTGTCTAAGGAGGATATGACCAAAAAACGACTCTACCATAATTAATGTTTCGAAGTTTATTTTTCTTTAGTTTAGAACAAGCAATATTTAATTGTTATAATATATAATAATTAATCTGAATACGAAATAACCTACCACATAGTAATGTACCTACGCCTATTATTTATAATTATCAATATTGATAACACTCCAAAAAATTATGCTCAAATTGGTTTCGCAGTGAAGCGCCATCTAGTGAAATAGGTAGAAACTTATTATTACTCTCCCTCCTAATAAATGACAAATCTGTGTTATCTCGTAAATTAAATTTGGGAATTTATTACTGAACACCATAGCTGAACGTAAGAGAAATAGCTAATATTGTGTAATAGAAAGTGTTGGCTAATTTCGCCACTACTCACATAGCCTCCATAGCTCAGGGGTTAGAGCACTGGTCTTGTAAACCAGGGGTCGAGAGTTCAAATCTCTCTGGGGGCATTCTTAAATTCATTTTTTTTTTCGTGATATTTATTTATTTTTATTAAAAGTATGTTATTTTTACAGGGGGACATGTCATGTGCTGAAATTATCTCCTAATTTGAGAGTTATGGTGAAACCACCAAAGAAGGCTCAAAATATCGACCAAAGAACTTTACAGGTGGGTTTCACAATTTCTATATTATTCATTTGCTTAACCGACTTCGTACCCGTGGAATTAAAAATCAAGTTATTTTACATACTAAAGTTATCAAAATATCGACCAAAGAACTTTACAGGTGGGTTTCACAATTTCTATATTATTCATTTGCTTAACCGACTTCGTACCCGTGGAATTAAAAATCAAGTTATTTTACATGCTAAAGTTATAGTAGTAAATTAGTTTAATCTGTTTAACTGTAATTACTTTTTGTACCCTCTTCAATGCACAGCACATGTACGTTTGTTTCATTTGGTCTACAGGTTGACTGTAAGAAATCCCTATCTGGAATATGTCCGGCTTTTGTTGTTCTATTTTTTTGTTCCAATGTTCTTTCTCTACAATAAAGTTTTTAAATACATACATACTATTATTTTCTGTTATTAGCTCTTAATTTTTTATAGGGGAAAAAAGTGATCACTGATCACAATAACTTCCTGTTTCGTAGAGCATGTTCTATGGAACCTCTCATTTTCTTTTAATTTACAGATAATGAAACTGGACAAATTGTTGAGTCTCGTACGGGACCCGCCATTCACACCAGGAGTTGTAGACGAGAAGTTCGACGACGATTAAGAATAAACTTTTTATGTGCAGCAAATAGCAAATCAACTTTTCATAAATAGAACTCTATACAGCTGTAATAATGCAGAATTTGCAATAAATTTGCGCAGCTTGATATGCTGTTTACTGCACGATTATAATTATTAATAATCATGTTAATGATAGTATTACATTCAAATTAAAACAACTTAATCTTATTTAAATTTTATTTAAGCATTGAAACAAACATTGTAAATATTTCAAAAACGAAAAAATATGTTATAAATAATTGAAAAAAAAATGTTAAATTTACATTATTTCACCACATTTCCAACAACACACTAAAACTATTAAAATTTCAAACTTTTAAAACAAAGCAATTGATTTTTGTGTCATTGAATGACTAAAAATAGACATTATTGCTATTTACACTGACTAGAAATATAACGAGATCTCAAATTATTTACGATCAAAAACTCATCTCATAACTCTAAAACTCACTTGAGATATCAAAAGCCCTATTTTTGAAATGTTTGACATTTATATGACGAATTATTTTCGAACAAAAATGATTCGACTCACCGATTTTGCGTGACTTTCAAAAATAGCACTCGTCGCCGTCAAAAAGTTTGGTACATAGGTTGGCGACTTTGCTGTGTATTGGGCTTTACGCACGACTCATCAAGATATTTTGGTAAAGACAGTTTAGCATTAAGTAATGCCACTTATTTTCGATTTTTGAGTATTTGTCCTATTAATTTACGTTCTAAAATTGTTTTCCTTTACACTTAAATTTGTATTACTAAAGATAAAATCACTTAACATTCTACATACATTTTTATTGTCTGCAATAAACAGACATATTCCAAACATACAGCGCTAAAAATCACATAGACAGAAAGGACCAAAGTTTTCTACTATATTATATCTAACTAGACTAGAAAATAGATTCTTTTTTCAACGATATTAAAAATAATACGCATTTCACCATGGATGTAGGAAAATAGACGGATGGCGCACTGCAAAGTGAAGCCCATAATGCGCAGTCCGTATATTTTTTACACAACCATGCATTTCACGTTCAATTCAACAAATACATAAGACACAGTGGACTCTATACATTAGAATATAAGCAGAATTTTAATATCTAATATTTGTGAACTATATAGGTAATAGACTTTTTACATATTATTTATTATAAAGTAGATAATAAATGCAAATACTCTTTACATAATACAATATCCTGTTCAGTACACAGTATAATATTTGGTATACAGGAATTGACTTTGCCGAAAAGATTGGACTAAAATAGATTTCGATCATGTCTTAACAAATTTTTTGAACTTTTCCTTGATTGCACAAGAAAATTACATAAGTTCAAGTCAGAAATAACCCAGATATGGACCGGTGAATTGTCAAACGAGAAGTGGTTTTCTGACTAAATATAGAAGTCTGCCAAACGGGACATGAAGCTGGAAGTTATGCAACACCAAAAAATCATACAAAAAAAAACTACAATCTTTCACAAAATAACTTAATTGGAGCCCTATTTTTGAAATGTATGACTCATATGTCAAATGAAAATCGTTCGACTCACCGATTATGCATATTATTATTTTTATACTTTTCTGTTAATTTAACTTTACACCCACAAAAAGCTTTCTGCTGGACCCTAACTGTTACTTAATGCTTTTAGCATTAAATCCACCTATTGTGCTTTACAATTGTATTTTTGCAATAAAGTTTGAATAAATAAATAAATAATTCGAGATATCGAACGTAAATCATTCGACTCACCTATTTTGCGTGAAAAACACATTTCGAAAATAGCACTCCTGAGTCTTTGCAAAAGTTTTGTAAACATCAAATAATTCCAAAGGCCATATTTGTAAATGCCATACTGATTCAAGGATACAATAGTTTGGAACCCATCTTGTTGCATTTCTCTACGGCGCCTGGACCCAGTTTGTGATCTAAAAATGCGCGTGCGTCGTTCGGCGCAGGCGCTTGGCGACCAGCAAATTGGATCTGAAAATAAATAAAATATCTGAAAGCAAAGAGCGACTAAAAATTTGCATAAAGTGGATCTTCCAATGGAAAATATTATCTTTTAAACCTATATAAACTGTGGGAATCTATTTTAATCAACTGTCTTACCACATCCAAAATAGTAATTTTTCATTTTTATTGTTTTTTTTTTCTTTTCTTTCATTCAATGCTTGAGGGTTTTTTGGTACCAGAGTAATGTGAAGCAAATGTAGTTTGGGGAGACTTTATAAGAATGCATTAAAACAATGAACTGTACCAACCCCTACTTTCCAATTTCATCCTTAGCTTGCGCTTCATTTCAGACCAGAGATCCTTCCAGGCAGGATCCCAGATTAGTTTGTATGGTTGTGAAATATCTATTTTTGTTTGAAAAAACTTACCTGGGCAAGGGGATGCAAATGTCGTTCAGGGAATTCTCTCTGATGAGCGAGGACCCAGCCCGCCGGCCACATAGTTCCATTTTTGGCCGTGAGTCGCAGCACTAGCACGTATACACGATTGCTGGTTGAAAAGGCCACGGGATAGTACCGGCTTTTTTTACCATTTAAATCAGGGTCCTAGATAGACTTGTAGATGCCGGTTATAAAACATGTTCTATTTTTAATTAAAAGAACTGACCTGAGCAAGGGGGTGCAAATGTCGTTCAGGGAATTCTCTCTGATGAGCGAGGACCCAGTCCGCCGGCCACATAGTTCCATTTTTGGCCGTGAATGGCAGCACTAGCACGTAGACACGATTGGTAGCTGAGAAGGCCACGCGATAGTACCGGCCTTTGGTGGCCCGTTCCCAAACGAAGCCGTCTGCATCTGCGCCACCTCGTTGAAGCCACGACACGCGAGATACGTCTGAAGCGTGGATGCCCACTTCTACGTATTCCGCCCATGGTAAGATGTCATTTCTGAAAAAAATATTTCATTACATATATTAGGTGCAATAAGAAATTTTCAAATTCTTCAAACTTCAGAGCATACTTCTAGTTGTGTCCTCAGAGCTTACATGTCACAGCCCAAAGTACACTTTTTAACCACAGTAGCAGTGTAGTTCTGGTTATTATAATTATTATTTTTTTTATAGAAAGCGAGTGTGGCTTAAATAGTTACTAGGTATATCAAAGTTTTGTTATAATATAAAAATCTCAATAATTGTGAACCCATTTTCTTCTTATTGTGTCTATGTCCACCTCTAAAAACTCATCAACGCCAAAATGGCCCACATTCTTTATTGCATGATCTTTAAAAAAAATACAAAAATTGAGACTTAATGTCTTAAGGCATTATCTGCAACTCAAGCTTTAGGACCCAATAAAAGGAAATACACTATACATTATTTGATATAGACGCATCAGCTGTAACAGTCTGGCCACGGGTCAAATTCTTTATTTGGAGTTACATCAAGTGGTCAATTCGCCACGGCGAATTTCGCCGCGATTACACCGGCGAAATGGTGAATGGCGAGGCGAAATGAGGAGTAACGATTAGTGCACTGAAACAATGCATTTGTACGTGGGACACTTAGAAAGTTTTGAGAAACTAAAAAACTAACTTTTATGGATAAAAATATTTTAATTAAATCTTTTCTAAGAACTCTCCACCAGCCTCTATGCAAAGTTTCATGCGTCTGAACCAATTTTCGAAACATTTTTTCCAGTCCGCCGCAGACACCTCTTCCACGGCTTTCTCGAACGCTGCTAGCGCGTCTTCCGGCGATGAAAACTGTATCCCTTTCAGCAGATTTTTTTATTTTAGGGAATAAAAAGAAGTCACGCGGTGCCAGATCAGGACTGTAAGGAGGATGCCCCAAGACTCTGACCGGCGTAGTCCCCAGGAAGTCCCTCGTTCTGAGCGCTGAGTGCGCGGGCGCGTTGTCATAGTGAAGCAGTACTTCGCGGAGCCCGGTGTTCGGTCGCTTGTTGCTTATTGCAGACAAAACTTCTAGCAGACATTTTGTGGTATACTATTCGGCGTTGATGCTGCTTTGGTCTCGTAATGGAATTGAAACCAGATACCCCGTCAAAATGAAGAAACTAGCGAGCAAAATTTTCCCTGCGCTTCTCGATCGCTTCACTTTCGTAGGCGTTGGTTCGTTTTGAAACAGCCAAACTGTCGACTGACGCTTTGTTTCTGGATTGTATTAATAAATCCAGGATTCGTCACCTGTCACAATGTCGTAAACGCGCCGAGACGAGCCTGCTTAAAATTTTTGAATCATATCACGGCACCACTCCACACGGGCGTGCTTCTGAGCTTCGGTGAGGTTGTGCGGCACCCAGCGCGAAACTATCCTCCTCACGCGAAGGTGCTCGTGTAGAATCTTGTTTAAACGCTTCCCGAACCAATCTGCAGTGTATGCTGAATCTCTTCGTATGTAATTCGCCTGTTTTCATAAATTTTTTTTTACAGCCAGTTCACTTTCTTCCGTGACAGCCGTCGTAGGACCGACCACTCCTTTGTTCATCCCCCAAAGTAAGGCGACCGCGCTTGAACTCGCTATGCCAGCGGTAGATGGTTGCTTTTGAAGGTCCTTCATCCATAAAAGCCATTTGAAGTCGAACAAATGACTCATCAGGTTTTAGGCCACATTTTAAATCGTAGAAAATCATCGCACGAAAATGTTCTCGATGCAAAACCATTTTTAAATGAGACACGATAATTTGATTTGGCTCTCGAAAAAATGTGGAGGGAAATTCGGATAGTATTTTAACTTTGAAATAACCCAATTTTTCAAAATAATTACAAATGGCCAGTCCCTTAAACATAAAAACTTTTTTTCGCAAAACTTTCTGAGTGACCTGGTATGTATTTCTTTTAGTCGCAAATGCTAAGCAAAACTACTAGATCTTTACTTCGATAAACTACTTTCTGGGATACCAATAAACAACTTTTTTCTACCGCATAACAGCGCCAAGTAGAGAAGTAGTCTCCAGCCAACATCGTGCACCAGATTGTTGCAATACTCGCAACACGTGAGCCGCGACGCGACGCATATTGCGACGACAACACGGCGGCGTGTTGCGGCCTGAAAGGATGTAGGAAGGCGTGCCTTGCACCGACGGGTAGCACCTCTGGAATGAAAAAAAACCATGAAGATCTGCTCCAATCAACACAAGGGTTTTCCAACTGATCTGTACTATAACGAAACAGATACCGTTCATCACCACCCAGATTTAGGGTAAAAATCAAAGGCAAAATAATGCCAGGATAACGCTTCGCCTGCTGCTTGCTTTGTAAGTGACGAATGTGACGCTGATACTCTTAAGATGTAGTTAATAACCAACCCTACGAGTAACACACATCACTCATGTGCTTACACTACCAAATCGTAGTAGTGATAATAGGTATTAATTTTGCAGCTGTTGTATGGAGTGTCCGAGTTGTGTCTGTATTCGGAGATACCATAGAATCACAGTAAAGGCTTCAATATGACTGCAACTTATAATTTCATCTGATTAGTCACACCATTATGTATTAAAAATAGTTAAATGTGGGGTTTTAATATAAGTACAAGGTCTAATAGATCAGAGAAGCAGTATAGACACTTGTATTATTTGTGTATCTGTTACAAAGTGTGGGTCATTTCCAACTGTATTGTGAATGTGCATTTGGCACAATAAAACCCAATCTTGTACCGAGATTATTTTGGTGTTTTCCCAGTTACAGTTTATTCCATAATCTTTGAAGAAATTGGCCCACTACTATAAAACAAAATTTGAATTTGACTAAAAAACATTGAAAAGAAAACCATTTCCACAATAAAAGTTCATTATTTTTAAAAACAAATCAATAAAAGCAGAAAACAAAAACATACGGGTGTCTCCCTCTTGCATCCAAACCACTGCATTCTGCCATCTTCCCTCATCAAGGCCTTCACTCCAATCTGCTTGAACAGTGCTACTCTGTAATCCCTCATATGACGAGCCACTCTCTGTTTGGACCCTGGAGATTTCAACACACTCCGTCCCGATCCCAGCTTTCCATCCAGAATTTGTACCTAAAAAATATTTTAAAAAAATGTCACGAATACTAAAATTTCATCACACTAGTCAAACACAAATCTATCCAAGATTTGGGTAAAATTTTTATTAATATAATAAATGCCAAAGAGTTTCAATAGTAATAACTTAAGAACTAGTTACTGCTTGTATTTGAAATATTATTTACCAGTATGATAACCTGATTATAGAGTCTTAAGTACATACACATTGGTGGGTCAAACTATGGGGAAAAGATTTGTGTAAAAATGTTGACGTACCAAAACTATTATTTTTAACCGACTTCATTACAAATTATTTCCTGAAATTTCACCATAGAGTTTATTAAATTCTCAAATGTTTATCAGTGGGGAAATTAAGAATAATTAATTTTATTATTTTTCTCACCTTTACATTTTTGACAGTGGTCTGTAAATATAATGACTCTGGAAAAGGCAATGTAAAAGGCTGAGGTAATGTCTGCAACACAGATGTTTTGATCAAGAGAGCATGTTGTCCATGCACCGAGTCACAGAGTTTGCCAGATGTGTCTTTGTTATACTGTAGAGTCCAATCAACATAATTCCACTTCACTTGTTGGCATATCAAGTGTGAATTCGCTATAGAGATGGCCACGGCATGAGAAGGCACCGCAGATATTGCTGTAGCTGCTTGTTGTAAAACTTTACGAGAAACTCTAACAGAATCCGGCACAAACAAAACTAACTCTGTCAATATGTGTGACATAGGGTTTAAGTCCTGGGGCGACGCTTCCAGTTTCAGCTCCAAGGACAACACTTTAACGTTGCGAAGAGTCTCGTTGGTGGCCGAAAACGGAAAAGGGGGATACGGCGTGGTTTCGCACAAAATAAGTACAGGCATGTTCGGAAATGCAGAGACGAAAGATTGTACACTGTCTGCGATATCATTCTCAAAATCTTCGAACTGACGGAATACCACCGTAACTAATTTAGATATATGACGGGATGAACGACCGTGTAAGGTATTCGGTGGTAATGTAATAGGCGTGATAGGATAAAATCTATACTGTGGAAACAAGTAACCGCAGGCTGAAATTACAACGATAATTCCTACAAATGCATACAGTTTGAACGTCAAACGACCACGGCACAAACGATAGAACATTGTTTTCACTGATCAAATTAATCATTTCATTCATTACCAAACAATTCTCTCTAAACAATTATGTAGTTTAATTTAAAAAAAGAAATATTGTAATAGGTATAGTCAGGCAGGCAGTCGAATCGATTCACGTCATGACGTCACGTCGGACATTATTTTTTCTATATTGTTTGACGTTGTCATTTTTTTTAGTAATGGGTTTTACGGTCATGGATACAAGTCCTTTATAGCACTTCTTAATTTTTTAATCTTCTTCAATCCGATTGCCGACGACTTGCGCGGTGGTTTTAAAGTACGCGTATTTACGATGACACACGGGCGAAAAAGGTCGTCGAGCCATAAGTACGCGTACTTGCTCGTACGTCTATCACCCACATAAGGCGACATCGATTGCTCACTCGTTTCTGCCGATGATAGAAAGACAGTTCACACATGGCGCTATGCGATTCGTGAGACGAGACTGCGCTCACTCGTTTCTGCCGATGATAGAAAGACAGTTCGCACACGGCGCTATGCGATTCGTAAGACGAGTCTGCGACAGGACTGCGATGCAACTTGGGTCGCGTACGACGTATGGCAGGGAACCATCGCACGAGACGCATCGTCTGCGGATATAGCTGATTTTATATGAACGTTACTCTCGTACGACTGGTAGTATACGGGTAGTATACTCAAGATTCATTGGAATACTGCCTAAGGCACCTGGTAAAACTAAAACCACGAAGGCCATCGCATTTCATACAGAATCGGGTAGCACTCGCGTCGTCCGAATAGAATAGAATAGTAAACTTTATTTGTGAGACATAGGTAAGTACATAATAATACAGATCGAACAAAGTAAAACACAAATCGCTATGCTCTGTCTTTTCAGACCTACAAATATAATTATCAATTAATTATAGTTATATTGATTTCTTATGTTTTCGCGATTGTTATTCATTAAATTAAACTATTTTAATACCATTGCAAGATGCTGGAGTTTATAAAATTGACTGTGACTGTGGTTTATCATACATTGGGCAAACAAAGAGAAGCATTAATACTCGTATAAAAGAACATATTGCTGACATGAAAAATAGACGCTCAACCAAGTCTGCAGTCTGTGAACATGCTCTAGACAAACCCAACCACTATATGCGTTTTGATAATCCTCAAGTCCTTGCAAAGGAAAACAGATTCATTCCAAGGATGTTACGTGAAGCTATTGAAATTAAAAAACATCCTAATTTCAATAGAGAGGATGGATGGCAGGTACCGCCAGCTTGGGACCCAGTCATTAACTTAATAAAATCGCAAACTCGGAAGCAGACTGCAAGACCCTTAGATACTGTGAGCCAATACTGCGTGAATAGGAATAGTTCTCAATAAAAATTTCAGGCGGTAGTTTGTAATCTTATGACATCAAAGACAAATGTTAACTTAGTCTGCCCGCGACCATGAACGCTGTAAAGTGTTTGAAACGTCAGGTGTAAATAAATAAGTAATAAACGCGATAAAACATTATTAAAATAGTTTAATTTAATGTAAAGTTATATTATTTAATAATTTTCATAAGCAGCAGACGTCTAATCATTGTCAGATACTTAACTAGTCGTAGAGTTGGTAGTACTGGTTTTGAACATTTCAATTTTAATTGTATCTTTTAGAAAATCATTTTTGGTATTATAGGCTTTTCCCATTAAAAAAGAAGACAAGAAGACTTTCTAACAATTACAGAATTTTCTTTTTTTAATTCCTAAGGCAGTTATATATTTTCGGAGCCATACAAAGAATGCTTTTATTTTTTACCATCGTTCTCAAGGAGGTGCACTTATTCGATAACCTAATCTTTTAAACCAAGTCGCGTCATGTCAATTTTGTGTCGTATTTCATACTACTGGGTAGTAAACATATGCAACGACCGCGCGGCGGCGTTATTTTATTTTATATATTCAGATGACCAACAGCAAATAAATTTACATGTATATATCGAAATATATAACAAAAAACCAATAATAGATCTTCACAGATAGATAAATGATTATTTTAAATTCCTTCGAAAATTTTTCTTTCCTACTAGAAATCCACTATTTAAGAAAATAAACGAAAAATTCTTTAATGCGCAAACTCTTTTCCACTTTTTGATGAAATTGGATATGCATTTACATTATCTACAAAAGTTCATACATAAGCTCCTCCTGAAACTCTTTTGAAATTACTTATTTTTATCGTGGGGGCATCCAAATATTTTAATTGGCTAGTCAATTAAAAAATAAATTGTGTATTTTATTGGTAGAATAGACTATTTCGAAGATACAATTTGAACGAAAAAATTCAAAAAAAATATTTATTTCATTTTAAGATTTTATGATGATGACGTCACGTAGCTTTAGTGGCCATCTCAAACTGCAAGTTAAATAGTAAAAATTACTAACACCCGTATTCTTAAACATAACCATAAGAACGTCCTTCACTCAAACTCATCCGAGGGCGCCTCAAGGAAGTCCTCGAACTTGCCTTGAAAATGATATTCTTAATTGGTTGCTTGAGCAAACTCCAATGAGGAATTTCACAGGTTATAATAACAATTCTTAGCACAAAAATTTGAAATTACAAAAGAATAGAGTAAAAAATAAAATAAAGTAATGGATACCTAGGCAAAAAGTGGCAAAAAAACTGATTTATAACTACTTCTTTTCATTTCAAGGACGCCTCAAGGTACAACTGGACCTGACTGAGGAATCTCCTTAAGTCAAGGAAGTTAGTGACGACTAGAAAAAAAAAGTCTGGCCAACGAAAGAATGAATTATATGTTGTGAGGAAGGAGGTTCCGACATTGCGAACATTGTTGGAAGAATTGCGTCAATTAACTTTAGTGGATGTAGAGAAACTCTGCGAAAGATACTGATTGCTAATGGATATGAATACAATAAAAATAAAAATGAAAGAATGGTTCTAGTTGAACGTTATGATATTGCTGCGTGGAGACATCGCTACTTACGAGAAATAGCGGCTAAGCGAGCAGAAGGATAATCAATCGTCTATTTAGATGAAACATATGTACATAAAAATTATAAGCCGAAAATGTCATGGCAAGGTCCATCGACAAGTGGTGCCCCGCAGCCAAGTCCACTGGAACACATATCTTCAGGAAAAAGATTTATAATAGTACATGCTGGCTCTGAAAACGGTTTTGTACCAAATGCACTGTTAGTTTTTAGTACAAAATCAAAGTTGGCGGACTATCATCACGACATGAACGCTGAAAATTTTGAAAAATGGCTACAAGGTAAATTAATTCCAAATTTAAAAAAGCCCAGCGTCAATGTGATGGATAATGCCAGTTACCACACTGTACAAAAGAATAAAGTACCTACAACACAAACTAGAAAAGCTGAAATACAAGAGTGGCTTAATTCCAATGGAATTAATTATGAGGACTATTCAACCAAAGCTGAACTATTATGCTTAGTTAACAAAAATAAACCCTGTATGTAGCTGATGAAATTTTAAAACAATATGGGCATGAGGCTCTGAGATTGCCACCTTACTATTGCGATCTGAATCCAATCGAGCTAATATGGAGCTCAGCTAAGCGTATGGTGGCAAAAAAAAAACATAAATTTGTCTGCAATAGAAACTGAAACACTTATAAAAACCTCATTTGGCCGAATCACAGCAGAAGACTGGAAAACGATGGTGGATCATGTAATAAAAGTTGAAAATAAATACAAACAAAGGGATCACATTACAGAAGAAATATTAGAAAAAATTATAATAAGTGTAGGTGATGATGATTCCACTGATTCAGAAGAGTCGGTAGAAGTAGAATTTTTGGACTCTGATTTTGAATATGGAGATGATTAATGCCTGTGTATTTACTTGAATATATTGTAAATCCATATTCTCCTTTGTTTCATTCACACACACCCATTCAAGTTTCCGATACATCAAATGTAACTTAACATTTTGAAATATGATATAAACTTAATAGTAGGTACTAGTCAACAGAAAAACAAGGTACTAATTTCCATATTAAGCTGAACTCTGGTAATCGTTATCGTCATTTTACAAGAAGTTCACTGCGGGATGGATGCTGCTAGGCCTCCCCCAAGGATTTCCAGTATGACTTTGGTTATACAGATAGTATATTTAGAGAACTATACCATATAATGGAAATAGATACCTTAACTTGCTGGTGACTGTACCATAAGGCTTTTGAACAAAAGACATGGTTTGGTTCTTAAATTATACGTTTAGTTATAACGTCATAGTATAAAAAAAAATAAAAAAAATTCAAGTATCAAAGCATTTTTCTCTAACTATAGTCAGGGATACCATATAATATTTTTTTTAATTTGCCGCTTTTTCTCAGGTCACGCTTTCATTAGCCAGACTCTAATCTTATGTAAGGTTGAGTCGAGTTTGAGCAAACGTTTGAGAATATGTGGGTAAGGCATTAAAAAATATGTATGTCAGTGTCAAATGTCAAAGTCAAGATGGATCGCGAGCCGCGATTTGATCTCCTGTGTTTACAATCGCAAAATAACTAGGCATGGAAAGATGGAAACCAAACCGGCATACAATTTGTCCTTTTTTTTTTTTGTTAACTGAGGGGAAATGCATTTACGCACAAAGTGTGGGACTCCCAGGCAGAGTGCCCGGACTACCCACTAAAACCCCTCCGGCGTTTCCGCACCGGCTGTTGAGGGCGCCATGGGGTCGCGTTAGCATTCTACCACGACGCCCTCCAGCCATGGCCTTTCGGCCCCCTCAGGTGGCCTTTCGCCCCCCCCCCCCCCCAAATCGGGCAGTGGCCCATAAATGGACCACGCCCGTCCCCCAGACCCGCATCCATTCGCCGTCTCATCATAGACGGCGGTGGAGTGGGCTGTTGGCAGAAATTGGCCGACAGTCAACAAGACCCCGACCACCAGGGAGTTATTAACTGTCACCCAGGGTGCACCGTCTCGAATCCCTTGTCAGCCCGCCCTCTCACCGGATCCTTGGGATCAAGTGAGAATGCAAAGCTTTCAAAGGACCGGGCACTCGAGGAGGTTCCCTGCCCTGCACCCCAGAAAATTTGACCTAGTGTATTACCATCACTTCAAAAATTTTGCCTAGTCAGAAATGTTTATCATTTTTTTCCAACTTTTGGGGTTGTTATCAAGTGCTGTGATGGAAACCCAGATTCACACCCTAACACATCACGAGTTAGAAAGAGAGAGGTGGGTAACTAAATGCATTCAGGTCAAATTTTCTGCCATCAGAGTATTGTATGCCCGCGCGCTATCCCTTTAGCTTTAGATCAGTAGTTCCCAAACTTATTTTTCTCGTGGACCACTTTCAAAATTTTACTGGTTTCGGTGGACCCCCTGCTGCTACATTTCTACCACATTCTTAAAGTCGCCAAAAAATAAAAATTGTGTCACTTCTGAGTTCTGTCCCTATATTTCGATATGTAAAATAAAAACGAAAAATGGTACATTTTATATCACTTTATTTATTAAAAGAATAGAATTACAAGAAAAAAATATTAAGGTAATATAGGTTCAGGTCATAATTTTAATTAATGGGAAGGATGTATCTGATGGAGTGTCAGCAAACGATCAATGTTTGGCTTTATTTTTGTGAGCAATAACCGCAAATCCCCCCGCTCTGTGATGTTTAATTTGCTCCTTTTTTTTGTTAAGAGGTTTGTAACGGCACTAAAACTCCTTTCGACAAGATATGACGAGGGAAAAGCTATTAAAAATTTCCTTGCGATTTCCCACAGTCCAGGATATTTTTCGGGTATTTCTGCTTGCAGCCAAAATGTTGGGTAGCCTTTTCTAAATTTCACCTTCAGCTCCTCATTAGTGCTTAGCTCGAGCAGCTCCTCTTGTAATACAACATTGGCCACTTCCGTTTCATCAAATGGATTTATTATCCATGGTGGTATATCCATCGTCAGTATATCTTCAAACCTGGTTTTGAAGTCATCATGCAGGGCACTTAAATGTTGACTGTAGGTATGGATATCCTCATCAATACATTCTACCTGCGACAAGTTTGGAAATTGAGAGAATTCGCGCCGACTAATGTTTTGCTTCATAAATTTCAATTTCCCAAGAAAAGCCGAAATAATCCCCTTTGTTTTTATTAAATTCAGGCTGTCCCCTTGTAACTGTAAGTTAATATCATTAAATTTTTTAAACAAATCTGTCAAATACGCAATGTCTGCTTTGAATTTGATCAAGTTTTCTTTTAAATCTGGATCTCTACTTTCTAAGAACTCTAATATGGAATCGAAAACAGAGTAAAATCTCGTTAAGCATGCACCTTTCGACAACCAGCGTACTTCAGTATGTAAGAGCAGTCGTTGGAAGTCTTCATCATTTTCGTCGCACAATTGAGCAAATAAACGTGTATTCAATGCATTGCTTCTGATTTTGTTGACAGCTTTTATTACAAAATGAAGAGATTGGTTCAACCTGTCACTTAAATGTTTTGCCACAAGATGTTGTCGGTGGATTACGCAATGAATAGCTGTAAGTCCTGGTATAATTCTTTTGAGATGACTTATAAACCCACGATATCGCCCGACCATTGCAGGAGCTCCGTCTGTTGCCACTGAAATAATGTTTGTAAATGGGATCGATTTTTCCGTAAAAAAATTACTCAGGACATTAAATATTGATTCGCCTTTAGTGTCAGTCTCCAAAGTTCTGGCAAATAGCAATTCTTCGTGAATTTCTTCCTCAACAATAAATCGGACATATGCCAATAGTAATGCTTCATTACTGGGTAACGTTGACTCGTCCAGTTGTATAGAAAAATGAGTTTTTTGCAGATGATTGCACAAAAAGCTTTCGATATCAGAGCTCATTTCATCAATGCGTCTTTGTACAGTATTGTTACTTAATGGAATTCTTTTTAGTACGTCAAATGGAGATTTGTGCAAAACAGTTTTTAAAACCTCTTCAACAGCGGGTAAAATTAATTGTTCTCCGATAGTGTGCGGTTTTCCAGATTTTGCTATAAGTAATGAGATATTGTAAGATGCCCGCAAGCCATCATCGTTACTTTGAGATGTTGAAGCGAACATACTGTGCATGGTGGGTCTCTTTCCATATTTTTCTTTCAATGTTTGAAAATATTTTAAATCTTTACCTATTTTATCAGTATGACACCTTTTTAGATGATCTTCGAGCTTTGATGGTTTCATAGAGTCATTGCTCAAAACTTTGTTGCATAATAGGCACATGGGCAATTGTTTGTCTGCCTCTGATGGAACAAAACCATATTTCAAATAATCGACACTATATTGTCGACATTTTTTCTTTGCTGTAGCCATGTTTCGTGTCAGTTACCTTACCTGTAAAAAAAATGTTTTAGTAACCAAGTTTTTTTCTGAATATAGGTATCACACCGCAGCCTTTGTCAGCACGCGGAAATAGAATTACGGCTTGTAAAGGGACCAACTAATAAACCGCTGAGACAAATACAAACGTTTTCACAAAACGGTATCAATTTTAAAGTACATAATTTACCACTAATTTTTAATAGTATAAATAAAAATTAGTGTACTCAGTATCGAATACTGATCATATTTGTGTAGGAAAAAATAAACGTCGAAATCCCAAAATTGTCCATAAAAACGATAACTAACATTTTATTAAATCAATGAGTTCACGCGCTCCGTGTATTTGCGTATTTTTTGTCTGCGGCTTCATTGTTAAAACGTGACAAACAGGCATCGAAGTTCAAGCCCCGCCCTTTTCCCGTCGCCCGCGCACCGCTCGCTCTTTCCGAAAAGGAATAGTTTTGATAAAATAGTTACTTCAAAATCAATTTAACATGATTATGAAATTACTGTTTTATAAAATTAGTAGTTATTTGCAAGAAAAATTACAAAATTAATTGCTCTGCAATATTGCTTATTCGGCCTTTTTAGAGAGGCAGTGCTTCTCTCGTGAAAAAACAATTGAATAAAACGTGCTGTGTTTGTCTTCAAATCGAAAGAGGACAATTAAAATATCTGTAAGTTACTAAGTTACCTATCTATACAGGCCGTTGTGATCAACCGACTAGTACACGTAAACAAAATACTTAAGTACTATAACAAAAAAAGGTAGGTTACTTACTTTTCTCCGGCACTAGCAAATACAGATATAAATTTTCTCACAACTTTTTTCCAAATTCCGCCTTGTTTTCGAAATTCCGGAAACAAATGAATGCGTTTGGTTGCCTTTGGCATCAAGTATTTATAGTGTTGATCAAGTTCATGTCTGAACAAGCATTAAGCATTGTCGGGCGGATAGCGCTTTGCAAGTCTGTACACGAAATTGTACGTAATATCGAATACACAAGTTTGGACAAGTAACAGTCGCTTGCCTTATTAAAATATTATCTGCTTAGATAGGTACTTAAAACAATGTAGGTAGGCCCTTATAAAAACTATGCTTACATTTTTGCTCTTTACTATCAAAAGCAGATAAATTTTCGTGGACCCCCATTAACATCTTATGGACCCCCATTTTTTGTTCACGCCTACGTAGACCCCCAGCAAGTCTCCCGTGGACCCCTGGGGGTCCACCTGGACCACTTTGGGAATCACTGCTTTAGATCCATGGGGTAGCGTATCTCAAGTTGCATTGGAATAGCGCCGTGTGCGGATGGGCACACGCACCACGTCATGGTTCAAATAAAAAAAAGCCAATGTCACTACTAAATGTCATGAGTCATTGTCGTGTCGTCTCGTCATGTCATGTCAAAATTGTCAAATGAATAGTAGGTACATAAAATTTCTTGTTTTCGGTCGCTTTGGTCGCTTTTGGTTGGTGATATTTCTTTCCGTGTTTCTAGAAAAACAATAGCAAATTGAATTTTTATCAAAAATGGACGAAGAAAGCCGTAATTTTGAACCGTTGGAACCTTCTCTTAAGAATGTGATTGAGCAAAAGTCATTACGATGGATTTTTGTTGGAGGGAAAGGTGGTGTTGGAAAAACCACTTGCAGGTAAAGAATGCCTTTCGAATACCTAGGTAGTAAAGTACTCTTTTAAATTATGCAATGTCTCGTGCAGACGCTAATTGTATATTTCAAAATTACAGCTGCAGTTTGGCAGTTCAATTGTCGAAAGTGAGAGAATCTGTCTTGATTATATCTACTGATCCAGCTCATAACATTTCCGATGCCTTCGATCAAAAGTTTTCAAAGGTAATTTGACTTGATTACCTTTTCTTCATCTGAGCGTGTTTCATAGTTACATCCTCAGGAGCTTTACAGCCCAGGCAGGGTACACAAAAATTATGATCCAATATTACATATGATTGATTCTACCTTCACCAGTTGTCTTAACTGAGATTTATTGTAAATGAAGCATATCTGGTTTATTTAATTGTATACACTTGTAAAATTTCAGTCCTAGACTGTCCTTATAACAATTGAAATACTGGATACATTGGACAATCTCCTGTGAATTTACAATAAATCTTCATTGTCTATGTTATAAAACTATCATTTTATTAATTTTTTGTTATAAAATATCTTATATGCTTTACAGGTCCCTACCAAAGTTAAGGGTTTTGATAACTTATTTGCAATGGAGATTGACCCCAATGTGGGTCTAACTGAGCTGCCTGAGGAGTACTTCGAGGGTGAGACTGAAGCCATGAGACTCGGTAAAGGAGTCATGCAGGAAATCGTTGGAGCTTTCCCTGGTATTGATGAAGCTATGAGCTATGCTGAGGTACTTTCTCTTGATTATTTTTCTTTCCCTTGATCGCAATAAATAAATCTATTTAGTTCTTTGGAATATATTTTGAATTGGATTGAAATAACATGTATGCAATGAATGAAAAATTTTGTGTATCTAATTCATTTCCTTGTTACAAATTATATTTAATAAATTGATTTAGAATACAATTTCGAATCCTTTGCCTTATGTAATTGAGTCATCATCATTATGAAAACATATTTTTTTCCAATAAGTATCAGCAATTGGTCTGCAACTATAAACAGATTTGTTGATTGTATATGTCTAGCAAAAGTTGCTCCCCAGCAGGCAGGTGCAATCCTTAGTTTCTTGCATCAAGTTACTGTATAACAAATTGCTTCAAGCTTTACAACAGCTGATACATATATATCTGCAATAGCGGATTTGTTGAAGAGATGTGGCAGGAAGAAGTCGTTCCCCAGTGGCAGCAACTTCCATTATAATCTAGTTTCTGTATGTCGTGTCATTTTAGGCGTTTTTGGTAACTGATATTTGTTAGATTAAAAGCCAGCTTGTTTGGGTGGTTGATTATACGACTTTTGTGGTGTCCAGCCATGAGTCTTATCTCCTCTTTTATGGTGTTCACCTGTAGCACATCATGAATTTCAGCATTCGTGACGAACCATGGTGTGTTAGTGATGTTTTTTAAAATGCCGTTCTGTAGCCTTTGCATTTTGGAGATGTTGGAGTCGGATGCACTACCCCATAACTGGAGTCCGTAAGTCCATATAGGTTGGAGAATAGTTTTATATATCAGGAGTTTATTTTCTGTGGACATGACGGAGTTGCGTGACATTAACTGGATCTGTATTTGAAATTGATTTTGTCTCTTTTTGTTTTTATGTGTTTATGTGTTTCAAGTGATGCTCTAATCGACTCACAAACTCAATGTAACTGTTCAATGGTCGAATGATACTTTCTGACCCCAAACTGGTGTTTTGGGATGACTCCATTTTCAGTGAGGATAGGTATGATCCTAACCAAGAGTATTTTCTCAAACACTTTAGACTGTCACTGGTGACAGACTGATTGGATGGTCGGAGCTAGCTGAATGTGGAGGTTTACCCGGTTTGAGAATCATTGTTATGATGGAGACCTTCCATGTGCTAGGGAAGTACTGGACTTTGAGTATTACATTAAATGACGTAGTGAGGTAGACCAATGCTTTTCTCGGAAGCTGCTCTAGAATTTCCTTAGTGATTAGATCAAACCCAGGAGTCTTGCGATTTTGGATGGAAGATATTGGTTTTTTTTACCTCTTGGACTGAGACAGATTCAGGTGGTGGGGTGGTGGTGGTTGAGCTCATTTTCTATCTCATGAGGATAGTGGCCAATGCGTCGAACGGCGAAAGATGTTTGCCCACCCGTTACGCTAAATGGTACCCATCTCACACACCAGAGTACAGTAAAGTATCTGGGAATACAGTATTTTAGTAGTAATACAGTAAGGCACACCTGAACCGCAGATTTACGTGGCAGAAGCATATTAAAACCAAACGGGAAAAAATCAATTTGAAATACAAGAGACTTTATTGGCTCATGGGACGAAACCCGAAACTGACTGTGGATAACAAGTTGCTAATATATAAGTCTATTTTGAAACCAATCTGGACATATGGCATCCAGCTCTGGGGATCTGCTAGTGCCTCAAACATTATGATAGTCCAAATAGAACTGCATACTGAAACAGATGTCAAACACACCATGGTTTATCAGAAATACAGAGGTCCATGAAAATCTATGCTGGTCATGGAGATACATACAAAGAGAGACTGTAAAGTAACATCCAAATCCCCTGGCGGGCCAGCTCACAATCCCTGAAACCATCCGTCGGCTAAAACGGAGCCGGGATATTTTCGACCTGTTGATTTTCTGTTAAAAAATAGTAAGCTGGGTCATAGATGGGAGCAGCGCCAAGCATGCTAAGAAGCACACACCGCATTGTAGTCTGAAGTGACTGATTGCAAATTTAGAATACAAAAAAAAAGTTGTCAAATGTATATACCACCCCAAATCCCACCCAGACCAAATGTATGCATGTACATTACATTGATGGCATTCCCACTCTGAATTGCTATGGGTAACTTTCAAACCAAAATCTCTAAAATATGTCTTTTATTTTGTCAACAGATAGGTACATATTTTCTTATTTAATTAAGTGTTTTTTTTAAAGGTGATGAAACTGGTGAAAGGCATGAACTTCAGCGCTGTGGTGTTTGACACAGCACCTACTGGACACACACTTCGTCTTCTCTCCTTCCCGCAAGTGGTTGAAAAGGGGCTTGGAAAATTGATGCGCTTGAAGTCCAAGGTATAGAAAAGAAAATATAACATTTATCCATTGATTTTTATGAAACTTGTAGTAATGTAAATGAGAATATGACTACACAAAAAAAAAAAATGTTTGTGTTCCATTTATTAGTGTATTAAAATTAAATAATTACAGATTAATCCTGAATAAAATTATAGTTTATTATGCATTTGCTTATATTTGTGTCATTTCTTTACAGGTTGCTCCATTCATCAACCAAGTGGCTACACTCTTTGGGCTAGCCGAGTTCAATTCAGACATGTTCAGCAACAAAATGGACGAAATGCTGTCGGTGATCAGACAAGTCAACGCCCAGTTCAAAGACCCCAATCAGACCACATTCGTGTGCGTTTGCATTGCAGAGTTCCTCTCATTGTACGAGACGGAACGCTTGGTGCAAGAGTTGACGCGATGTGGTATTGATACACACAATATTATCGTGAACCAGTTGCTTCTAAGGACTTCAGCTCCTTGCGAACTCTGTGCAGCAAGACACAAAGTGCAAGAGAAGTATTTAGAACAAATTGCCGATTTATATGAAGATTTCCATGTTACCAAACTACCTCTCTTAGACAAGGAAGTACGAGGAGCCCAGGCAGTCAGCGCATTTTCAGAGTATTTGGTCAAACCTTATGTACCACCTACCCCAGCTACTTGAAGCAATGTGTCCTTCGAATTATGTCATGTTTAGTAAATTCCAAGTGAGGTTCACACAAAGGTGCTAACGGTCACACATTTCATCTTTTACCTTTCTACATAATATATAAAAATAACCTTGTATAATATTCAGTAAATAAATGTAAATTATTGCTTTAACAGTTGTTTGTAATAAAACCCAAAAATGTGCTATAATACTTTATTCAAATTCATAGAAAATTTTAATATCTTTGTATTTTATATTTCATATATTTAGTACAATTTATTATTACCAACAATAAGTTCTGTTGTTAACATAGAAGACAAATGAATTTTAAGTAAATTTACTCTTTAGTTAAACACCTAATTACTTAGACTAATAAAATTAACCTTTGATTAAATCATTATATCCCACTTATTTTGTTTTCACATATAAACGTAAATAATTGAACAAAAATATTTATTTTTTTAACAAGAAAATACTCAAAATAATTTTGGTTTTAAATCGTTCAATATTGGCGATATTGCAAAAGCAATGTTTTTATAGACTTATAAAAACTGAACAATATATAATATCAATTCTAAGCACTACAATATAAGTATGAAAAACCTTATGCTCAATGAATAAAAATATTACCGTCCCTACCGATTTATCAACACATCATACATAGTACATAACTACATAATATTAAAAACCTTTCGAGTATTCGGCCGAAATTCACTATGAAAATAAAATATAAAGCTTTGTTCACGAGTTGAATACAGTGCTGGCTGACTAAACAAAACATTTAGAAATTAAAATGTTCACAACATGCGCATATCGGCCTCTTGCTGAATAAAAAAACATGGAGTGCTATTTCTGAAAGTATGACGCAAGCAAAACCGGTGAGTCGATGATTTTCATTCGACATATGAGTCATGCTTCTCAAAAATGCACACCTACCTCTTGACGATATTTATAAAAATTAACAAACGTTGATGCTCATGTTAACAGCGTTTCATCTCGTACTTTCACTTAGAATATCGCCGAATATGAGAGAAAGAGACAAAACACATTTTAGATAATTTAGATTTTCCGCTTTATGTTTTACAACTATACGAATTTACGAGTTGGTTAAATGTTATAGGCGCCGAGGCGGGGAAACAATCAGAGCTTGCTATTCACCTAATGTGAACACAGCTAGCACTACTCGACAGTAAATATTTTTACCCGTCTTTGGCACGTGACAATATTAAGGACAAGTGGAGCTCTATTTATGGGTATAAATGTATGACTCGGATATCGAATAAAAAACGTTCGATATCCATAAAAAATAATTTGGTATCGAACGAAAATCATTTGATAACGAACAATATAACAAATAATAACACAAATTCTATCTAAGAATTCTTACCGCAGAGAACTATTTATGTATTCGTACAAAAATTTTATATAAAAAACATAATACTCGTATAGTATATTGACCCCGATTGTACATAAATACTTACAACCTATTTAAACATTAACTCCAAAAAATGGCAATATTTTAGAAAATTCCGTTACATTTCTATTCTATGGCAGTGTTTGATCTTGTGATGTCACATAATACCATGGAGTAATTACAAAGAGGAGATGCCGTAATAAGCGTTTTGTAAGAAAGTGTCTGTGAGGCTACACGGGGCGGAAGGCAGACGTGCGGGGTGCTTGGTTTCGGCCGTGGCTCCAATCATGGAGCACGAGCAATGACAAGCTCCGCCCACTTTTGTGTCGGCGAGGCGCCAATGATCACATCACTGCGCCATTTTAAACGACATCTCCTCTTTGTAATTACTCCATGCATAATACTCATTTTTGCACAGCGTTGTAATAACAGAAATAAGTAGTAATAACAGTTAAGCCTCACGTGTCTTAATAGCTAATATGTTGTATCTTAACTGTAGCACGCAAATCTCACATGCCCACTTTTACCCAATCTTATTTCTGAGGTTGTAATAAAATAAGAAAATAAATTAATAAGTACCTCCGATAATAGGTATAAGGGACTCGCAGTAAAAGGATGAAAAAACTTTGAGGCCATCATGGATGTAGAAAAAAGACTGACAGCTCCGCCCCCAAAATAAAACGACAATATATTTAAGCCTTTTGTTGGACTACATATTTTTGTTAAATACGAACACAGCGCCGCACATTATAAAAGGAGTTATGTTTTTATCTTAACATTTGTACTTATAATCAATATTAAAAGCACTCTGGAGAACAATCACAATTAATACAACACAACCATTTCAAGCACTAAAACCCGTAAGTTAAAACTAAATTTCACACAAAACATTCTTATTAACAAATAATTTAGTGACTTAGCTAAAATTGGATTATCATTAGCTCAAATGCAAACAAATGCAGTTAATACTTGCAGAATAATACTCCCATTAAATTTATTCAACTTCTGGTAATTAAAGAAAAATTTTTTTTTAATTATTCTATACTAATTTGCAGTGATACTGAGTCGAGCTTCTAATACACAATTATAAAATTGAAAAATAAATAAACTATAGTAGAGTTAAAATTAAATAAACATTAAAAATAAAATCTGAGACATTGGAAAACAATTTGAATAATAAATGCCCCGGACTTAAAATTTATGAATAATCTATAATATCCGGGATGTAAATGTTTTCATTCATATTCTATATGTGTATTCTATTCAAGCATTTATGTTCAGCATGTAAATGTAACAATCATTCATACGTTAAAATATTTAGTATAGAAGTAAAGATTTTCAATGAAAGACGAATAGACTCAACATATTTACATATATTATAAGGGTAGTTTAAAATATCAGCCAAATTTCTACTTAAATAATATGAAAAATATTAAGGCCTAATAAATGTCTTCAATTTTATTTCTGTCCTAATGTTTTTAAATGAAATACATAACGAAAAAAGTCTTGTGATTAAACCATCTTCCCTAATGCATAGTCTAGTAGTTAATCTGAAATATATTATTACAAATCATTTTATATTACCAACGAGCATTTTTAAAAGTTTATTTAGAAACTAGACCTTCGCAGGCACATGTTCTTGTCAAAATTTAAACGCTGCATTTATTAACAAGTGATTGTTTAAATTACAAACACGTTTGAAACCAACCATGAAATGACTTCATAAAAAAAAAATCAATAAATAACTTTAGTAAAACG
Source organism: Euzophera pinguis (assembly GCA_947363495.1). NCBI lineage: Eukaryota > Metazoa > Arthropoda > Insecta > Lepidoptera > Pyralidae > Euzophera > Euzophera pinguis. The sequence continues at coordinate 9,807,642 of OX376171.1, forward strand.
CAAACCTTAATTTACTTGTCTGGTATCGGTAGATATAAATCGTCAATTTTCAAAGTTATGTGCTAAAACAAACATGCAACTGCACACATCCTAGGTACCTGTGCGTTGCAACATTATCAATCGTATTAAAATTTAATGTGAATTTAATAACACGGACGTGGAGCATTCACCTTAACAACGCTTGTTCCAAAGCTCAAAATTGTCTAATTATTTTTTTTCCGTCAACTTTGTCGTTGGTTCGTTGGTAAATGCCAGGTGGTGAGTGTGGCTCCTAAGACCATGCCTAATAGAGCTGCAGCGCATGAGCCGCTCTCGAATAGTAACTTAGGCGTGAAGACACCCCATATCATAAGATGACGGCAGTGCACAGTCGCAGCTAGAGCTGACGCGAATACCTGCGGGCAAATTAATTTGTCAGATTCTATGGTGTGGTAAGTAACGCAAGAAAGAAGCTAGTGGAATATGCTATACAAATAATGCATTTTGATGAATGATAAACCCATTGCTCAATTGAGGATTATTGCTAGTATTATATTTTATTGCGTATTTTCGGTTGCTATGTTACATCAAAGCTCTGGTCCACTTTGTGTATTATTACATTCTCCAAAACGTATTGTGTACAACGAGTGGCCCACATTTCTAGCCTGCCAATAGCAAGCACTCACTCTGACAGCGAAGCAGAGCCCGAACTTGAGAGACAGCGTGAACACGGCCGCTAGTTGCGAGCGAGGCCCCACTGCCATGTCCGAGCGGCCCCACATTACTAGCAGGGGACGCTATACCTGCCAATAGCAAGCACTCACTCTGACAGCGAAGCAGAGCCCGAACTTGAGAGACAGCGTGAACACGGCCGCTAGTTGCGAGCGAGGCCCCACTGCCATGTCCGAGCGGCCCCACATTACTAGCAGGGGACGCTATACCTGCCAATAGCAAGCACTCACTCTGACAGCGAAGCAGAGCCCGAACTTGAGAGACAGCGTGAACACGGCCGCTAGTTGCGAGCGAGGCCCCACTGCCATGTCCGAGCGGCCCCACATTACTAGCAGGGGACGCTATACCTGCCAATAGCAAGCACTCACTCTGACAGCGAAGCAGAGCCCGAACTTGAGAGACAGCGTGAACACGGCCGCTAGTTGCGAGCGAGGCCCCACTGCCATGTCCGAGCGGCCCCACATTACTAGCAGGGGACGCTATACCTGCCAATAGCAAGCACTCACTCTGACAGCGAAGCAGAGCCCGAACTTGAGAGACAGCGTGAACACGGCCGCTAGTTGCGAGCGAGGCCCCACTGCCATGTCCGAGCGGCCCCACATTACTAGCAGGGGACGCTATACCTGCCAATAGCAAGCACTCACTCTGACAGCGAAGCAGAGCCCGAACTTGAGAGACAGCGTGAACACGGCCGCTAGTTGCGAGCGAGGCCCCACTGCCATGTCCGAGCGGCCCCACATTACTAGCAGGGGACGCTATACCTGCCAATAGCAAGCACTCACTCTGACAGCGAAGCAGAGCCCGAACTTGAGAGACAGCGTGAACACGGCCGCTAGTTGCGAGCGAGGCCCCACTGCCATGTCCGAGCGGCCCCACATTACTAGCAGGGGACGCTATACCTGCCAATAGCAAGCACTCACTCTGACAGCGAAGCAGAGCCCGAACTTGAGAGACAGCGTGAACACGGCCGCTAGTTGCGAGCGAGGCCCCACTGCCATGTCCGAGCGGCCCCACATTACTAGCAGGGGACGCTATACCTGCCAATAGCAAGCACTCACTCTGACAGCGAAGCAGAGCCCGAACTTGAGAGACAGCGTGAACACGGCCGCTAGTTGCGAGCGAGGCCCCACTGCCATGTCCGAGCGGCCCCACATTACTAGCAGGGGACGCTATACCTGCCAATAGCAAGCACTCACTCTGACAGCGAAGCAGAGCCCGAACTTGAGAGACAGCGTGAACACGGCCGCTAGTTGCGAGCGAGGCCCCACTGCCATGTCCGAGCGGCCCCACATTACTAGCAGGGGACGCTATACCTGCCAATAGCAAGCACTCACTCTGACAGCGAAGCAGAGCCCGAACTTGAGAGACAGCGTGAACACGGCCGCTAGTTGCGAGCGAGGCCCCACTGCCATGTCCGAGCGGCCCCACATTACTAGCAGGGGACGCTATACCTGCCAATAGCAAGCACTCACTCTGACAGCGAAGCAGAGCCCGAACTTGAGAGACAGCGTGAACACGGCCGCTAGTTGCGAGCGAGGCCCCACTGCCATGTCCGAGCGGCCCCACATTACTAGCAGGGGACGCTATACCTGCCAATAGCAAGCACTCACTCTGACAGCGAAGCAGAGCCCGAACTTGAGAGACAGCGTGAACACGGCCGCTAGTTGCGAGCGAGGCCCCACTGCCATGTCCGAGCGGCCCCACATTACTAGCAGGGGACGCTATACCTGCCAATAGCAAGCACTCACTCTGACAGCGAAGCAGAGCCCGAACTTGAGAGACAGCGTGAACACGGCCGCTAGTTGCGAGCGAGGCCCCACTGCCATGTCCGAGCGGCCCCACATTACTAGCAGGGGACGCTATACCTGCCAATAGCAAGCACTCACTCTGACAGCGAAGCAGAGCCCGAACTTGAGAGACAGCGTGAACACGGCCGCTAGTTGCGAGCGAGGCCCCACTGCCATGTCCGAGCGGCCCCACATTACTAGCAGGGGACGCTATACCTGCCAATAGCAAGCACTCACTCTGACAGCGAAGCAGAGCCCGAACTTGAGAGACAGCGTGAACACGGCCGCTAGTTGCGAGCGAGGCCCCACTGCCATGTCCGAGCGGCCCCACATTACTAGCAGGGGACGCTATACCTGCCAATAGCAAGCACTCACTCTGACAGCGAAGCAGAGCCCGAACTTGAGAGACAGCGTGAACACGGCCGCTAGTTGCGAGCGAGGCCCCACTGCCATGTCCGAGCGGCCCCACATTACTAGCAGGGGACGCTATACCTGCCAATAGCAAGCACTCACTCTGACAGCGAAGCAGAGCCCGAACTTGAGAGACAGCGTGAACACGGCCGCTAGTTGCGAGCGAGGCCCCACTGCCATGTCCGAGCGGCCCCACATTACTAGCAGGGGACGCTATACCTGCCAATAGCAAGCACTCACTCTGACAGCGAAGCAGAGCCCGAACTTGAGAGACAGCGTGAACACGGCCGCTAGTTGCGAGCGAGGCCCCACTGCCATGTCCGAGCGGCCCCACATTACTAGCAGGGGACGCTATACCTGCCAATAGCAAGCACTCACTCTGACAGCGAAGCAGAGCCCGAACTTGAGAGACAGCGTGAACACGGCCGCTAGTTGCGAGCGAGGCCCCACTGCCATGTCCGAGCGGCCCCACATTACTAGCAGGGGACGCTATACCTGCCAATAGCAAGCACTCACTCTGACAGCGAAGCAGAGCCCGAACTTGAGAGACAGCGTGAACACGGCCGCTAGTTGCGAGCGAGGCCCCACTGCCATGTCCGAGCGGCCCCACATTACTAGCAGGGGACGCTATACCTGCCAATAGCAAGCACTCACTCTGACAGCGAAGCAGAGCCCGAACTTGAGAGACAGCGTGAACACGGCCGCTAGTTGCGAGCGAGGCCCCACTGCCATGTCCGAGCGGCCCCACATTACTAGCAGGGGACGCTATACCTGCCAATAGCAAGCACTCACTCTGACAGCGAAGCAGAGCCCGAACTTGAGAGACAGCGTGAACACGGCCGCTAGTTGCGAGCGAGGCCCCACTGCCATGTCCGAGCGGCCCCACATTACTAGCAGGGGACGCTATACCTGCCAATAGCAAGCACTCACTCTGACAGCGAAGCAGAGCCCGAACTTGAGAGACAGCGTGAACACGGCCGCTAGTTGCGAGCGAGGCCCCACTGCCATGTCCGAGCGGCCCCACATTACTAGCAGGGGACGCTATACCTGCCAATAGCAAGCACTCACTCTGACAGCGAAGCAGAGCCCGAACTTGAGAGACAGCGTGAACACGGCCGCTAGTTGCGAGCGAGGCCCCACTGCCATGTCCGAGCGGCCCCACATTACTAGCAGGGGACGCTATACCTGCCAATAGCAAGCACTCACTCTGACAGCGAAGCAGAGCCCGAACTTGAGAGACAGCGTGAACACGGCCGCTAGTTGCGAGCGAGGCCCCACTGCCATGTCCGAGCGGCCCCACATTACTAGCAGGGGACGCTATACCTGCCAATAGCAAGCACTCACTCTGACAGCGAAGCAGAGCCCGAACTTGAGAGACAGCGTGAACACGGCCGCTAGTTGCGAGCGAGGCCCCACTGCCATGTCCGAGCGGCCCCACATTACTAGCAGGGGACGCTATACCTGCCAATAGCAAGCACTCACTCTGACAGCGAAGCAGAGCCCGAACTTGAGAGACAGCGTGAACACGGCCGCTAGTTGCGAGCGAGGCCCCACTGCCATGTCCGAGCGGCCCCACATTACTAGCAGGGGAACTGCAGCACCAAACATCAGCGGCATACCTGTTTATAACAAGTTTAATCATTTCTTTAGGCGTTACTTTGCGAAAGTCAAAATTTAAAAAAAACTTTCGCAAACTAATTTAATGATAAGGACGTCCTTCAAAATTCTCGAACTTTCCTTGAAAACTTAGTTGGTTCCTTGAGTAAACTCCAATGAGGAACGACATAGGTTACAATAACAATTCAAACCACAAAAATTGAAAAATACAAAAGAATAGAGTAAAATATAAACCAAAAGGGGCAAAAAAACTCATTTTTAACCACTTTCAAGGACGCCTCACCTCTCGACCAACCTTATATTTGACAGTTCGATACTCACCTCCAATGAGGAAACGTTTGTGAATATGGGTGGTGAAAGTGTACTTTTAGTCCTATCATTAATTTGTTTTCTCTTTAGTTTCTGTCCTACTATTAAAAATGATAGTAACCCTGGAGCCCTATTTTAAAATGTATGACTCACACATAATCGAATAAAAAATTGTTTGAATCACCGATTATATCGAATAAAATACATTTCCCTTATCTATTTTCCGTGATTCATACTTTTTACCTGATCCCATATAAACAATATAAAACCATCAATCAATTTTGAAATTTATCACACATTAATAAACAATATTGTAACTTACCAAACAGTTCAAGCGAGACCAAAGATCCTATAATCAGAGGGCTGAGGATCGAATAATTAGGGTCCCCGGCATGAAAAGCGGGTGCCCATCTCAGGTGGCCTAACGTCGCTTGATGTCCAGTGCCGTAGAAATGGTAGGATGCTAGTAACGCCCAAAGACAAGCCACGCTTGCGCTTGTACGAGTTGATATTGCTGGAAAATGTTGCCATATTAGTCTTCAGTTCTTTAATGTAACTGTTCAATTGAACTAGAGGGAACAAACATTAAATAGAAGTGTTGTACCAAACTTATCGTAACAATTTGTGTGGGAATATTTATGCCTATTAATTGATATGATTTTTAGATAGTTAAAAGTACTGAAATCAATATTTCATAGTTTTCAACCTATGGTGACATGCAAGTTTAATTTTACAATACTTAATACTTAATCTGAATATAAAATGTTTAAAATAGAAAGTGCTCGTTTGTAAGAGGATTTCGCGTCACAAATTATATAACTTTTTTTTAATTTTAAGGCAAAGTTACTAGTTTACTACTGTCGTGGACACAAAATATTAAGAATCAATCTGATAAAAAAAAGTTGATCACTTACAAAATTTATTCGTCCCATCAGCCTTCATCATGGAAACCACGTTGAGTGCCAAAAAAGCTGACACCAAGCCTATAGCCGCCGTCGGAGCGAACGATGCTCCAAGCACCAAACAGTTAGCCACATACAACAACAAACTGCACACTATCATAGCCAGAGTCGCCCCCCCACGCTCCCTCCTCCACAACAACAAAAACATCGAACCGAGAACAAGCCAAGCACCACGAGCCAACAATCTTGACCTACTAGGAGACCCTAAACCCCTCCATCCTAAAGCCCAATGCGCACAGGAAAATAAACCAGCTAACACTAAACCATACCCTCGCCAGCCTATATGCCGTCTAGATATTGCTAACACAGCCGCCATCGTACCTAAAGCTAAAATAAGAGCTAATCTGGACACTTGACCACTCGGAACACCCTTGCTTTCAGTCCAACAAGCCCCCTGCTCTTCCCTACAACCTCTATATGACCTTGATATGGCTAATACAATACCAGATAACGCCCACAAAGCTACCGCCTCCAAAGTTTTTATATTCCACACGATAACACCCAAGACTGATAAAGATAGATACGACAAACTAGCACCCTCTTCTATTATATAACTATTGGAAGAAAGAATGGCCGCGGAAGCGAATAACACTCCTCTAGAGAATCTCTCGTAGAACAAACTTTTATTTTCATACCATCTCTGAGTGATACCATCCCAATGCATTATGACTAGCGTGCATAACATAGCCCCAGATATTAATCCAGTGCTTAAAATTATTGCGTGTTCGAGATCTTCCAATATTTTGAAATAATATGCGGTGTAACATACGCCTATGCACAGAGCATTAGCGATTATACCAGTAGGTACGAATGAACTAGCGAAAATGCTTGGGATTCTGTCTGCTGGAAGCCCTTCTGTTACGAGGCAGTTGAAAAAGATCGCTAGGATGAGCAATAGTAATGCTCTGAGCATGGACAAGGAATCAAATTCCACCCAGACTTCTCGGAAGCCACCGCGTATATTGTCGATCAGAAATCTGCAACAAAAAATGCTAAATTAAGCTTAAAGTTTAAAATATGATTTAAAAAGTAATGATTATTGGGTGTTTACGATTTGAATGGTTAGCCAGTACAATCATTTGCACTCATCTAGGGTCTGATGGAAGAATTTTCATTTAAATAAGTAGTACCCTCATAATCCTTGCACCTTGTGTGCATTGTACCCCAGGTTTGTATTTTGTATGTATAAATAAAAATCAGCATTATTATCACACTGGCCCCCTCCATATTATTGTTACCAGAAAATGGTTGAGTCCATGGTAAAGAACAGTGTCGGATACCACAGATAACTTAAATTTTATTTTAAATGACGGTATCCTTGGGCAATTCATTAAAATTGTTGCTTTCATTCTCAACATCCATACTTCAATACTAATATTCCATTTTCGATACTTTCCATACTAATATTATAAATGCGAAAGTCTGTCTGTCTGTCTGTTACGCTTTCACGGCCAAACCGCTGAATGAATTTTGATGAAATTTGGTATGAAAATAGTTGAAGACCCGGGGTCATACATAGCTGCGGGAAACAGCTAGTTTGAAATAAATTAACTCTTTTGAATTAGAAGAGGATGTTATTGATCATCCAACGATTGATTGATTGATATATTTTGTGGATGTCCTACTCTGCGTTATATCTGTTCGTAATTTCAAAATGATTTATTCCAGAGTCGCCTGCAAGCTAAGTATACAAATTCATAAAAATCCTGTTTTGTGATCTCTAGAATCAATTCCCACTGAAAGAGCTTCTTTTATCTTTGGCAGAGAAATTTTAGTTTTCAATATAAAATAAGCAACTTTTCAAGCTATTTTTAGTCTTTGTCTATAAAATTCAAAATTATTTCAAGGGCATAAACTGTAAATGCTGTGCGGTTTATATGAGCATTTTTTCTATAACGTCTTATTATAAGTCTTACTGATCGGATAACTAGATAGAGGGCTCAAACTCATAAAATATATTTATTTTACTAAAATACCATTATCACCTGACTTCGTCGAAATATTTGACTAGTTCTTCCTCAGTATTTACTTTGGAGATTTTGTTTAATTGTTCTCTCGTGGCGTTTATAAACTGCGCCAATCTGTCAAGCGGAATTTGTTGAGATTCCTCCCCATAACGCACTAGATATCTTGTTACCTGAAACATAAAAAAGCAGTTAAAAATGAACTCTATGAAGCAGTTATAAAGCTCAATACTTTTTGTGTTACGCCTAATACTTATCAAATAATGAGGAAATAATTCAATTGTTGACTTTTGTATGATAAGGATAAGTTCCTAGAATTTCTAAGTAGGTCATACGTAGCACGGCACGTATTACTTAATTTTATCGTCAATAGAAAAATATGAATACTATCAAGATCAAAATAATTTATTTGCTTTTGATGTGAATTGATTTTAATAAAACTTTATGAAACTGATTAGATTTTCATTGTTATTGCCCATAGAAAAGACTATTTACGAAGACATAAGAAGTCGAGCTTCCCATTGGTAAGCTGAGGATGTAACCAGAAAAAGATAATAAGAGAACAATAAGTCTTGGGATAGCAGAAAATAAATCTATCTATAGTTGTCATAGGTCTAAAAGGCAAAATGCTCATACCAATAATGTTGCATATGGCTATGATAACCGCTTCCCAATTGGGCAGTAGTTTGCCTCCTAAATAGTACAAAAATACTAACCTGTTTCATACCATTGCTCATATGCAACAACGTCTGCGGTATTGTCAATGTAGGCATAATTGGAAACAGTATACTGCCAAGAGATGGCGCTGGCGGCGGCCTTCCCAAAGCAGCGCTCATAGTTGGCGCCAATTCAGTTTGCTGGACTTCCTTTCCGTTGGTAAAACCATAGTTATTATTGGTAAGACCCGATCCTCGGTATGCAAACAAAGCCGCTGTTCTTTCCGCTTTGCTTTCGCCACCATGGTCCCCTGGTACATAAACAATGACAACCATAGATATTTCAGTTGGGTTTGATTTTTTTTCTAACAGCACGTAATCACTATGAACGAAATGTGCTCTTAATTTGACCCAATTATTTAATTGTTATTTATTAACCACTCTTGAATTATTTTACCAGATAGTGAAGTTTGTGAAGTTCTTAATCATATTATTTGGCCTGTAATATCACGCCTTTGAGATAGCTACCTACACGCATGCAAATATTAATTACAGAAATATTGAGAAAAAGCCATTACCGGTAACACAAAATAACATAAACCCGAAAAGAATTGCACAAAACACTATTTTCAAAATCATTAGCTTTCTATGACAGGTCAAACCAAGCAGATATGAAACACTACCTAAATAAAATTTGAATACAATGAAATGCTTTAGAATCACACACACAGCAAAAGCATATTTAGCCCAAACAAAGAATACATAAAAATAGGTGTATATCATTTAAACATCTGCTTCTGAGGTAGTATTGTATATGGAAATAGCATTTATTAGTGTTATGAACTAATCAACTGTATATGTATTATAGAGATTTAAAAAAAAATACAAATACAGTAATAACAAATATGTAATCAATGTTTCTTAATCGTCTTATTTTGGTAACAACTAGGTTGCCACAAGTATTTATATCTGTGGTAATATTGTAACACTGATTTACTTAAAACTACTTTCATTGTCAGAATCAGAATCATTCTATTTTTTGTATTTATAGCTATATATTTTTAATACCAACATGACGATATCTGTTTAACCCAAAGGTTGACTGTTAGATAATGCTTTTAGCATTAAGTTCGCCTATTGTGCTATACAATTGTATTATGTACAATAAAGTTTGAATAAATAAAATTATATTGACGTGAAATTGAATTTCTCAGGTTTTTCACTTTGGATATATGTAGATAATGAATATATTTCTATATACTAGAAATGCATCATATAATTATGAGATTCACATTTCTAATATACCTATTTGCTGTTTTAATAATAGAAATTTACATATTTTTTCCACAATGACGCAATATGGTGATTTTAAAAATATGCAATGTGAAACTTAGAATATATAACTTTAATACTTGTGTAAAATCCTCTTGTCATTAAACATCATTATATATACTATATCACACCACAATCTACCACAGGAGTCAATATGTTATATGATATACCTAAGTCTTAAGCAACTCTATTTACCTACCCTGATCATCATATCCTTCTTGTGAGTCTAAAACAATGTGAAATCTAACTTTAATATACCTCATAGTATATTATAACAATGGCCATATTATATCATGTAAAGAAAACACTGCTCAATTAAAATATGATAAATTTTTGGATGGATAAAATGAGTTATTAAACCAGCCATTCCAACAACTCACAATAACAATTGCAAACTAACAAACTAACACTAACATGGCAACATCTGACTCTACATCAAATTTATTTTATCTTTGTCACACACAAGACAGAGTTTTCTTTACAAGTCTTTATAAGATTTAAATTATTATTAATAGGCTAGTTTCCAGAGTCAAAAGACTAACATTAAAATTAGTCTTTCATTTAAGAAATCAAAATATATTTATTAGTGACACAATTGAGCGATAAATTATTAAGATATAATGCATCAAAGTTTAGGAGTGGAGGCTTGTGATGTCACATATTGCAAAAAAGTGTAGCACACTGACATCACACAGAATTTTTACGCGCCAACTTTGCCATTACATAAAATTAAAATTGAAATGTTCAAACCCGGTACTACCAATTCTACCATTAGTTAAGTATCTGACAATGATTAAACGTCTGCTGCCTATGAAAATTATTAAATGACATTTTTAAAACTGTAATTAATTTATAATAATATTTGTAAGTCTGAAAACACAGAGCATAGCGATTTGTGTCTTTTACTTTGTTCAATTTGCATTATTATGTACTTACCTATGTCTCACAAATATAGTTTCTGTTCTATTCTATTCTTTGTTTAATTTAAAAAAAAAAAAATATGTGTCCAATATTTTTTGATTACATAATCTGACTGAAGACTGACGGACTAATTATATTTTTTTAGGAAACCAGCCTATTATTACATGTTACCACAAAAGAAAGTAACTTTACCAGCATTTTGGTATTAAGATTTTTATTTCAAATAATGCCCATTAATATGATTCCTATCTTTACTAAATAAAAAATGTAGTTATTCGTAATAACAAAAAGAATTACCTGTTTCAGTCATACCATGATCTCCAACAACATATAATAATACATCAGGTGGTATGGTCTCAATTATCTTCTTTAACCGATTGTTGGTCTCGTTGAGTTTTCTGGTCATCTCCCGATGGTTGGGCCCGTACCTGTGACCAGCATGGTCTACTCCTAAATAGTGGGCTATGAGGAGATTCCAATCATCTTTCTTCAGCTCATCATATATTTTTGTATCAACCTCTGTAAATAAATATTTCTTTATTGCACAAATACAATGCAGTAAACAGTACAAAAGGTTAACTTAATGCTATAATATTAATATTATCTGTATGGAACTTGATTGTCTACTACTTTCTTTAAGTGATTTTCAACATATACTAGTATTTATAAGAAAGGGTTTTTTTTAGTTTCTGAGTGTAGAGTGTAATATTTGAAACTACTGAACCAATTTCACACATTCTTTCTGCATTTGGTTTCAGGAGTAATATGCACTATAAGCAGAAAATCCTCTGGGGGCCAACTAGTAACACACATAGGTTGAGGTAGAAATTTATAGTTTCAAGAACATTGAAGTGTAATTTTTGCCTGACACCATTATATGAGAACGAACAGAAGTAGTTACATAGGGCTCACTGTAAGTTTCCGGAACTGGCCACTTACATAAACAATATTTAAAAATTTATTGCAACATTTGAAAATAGAACTCTTTGGCTGTAGAATGCAGTTTGTTTCATCTGACTGTCTTTTGTTTTTACCTTGTGGCGCCATTTAAAAAATTGTGTGTCTGCATCAACATGGATTTAACTCGGGAAAATTTTCGTAGTATGATTTTCTACGATTTTAAGTGTAATTTGACAACTCAACAGAGCATCGCTCGGCTTGAAACAGCTTTTGGCAATGAAGCACCATGCAAGACTGTTTATAGCTGGTTTGCAGAATTCAATTTTGTTGTTCCTATTTAATAAATAAATAAATAAATAAATTCAAGCGTGGTCGTATCAATCTCAGTGACGAATCTCGCGATGGTCGGCCGTCCACCGCTGTGACCAACAAAAACATCAATGCTGTGCGCCGTATGATTGAAACAGACAGGCATGTGACCTACCATGAAATTCGCGCATCCTTAGAAATAGGCATGAGTCAAATACAATTAATCCTACACAAACATTTGGGTGTGAGAAAGCTGTGCTCGCGGTGGATCCCACAAAACTTGACCGAGGCTCAAAAAACGGACCGCGTCACTTGGTGCAGTGCCATACTTACCAGATTCAACGAAGGTGCGTCAAATTTGGTGTGGGACATAGTAACAGGTGACGAAACATGGATTTATTGCTACGATCCCAAAACAAAGCAGCAATCGAGCGTATGGGTCTTTCAAGATGAGCCGAAACCAACCAAAGTGGCGCGCGTGAAAAGTGCATCTAAGCGGATGATTGCTTCTTTTTTTAATAAAACTGGAAATGTGGCTACTGTTGCTTTAGAGAATCGTCGTACAGTGAATAGTGACTGGTACACGACCATTTGTTTGCCGGAAGTTATTGACGAACTCCGTAAAAATAACCGTAAACGCCGTATCATCCTGCACCACGACAATGCTAGTTCTCACACGGCCAGACAGACAAACGACTTTTTGAAGGCGAAAAATGTAGAACTCATGAGTCATCCTGCATACAGTCCCGACCTGGCACCTTGTGACTTTTTTCTGTTCCCAAAAATTAAGAACCAATTACGCGGTCAACGATTTTCATCACCAGAAGAGGCTGTCGAGGAGTATGAAAAACACGTTTCAGAGGTCACCACAGAGGAGTGGCACAAAAGTTTTCAAAACTGGTTTTATCGAATGAAAAAGTGCATAGACGCCAAGGGAGATTATTTTGAAAAACAATAAATTAATTTTGTACCTTTAATAGTATTTTTTCATATTCATTCCGGAAACTTATAGTGCGCCCCACGTATAAAGCTTACCAGAGTCCACAGTATCCAGATCCCAGGTATGAAATGAGTACATGACGTGAGAACGGAGATATTTTCCTGGAATCAACCGAGCCCATGTGTCATCACCAAGTAATACTGTTTTACCTCCATCTAATGCCACCTGAAATATTCACGTTAAATTAGTTATTGAAAAAAATCAAGGCATATTCAACAAAGAAGCATCCTTCTATTCTGTGATAAGCTCAGGTTGTTCAAAAGTAAAAATTGAATCTGGAAATTTGGTTTTGATATAGGAAATATAAAAAAAATATGCCAAAGTTTGACTGGTTATTTACAACAAGTGGAACTGCAGGGTGATGATATTGTATGTCTAAATAATAAATCACAATAAATATTACAACAAAAATAGAGCACAAATACCTGATCTATGGTGTTATCTTCTTGTAATTCTGTTGCAGCAAAATTTGAGCTTGCATCAATGAAAGTTGGTAAAGAACCAGTGACTAATGCTTTAACCCGTTGTAACGTTGTCGTTGGAGGATCCGCCATAAAGCGATATAGTCGTGCTTGGTTCGGCCATTGTTTTAATGTTTCTCTTATGATTGGTAGACGATTCTGGTAAGGTAGGGGATCCTGAAGATCAGGGTCATATTCCGTAAAATCATAGCGCAGTGCGTCTACCAGCAAAAACACTACCCTGAAACGAGTAGAAGAGCAGACTAATTCGGCCGCCGGATTAGCAAGGATTCTTCGAATTTTCTCATCTTCAGAACACACGTCTGTCGAATACACCTTCACACGTCCATCACATCCGAAGTCTTTCAGAGGAACACATTCAGTTACGTCGCTTAACGATTTACGGGAAAGCAAAAATCCATGACCGAACATCAGAACGGCAGATAGGACCAAGTATGAAAACCATATGAGATATATAATGTAATTCCATTTTTCTTTCATAGTAACAATTCAAATTTGAAGGTTTAAGTGAACATTGAGATAAAATCCCCAAAAATAAATTAATTGAAACCACAACCAACCCACTACCTACGAAAAAGAAACACCCAGGGTTGACAATCTTCATCAAAGTTCTCTGTGGTGTGGAAACACCTGATTTTTTCTCCAAAACGACAAATGACATTTATGGCTGAAGTGACAGGAGTGACATGACACATGACTTGAATGACTTGAAATGTATTTTGACATTGGCAATAAAAAAAAATTAAAATTTGGCTTTAACTTTCATATTTAGTCAGTACCAAGAAAAATTTTGAACAAAGTTCATTAGCAGTTTGTTTTATGCACAAACACCAAATCGCCAAAAGTCCGGGACCTAATAAATATATTTTATGAGACATGGCACACGGTTTCATAACGCATACGTGCACGTCTACGTTTACCGGTGTGCTCCAATCTTCATATGGGTCTGGGACACTGACCTCCATAGAACAACTTGTATAAATGGTGGTCAGTGGTCTGCGTAAGTGGTCTGGGAGTTAAAAGTTAGCTTCTTTGACCATCCTCTCACGGCATTATTCCAATGCAACTCGAGATACTACTAGTCATTTATTTATTTACTTTATTGTACATAATGCAATTGTATAGCACAATAGGCGAACTTAATGCTAAAAGCATTAAATAACAGTCAACCTTTGGGATAAACAGATCTTTCACGTAAGACGTTCCTTTTTCAATGGCTTCACGCAAGTTGCATTGCGTTTTGGCCATCCTCATGTTTTTTTTCTAAATTTTTAACTGTGATGTCACTGTCAGTCACTAGCACTAAGGCAGTTTACACACGGGGTTATGCGATTTGTGAGACGCGACTGCGATGCAACTTGAGTCGCGTAAGATGTATGACTTGACAGGGTAGCGTCGCACGAGTCGCGTCGCCGTCGCGTCGTCTGCGGAACAGCAGATTTTTTATTCTGACGTTATTCTCGTGCGACTCTGGTAGTATACTCAAGTTTCATCGTGTACGAAATGCCTAAAAGTCAATAAGGTAAAATAGCGGTTTTGTATTTTACAAATTAACACAAAAATTTGTGTGATGAAAATAAAATCATCAAATTGTTAGTTTCTACAAAACATTGATATGAAGCGATTCCTCAAATAAAACATATCACTTCTTAAAATACTAACAAGACCTCGTGAAAGTGCCCAATGTCAAATTATTTTAGTGCTAACCTACACTATTATTTTGAGTGAATGAACTTGAGAAGGATACCTACATATTTTATCTGAACACTATCCTGGGAAATTCATAGCATGTTATTATTTCAAAACAAAACATGTCGCTGCCATCAAAAGTCAACAAAGAAAACTTTCGCCTCTTGGACTTGTCTAGTGATGAAGAGTCGGAGGATTTGCATTTAGAAATAATTCCTAGCAGAAAAAAGAAGATTACTAGGTACGTATTCATATTATT
Source organism: Euzophera pinguis (assembly GCA_947363495.1). Lineage (NCBI taxonomy): Eukaryota > Metazoa > Arthropoda > Insecta > Lepidoptera > Pyralidae > Euzophera > Euzophera pinguis. Next base: position 9,822,951 of record OX376171.1, read on the forward strand.
TTCTTAGGAGATACCTACTTTAATGTTAAAATGTTGTGTATTTAGTATTGTGTAAAACTTAAGTCTTTATTTTTTACTTTTATTTTAATTTGAGAGCCTTCACAGTGTTTAAAAAATGTATTTATGATTTCTTATTTTCTGCTTGTCTAAAATATAATTTTACAATACAGACGTGATCGTACCCGTGGAGGGCCATCCAAAGCTCAGGAGCCTAACATTGGAACTGAGGTCCGCTGTGCCCTGCGATGGGCTGTGAGAGGAACATTATTACTATGGCTGCTAATGTTAACATGGATATGTGCCGCTCTCTACGATCAGGTGTCTGTTATGAGGATAGAGATAGCCAAAGGTAAGATTTTTAATGAAATCTTCTCTTCAATATTGTACCCAACAAATGAAAATTACTCTTGTAGTGGCCTAGTTGCTTGCATTTCCAAAAATAGTGTTCTTATAACAGCCATATTTTCACTGATAAGGGTGTGTTTGGCACAAATTATAATAGCAAAAACCCTATAGTTGATTTATTGTGAGCTTTTTTCCATAGGGCTTTATAATGGCAACTAACAAGGAAATTAAACTTACAATGAACAACACATTGAAAAAGTGAGATTTCTCCATACTAATATTATAAATTTCACGGCCAAACCGCTGAACGGATTTTGATGAAATTTGGTATGAATATAGTTGAAGACCGGGGGTCAAACATAGGCTACTTTATGATGCAGGAGGAGCTGTGGGAAAAAGCTAGTTTTATATATATCTTATTAGGATCAGCAACAAAGAAGTAAAACTGCAAATCGCCTAAAATCCTATCTTTTCATAATTGATATATTTTGTATGGATTGAGTAAGTAGGTAGCTGATTAAAGCATCATAGTAGTTAGAAAAATATAGCATAGTTTTCTCATAAATAATTTTCAAAGTTGATAATTCTACTTAAAAAATAAGAAAACACAATACAATACAATACAATACAAAAACTCTTTATTGCACAACAAGGATACATTGTTAAATACAAGTAATTACAAGAAAAATAATCTTGCGCAAAGGCGGCCTTATCGCAATAGCAATTTCTTCCAGGCAACCTTACGGAAAATTGAGTAAAAATATTAAAGATTGTGCGCGGTAGGTGTCAACAAGAGTAAGAAGAAACATAATAATTTATATAAATATCAAAACATAAACTTACACATATAATGTATATTACACACTTACTTATATACAACTATATATATATATACATACAATATAACAACATATTCACTACACATACACACACCATTACTACAAACAAGGTAGAATACCATAGCCATGATAAGTAAGGATAGTATTAAGTAGTAGTATCACGTAAAAAGTGCGACATGACTTGTGATTTGAAGATTGCTAACGTTTCGGTTCACACTTGGTTTCTGATTTCTTTGCCCCAAATTTTTTTGTATTTCTTTGTCTTGAAGCCCCAAAGAAATTAGATTTACTACAAAGAACGAAATGACCAGTAATGATTTCTTTGGCTTAAAATATTTTTAAATGATAAAACTTCAAAATAGCTTAATTAGTTTAGGGGATAAATGCATTTATTTGTAGGTTTTAGCTGCATCTACAATGTTTATTATTTTCCATGAAAATTGATCAATTTTACCTAAATGTTTACAAGTTAGGTGTGCTAATTTTTCTGGCCAAAATTATTTAAAAATGCTAAAACTCTGGAATGGTTTGAATATTTATTTATGGGACACCCATCATCTACAATGTATGTTATATTTTAAGAAGAATTGTTCTGTGTTTATAATTAATTATAAATAAATAAAAAATAGTTATATAAAAATACTTATTTATTATAAAAAAATATTATTTTTATTTATAATTAATTATAAATAAATAAAAAATAGTTATATAAAAATACTTATAAATAAATGCTATGCTATGATGGGTGTGCAAATATCCCTCTGTGATGAGGGAGAGACTTTGAAAAAGATGCCGAATGAGGGACATTAGACATATATATATATTATTTGTATAGGTATATGTATTGTTTATGTATGTTTATTGTATTATAAAATGTATGGTTGTGTAGGTTTATTCGTATAAGTATAAATTTTACAAGCCGTTCCCGTGGTATTTTCAGTACACCCACATTTAAACTCTCTGCTATACCCAAAGGTTGACTGTTAGATAATGCTTTTGGCATTATGTCCGCCTATTGTGCTTTAAAAATTGTAATTTGTATAATGAAGGTTAAATAAATAAAAACCTTGTAAACCTTAAATCTCTAATTTGCGCGTTCACCACCACCAGCTATGTTGGTCCACAGTTTGTGGGCACATTTCTCAACATCTCAAACCAAATAGGGATCCTTGGCGTCGATTTTTCCAGTGAACTCCAATATTGCAGTCACATAAAAGTGCAAGGCAAAACTGGCATCTAGGAAGCTCGGGGTGCTTAACTGCGCAACAAAGGCTGTTGCGGAGTTAATCACTCTATAAGTGCAAGTTCAGCCGCCTATGGAGTACTGCTGTCACCTGTGGGCGGGAGCACCCGAATGGCTCTTCAAATGACATTCGGGCGCCTACTAAAGAGTTTTAAAAAAGTGCATGGCACCATAGTGCACTCGGTAGAGATGCGTGGAGAGTAAAAGAAGGGGTTTACGTTTGCAAACACATGAGAATATAAAAAAAAATAGCTTCTTCACTCCACACCAAGTCTTATAGCCATTGAGGTTTACAACTTATTTACATTGACAGTTTTATTTTGGTACAATAAAGAGTATTTTTATTGAATTGTATTGACAGGACAAGCTGCCTCTGTGTTTTAGTGGTTTGTACTTAGAGTTTACCAAAAAATGTTTTATTTTGGAATCCCATGGAAAACATATTTTATTTGATTCTTTTAGTGTCCAAGTAGTTAACCAATTATCTACTTTTAAATCAGGCCTTGTCATGTTTTGAATTCGTCATCCTAGCGTTTACCCGGCTGCATCCTAAACCTTATTATTATGCGAAATTATGTTTCAATACTATACATAGAAGTAGTAACGATCATGTGTCGACTGATGTGACATAGTCCGGCAAAATATTTCCGTTCATGAGGTCGTTACAATATTATTTTTTTTTCTTTAAAAGTCTAGATATTTTTAATTATAATTAATTTTAATAAATTTACCGCCGCGCTCAGAGTCATTATTGGCTTTTGGCAATTTTAGGTACTAACAGATGGACCAATACGTTACAGATGTCGATGGTTTAAAACTTGTGTCCATTCTAAATGTTATACTTTCGCTCCTGTAAGGACAAAGCCCAAACGATCCCTTCGTAAAAAAAACATCCCCATCCAGTATTGCTATATCCCTAAACGGAATCCCCGCGCATGCGTCGCCGCGCCTTTGTGACGGTACCACTACCTAGTATATTTTGTGACGTCCGCATAGACCCTTGTGCTCAATGTTTTACTAATTTTACAGAAAGAAAAACAACATTTAAATTTGTGTCCAATAGTGAGTTAATCGTATCAAAAAGGAGTGCAGTGTATAAACCATAAAGTGTTTTTCTAGTAACTACCTACGTATGGGCACCATTCGTCTGCGCTTATCTTATCGTGATTGGTTTTATGTCATTAATGTTACAGTGCTATGTTACACAAGCCAATTATATTTATGTAAAATTAGTTTGCCCTGGACATGATTTGCCCTGGTTGACATGGAAGTCTCTGAGCAGACTCCGAATCCAGATCGGTCGATGCAGTGAAAGCATGTTTAGGTGGGGCTACAGTTCGAAGGACCCTGCCGTGGTGCCTCTGCCCAGACTATGACCAAAGATTATAAAATATATGCTTAACATAATATTCAGCCTCAGCCATCATACATTGAAACGCGCCAACTTTCCTGGTTACTTTTATGCAAAGTCATTGTTACGCCATCTATGAAAATAGATGATAATATGAGAAGTTATGAATTAAGATTTATTAATTTTTAAATAGAGCACTTAATCCAGTTGTGATATAGGTAATTTGTGTACCTGCGTAAAAAATAGGTAAACTGTTTTTGTTTTAGTTGTGTAAGGATCTATTAAGTAGTGTACGTAGAGGCATTGTCGCATGCGGACAGCGCATGCGTCGATTTCATTCACTGCGCCCATGTCGTAGGTCGATAATATCCGTGGCAAATATTTCATTTGTTACGGTCAAACTCTACATAACATTCGGAAATTTTATTTATAATAAAATTCGTAAATCTCGCTGTGCCTCTAACTTAATAGGATATGTTAAAGACAAGTAATTCGTTGTAATAAATAAGTAAATGAATACATTTTATTCTAACAAACTTTTGTAGTTGTAAGAATAATAATGTTAAAATAAAGAAATATTATATGAGCTTTAAAACCAGCCGTACTCCGTTGTTTTCCCTTTGCGGTTTTATGTACTTCCCTAACCTTTCCCAAGAAATTGGGCAGTCAAATATTTTTTTATATTCTACTTGTAAGTGCAAAAGCAAAGGCGTTGAAACTCTTCGGCTGCATTACATTAATAAAGAACGACTTTGAATATTCTTTGTCCTTAGAAATGTAGTTCTGTAAAACTGGTGTACAGTTTTACAGAAACTGTTATGGAAAAGAAAATACTTACATAGTACCATAGAAAATACATCAAAAAAGGAAATAGTATTTCTTAAAATGATCGTTGATATAACACCACCTAATGTTTGCGTACTTATTAACGATCTAATTTCAATTCAATTAATTTATTTTGTGAGCAAGGGTTACAAAAAGTTCATCATCATCATACTGAATGGGTTACATGGTCAAGCAACCCTTGTGTTAGTTTTTCGGAACCAAACAAAAACATGTTACAGTATCAGATATACTGAGAACTTCATGTTACGTCAATACGTCGTAGGCATTTATTCAGATAAAAAAAAACGTTTTCCAAGAATTTTATTTATTTATTTACTTTATTCATGTACACCATAAAAATGTAAAGGATTATACATAAGAGGAAAAGAAAGTACAAGGGAGCTGCTTATTTCTAAAGAAATTTCTTCCAGCAGACCCAAGAGAGGAAAAGACAAGAAAAGGGTAATTAGCGTGTACAAAAAAGAAAGGAAAATTTGTAAATCGTTTGGATAAATAAATTAATTGTAAGAGACTTTTGCTGAACAAAGTAAGGATAATTTCTTGTGCAAGTAGCATTGTTCACGATAAAAGTTCATAAATTAAAAGATTGATGGCTGTTTATTGTTTTGCAACATTGAATCTGCAGATATTACACCATAATTATGTTTTCAGTAACTCCATTTTTTTTTAAATTTATTAAGTATAAAAGAACAAAACACAAATAAAAATACTGCAATACAAAAACCACGGAGGTTTATCCGGATGCATATGTACATCTGCGTGCATGCAAAAAAAATAAAAGAAAAATCGATCTACGTTTTCCTAATTATCCTATTAGCGAGTATTATTATTAGCTGGACAAAAACATAATATTACTTATTTTCTTGCACAGATCGTATAGCTCTATCAAGGTAGGATAAGAATTTGTCTCGTAATCATGAGCAATGAACGAAATTTATTTATTTATTTAAATTCTTCCAACTCAAATTGCCAAATATCCTCTAAGTATTCTTCCATAAAGAGAGAATTTTTAAATCTCATAATAGGAGTTGCGTAAGTAAATATATACTGAATGTATGTATATATAAATTTTAAGAACTGGGCTCTTGTCGGTGGAGTTTTTCCATACTGTCCTATGCCTTGCCAGTTCTTTAATTTTTTGATATGACACGATGTTTACTTTCTTTACTTGCCCCCATGTAACTGTCCCTTGGTCTACCCTCTCTTATTGGTTGTAACGCGTGTAAATTTGCTGGCAATAATATTGGTCATAAATAGCGGGGGTAGTGCAATAAATCTAAAAAGCATACCCGTTATTAAAAAATGGGGGGCTAGTCTTTGCTCAACCAACAGGCGTGGCGTTAGCATAGGTCTTAGCAGACATAATATCAGTTAGTTGCATAATTTGTTGTTGTTGTTAAGCCGGCGTAGTAAATAAAATATGGCCTTGTAGTGAAGGTTAGTTAGCACGGTGGACATCAAATTGACCATAGTTGTGACGACAGATACATGCGGGGTATGGTGCACGTATTCAATAGCCGTGACCACTAATTATTTAGACCTATTTAGTGACGTGTTAGCCTTTGCACTTTTCGCCTATGGTGCACGTATTCAATAGCCGTGACCACTAATTATTTAGACCTATTCAGTGACGTGTTAGCCTTTGCACTTTTCGCCTCGTAATACAAAGTATAAATTTAAAAATGATCCCTCTAACAAAGGAGGTTAGGAGAGGTTTAGAAGTTTAGAGGCTACGAAAAGTATTTAATTAGAGTTTAAAGAATTTACTTTAATTGTCATTTAGTGATAGCGACTATTAGTGAAACTTCTTTAGTAGTTCGAGTTAGAATTAAAAAGACCGTATAATTTTTTGAATTCGTAGTTCGTAAAAGTAACGCGAAGGCGAATAGGTGTACTAACTAGCCTTTATGGCAGGTAACCCTTTCGCAACTGCTTTCGAGACTTATCTGAATTTCTGGATTATAGTATTATTGACCTACTTACATACCTATGTAACAATCACTGTCTTATCATTGTGATAAACATGAATTTTGTAAGCAGCATCTTTACGCATAAAAGCGAACTGCTTCGTTTTATTTTGAAGCTTGTCCTGACCATACAGGACTGAAAATAAAATAATCAAAGTTTGATAAGTCCTTCTCAGACCGGGTGACATTTTCTTGGATTCGTAGTCTAAGGGGAGACACTAGTTAGTACAGCAGAATCCTGATGTTTCTACTTAAGCAGCTACCAAGGGAGATCCACTTTTCTCAGTTCCTCTGTTACTGAATGTAGACATTTTCCAGGAAATTTAAGGCTCATTAAGTTTGTTATGTTTTTTTTTCTACAGATTGTACCTTTTCACTCGTCTCTAACTGAAAAGAAGTTTTCGGTCACTTATCTATCAATTTAAGGTTTAATTTTGAACTATGGCTATAATTTACTTTATTACTCACACTTATTGTTCTACAAGTAAAGACGAAGATTATGTTGGAGAATTTTCATCGGGAGAAACAGAAGGTGTTGTAACGCAAGTGTTACATAATTATTTCAAATTTTAATTATAAATAGTAGAATATTACAGTGTACGATTCAAAACGTACATCGATCATTCTATAAAATTGGTAATTTGTTAATTGCATATAGTTGTACATCATATCAAGGTTAGTTTGAATATAGGATGGCTGTGGATTATTATTGATTTTGGTTGTACTTTCATTGGCATTGAATTTATTGCAAATGGCAAAAAAATAAACAAATTTACATTATTTGCTTTATTTTAAAATTTATGAAAATGTTAAATTTTCATTTGACCACGTGGTTTAGCAATGTATTTTTAAAACTAGCTGTTTCCCGCAGCTTCGCCTGCATCAAAAAGTAGCCTATGTTTGACCCCGACTCAACTATATTCATACCAAATTTCATCAAAATCCGTTCAGCGGTTTGGCCGTAAAAGCGTAACAGACAGACAGACAGACTTTCCCATTTATAATATTAGTATGAAATATTAGTGTGGATATGTCAAACAAAAATCCTTCGTTGTCGAACAAAAATCATTCGATATCTAACAAATATTATTCGAATCGCTGATTAACCGTGAGTCACACTTTTAAAAAATGGCACTCCTGCTCTATATTTGTCTCACTCAAGCTACCGTACAAGGCGTGTAGTATAATAGTTCTCTACCTACTCGTACATTGCCGCTGGCCACTGGTTAGTCACGTGCTTTGTAATTACTCCATGATAGTAACCTTGCGTTTAACATGCGTTCTAGGAAATATTTCCTATATTTATTTAGGTCCTTTACCCGTGTTTTTATTGCAAGTTAAAGCGATTATTTATGCCTTCGAAATATTACTTTATTACAATTAATCAATGGATCTGTCAACCAAATTTCAATCCAAAGTCCATTTTTTTTAACAAGCCAACTATCATCAATTAATTTTATAAAAATAACGAAGCATCTTGCGGAATTTTGAGTAGCAAAATTTTTTCGTGCTTTTTTATGTTTAATATAAAATGTGGATACGTTGTTGGTGCAAACAATTACTTTTTGTTGGTGCTAAGTATAGATATATATGCTTACATGTATATTGCGAAAGCAAATAAAAAAAAAAATATATCTAAAGAAAAAATATTGACATTTATCATTGACTGCGGATATATTATTGTAGATATTTGTACCGCAACAACACTATATTTTTACATAACCTTCGTAAATTTTTGGAACATTTAGGTAAAAAGTTGTATGAAAGGTTTTGTTTAGGTTGGTGTATTTCTTCTACCTTTAAACATTTTTATTGGAAACAGTATTTCGAAGTTACACTACTTAAGTGTTTTTCAGGGAGATATATTATCCTTAAAGTTGACGTCAATGTATAATTTGTGGATTACTTGCATTTCCGGTTTCTAGGTGACATTGCACTGGAGTTGTGTAGTATTTCAATGATTTTCCGTCCCAGTTTATATCATTATAGACCTAGCGCAGAAGCGGAAAAACACGTCTTTGTTTGCTACCAAGTAATGGAAGCAATTTTAAAATAAACAGTAGTTTACATGTGCTGACAAATGGTGTCTACGTATGTAGATAATTGCAATCGTATACTTATCACGCTGTAATCTATTTAGCAGTTACGTAGCGACTTATCTGCTCACTTTATTTACACATTGTTATTGCTCATTCGCGATACTGTCGCCGCGAAGTGCACACGTGTTGGTCAAAAGTGAAAGTGAAGTGGTAGTGAGACTAGTGAGCGATTACATTGTGGTGCGGATGCGTGTGAGGTAGCGGTTTTGTGCGGTATGGAGAGCGCGGTACACGCGGCAGTGCCGCTGCGGGTCGGCAAGAAGATGCGGAAGCGACGAGAGCTAGATGCGTTGGTAGGAGGCGCGGGATCCCGTGGCGGACGCTTGCTGTCCGCTTCGAGCGATGAAGGAGAACCCTGGGGACGGCGTACAACTCGTCGCCGCCGCTCCCGCCCTTTCATCCGCCTCGCTGCCGCCTTAGCACTATGTGTGTGCGTCGTGTCAGCAGCAACAGTGTTATGGCTCTTCGTTGATGTTCGCCGGCAAATTGTCTCTCTTCGAAATGAGATGGACAGAGGTTCGTTGTAGATTAATTTATTTGCACATACATAAACGGAACTTTAGAATGGTATTAAGGTCAACCGGCTAGTGTCAATGTCGCAAATAAAGTAACATATTTTCAAAGTCATGCCATTCACTATTGTATTTCATACAAACACCAAATCACAACTTTCTGACGATTTCAATAAGTTATTACAAAATCTCCATAAGGCTCCATCAGAAGCTTCGAAGTTACGAACTTGATTTACGTGTAGCATCTTGTAAACCCTATCATTCTCAAGGCTTCTTACTCAATTTATTTCGTCGAAATGATTCCGGTGGGTACCAAAAACGGCGATACTTGATTTAACTTTTTATTGCCGTCAGGGTGAAACCAATTTACTTACAATCTATCCTTTTAAAGTCAAGATAAGGCAATTAAAACTGATTGCATATCTGGTTTCATTTAAGAAAGATTTATTGGAATTGCTACACGTTCATATTACACGAGATAATTATGGAAATGTTTGATCATTATGGCTTTTAAAACAAAGCTCTATATTAAAATTTATGTAGAGCCATGATGATGTCATTACGCGTCCTCAGATGGTAGCTTAGTCCTGGTATCTATTGAAAGCGGAGCGAGAAACCGGATTCCCGCTCCGCTTTTCAATAGATACACAGTAAAAACTATAGCACCCATATTTTGCGCAGGATGTTCAAAATCGAAGTATTTGCGTAGGCTACATTTATCTGCATTCGGATACACTATCCTTGCATTGTTGTCGTTTTCACGATTAGTCTCGTACTCCCACACCAAATAATTATGACTAAGCCAGAGACGTCGGTTACTATGAAATCGAATGGCAATCTATGAAGGTAGAAAGTTATCTGTTCTACGTAGCCTCGGGGTTATTGTGGTTTATTCCTTACTTTCAACGGCCGTGACTTTTAAAATAAGTGATCATATCTATAGATGATCGACATATTTACATATTCAGGATTTAAAAGTGGCTACGATAAAGGAGAAATGTATCGAAACTTGTTTGTGCTAGTATGGGCCTGCATTGGGAAGCAATGATTACTATGATGTACGCAAGGCTCTGTAGTTGACAGAAAAAGGATTGAATGAGGATCTTATGGAGAACTAGGAACAAAATCATGTTAGTCTTTTGGCAGGAATGCTAATTTATTGTGCTGTACAGCTTGGTGTAGATAAAACGTTCTTTACATCAAGCTGTCATCCTGTACATCATTTCGGGAAATTTTTATTAATTTAGAACAAGTTATCGTATAATATCAATGACTGATATAAACAAAATTTTCCGGAAGGATGTGCAGGATGACTTTTTAAACACCAACCAAATTTTTCAGTGTGTTTAGTACGTGAAACTGAAAAAAAACAATGAATGCAAACCGAGAATTTGTAGTACAAATTAGTGATCAGCTGACAAGATTTTGTATGGGTGGGAGGTATAGGAGGGGGTAAAGCAAGAATAAGGAGCACTTATGGCAACTCCTTAAGTCAACAATGTATTTTATCCCGAAGGATCAGATTGGCAGGGAAAATATTTAACTGTTTTCATGGGTCTGACAGAGCCACGTGACAGAACAGTAAATTACCATTTACCATGCATTTCCGATCGTCTCGGCCGTCATCAACTAACACATAGTTACTATGTACTATGTGTTAGTACGCAACTGTGGCGTACATAAATAAACGTCCCGTACCAATTAATATCAACAATTGTCTGGTGTGAATGTAACTATTAATTATGTATGCGAAAATACCTCGACTCCGAGGCAATCACCCGAGGATGCAACCGGGAAGGCCCTAAGATGAGTAGAGTAGTATTTATGTGAGATTCGACAAGTGTGAATATTCAAAAAACAAATTCGAATAACTTTAGAACTTACTTTTTTCTAAGGTTCAATTTTAGTATAAGCGAATTGAATGGATTGTGTTCAATTGATCAAAGGTTCTTTTACTCATCCAAGTGACCAAAGTGATAAAAATACTTGGAAAAGGGAGGGACTCCACCACTTTTATTAAATTATTTTTGGTTAGACGTCGACACTCATTTTAAAATCATAGGAATTTTGGGGCTACGTGACACGAACGATGTCATTCACCTAATTAATTTTAGTTTATAACATTTTAATGATCATTATTAGTGCAATTAATACCGTAACAATCTGTCTGACTGCAATCAGGCCGTACACAATCAGGTTGTAAACCAAGTTTCTTATCAGAAACCTTTTGCAATACCTGCCTCAAACTTCTTTCGAGAGCCTATGTAGAATGACGTGGGGAATCTATACTAGTTTTTACTCAAAATTCCACCGCCATGCGGCACAGTGATTGAAACGTTAGGTACGAGTATAACTCAATAAGTAACAAAAGCGATAAAAATCGTAATCGTCGTCGTCGTTTCAGCCGCAGTCTGTCCACTGTTGGACTTAGGCCTCCCCAAAATTGAGGGATTGTTGCCATACTCCCCACGCTTGGCAGGCGGGTTGGCGAGCGCAGTTACAACGACTTATTGTACTTCCGACTCTGCTGCCCATTGGAAGTATTTTTAAGCTAGGGAAGGGTGGGATGTGGTTGAGTTTTGAATATGGGTTGATTCCGTAGCAGCTCGGGTAAGTCGGACTCGCGAACCCGTGTGTCCAAGCCATCGAACAGATGCTTGGAAATACCACCCCTGACTGAAAAAATCGTAATTATTTAGTTTAATTTAATGTGTACAATCGCGAAAACATTTAAAATCATTATTGAGTCACATATCTCAAAAATAGCACTCCATGTCATCACCAATTTCTGTCACTTGTTTCTCCCATATGAATGACGATTCGGTGTTTCGTTGAATCCGTCTGCTATCTGGCGCAGTGGAGGGTAAGGTTTAATTGATATTCTTGTAATCTACACAATTTGTTTGAATGAACTTTATCGAAAAAGTACTCGAATACTCTCGCCTTATCAATTTAATTATTGCACACTTATTAGGTCACCTACATAACGGGGTATTATTGCATATACGTACGCACTACTATATACATATATAGTATACCCTATACTACATATAGTAAGTAATACAACGCTACATCATTTTTTTTCCTTAATATATTTAACCGATTCAGGCGTTACTTTGCGGAAGTTAAAGTTACAAGCACTTAATAAATTATTTTGCGTGCTTCCGCCACCAGTTAGTTCATGCAAACTATTGCCGGCCGGCACCCATTCATTCGTTCATTCGTCGTTTATACGTCGGACTATTAACAGCTTGGTCTAGTGCCTGAAGATGCCTCGCGTAGAGGCGAAACACGTGTTGCATGTGCAAGCTAGTGGTGGCGGGCATGTTGGGACTAATAGTAGTGGGTGGGTGCCGGCCGGCAATAGTTTGCATGAACTAACTGGTGGCGGAAGCACGCAAAATAATTTATTAAGTGCTTTTTTCCTTAATGGTTTTTGTTTCTGTGTTCTTGTTCGTTTGTTCTTTGTTTTCCTAAAATACATTTATTCTCTTTATTACGAAAATAGTACATTACCGTAAAGGTCGGAGATACAGCAATGTACGACTGAGCTTCAAATGATGAAAGGACCTTTCTTTAGACAGGCGGCAGATCAGACAAATTATAAGATACCAATCTCATCAATACTTACGACCACAGATAATTCCATTTTTTGTTCTTTACTTACGCTTATAAAACCTATGATGGGGAAAGGATATAGACATTTTAGTCTAGTAGAATATGGATACAATTTATTGAATTAAATTAAAAAAAAATCTTTAAATAATATTTTTAGTTGCCTATTTTTTATATTAAAAAAAACCTAAATGTTTACTTTGGGTGAATTAATTGGACAATGTCGATACCTTGATCAAGGGTCAAGGGCTACCGAAGGCACGACCACGATTCCGCATGACAGGTATATCGATGCGGATATTTATATTTAGACCTTCCTTGGCTACTGTAGGTCATACAGTTACCTACACTTTCAACTTAGCATTAAAATTATTTCAAATCGTATTTCTGGTACAAGCTATGTTTATCATGTAACATGTATAATATTCATTGTAAATAGGTAAGAATTTGTAAAAATAAATTATAAACATATTTTTTGTAGTGCTTTTTTTTCATTACATTTAAGAAAATTTAAAAAGTTAAGGGAATTTTTAGTGACACAAGGCTTTTTAATAATCTTTTATACTTTCCATTTTGTATAGGAAGTATACCTCTGTGCTTCATACATTTAGGCTTTATTTTGCAGGTAGTAAGTTATTGAAGTGTATATTTTTTTTTCGGTTCTAAGTACATTCAACTGTCTGTGAACCGAAACAAATTACACATTTCGTGCTCTACCTGTGGTGTACTCTATTACTGTGAAAAAAATCCCAAGTTAAAAACATAATTTTAAGAACTTGGGATTTTTTTTCTTGGCCTTGCCCTTGTATTGCATTTGAGAGGTAAAACTCGACATCCGTGTATAGAAACTGAATGTTATTCATTCATTTCAAATATGTATCAAATTTTTAATGATCCATTGTTCCACAGTATCAACGAGCAGCGAAGGCGTAGGTGACGCACTGCAAGTTTGCCACACAGCCGCCAAGGTTCTCCGGGAGAATGTCACTGACCTCAGTCAAAGGCTGGGGAAGTTAGAACAGCAGCATCAAGAGTTGGTGAAGCAGGTGGACCTGTCGAAGGCGGAGTTGGCGGCCGTCACCGACAAGTTGGCAGCGGCGCCAACGTTAGGACAGATGCCTACTAGGCTCGCTCAGTTGGAGAAGACTGTGGCGTATTTTGGTTCACAGGTTTGTTTATTTTTTATATTGTTAGGAAAATCTTAATAAACTTACTAGCTTCCAAAACTGCGCTTCCGCAAATGAAGCGGAATTGTAGCGTGCGACTACTTCGACAACCATACAACACAACTAATTTTGATGTTCCGTACACTCCGATGTATTTTACTGCGCTTGAATTAATCCCCCTTTTTTTAACCACTAAAACAGTTTAATGATGGATATTTCACTTCTAGATACAAGGCTTCGACTCGGGAATTAACACAGCTCGATCGCAAGCCGCCACCGCTGCATCTGGCGTCGAAGACATCAAGACGTTGCTACAGAAACTGCACGAAAAGAACAACGACACGATAGCCAGCGTTTCATTCAATAAGAAAAGCGGGGAGGAGCTCCGTGCGCAACTTGCAGCCCTGAACAACACGCTTGTAGCGAGAGTGGACGCTCTGCAGGCGAAAGTTGAAGAGTTACAAGTAAGTAGGCGACAGCCAGCGTCTCGTCCAATAGGAAGAGCGGGGAGAAGCTGCGTGCGCAACTTGCAGCCCTGAACAACACGCTTGTAGCGACAGTAGACGCTCTGCAGGCGAAGGTTGAGGAGTTACAAGTAAGTAGACGATAGCCAGCGTCTCGTCCGATAATAAGAGTGAGTAGACAGACCACAGAAAACCCTTTGGTCCGACATTTTTTTTTTTTCGACAAATCTAGCATTCGTCTTAATCTCCAAAGGCGCTATAATCTGTGTTCTGTAATGTACAAAATGAATAGGTACTTACTAGAGTTAGTCCGATTTTTCACATTCAATACCATTTTAATATGACTATATCGTTCGCATTCCGCTCCCCGTGTCTGCGATCTCGACACGTTATCTAAATGAATAAAGTATGTAGGGACAAGTGCACGATAGTGTGATGGAAATGTTTATTCAGGTTGATATTTTTTATGACTAAGCAAACTAGAAAACGTCATACTAATTAGTCGTCAAACATAGTGGAAATTAGTAAAATGGCAAAAAAAAATTTTTTGAGGTAATAGTTTTTAAATGTATTCTAATAATTCATTCATATCGTGTAGGTCACTTGGTCAATTGACCACGCACAACCTGTTGTCAGAGTGGTTTCCAGCCTGTGACATGGTTCTGTTACGGGGTCCGACGAAAGTCTCTTTTGAAATGGAAATTTTATAGAAAATCTATTTATTAAAATTCAAAAAGAAACAGAAAAATAGAGAACAGCTTTGGAAGAATGTCGAGACGGAATTAATTTGCTGCAAAAGTTATTTTTAAAAACGTGTAAGTAATAATCTAGGTCGCTGGCGCAATGAAGATGCGTCAGCGATATTATTTTATTACAATTAGAGGTCAATGATATTATAACACCACTAGATGGCGACCGGGACCAGCGGTGCGGCGTTATGTGACACTCGAAGTCCAATATAGTAATGCAAGCCTGCAATGTCCTGCTTTCTCTGGTAATCAAAATAACGACATCTGGGTTTACAGGCAAACTTAAGCAGTTAAAGGTTAAGTATAGAAATTGTAAATTATATGTATAGCGAATTTGCAGTTATTGTTTTCTTAATGTACATAAGTTTGCAAGACACAAGTAGAATTCCGGACAACGCTGGCCCCTAAATATACAGCGTCGATTGACCATGAAACCCACTCGATACGAATGAATGAAGAATAGATTACGCACCCAGACTGCAATTGGAGACTGAGTGCGATTGATATTTTAAGTATCTTACTATTAAGAATCGTTCATTAAGCACGTGTTAGCTAAAATATGTTTCGTCTCTTTCTCTTCTATTCGATATTTAGCGTGACGAAGAACGAGATGCAACACATTTTAGTTAACGGACTTAACAAATTATTCTTAATACGAGGATGTAATGTTAACAACTGACGATATCTTGCAGAAGCCGGTGAGCACGGCAGCGCCGACGTCGGCACCTACCACAAGCAGTTCTTCAACCACCACGACAACCACGACACCTCCACCTCCTGGTAAGTAAGCCAAGAGACAAATACGACTAGGCTTTGGGAGGTCACACGGCAGTGGCTCTTGTAAAAGCTAAATAAGAAAAAACGGAGTATCAAAAAGTGCAACACGGACGCAACCAGCTGAGGATGCAAACGGAAAAAGGCTTCTTCTGCTTATCGTATCGACGTTAACTTTAGGAGTTCCTGGGGATAAACTTTCCAATAAGGACGATTGATTTAGCGGTTGATATTTTTGTAAAAAAGAGTAACATCCTAACCAAACTTTTCGAGTTGCGGAAATGTAAAAGTGTTGACGAACGCAATCTGACAACTGCTGTTTATAATGGTGCTTTTCTCCTCAGAAACTAACTCACTCTTTAATTTCCAAATTTTCCAATCAAAGTTGTATTTATTCCAGGGCCGCCAGTAAAGCCAAACGTTCTGCAATGAAGAAATCAAAAGAAACATATATTTTTCACTTAAAAACCCACTAAGAAGGAAGTTTGCTCACATGTCTCGGTCGATGACGTCCAGAAGGCATATACGATAGGATCGCGGAGCTCGTAAGGAAAGATACCCTCCACAATATTCATAAGGAATTAGCAAGAAGTTTTCATGAATGGAGAGCGAATTTAAGTCGTGTCTAATTCGCAGCTACGTTTTAGGCGATTATTCCACTGCTCGTTTCTTATTGGCCATTGTCGCGTTGTCTGTGGTTTCCACTACGCATATTTTCTATACCAAATAAGATACTTCCATACAATGCAGGATGCGTAGCAGTGGGAAAGTCGCCTTAGTCTCTGAATCATAGATTCTCGAGGTCTATTTTCGGCTGAATAGATACAAAAAGTTTTGCCTCCATTTGATACTTCTTTGGTTAGTGAGTCGATATTTTTACGGTTTCAGAGTTCGCCTCGTCTCAAATGTCATTTTTATATTGATGTATACGATTTATTATACATCAGGTGGTTGAAGGATGAGGTATGTAGGTGATTAGGCCATATTAGTGGTTCATTGTAAGGACTTGGGGTATGAATAGTAAGGGAAATGATTTGTCGAGTGGATTTGAATATTATACACACGTGCATTCAAAATATATATGTCGTCATAGCAAACTTAATATGTGACAAAGTAAATTGAAACGTATTTAGAAATTCTATATACTTGACATTTTCTTGCTGGTGATCGGATCAAATTAAAAAGGCGGTTTTTAACAAGCTATATTTTTTATGCAAATGTGGCATTTATTGACTTTTGTAAAAGGTTAAATTTCCTGTATCACGTTTTAGAGTGGTTAATGGTGTGACCCTTTATTTTGTACACTCGATAGCTATTTTCCTTACTACATAGTCCTGACTTCAAGTTGGCTCTGTAGAAAACGAGTATGTAGATTTTTGTATGCAGGTTATGATTTCATGCATTTATAAAATTACGCTTCTGTGAGTGGAACTATTTTTTGCTATCGTAATACTTTCGGACAATACTATTGTAGTAAATCGTACATTATTAGTTTTATATTTTTATCTGTATAAAACTATAGAAAAACTGTTTCAGAAATGCTCGAAACGAGTCAAATTTATCCGATAGCGCTCAATTTAGATTTATATTATGATCGCCCGTGTGTAAGTATGCTAGCTGTCAATCCTGAGTCAAGATGGCGCCAATTGCGTAGTATGTAATAGTCAATACGCAATGCATACGAATTTACTCATGAACTCGTCGTAAAAATATGAGGGGTAGCAGAAACGGATACTATCTTTAATAGCCTTAAAGAGCTTGGCGTGTTGTAAACCATTAATATTATTTTTGGTAATCAATGCAAAAAAATTATAAAAAAAATGTTTATAAATGAAACAAATAGATGAAAAGCTGCATATTGTGTCGTTTTCTGCAAAGTCCGATAGTTTGCCTTATTTAGTTACGTTGACGAAATGTAAGGTGATGGCGTGAAACGTGAGCTGACAAGTGTGAAGTGAGTTACACCACTATGTCGACGCCAAAGTTTAAGTGCATTGTACATTTTGTCGATATAATTAATGTTTATATATTTAAGTATTATTGTTTAGTGACAACGGCAGCATATTCAACGATCAAGTGCATTCTAGATAATGAAAAGCAGTGAAAAGAATAAACCTACGCATACCTACTTATACTCGTATGTTAGTCAATTATTAATGGTTTGTCTACTTGTATTACTTTGATTTCAATGACAAAAATCTTTATTTAGCTAAACCTAAGTCCGAGTTAGTGGTGTAACACACTGAAAATCGCAATAATTATGAAAGTGCGAAGTTACGATTAGAATTGCAAAATTATCTCTACGTTCCGCTATGGTTGTGTCAGTTTGTGATAATGATAATGTTTTTGATCTGCTGGCGCTAGTGTCTTCGTCATTTAAAAAAATCTTATTGTGTATTTCGTTCAATTTTCTGACTATGAAAAACTCTTAAACTCAATTTGCGATTCTCACACACACATCGCGGTTCGCAGAGTCGATTTTGGCGGGAAGAGCACCCAAGCCGAAAAGACGCAATGAACTCATTTACGAGAACTGATACGAATGGGAATTGTTAAAGAAAAGTCTAGTCACCGTACTGGAGGCAGAAGAAAAAAAAAATATGACTTATTTATACAAACATTATTCGACATGTCCTATTTTCGTTTCCAGTGGCCAGTGTAACTGCCTATGGTGACATCAGAGTCTTTTGCCATAACATATTTAGGACCTTGTTGTATTTTAGTTATATTATCAGATGTATAGCCCTACCAGTAAAAAAGCAGGCTTCGCCATATTGCGGAAATATATTGGAACTGATTTCTTTAAGTGGCAACTAAGCATTCATGTAACATTCCATCATCTCAACGTCACGGACGTTGTATATTTTGTGATTAATTCCTACGATTTATTTATCAAAATGGCAAAAATAATTCATAGTAATGAGAAAACAGTGATACGAGTATATTTACACGAATAAAAATGAAGGATTAATTTCGATTTATTTAAATTACATTGACAATTGTTGTTGACATGACACTTATATGACATACAACATGTTGCCACATAAACGCAATCAGTAGCGACGCCAATGCCAGTCAGGTGTTTTCCTGGTCAGGCTATACATACAGATGGCTTTTATGCTATAACGCGTAAAAAGGTGCACTTTCTTTTGGGCAGAATTCGTGGCAAATCGAGTAGCAAGGGCGTATGCAGCGTCACTGGTACTGACAATACGTCAGGACAGTGACCAGATTTGTTGCTCATGCCCGAAACACGCTATGATTGGCCGACTATTATTTATGTACAATAGACTACAGAATTTAGCCGCGTTCTTATTAGGAGATAAATGTCGCGCGACTCGTGTCCCGGAAGATGTCGGGCGACTTCGTGCGACGTTGCCACACTTCGCCCGACATGTACCGCGATATCGCGCAACTTGTATCTTGGCGATATCATAGGATCGACTAAACTAATGTCGACGGCGACAAGATATCGAGAGACGTAGGGCAATGTTCTGTGATGTCGCCTGATGTCTCCGAAGACAAATGTCGGTCGACAAATATCGCCTAGTGAGTATGCGGCTTTTTTTTATTTATTTATTTAACATTTTCCAAAAATTGATACAAACAAATTAACATAAGATGCATTTTACAAAACCACTGCGGTTTGTTTAGAAATAGCAGGTACATTCAAATCAAGCTAATTTAAAATCTATGATTCATATAATAATAATAAGAAAATGAAGTAAATCTTAACAGTGAGCCGGGCAATCAATCCTGATAAGAACCACAGAGATGAAGCTGCAGACAACAGCTAGTTCTACTGAATGCTCATTTCAGTCCCATTTAAGCTAAGTCATGGGCCCATACCTAAGTAAAGGTATAGGCTTTAAGTATACATCCTGCTGTCTATGGCTGTATTGTATTACAGCTATTTGTTGTACACGTTATAGAATAAAAGTAAATTCGACTAAATGAGTTCATTGTTCTCTTTGGGTTCATCCACTTTTCGATTGAGATGTTATATGTAATGTAAAGATTGTAAATAATTTATTATAGTTTGTACGTGAGTAGCGTGGACCGCACTGCGTGTTTGATTCGAGAGTGTGTTTTATTACTTGTAATAAGTTATTGTTAATAGATCAAATTATTACACAATCTTGTTTTTTAATGCAACCCTTTTTTTCCTCTCTCTAACTTCATGCTAGGCGATGAAATGAGACAATGTCGCTCACTTTTCTACAGAACATAAAATAAAAGACGTCCTTTCCAAGATAAACTGAAAAAGATATCTGAGGATCCTAGTCATTTTAAAAATAGGAAAAGTATAAAGTAGAAAATTGTACGTACATTGACAGTCGTTCTGCGCTTGCGGTTTTCACCTTTTGAAGATATTTATTTTTCTATAAGGCATTTCAGCGAATGGATAATTAAAATGAAATAAACCAATCAACAATAATATTTATTTGTTCAGTCAAATATAATTTGTTGCATAAATTTATTCTTATTATACCATTTGTTACTAGGAAATGACAATTCTTAATACTGCATTGTACTTCCTTGATTTGAAACAAAGTTAAGTATTTATGCAACTAAATTGTAATATTACAACCATATAAATTTAAACATAACGTGTAAGATGAAACTTATTTTAATTACATTTTTAAGCTTTGATTACGTTAATCCCGGCTGCCATTTGGTGGTCGGTAAAGGAACCACGTCAGAGACCGAAAGGCGGTTCCGAAAAGCTCTGACACCAGGTTGCATAGGGCACTCGATATGAATGAATTAAATTTTCTCTACAGTTTTGTCGACACAAGTGCCTATTTAGTATTCGACTTAGATCATGAGCCTTATTTTTGAAATGTGTTACTCGTATGTCGAACGAAAATCATTCGACTAACGAATAAAAATTATTCGATCGCCGATTTTGAGTGATTCACTCTTTTCAAAAATAACATTCCATATCTTTTGGATTGGCCGTATCAAAAAAATTTTGAAAAAATTTTTTTACCAAAAAAGGTATGATTATGAATCCTGAATAAACTTATTTACAAAATTGAGAATGCGTTTAGACGTAAGATAGTCTACTTGTGGACAATGCCGATGTTCTGGGCGACCTCGGCGAAGGCTTCAACAGCTCGTTGCACGTCGAGAGGCGAGTGCGCGGCGCTGAGCTGCACGCGCACTCGAGCTGCGTCTTTTGGCACTACTGGGTAGCTGAAAGCCACTACGTAGATGCCGCGCTCTAGGAAATAGAACAAACCTTGAATAGGTAATATATTTTTTTTATTTATTTAGTTACAAAGGAACGGAGTTTACGATTAAGTGTAAATGTGATCTGTGATAGAGCTCGCTGGTTCGTTAATAGCTGTTCACACTGGCCCTAAAAAGCCCCAAGGTTTAAGTGTCCAGAACTCTTTCGCCGTACGTATTATAAACAACGAGGCAAAACGGCGTATGCGAGCTGTTGTTTACTTAATAAATTAAAGGTGTGGAAAGTGAAACCACCAGGAGAACCGGAAAACCGGTTGTGGTACTGTTATTAATGTTACAGCCATTTATAGCGGCCGAAATTGTTCGCAATCCAATCGACAAGGTTTAGTATAAAGAGACTTTGTAGGTACGCTATATTTTTTTTATCAACTGTTAGAGTTCCACACTCGGTTCTTATCAGAGAAGAGTGGCGGTGTGCTGTGAAGCCGCCAATAACTGAAGTGATGACCAACACCATTCTTTTAAGAGTGATTCCGAGAAAGAAGAAAGCTTCCACTGCTGGGCAATAGCCTCCCCTCTTTTTCCTACGCTTACTTTTCTTATATACTCCATTATTTTACGCTATGAATTCTACTTAAAATAACGACTTACCGAGCATCCCACTAGCAAGGTCCACCGCCTTAGGAGCTTCTCCCACCATGACTGGACAGATGGGGTGATCGTCTCCAGCTACGGTCAGACCAGCTGCCTTCAGACCCTCGCGGAATGTTCTCGTATTTTCTTTCAATCTTTGGCGGAGCTCGCTACTGTTTTCTACTAGATCGAGTGCCTGAAAATTGTATTATTTCTAAATTCGACATTTCGTTTTTATTTTATTATGGACGTATAAAGACTTGATAGAGAATATCACTGAATGGCACTACTTTCTTCGCCTGATAAGATCTAGTGGGGAATCACTTTGCCAGGTCTTTTTCGTCTTGATTTCCGATTTTGTTGATAATGTTTAATTTTTTTTCATTTTGACATATATTTATCTGTGTACCAGTGATTCTGGTTTCCTTAATATAGTAAGGAAACCTTATGAAGTTGTTTCCAGATGTTCTCTAGTTGTTTGACTCTAAGCATCGCTAAAGTGGCTGACTGACCTTGAGAAGAACTGGCGTCAACTGGTTGAGAACACTAGATATGGCATGATTTCGAGTTGGAAGACATCGAGCCACCGCGCTTCGGCTGTTGGTTGAGATTTGAGGCGTTAATTTAGAGAAGAATACCTTTAAAGAAGCAGTGACGACTGGTGGCGGAGGTGCATTGGAGAACAGGTATGGCCTGGAGACGTTTCTCAGCAGAGTGACCAATTCTTTAGGACCGGTAGTATAGCCACCAGCGGCCCCACTGACGGCCTTGCCAAGGGTCGAGCAGATAATGTCTGCTGCTCCTGGCACACCGCAGTACTCTTCTGTACCCCTGATGAAATAAAAGGTCCGAATGAAACTTAATGGTAGAAAGTATGTCTTTAATAGAAAGTACCTATTAAGTAATTATTTGTTTCTGTATGTGGGCATAAAGATGTATTGTATTGTCCTTCTGTGCCTGCCGAACATTGTTCTATGATGTTTACTATGATTAATTTTCCTTTGAGTAGGTTGGGTGGGACTACATGATAAAAGCTTTACTTTATTCCTTAATTTAGTGAACTCGAGATAAAACCTACCTTTTGCCATTCATGCTCTTTACACTTCTACCCTTTTATTTTGTTATTATATGCTTTCTATCTAACGCTTCTTCAAAAGAGAAAAAATAGATAGAGCTGACTGGCAGGAAGTTGCGCTGAACAGAAAACAGTGGAGATCTCGTGTATTGAAGACAAATAACCTCTTTGGGCCGTTGAACCATAGCAGTAAGGAACACTTGTTCAAAAGAAGGGATCTTATGAATCTACATGCCATGGTCACAGTTATGCAGTTATGACTTTAACGTACCGTCCAGTTTCCCCAAAGAAACCAGTAGCATGACTGTCATCAACCACCAGTAAGGCTCTGTATTTATCAGCTAGCTCCCTCAGTCCCTTGATCGGGGCTACCGTGCCGTCCATAGAGAACACTCCGTCAGTCACAATCAGCTTGATGCGGGCCTCGCTGTGTGCTAGCAAATGCTCCAATTCTGCAACGGATAAGGAAAGTGTAAGTTACAAGATGCTATAGCCTCTACTGTATAGAAGAAAGTCGAATGTAAGCGCTGGATGCAGGCCGCTTTCAATTGGTCATTTCGGATTTTTTTGGGGAATGTCCAGCAATGGAATGACTCCGCTGAAATGATGATGAATGACTTGTCTCTGTCTCATCTTTAGCACTTTTCCAATTTCTTCGGAGGATCATTACTACTTTTTCACGTTCACTTCGCCCGATCTCAATTTCTTTAAAATCCACTCAATAGTTGAAGCGTCGTAGCAAACATTCGAACCGACAAGACATACAAACTTTTGCACATAATATTTTCTAGGATTCATTCAACTTTCATTTAACTGAGGAATTTACCATTGAGATCTCTATGTGGATACCGGTACTTCTGAGCCTTGCACAACCTGATGCCGTCAATGATGGAGGCATGGTTTAGAGCGTCAGAGAACACTGCATCTTCAGGGGTCAGCATGGACTCGAACAACCCAGCGTTGGCGTCAAAGCAGGACCCGTAGAGGATGGTGTCCTCCCGATTGTGGAACTTGGAGAGTCTTTCTTCAAGTTCCTATAAAAATATGGTCTGTCTTGAGCATGGAGTACCAGTAATTGGAAACATGGTTAATTTAATTAATCGGCCCAACCGGTATCAGGCCAAAAATAACAGTTATTATGAAAAGAATTTCTTCTTGTATAGGTATTTTGTAAATAAGGGTACAATCTATACAAGAAGAAACTCTTGTATATGTATTTTGTACCCTAAAAATCAACTTCTATTTTCTTTGCCAGTTTAAATATCGTTATTTTTTTATTTTCTTCTCCTGTGAGATCTGCTTACAAAAATTACGGAATCCGTATACTTTTTTAAACGAATTTGATGTTCTGATAGAACTTTAAAGAGAAAGACATCAACGAACTATTCTGTCTGTCCATAACTATCCTGCAGGATTCCTTCGGTAGCTATTTCCATATTGTAATACAATAAATAATTCACTGCATTTCCTTTAATACGTAAATGGATAATACCATTCTTTGTATTCTTACTAATAGTGGCATTTATTTATTTATTTATAAATCTTTATTGTACCACAAGTTTACAATTGGCGGACTTAATGCTAAAAGCATTCTCTCCCAGTCAACCATTAGGAAAAACAGAAAAGTTATGTGCGGCGCGAATTATTTTAGAATACAATGAGAGATTATGAGGCATTATCTTGAAGTATGTGGGTCAAAACATACAGTAACGTATGGTAATAGGTAGTTAATCTTAATGTGCACTGCTCTTCGGAATACTAGTATTGCGATAACGTTCCAGCCATAATATATCCCTACATTACATCATAATGTTTTCCCTGGTTGTTGCGACTCGCTCACGGAGTAATAACAAAGAGGAGAGGGCATATCGAGAGCTTCTTTACAAAAATTGTGTGAGGCTACGCGAGGCGGAAGGCAGACATGATGGGAGCTCGGTTTGGCCGTGGCTCCACCCCTATTGACGATCCCCTCTACTTACGAATAGATGTCGCTAGCAAATCGAAGATTTCGACATAAAAAATAATTTTTTATTTCTTTATGTTACAGTACAGATATTTTGAACATTAAAAACAGACATTTATTTTGTGTAACACTAAATAAATTAAAGAAATTTGAAAATATTTTATTTACTTACGTTTATTGTAATCCCATTACAGTACAACAATGAAACACTTAAAACTAAATGGTTTAAAATATTTAACAAAATATTTCTAAGCTGAAACGAAACGTAAATAAGAAAAACATAAGAGCTCACTCCACGTCACGAATCGTTCACAGCTGAACGAAAATTGACGTAAGCTCCGCCCACTTTCGACGTCACTGCTCCAATGACTGTAACGGTGCACCAGTCGATGCGCAGTCTCCTCTTTGTATTTGCTCCATGGTCTCGCCTAATGGTACATCCGTTCAACATGACAGGGTGTATTTATTTCCGCTTGCGTCAAAAAGTAGCTTATGTTTGACCCTGGGTCTTCAACTATATTCATACCAAATTTCATTAAAATCCGTTCAGTAGTTTAGCCGTGAAAGAGTAACAGACAGACAGACAGACAGACAGACAGAAAGACAGACAGAAAGATAGACGGACAGACTTTCGCATTTATAATATTACTATGGAATTATGGATTTCATCGCTTCCACCGCGCCACATGCTTTTTTGCCAACTAAACAGATAAAAAATATGTGTATATTTTTCAGATGTAGTAAAAAAATTATTCGTTTCATCTCGTAGTGTTAAATAAAGGAAAGTTATGTAAACTTTATTTTACAAAACACGTTCATGTTTAATTCACTGCTGACAATACACAAGGTGCGTTGTAAACTGTTGGAAATGCATTGTTATTATTTGTCAGCAGCGAATGTGTATTATTAATATCAAAACTATTTATGTATTTTTAAGCAGATACAAAACAAAAATGTACATATAATGGAATATTTTCCTACTCGTTACTAAACTAGTTCTCCTTGAATTTGCAATGTCCAAAGCCGAACAAATTACTGTATGCACTTACATAAGTAACAATTTTGTATGTGCAGTCTACGTGCATACAATGTAAAGTTTAGTAATGGAGAATTCACAAGGAGTTGGCCGGTTTTAACGGGTCGCTGAATTTTTATTAGTCAATGCAGTTTAGAATATAACGGCAATTCTGAATGTTTTTGAATTTACATGCCCTTAAAAAAAATTGTAAAAGGATACTGATATCGTAAGAAGTTTCAGCACACCAGCTCGTTTTAGTAGTCGCAAAAGTAACTAGTATAATAACTATTTGCGATTATAATAGGTACCTGAGTATATCTAGAGACAAAACCTATTTTTGATATATAAAAAAAGGAAAGTAAAAATCCCAAAATGTAGGAATCGAAGCTAGAGATTTGTTCTAAATTAATTCTTTTCTTCTTTCTTTAATTTCGTAACAATTCCTGTAGCGTTCCGAACCTAATTAAGTACTTGTAAATATTTATAACTAGCTTTTTCCCGCAGCTCCGCCTGCGTCAAAAAGTAGCCTATGTTTGACCCAGGGTCTTCAACTATATTCATACCAAATTTCATCAAAAACCGTTCAGCGGTTTGGCCGTGAAAGCGTAACATACAGACAGAAAGACAGACGGACAGACTTTCGCATTTATAATATTAAGTATGGAATTATGGATTTCATCGCTTCCACCGCGCCACATGCTTTTTTGCCAACTAAACTGATAAAAAATACGTGTATATCTTTATACTGTTTAGTAGGTGTCTACGGAAATAAATAGTTACAATAATAATTAGCTTACCTTGTGTATAGACTGTGTCCCACAAATAAATCGCACGGAGCTGAGTCCAGCGCCATAATTGTTAAGGCCTTGTCTAGCTGCGTCAACTACTTCTGGGTGATTCTGAAAGATAAATTAATAAAGAAAAACAGTACCTAATTAATACTGCCAATCTTCTTCATCCTAGCGATTTCCTGGTAGCATCCTCAGCTGTTTGCTTTTCCTATCTCATTTTCACTTCGCCGGGTCTTCGGCGTTCTTGCATTTCAGACCTAATAGCACGTATATCACGAACTGCGAATCAAGTCAGATCAAGAGCTGACGGTATCAAGATACCGCTCACCTAAAAATGGCTTTCTGACAATATTAGTATAAACTTCAATACAATTATTTCAGTTAATTTCATTTAAATACTGATATACTTTACGTAAATTTTATTCCTATAGTAGTAAAATGATGTACCCGCATAATATGCATCGACTACTCAAATTAATTAAGAGTTTGCATACTTACAGATAATCCTAAATAGTTGTTAGAGCAGAAATTCAGGAAGTCCCCTTTTGCGCCCCTCACTGTGACCTGAAAAAAAGATGTTTTTTATTCTGATAATTTAACTTATTAACTACCTTCAGTCATGAAATAAAAACAAAAAATAACAGTTTGTACTCAATAAATACTAATTTGAGGCGTATTAAATCGTAATCGATTCCGTTATTATAGAAAGCTTCAATTTTTATTGGATCAAGTAAATACATTTTGGAACACAGACATACAAATATGTGCAAAGGCAGCCTTATCGCAATAGCAATCTCTTACGGTCAACCCTTTTAAAAGGAAAAATCAACTAATAGTGTAGTCAATTTACTTTTGTATCCTGTGGAGATGTAAGAACGCGTTCATGTTTCCAGGTCTTGGCCTTCTTGATCTCCTGCAGGCGATCTTCCAGGATCTCCCTGAGGTTGGCCACTCCAGCTCGTTCTTTTGGCCTTAACTCGCTTAGCTGACGAACTTGCAAGCCATTGTAACCTGTTTAAAGGATTGTAGTGATAGTAATGAGCTTTGGGACCTTTATTAATAAGTTTTTTGACGTGACAACGTCTAATAACTCGATACTACGGGCTGCATGCACGAAAAAGATGACGTCATTGTCCCGTTACGCTCATTGTCGCGTTCCGCAAGCAAGAGCGCGGCACGAACGAGAGAGAAGCATGATCATGTGTATTAAGGGACGCGCACATTATGACGGGCCGCAGCGCAATTATCCGCGGCGCAAAAATCGCTCGTGTGTATTTTGTATGAACTATCGCACACTGTGCCGGGGCGCAGCGGTTCGCATAAATCCACCGCGAATTTTGTTTGCGTGTGATGCGGCCCGCCCCGCCCCGCTGCGCCCCGACACAGTGTGCCATAGCAAGCGGATTGGATACCGCGCACGTGTATTTCAAGTAATTGATATTATCAATCCAGGAGTCATCCGAAAGTACACCCAGAACTTCTTTTTGTCTGCAAAAAAATCGGGAAAAAGATGATGGTATTCACCGAATACCTTTCTCTTGGAACAAATAGGATGTATCCACATTTTACGTTTTTTCTTTTGACATTTTTTTTTGTATAAGATTTTCATTGTTTTCTTTTTCCAACAGCATGTAAAAAAAATAAAGTTTTTCATCAGAGCTATCCATGACGTACGCACGCAACGTCTAGCTGTACACTGTTCTCAAAATCCGTCAATACGCTGCGGCCCGTCCCGTCACTAATGTGCTAAGTACGCATTTTGGGCTGCGATGCGGCCCGCTCCGCCCCGCTGCGGCCCGTCATAATGTACCTTTAACTACTGTAATGTTAGACGTTGTCACGTTAAACTACCGTCCGTAAACCGACTTTACAGACAACCAATTTGATCGAGTTACATGCGAGTGAATTATTTTCAAGCGGTAAGTATCTAATTATTGTTATAATTTTATAAATTAGTAGGTTCAAAATTATTATAATGTTTGTGTCGTAAATAGATTATTGTTTATTGGAACTCAGTTTGCTCAAAAGCTTATAATCTTGTCTTATTTTTGACATTAAATCCTTGTCTAACATTACGCAAAGAAACCAAACATTAGTCCGAATGCCAGGTGGTGTTACTTTAAAAAATATATATACTTTAAAAAATCTCCAATCAAGATGGACCGCGATCGATTCTCTCCACTGGGACATCGACAGCGAATTAAATGAAAAGTAAAAACAGCTGACACGCGACCTGCATGTATGCAGCCGCGTGCCGGCGAAATGTGCGAGGTAAGCTCGTACAGGTATTATCATACTTTGTTGAATAGAATTACTTAGTGTAGTTTTTAATAATTATATTTTTGTTATTTCCAAAGCAGGCAGAGAAGGCATGAAATGGTCACATATTGAGTACTTATTATAGATTTTTTGCTGTGCGGAAACATTTCTCTAACCTACACACATTCTGTACGTTTACTAAATAAAAGCAATGTACCTTTATAATATCTCAGTGACAGACGACGAAGATAACAATGTATGGTAACAGCTAAAATAAATACCTACATTGTTATTTCATAGTCGTTGCTGAAATTACGTATAAAATTCTTCAAGGTCTTCAACACAAAAAGGTTAGTTATGATTACTTACAAACAGCATTTAAAGCAACATTAGTCCGCAAATTATAATATAGTCTATGATCTAACAGAATCTATGATCAAAATTCTACAAAATACTGAGAAGTGCTACTAACCATTACTAAAATTTAATTGTACTGTCTCTACAAGAAAAGTTATAAACACTGGCGGTATACTATCAAATACGCAACAAATGACGTAGAGTCAATAAGTAATAGAGCAGAATACCTATATATGATGATACAAGTCCAATAAGGTAGAGTTACAAATTAGTTTCTTTAAAGTTGAGGAGAGATTTTCAGTAAAATCAGAAACAAATAAATATGAACAGCGGGTCACATAACAATCGTAAATGTATCAGGTGGTATACAGTATATCGTCATCACACATTTTAAAAGATAGGTTATTGTTGGTGGAGTTACTTCCAGTCTTGTCTGCTATTAGCTCTACATAGGTAGAGTAAATTACCATTACAGCAAAACTGTATTACATAACTCATACAGACCTATCTCTATATCTATATTTGAAAGATGTGTACCTTCATCTATTTGACACTATACATTAAGTTAAAAGAAGTCCACAGGTAAACGTCTACCTGTGGACTTCTTTTACACACAAATCTTTACAATGACCAGGAGTGCTATTTTTGAAAAGTATGACGCACGCAAAATCGATGAGTCGGATGATTTTCGTTCGATATTGAACGATTTTCATTCTACATACACACAAGTCAAGAGTCATACATTTAAAAAATAGGGCTCCATTAGGAAATGGGCGTGTCAATCGATCACCCTTGAATAATTTTATTCAAAGATAAATAAATAACAAATTCCTAGATCCAGGTCATTAGCACCACTATCACTTTCTCAAGGATGTCCGAATCACACACTTAAGGCTTCACTGGCACTAAAGTAAGTCGACAAACCGGCAAGTGTCTGATAAAAATGGAATAACGATCAGGTAATATTTGTATTACCTGATCGTTATTGTTTGTTTGCAAGCCGGTCTAGCAGCGCACAAGATAATAAACTATTCACGATATTGTCTTAAGTTGAAAATTATTTAAAAATCTAGTTCTTTTGAGGTTATTTACGTATATTTGAAATAAGATTTACAATTGAATAAATGAGGAAAAATTTACCGATGCGCAGGAGTTGAGTGCGGAGCGCCATTGCGTCGAATGGCGGCGCAGTGCTGCGGAGGCGCGACTGACGTCGCTTGTTTTGAACACCAGTCATACAGGTTTCGGTTTTCGTATTCGGTTTGCTTCGGAATTCGAATAGTTCATAACTTCGTACATTGTTTTTGTGTATCAATCTCTGTATGCATGTGTGTGTAAATTGTTTTTCACACTTCATTTGTTTGTTTACATCAATTTAAAGGCTCTCTTTTCAGGAAAGTACGATCATTTGTTGAATGCATTTTATGCAAATTAGCTCCGTGGCCCAGCTTCCCTGGTGATGTCTTCGTATTGGAGAACCAACAGACAATCGAGGAACTATACAAAATTCATAACAAGATGTATACATAGTTCTAGGTTTATTGTATATTAATTATTTATATTAAAACCTCACAAAAAATCTGACCTGGTTTTGAATAACTTCAATGTAAAGCTAATGAGGAAAAATCTTTCTTATTTTGGGCTGGTTGGGTATTTTATTCCCTTCACCAGCGCGAATTTGGTTAATAACAATGGACTTTTTATTGTTATCTCGTTTGTAGCAAGCGAAGGGAAAACATTTTCAGTTTGCCCAGTCAACTTTATAGAGTTTTGAGAAAAAACTGCACAGTTACCTTGTCTCCCCCGAGGGAGCCGACAGGGGAGATAAGTCAAAGAAACGGGTTTTTATAGTAATTTTTGTTATAACGTGTAAAAATTTCAACTATCACGATTCATGAGATACAGCATGGTGACGGACGGACGGACAGCGGGTCTTAGTAATAGAGTCTCGTTTTTACCCTTCGGGTACGAAACCCTGATTAACTGTGCTTACTTGATTAGAACGAAATTAAAACTTAGTAACTTAAGTGGGTATTTTTTTATTATTCGCTATGTATGCCACTGCTGGACCAAAATCCTCCCCACTCGCCTTCCATAAGTCTCTGAACATAACTCTTGCCAGTAGGTTATTACTTATTAAAATTAAGCAAACAACACGGTATAGTTATTTAAAACTTTATTATAAAATGTCAGTTAAAACTTATAAATTATATTATAATTATAATTGTAACTAAAGCTGGTGAATGGCATTCGAGATAAAAGTTGATTATTCTGCTACGACTGTTGACGACTTTCGGATTTGACACCATAATCTGAAAATAATAAAAGTGAGTATTATCATTTGGCTAAACACCAAAGGTAATTATACATATTTAATTTTCAAGTTATATTCTGAAAACATTGCACAGTTTTATTTTATTGTTTATCTAAAACTATTTAATAAATGGTAACTTTTCTACTAACAAAGAAGAAAAAACTAGTAAATAAAAATATCCCTTTCTTCTAGTCTTTTCTCCCTTCATCACCAATTGATTCCCTGTCAGATAAGTTAACCATTTAGCTACTAACATTTTTTTTTTTTAACCTGTTACCTTATTTGTCCAACAATTGAGCAAAACATTTTTTGATTCGTCCATAATCCTTGCTTACGTTCTATACCCGGGCAGATAAATTATTAGCGACAGTGCCGCACTGTTCATACTCACTGATAGTGTGGTGGTCGGCGGTCGCGATTTCCCCAAAAGTATTTATTTATTAAAATTTTATTGTTCCACAAAGTACACATATACTTATAACAATTAGTGGACTTAATGCTAAGAGCATTCTCTACCAGTCAACCATTGGGAGAAACAGTCAGTGTATTCGGCATAAGGCATTTAAAGAGTGCATGAAAAAAACCTCGTGATTGACGCACATGTGACACTGCGGTTGTTAGTGGGCCGCATGTCTTTTTGCCTATTTATAAGTATAAAAAATAATCATCATACTTTACCTAATAGTAAAATAGTAGACTATTTCGATAAGACTGAGGAAGGAGAAACCCATGAACAGTCCCATGATA
Organism: Euzophera pinguis; assembly: GCA_947363495.1. NCBI lineage: Eukaryota > Metazoa > Arthropoda > Insecta > Lepidoptera > Pyralidae > Euzophera > Euzophera pinguis. The sequence continues at coordinate 9,855,274 of OX376171.1, forward strand.
CCGCCGCAGTTGGCGAGGAAGTCGACCCCGCCATACAGCTCGGAGCGACGGAGCGATGTGAACAACTCTTCAGCAAAGTATACAACTAGACCGGACGGTAGACGCCTGTGGAAATATCAAATAGTCACGAACAGAGATAGATACTCATACAATCATTTTAGCCGCAGTGTACGAACTGTTACCTATTAATTTTACTACAACAGTTTCTACACTGCGGCCAGATTATGTATAGGTAGATATTGTACCATTCACAAAAAATATACATCTTGATATTTAAAAAATGTATACAAAGGCGGATTTATCGCTATTGCAAAAAAGATAGAATATAATAGAGTTGTATCTTTATCAAACACTAGCTGTTTCCCGCAACTGCGCCTGCGTCAAAAAGTAGCCAATTACTTACATCAAAATCCGGTTTGGCCGTAAAAGCGTAACAGACAGACAAACGGACTTTCGCACCTATAATATTACTAGCGGTTTCCCGCAGCTCCGCAAACGTCAAAAAGTAGCTTCTGTTTGACCGCGAGTCTTCCACTATATTCATAGCATATTTTATCAAAATCCGTTCAACGGTTTAGATGTGAAAGCGTAACAGACAGACTTTCGCACTTATAATATTATATTAGTATGTAAGGAAGTACGGATGGATAGCACAACATATACCTCTATATAAAGATTGCCTGGATCAAAATTGATTCAACAGATTGCGATTGAAATCTACTTGAAGATGCTATGTTTTATGATAGCCAAGGTAAGCTACGAGAACAGGTTGCCCAGCAGTGGGACAATATAGGTTAAAAATGACCCCAAGGATTTTGTCGTGCCCTTTATCCAGATGTTATTTTATTTCATTTTCTATTGACACATATATCATGACAAAATAATAAGCATCGACTGACCTCGATAAATTCCTTTTTGATGCAAATAAGTAATCATGACATTAATTACAAATATTGTAAGCGAAAACAAAAAAAAAACATGCATCAAAGTCGTCTGTGCGACTAATTCCCAGAATTATTAGTTTAGTGGTACAATTTATAAAAATTTACGACTATTTACAGAACATTAAGTCAGGGGGGTTGTTTCCAAGCATCCGAGTACGCTAACCCGACTTACCCGAGCTGCTACTGAGTCAACCCATGTTTATCCCAGTCAGTAGCATACTAGTACCTCATCCTTTCCCCAAACCTAGCTTAAGAATACTTCCGATGGCCAGCAGCGTCGGAAGTACAATAAGCCGTTGAATCTGCGCTCGCCAACCCGCCTGCCAAGCGTGGCGAGTATAGCAACAACCCCTCAATTCGGGGGAGGCCTAAGTCCAGCAGTGGACTGATTGCGGCTGAAACGAACGAACCAACAAACGAACAGAACATTGAAATTACATTGGCCCCTTTTGTATTTCAAAAATGGGTTCCTAGTTAGCTCAGAAAACTTAATTTCACTCAATCCGTATACAGATCTACTAAAATATTGACGCGGACCGCCATCGCAAGACCATCTGTACCATTGGATAGTACCGCCGCGCCGGACCGTCTGATTGTACCATTAATGGCACAGATTTTCAGAACTCGGCTCTACCTAAGCCCGCGTTATATGGTAGGCAGTGAAGTCGTACACAGCTTGAGAACTACCCCGCCATACTTCACCGATACAGTCGATGGTCTCTTTGGACGCTAGAGGGTCTACTTCGACAGGGAGTGGCTAATAGTTGTTGGTTGGGTCTAAAAACTTGTTAAAATAGCTCCTCTAATAGATTGAAGGGGGCATACTTAAATCTTGGTTATCACTTACGACTAAGTCAGAAGAACCATCTTTCAAATTAAAGCAGGGCAGAAACGAGTGAATACTTACATCGAGATGGCGCAATACAAGCCATAAGGCGACATGTCGAGTCCTCACTCATTTATGCCATGCTTTAAATAATGGTAGTAAAGCCTACTGGTTTCGGAGATCTGTGGTAGATGGTAAGGTCCAAAGCTCGTCTAAAAATAACATTATACCTACTTAGAATCAAGTCGGAAACTCACGACTCATTCGCTATGTCAGGGTTCGCATGCCGGTGGTAGGTCGTGAGGTCGTACACGGCCTGCGACACTTCAGAGTCATATTTGAGTTCGGTGCAGGCCTGCAGGCAGTCACAGTCGGTGGTCTCTCTGGACGCTCGAGGGTCTAGGGAAGACTTCGAAAGGGAGAGCTCCTCTGGAAAAATAGGCAGAAGATTGAACAAACACCTACAGTTAATGACTATTGGAGATACTCATTAGTATAGATTTACAAATGTATACTTTCTTCTTATTCTTCTTACATAGTCGACTTTGGCAGTTATTACACCAAACAGACACCAAACTGGCAATTTATACTGAGTAGTTGCGACATAAGCAAAATTAGAAAATAGTATTCGGAGGAAAATGAGCAAAGACAATACAATACAAAGACTAATGTTTTTCTTTACGAAATTCAACCTAAAAAAGTTAATATTTTTTTCTTATTGCTTACCTAGAGCTTCGGTGACGCAACTTCTACTTCCAGCCCCGCAGACTTTCATCTCTGGCCCATCTGAAATTGAAGATAAGACCCGATTGGAAAAAATTCACTAGTGATAAGTCCACTTTGTTTCAATTTGTATATTTTTTTGTTACCCTATTTTGTTTCACTGCTTGGACTGACGGCAGGCTACTGAAGCTCTGAAAACTGAAAAATTTCAACAGCAGCGGTTGTTGGAGTTTGGCCTCGAACAGAGATATTTGAAAGGAGATGGGGGAGACCATTACCCAGTTGTGGAATTCATTAATTCATATCAAGTGGGTTACATGGTCAAACGACCATGTATAAAGTAGTGGAAGAGAAGAGTATAATAAAACATGGAAACAACGAAATATATGACTTAACTATGAGAAAAAAAACGCTACTTTGGATGCTGCTGAAATGAATACTGCTGAAAAGGTTTCAGAAGATACTTACGAGGCATGTACAAAGGCACACATCCACATCGGAAGGCTGTGTGGTTCGAAGAGCACTCCAGTTCGCAGTTCCTCTGCGTGTAGATGCGGAAGAAACGCAGGTATCGCTCCTCGGGGAAGAAGCAGTTACGTCTGGAAAATATAGTCATAATAATCTTCTCACTTTTTAAAGGCGTTTAAGAAATAAAACCGAGTCGCGACTCGGATTCGCGCACCGGAAGATTGATTGATTCATTTATATGGGTTACATGGTCAATCGACCCTGTATACACTGGTTTCAGAGTTTTCGGAACCGCCTTTCGACCTCTGACGTGGTTCATTTAGCGTCCACCAAATGACAGCCGGGACCAGCGTCTTCTGAAGCACGAAGTCGTCATTATTATCAGACAATCAGGTAATGACGGATGAGAAGCAGATTGATAGATAAACTTTATTGTACCAAATACAAATACCAATAACAAAGAAGAAATATAATAATAAACAGTTTTATACCAGAAGCATCTAAAGGTTTTGTGTTTAAAAAAGTTTTCGACTTTCTAAGATTTTAAATGTAGTAGTAGTATTTATTTATTAGAACATTAATAAAAAGCCTAGAGAACAGAATAAGGTGCGTTTGTGTAGTAAAAGGTTAAGGCGCATACCTACCGACGCGTTTTCAGAATCTGTCATCCTCAGACTCCGCCTCACCGCGCACCTGAGAAATATTTCGCTCACACAACCTATATTATGATCAAGCGTCTTGATACTTGATGTAACCAAATTAGTACATTATATCTGACTGGGAGAGACATTTACTTTGTGGTCTAAATATGAACTTTCCTTTTTGTGTCATCATCTTCGTCATCTAAGCGATTTTCCGGTTGAACTTTAGGTGGTCGCTATTTTGATTTCTATCACCACGGGAAACAAACTTTGTTTGGATGTTTCCAATTTAGTTAGGACATTGCGGGCTTGCTTGAATCACCTGATTGTCTGTTAAAAAAGATGATTTCGTGCTTTGTAAGGCACGTTAAACAGGGTACATGTTCAATTGGCAATGTAACCTACATGAAATGATGATGATCACCATTAACAAAGAGAGATAAACGTTAAGATTCCGCTATATTTTTACGACTGTCCATTTGCCTGACGTCACAGCACAGCAGAAGAATCACTAAAAATATTATAAAGTGATAAAAATATTTTTGTATATTCATAACATATTATTTTTATTTAAGCAGTTTATGAAGAAGTTCACACATATGAAGATATTGAGCTTATTTGAACCTTATTGTCCACAAGATATTCTGACAATATATTTCCTGATGATTTCCTAAGAAAAGTACAGTGATGAAAGTACGTATAAACCAAATTAATACGGTATCCTGCGATACAAACCTTTAATGCACCATTTTGGATTTTTGAGATATTCCTCGAAGCGCATACATTTTCAAGCGCAACTAACGAAGCGCACCTGTATTATTTCTGTGTTAATTAAAGCAAAGCGCACCATTCAGCGCACCTTCTTTGCACTTCGAAGAATAATATAGGTGCACTTTGGTATTTGCGCTTCAAAGATTTCGGCTTTGTAGAGCTTTGGGTTGTCTTTGTCGCACTTACTTAACCGCTGACGTTTAATGAACAATGTGATACTCTTATTTATTTACTACAAGCTGTTTCCCGTGGCTGCGTCTGCGCCAAAAGGTAGCCTATGTTCTTCAACTAAATGAATAAAATTTCGTAAAATCATTATTTAGTAAAATTTTATCAAAATTGGTTCAGCTATTTAGCCATGAAAGCGTAACAGACAGACATATTTTCGTATTTATAATAGGATGGATGGATGGATATGGTGGTGGAAATGGTTAACTGATAACTTGTATCAAATAAATTTATTTCAAAAACACTACAATATTTTCTGAAATCGGTGATATTGCATAGAAATATTCGCCACAATATGTGGTTGTTACATAGTTATATTTATCCGGGTTTTGAAGGAGGATGATTAAAAGCGTACTCTGGGCTCTGAAGAACAGGATGAAGATGCATCTGATACAGCCTGGCGCTGCCATCTACCGATAAAAACCGGGACCGACGGCTTATGTGTTGCGATGCATGGAAGAGCTCGAGATAGTAAATGCCACTAATCAAATGGCGACCAATCCATTACGGGTCGCGTCTCGCCGTCGTTGACACGCATATTCACTAACGAGATCCTCGACCTTTTTTTCTCTACTCTTTAATAATCCTTTTTTGCAAATTTTAATTTGGCCTGATAATTGATCATTGCCTCTTTTAGTGGATATCATAAAAACAACCAAAGAACGAATACTCGCAAGTCTCACAACAGAACTATTGGCGACTGGTCTTAAACTATCTTTGAATCCTTTTTCATGACAATACTACAGATATTGGCATTGGGTTAGATTTCACCCATATCTCAAGGAGAGTGCGCGTTAGGCTGGTGAATAGTTTAAAAAACATTTAGTTGAAAAACAGGAATTATACGATTTCCCAAGCGAAATACATTATTGAATTGATGTAATGTTTGACGTTGTCACGTCAAACTACCGTCCGTAAACAGACTTTACAGACAACCAATTTTTTTTTGTAATAATTAAATATACTATCATTTGGTGAAAGAATTATTGAAATATCTTTAGCCGTTTTCGAGTAGATAAAACTTGAATGTCAAAGTTTTGGTTAGATTTTATTTTTTTTAGAAAAATCTATTAAACGTATCCATAAAAATGTATTTACTTTTTATTTTTGACTATATTTGACACATTATGTTTTTTTTTACGTTATTTAATTCAGCTGTTTATGAGGAGATAGCCTCAAAAACAGGTCCTTGCGTAGGTATACGCCTTAAGAAAGATTATCTGGTGATAATGAATTGCAAGAAAAAATATTTAGATAAATTTAATTTCAAGATATATACGCCTTTTGTATACATACTGTGTTCACAATTTATGTAACATATTTAATTTATATTTTACTGTGTGCAAAAAAGTGTTAAATAAATAAATAAATAAGGAAATATCTAGGTCAATTGGAAATAAAATTAGCAATTTTTAAACCTTGCTTACATCACGCCAGAATTATAATAGCCTAAGATTATTTTGTGGTCAAAGCCCTATGATATTGGTAGGTTTAAAATTTGGTATTTTCAAAACTATTTTTTTGTTAAACACTGGATTTACAGGGTTGCATATTTTATTGGTAGCACTGTGCCTTCGTTACCTAAATGATTTGATCTCAGCGAAATAGAATAAATTTATGGATGAATGATAACAATAACACTATTATCAGTCTACTTATCGTAGTTGGAAACGTGGGAACATACTTGGCTGAATCATCTTTTTTGGGGGAAACTTAGTATCAAAATAAAATACCTTGAATACAATGAATGAGCTCACTGATTGGAGTGTCCCTCGAAAGTAATTTTTCTACATGTAAAAATCTCACACAAAATCTAGACCAAAACTAAATTTACGTTTTACTTCAGTAAGCGCTAAAATACTGGTTACTAATTTCTATAAAAGTATCAATCAAGGTCATTTTAAGTATTCGGTCAGAGCCCGATCCAATCTGGCATTTGATAAATGCTAGGTCACAAAAACAAAAGGCGAGGTATAACGAGCGTAACCCCCGTCCGTCACGATGGCTTCGCTCGGCCGACTGACGCTTGTACGCGGAGCGCGCGTGAGCCACGAACTCGAGCGGGACAGAGCTATGCGGCGGGAGCGAGACAACAATACGGGACGCCACTAATCACTCCCCGCCACACGCGAAGCGCTAAAAAGATCCCGCGTTACATCCTCCCCCTCTAGTCAGGGCGATGCGTCCCCGCGTTCTGACTAGCCACCTTGCGCGGCCTACCGCGCTTTCGTTTCTCCTTAACTGGGGCCTGTTCGTGACCGACAAAAGGCGTCAAGTTCGAAGTGTGATATTTGCCGACGTATCGCCCATCTACCACACTCTCCAAACCATATGTAGTGTCGCTGTTCACGGTTCTAATCCTATACGGTCCGTCTCGACGCGGTATGAATTTCGCCGTCTGACCACGCGCTGTATCATTAGCCCCTTGTGTCTTTAGTAAAACAAGATCACCTACATTATAATCCGGCGGAGGCCGGCGACCTTCATCTGCATGCCGTTTCTGCACAGCCTGCGCCTTCTCGTGCACGTCTCGTGCATCAATTAACTTATTTGCTAAACCTCTAAGATAAGGCGTTACACTGGGGACAAAGTTGTCCGATTCTATAATGGCCCTCATGTCAGTGGATGCGTCACTGGGCGCTCTTAACTCTCTACCGAAGGTGAGGTACGCAGGCGAGAATCCGGTACTTGCGGTTATGGCCGAATTCATAGCAAACCTGATGGCAGCGAGGTGGACGTCCCACTCAGCATGATCATTCCCTACGAGAATGGCCAGCTGCGGTTTCAAGTCCCTGTTCTTACGTTCAATGGGGTTAGACTCTGGGTGGTAAAGCGGAGTTAGCACCTGGTCAACACCCATGACGTGACATGCCTGTTGCATTACCTCGCCGACAAACTGCACACCGTTGTCGCTGATCAAACGGCGCGGTACCCCGTACCTCAAAAACACCTCCTCGACGAGTGTTTTGGCACACTCATAACTAGTTGCAACCTCCAGAGGAAATAACTCAACCCACCTCGATCCGACGTCTTCCACAATAAGTATCCACTTGTGGTGTCGAGGAGTTTCCACAAGCGGTCCAAACAAATCCACTGACAGGACCTCAAACCTTCTAGACATAGCCGGTGTCTGCAACAAACCTGCTGGCTTCCTGTTATCTGCTTTATACCTTTGACAGGGCACACACCCTTTTATATACTTAGCCACGTACGCTCGCATCCCTGGCCAATAGAAGCGCGATCGAAGGCGAAGTAGCGTACGTTCAGTCCCTAGATGACCAGCAGTTGGTGCATCGTGAAAATCGGCGAGCACCTTAGCACGCTCGTGTTCCGGAACAACAAGACTAGCATCGTCGCTCTCGTCTTCCTCAAGACCATACCTGTATAACACTCCTTCAGAGATAACATACCCTCGATCGGCCCAGGGTCTCCCCCTAGACGGAGCATCGGACTCGATATCTTCTATAATTTTACGTACCTCCGGGTCCTTCAACTGGTTGTCCCGAATATCCGCGGAACTCCTCGCGGGTACGTCCACTACGGCAAGACCCATGTCGCAATCTGGCAACTCATCTTTAACCAATCTAGAGAGCGTGTCGGCCACTGCATTTGCGCGGCCGGGTACGTACTCTATTTTGAGATCATACTCCTGCAGCGTTAAGGCCCACCTAGCAAGGCGACCGCTGGGAGATCTTAAACTCATAAGCCATCGCAGGGGTTGATGATCAGACCTAACTATGATCTCAGCCCCTTCGATGTACCCGCGGAACTTTGTCACTGCCCAAACTACTGCCAACGCCTCGCGCTCTGTCGTCGAGTAGTTCCTCTCAGCACTGGTGAGGAGGCGACTAGCGTACTCAACAGGTCGCTCGTCCGGCCCCTCCCCCTGAAGCAAGACAGCTCCTAAACAATAACCACTAGCGTCAGTGCGAAGAACAAAAGGTAGGGTCTCGTCTGCTTGCCGGAGGATCGGCGCGGAGGTCAGCAGCAATCTTATCCTTTCAAATGCCTCTTGTTGCTCAGGCTCCCATTGCCAGGCAACGTTCTTCTTTAAGAGGTTGGTGAGCGGTCTCGACACTTCCGCATACTTTGGTACAAACCTGCGAAACCAGTTGGCGGTTTGTAAGAAGCACTTCAACTGTTTAACATCACGTGGGACAGGCATACTGGATATGGCTGTCGTCTTACCTGGGTCTACCTGAAGTCCGCCAGGAGTAATGACGTGACCTAAGAATTTTACGGAACTCCGGGCAAAGTGGCTCTTTGCTCGGTTAACCCTCAACCCAAACATGGCCAATCGATCGAATACCGCTTCGAGGTCCGCCAGGTGCCTCTCAAACGGCCCTGGAGACAGCAAGACCAGGTCATCCAGGTAGGCCATTAGGGATACCCCCTTCAAATTTGACCTAAAACGGTCGATAAGACGCTGAAAAGTAGCGCCAGAGTTACGCAATCCCATTGGCATGCGTTTAAACCTGAAAGTCCCATGCGGCGTAGTGAACGAAGTCATGTCCCGGTCCTCGGGGTGAACAGCCACTTGGAAGTAACCAGATTTTAAGTCGAGAGTCGTCATGTACTCACTGGTCTTCGCCGCATGCAGCACATCCTCAATCCTTGGTAGCGGGTACCTATCCGGTTCCGTCACCGCGTTCAGTTTACGATAATCTATACATACCCTATAGCTGCCATCCTTCTTGGCAACTAAAACCACATTTGACGCCCAAGGGGATTCGCACTCCTCAATGACATCATCAGCCAACAATTGGTCTAATTCCATTCTGAGCGCAGCTCGGCGGCTCGGAGATAACCTATACGGAGGACTGGCTATAGGCTCTTGTCCTTCTTTTACCTTAATTCTATGAACGGCGAACTCGGTAGGTGGACCTCTGTCACTAAACTGAGATCTTCTCCGTGAAAGGAAATCGTTAAACGCCAGTCTTTCGGTCGGTGCTAGCTTTGACCCCTCATCTTCACGTAGGGCGAGCCCCTTAATGGCACCACTGTGCTCTTTCGGTTGAGATGTGGGATAGCCGTCGTCCTCCCGCGGCGTGGCGAGATGACACTCGCCCTCTTCGGTTACGGTGCAGTCATCACATGTGCCTACAAATAGCGAGGAGCGAGCACTGTCGCCCTCTCGCGGTACGTGAGCGCCGTGCCCGTCAGAACGCGGCGCGGTGTGAATACCTTCGACCTCCCGCGGCGCGTGATCATTATACTCAGCTGGACGCGGCGCAGTGCGCACACTTTCAGCCTCCCGCGGCGCATGACCACCATGTTCACCAAGGCGCGGCGCGGTGCGAACATTTTCGGCCTCCCGCGGCACCTGAATACCATACTTACCTTTGCGCGGCGCGGTGCGAACACTTTCGACACCCAGCGGCGCGTGATCACCAAGCCCACCTGGGTTCGGCGCGGTGCGAATACTTTCGTCATCCCGCGGCGCGTGATCACCATACTTACCTGTGCGCGGTGCAGTGCGAACACTTTCGACATCCCGCGGCGCGTGATCACTATACCCACCTGGGAGCGGCGCGGTGCGAACACTTTCGACCTCCCGCGGCGCGTGATCACTATATCCACATGCGTGCGGCGCCGTGCGAACACTTTCGACACCCCGCGGCGCGTGATCACCATACCCACCTGGGTGCGGCGCGATGCGAACACATTCGACCTCCCGCAGCGCGTGATCACTATACCCACCTGGGAGCGGCGCGGTGCGAACACTTTCGACCTCCCGCGGCGCGTGATCACTATACCCACCTTGGTGCGGCGCCGTGCGAACACTTTCGACACCCCGCGGCGCATGATCACTGAAATTCCAACAAAGAGGGTCGCGGCGCGCCGGTTTACCCTGTCGCGCTTTTCGTGGCGCGCCACCACTGGCCCGCACTGACCTTTCCAACGAACCTTCGCCTGGGCCTACAGACGTACTAGTACTTGCAAAGTCGTAGGCCTGTTGTGGGGTGTCCGCAAAACACCAAGTACCTATGGCCATATTTAAAACCATACCTGCTTTGATGACGAAATCCAGTCCTAATAACGTCCTGGTATCGCCCCCAGGCACGATCATGAACTCAGTTTCGAACTCACGCCCACCCATTTTTACGCTCACTCTCGCGCAGAGTATGCGTCTCTTATAGCATGAACCATCCGCTAGGCGTATAGTGGGGTAGTCCTCCGTTACATTAATATCATTTTGTAACATAATTTCAAACAATGAGGGGCTCGCAATACAGTGCGTGGCCCCGGTGTCTACTATAGCTACGCCCCTATGACCTAAAACACATAAGTCTACTGTTGGTTGTGTTACAACACTAGGCGCAGTACTAACATTATTCAAACTCCCTAGCCAGCGACGGTTACTAAATGAAGCACTACTAAAAGTGATAGACTGGAAAGTTGACTCATTCTTCTTATGAGTACTTACTCGTACATCGGGTTTGTTTACGTTTTTACCCGTGCAAACATCACACTTAGACCTTATAACCCCGGGTCGGCCACACCCGTAACAACGAATTGACGATGAAGACGCATCGTTTCTAACATTCGTATCGGTCTTTTGGACATATCTATTCCTACACTCATTGGACGTATGACCTCTAAGTTTACAATTAACGCAACGCGCCTTATTAACTGAACGTGGCGTTATTGCGTTCTCGCTACCACCGCTGCCGGTCTTATTGCCGGATTTAGTTAAAGGAAAACTACTCACGTGCGCTTTCGTCTGCGTACAAACCTCAGTGATGGCATCTTCGACACACCTACACTTTCGGATTAGGCTTTCTAAATCCACTACACTTTCGCGATCGACGCGCTTACGCACCCTGCGATGAAGCAGACCGTACACTATATCAACTTGAGCGGGCTCCGGCAACTCATACGGAAGTTGGGAGATCACTGCCCGCACTTTACATACGAAGTTCTCCGCACGTTCTTCTTCCCCCTGCTCCGCCGCGAATATCTCTCGAAACAGCTTGTACGCTGGCTTTGGCGTTCCGTAGGCTGCGCGAAGCCGGCTTACGGCCTCGGACCACGTTGATATACCAGCGCGCGCGCCTCGCCACCAGACCAAAGCACCTCCTTCCAGCACAATAGACAGGCCGCGCAACGCGTGATCATCCGAAACATCAGCACACTCCTTGTACACCTCCAGGGCCTCGACAAACGCTTCCAGTACTTCTGGATCACTGGAGCTTCCATCAAACCGGGCCGTGCAACGGGAGAAATTCCCACTAGACGGCGGTGCGTATCCCCAGCTGGGGCGCGTCGTGCTGTTAGCCGTCGGTCGCAGAGTCGGCGATGCAACCGGATCTTCAAGGGTCGTGGCGGTTCCTCCTCCATCGCCACGACACCGCAATACTTCCAATATAGACTTGCTCAGCTCCGCCTGCGTGCGGGCGAACTCACTCATCATCTTGTTTACGAGCCGCTCCGGGTCGTAAGAATATAGTGGCTCTCGGCCACGGGCTGCTGCTAGACCTACGGGATCCTCTTCCGATGGGTTCTCCGCTGCCTCAAACTCCGTGTCGCTGCCTTCATACGCAGCCGCTCCTTCGCCTGCCGTCGCCGGGCCGGCGGCCTTGGATCGCGTCATCATCCCGGGTAACAATTGATCACAGGACAACACGACCCGAAAAAACAAAAGCGTGCTGCGGCGTCCAGTGAGCAGCGTTCGCGTAGGTTCTCGAATGTTCTCCAAACACTCGGCCCCACGTTGGGCGCCAGATATAACGAGCGTAACCCCCGTCCGTCACGATGGCTTCGCTCGGCCGACTGACGCTTGTACGCGGAGCGCGCGTGAGCCACGAACTCGAGCGGGACAGAGCTATGCGGCGGGAGCGAGACAACAATACGGGACGCCACTAATCACTCCCCGCCACACGCGAAGCGTAAAAAGATCCCGCGTTACAGAGGTTGTTTTTTTACACACCCATCAATTTTGGCAAGTTAATTTATTATTAGGCATAATATTATTATGGAACGTCTATGTTATTAGGTATAGGACAGACAAGATACCGGAACTTTCGTCATTTGAATGATTTTTTTTCTATTCAACCGTAAATATTTTTTCGTCTAAAATATTATTTAAGGAATAGATTATTGAAAGACTCTAAGTTGTTTATGGTTGTGTAAGTAAACTGTTTATAAAACTGAAATAACGTGGGTAGTCTAGCTAATCGAACTGCGCAGGTTTCTTCAAAATCGATATAATAGTTTTTGAGAATAAAGGGTTGAATGTGGATAATATCTTACTAATAAAAACATACTAATTTTTGACTCTACAACGTGCAATTTAGGTATCTTCTTCGAGTAAGTACTTTAATTTTTTCAGCATGGCTTTTTTTCAAATAATTCTTGTTCAAAAATATCTCACTTATGAGGTGGATACGGCCGCAGGCCCTCGGAGGTGTCCGTAACCCTTGGAGTGACAGCAGCGGCCGACTGGTACTTGATGGGCAGCCGGAAGAAATTCTGACCCATATTTGGAAGCTCGGCTGGACTGTGAAGCCAGATCTGTAGGAATAAGACTAAAATGTACCTATGAAAAGTATAGGTCAGTGAAATAAAATTTAAACTGACTTATTTTGTACCTATGACATTTCTATCTGAAGAGGCGCACTCGTTTGCGACTGGATTAGACATATCTCGATTCCTAAAAGATGGATTATTATTCAACAAAATTGTATAAGTCAGTTTTTTTTTACCACTCTGGAGGATTACGTCAAATTCCTAAAATGTCAATCTCTTGATCTTTCAAAAGCATCTAATAATCATCATCATGATGATGATCATAATGATGATCGAATGATGCATATAGTATTTAGTAAACCCATCAAAAATATCTATCCGACTGATAAACCTATAAGAAGGCGATATTAAAATAAAGTTTAATACTTAAATAATAATAACACAATTGAATGTACTAAGTAGGTAAATAGGGATTATTAAATAAATAAACCTTGAATCCTTGCACGGGCCCACGACAGACAAGGTCCTGATCTCTAACGTCAGTTAGTAAAATTACTTCAAACTCCACACCGCCATAACTCTGAAACAAAAAATCATAAATTATCAGGGGATATTACTTAAATCATTTTAAATCTTCTCTATTTGCCGCTGGCTCCAAAGAAAGGACCACTGTTTCCTCAGACGTGTACGACGCGGACGGTGCGCAGACAAACCACGAACGTTGCGTCGCCGCGATATTTTAGAACACACAGAAAGAACATGGCACAAAGAATGCTTGGGCACAGATTAAATTACCTACAGAAGTAAAGGTTCATACAACGTGAACCGTGATCGATAAACTCATACAAGTTAAGCGCGCGTTTTTCTCTGACAAATGAAACCCATATAAACACGCCCGCTAGTTTACACAGAACGCAAGCGCAACGATTTTTATTTATTTAACCTTTATTGCACATTATAAAACCAAATACAAAAGGTGGACTTTAGGGATTCTCTGCCAAGTCAAACCTTAGGTAAAAAGAGAAGGAAATAAAGATTTTGTAGAAGAGGAATTTTGTTGTAAGTGCATTGTTCTATGAGCCTTAACTTCTATACTTAGTTAATTTATTCAGTGCGTGAGCGTTGCCGCGAAGAGGTATTCCTCGGAGCGCATCTTTTTTCAAGCGCACCTATAAGGTGTTTTTAAGCGTCTAATGATAACATTAATTACGTAATCTACAAGCTCCGCACTAATTTTTACACATCGGTGATCTCCGAGGAATAGAACTATTATTTTTGTCGGAAGTAATAGTCTTACAACCGTTGCAAAAAAAGGGATGGTTGGTCGGTTCTACTCACATTTTACTAACAATATTACGTTTGTAGTTATATTATAAAAGAAATACTTAAATTAATATAGTCGACATATATTTTTTTATTTATTTTTAATTTATTTAAATTAACATATACTTTTATGTTACAATGAATGATATCTAGTTATAGATATGTACCTAAAACTTTTTAAAAAAATTACATGAATAATAATTTTGAAACGCACCTTTGCTGCGCTTCGAAGATTATTATAGGTGCGTTTCGTTGTGTGCGCTTGAAAATGGACGCGCTCCATAGAAACCTCGCGCCCGTGCGATGATATGCCGCTTCGGTTCTGCGTGTTCTACCATCCGGCGCAGACGAGTAGTGTACTAGTCTAGTAGGACTGGAATAGATGACGAACTTTTCGATAAAGTCTCGTAATTTGAAAAATATTCATTAAAATTAATACATAATTTCTTTGAATGTTGGCGAGCTTAATTATTCACTTTGAATTATATTTATTATTTTTAGACCTGTTATTTACAGATTTAGCACAATTTAGCTTTTTGTGGAACACCTATTTTGGGGATAGATGCACACCACAAAAATAGTATGAAGAATAGATGCCGATTGTGCGGGATCTATCCCTTATAGTACTAAAAAACGTAAACAAAAAACCTAACCTTTATGATATTGAGTTGTTCTAATCCTGAAACAGCAATGTTTCCAAGAAACATCGAGTCGAATTAAGCAGAACAAATACCGCATTTTTTCAACAAACATATTTTTTATTTATATTTATTCTCATCTTTGTTGTATTTTTAGGCTTCCGTACCCAAAGGGTAAAACGGAACCCTGTCCATCTGTCACTAGGCTGGCTCTGTCATGAACCATGATAGTTAGATAGTTGAAATTTTCATAGATGATGTATTTCTATTGCAGATACAATTATTATTAATATTTAAAAAAAACAAACTATATAAACGGAACTAAATAAATATTTAAGGGGACTCCCATACAATAGACGTTATTTTTTTGCAGTTTTAATAGATACCTAATGATACTGAACTCTTCGTGCCCGAGATCGACTCGCAATTGACCGGTTTCAGCATAACGCCGATGTAAGTTCTTGGTTGATATCCCATATTTTCGGGATATTTCGTTACTTCTCATAGTTTTCTTTTCCATTTCCTCGAAAGCTGACTATAGTTGTTCTTCAATTCAAGAACATGCCCTAGCTTGAACTAGTTCTTTTCTTGTGTACTCTCGTGTCATGGTTGTTAAAATGAGTTAAAAGTCTGAAATGTCCGAATATATAAAACATATAATAAAACACAAAAATATATAAATATACCATTTTAGACAATGGTGTATAGAGGGATAGGTGCGTCTAATGGCACCTATAATACCCCGAAAAATCAAGGCACCTACCCTTTTTGATAGTTGCCTAAGCAGTTTATTAATAAATTAAAAATAAAACAGCATTTGTTTACCCCCTTAAACGTAATGAACCAGTGCATTGTCGTAATAAAAAATATAACGGAATTTGTCACTACTTACAAAGTTATACAACGCCAAATACTAAACCTTTAAAACTTTTGACGTGTTAGTGAAGTTCGTCGTGGAGATGATTGCATCCAGTGGTTACCTGAGGTGAAGGGTGACCGCGGCTCGTACTTATACTATTAATTTATAGTTACGAGTTTGGGAAGTTAGGTATTTTGAAAGTGCGGCACGTATCCCACTGCAGCTATCCCGGTTACCCTAAACGTAGTGACGGCGAACGGACCGTAATGCCATTCTCTTCATGTCATCGTTTCTATACATTTTGTATGAAACTCACATGAACATGACTTAATGTCTGTAAAATCGAACTTGAGTAGTTAATTTACTGTCTGTTTTAGACAAATTATAATATGTTTTGCTTAACTAAAGGCTTCGAACAAAAGACAATCAATTTTGAATAAGTTTGAAAACATCGAACACTTTGGTCGGAAAAATAACTTTTTTTTGTGTCAAACATTGAGAAAGGAACGTCATTTGTAGGAGTGACAACCGTTAACATTGATTGTATTTATGGCCAGTAAGTATCTTTTTGAGAAAATATTATTAGGAGTTACGGTACGTTAGTACTAATAATAACTCTGTGCTTACGGGTCCGCGTCTTGGATAGGCTTTGATAGTTTCTCCCGGAGGATATCCCTTTCCCAAAGTCCAAGCACTCTTGTTGTGACCAGCCACGTGATAGTAGTCTTGATGGAGGCTAAAATCACAAGGAAGTAAATAGGTTTTTAGTACCTTAAGCTTAAAGTTGAAAAAAATTATTAGGACTAATTAAATAAATTGATATAGCAGGTAGTAATGTTTTTAATCAAATCTTGCAGTAGAATCTGGTTAGCGGAATCTTGTATTTACGTTGATCTTAACTTCTATCTTTTTTCAACAGTATCTACCAGGCACCAGAGTAAATAGTGTGAAATTTCTTTTTCATCCCCAAGTAATGTTCATGTATTTCAATGTTTGGTTCTGACTTTGGTCGATGAGAGCCACTAGAGGTAAATTTCTCATAAGCTATAGCTGCATCATCAGTGACGTATGCTTACTTTTCCATCCGAAACATTTCCTCAGCAGACAGCATGTTGAAAGTGAAACAGAAGCCATCTTTAGTCAGAGTATGGTAGAACATCTGGGTACACGTCAGGTCATCCCACAGGCACTCCAGGAAGACATCGTCGATGGTTGGCGCCAACTACACAAGTAAGATCTATATATAAATACAATACATTCGCCCACCCATTTTGTTTCGCGATAATTTTCTTCATAAGTTAAACAACGTAAAATTAAAGCCTCTGATAGAAGTGACCGGTTTTTAAGCAAGGTTGCAAAAAAAGATAGATCTTTTTCACAATAAAACAAAGTTTATGTGGCCTTGACATTATACTTAGTTGATAACGCACGAATCTTCCGCGCTAAGCTAAACTATTAATGAATGATAAATGAAATGAAAAATACCATACCCATGACGTTATTGTATCATTCATTACAATAAGCTACTTGACTGTATTCATACTTGGTAAATATTGTTATACTAAACAAAATATACACTAAAAAGTAACCGATTCTGAAAACAACAACAAAATTGGTTGTTAATTAAGGCAGTAATTCGATTTTAAAGTTTCTCTAAAATAAAAGTGGAAGCGTGGTGGGGACGTCTTGCTATCTCTTTTGTACGCACGAAACCGAGTGGCAGTGACGTCACAGCTCGCACAGTGCATCCTTTTCTTGTTTTTTGGCAGTTTCCCCTTCCACCGAATTTCAAAGGCTTATTTATTTTTAAACAGATTACAAAAATTGTTTCATAATTCTGTTTCAGGAAATAAAAATATTTAAATGGAAAAAAAAAAATTTGTAGAATACCCAATTCTAGCCGCTAGAGCTGAATCATAATAAGCCGCATAGCATAATTTTGTTACGTATACAGATACACCCTAAAGGGTCACTAGTGCATTTTTAACCGACTATTTATTTTTACTTTATTGAAAAGCTTTACAAATAATGGTATTCTTTTTCTTCACCCTATTAAGACTACTACAATTCGGTCCGGTACGCACGCACAGTCGTTAATGTATGTGACTCGTAGGGTTGTTACGCAGCTACCAGTCGGCTAGCGTCATCCTTGCATTGTTTTGAGCTTGAATCAAATTTGCCTGATTGATAGGTAAGGGAGTCAAGTAAGGAGGACTAGACGGAAGGCCCAAACCAAAAGTTATACTTACACGCAGTATGGTTTCTATAGCGCTTGCATTAGCAAATTTTGGCCCTTTTTCAGGATCTGAGGCGTAGTTACACAACAGCAACATGTCTTGGAAGGTCTTCAGGCTAATAATACAAAAGAGTCATTTTTCTACAGCAATCTCAATGTTACAGTAGGCAACTTTAAAAGTTACCAGTTCACCCTTACACTAGTACCTTAAGTAGGATACATTTCTATGTAGTCCACTGTAAGTAACGCATTCGTATTATTATAGGTACACTAAAATTATAATTATTAAATAAAATTAGTCACAAACACCCATACCAGACGCAAAAATAAGTATGGCGGACTAAATCGCGCAATTGAAGTTTGTAAGGATTGAATTATAAATACAACCTCCGACAGAACATCGTCGGAGCTGCGGTTCCCCAGGCATTCCAACCTTGGTCGAGCATGACACCATCGCTTCCGCCGTATCTCCAAAGTATTCGCACAAAAAAATGAAAGAAGACTGTAGGTGTACAATATTGATATAATTTTCAAAAAACAAAAGGGCGTGTAAATTTTGCTTCAGGGTCGGCAACGCGCTCGTGACCCCGGTGTTGCAAGCGTTCATAGGCTACGGTAACCACTTACCATCAGGTGGGTCGAAGGCCTGTTTGCCTACTTAATAGTATAAAAAGAAATTATTGTAAAAACTGTGCCCTTAGCACTGTTTACAATATTTTATAATAGTAATAAGAATCTTCTTTGTGTGTCGTTGGATTTCATATAAGAATATTAATATTTAGGTATACACACAGTCCTACATGGAATCTTATCATATTTGAATCGGTAAAAGATATTTACTGAATTCTGCAGTACTTACTCCTCAGGACTAATAGTAGGAGGTTTGCTCCATCTCTCTTCATTAGCTCTAGTAAAGTTGAAAATTCTCTTCCTAGGTTTTGTTTCCGTGCAGATAGTAACTGCCGGGAATGGAATCTGAAACGACCAAAGTTGATAAACAAGTACGAAGTTTTTAAGAAAAAATCGAAATCTCTTTAATATATTTTTCCGAACAAAGAATTGTGAGGTACTTATGTACCTAACAACATTGCGGCTTTAAAGAGTTTTTGTAATTGACCGAGCTAGCGAAGCGACCGGGGCTACAAATCAAGTTGGGGCGAAAAAACATTGTTTGTATGTATGTATGTTTCTATGTATGTTCCGCGATAACTCTCGAGCCGTTAGTTCGATTCCGATGAAATTCAAAAGGTGTATTGGAGACATGCATATACATTTCAAGTTCATTTGACATCAAAATCGGATAGTAGTTTTTGATTTTGAGGTATTTGCATTAAGGTAATCGACATATTCAATGTAAATTTAAATTGTTTCATATCTGCATGTATTCGTTTTTTTGTCAATTACCAACTACTTGTACTTATTTAACTCACTATACGTCTTGGGAAACTGTAAGTGTAGTATCTGTGAAACTGTGAATAAATAAATATTTCATAATAATACCAAAGCCGTTGGTCGGATTTTGCTGATATTCAAAATGTATGTAGAAAACGTTAAAATACATCTCGTAAAAAATAGTTTTAGTTGTTTTTAACCAACTTTCAAAAATAGGAGGTTTTAATGGTTATTTCATATTTGTTATTTAATAACACTGTCGTTTCTAAGCCGATTTTAAAAATTGTTTTCATTTCGAATACTCGGAAAGTAGTGTTGTTTTGATCTGATTATTGGGTGGAAAATGCTGCTTCCCTCCATAGAGAGGGAAAAACTCATACAAATTACTTCCCACCTAAGGGCCGGAATGAACTTTAAAAATAGAACTACTGTCAGCTGTAAAGAGTTTTATGTAAAAAAAACTAATTAAAAATAATGCTGCGGCCATGTGAGTTTCTAAACAGCCAGTGTGAATATAGCGCAAACTTCTTTGAGTGGAATAAGCAGAAACGATTACGCGGCGAGTTCCATATTTAAAATTTAAAAAGTCGACATAAATTGCGCCATCGCTATTCAACGCGGGAATGCTGCCTGCGTGATGGGAACTCTGCCCAGGGGGCCTAATTTAGATTTTATTATTTTTAGATAAGATAGTTAGTTATATCTAAAAATGAGAATAAATTATTTATGACTGATGTTTTCGATTTACCTACTCTCCAAGTAAATCTGATCCAAAGTAGTCTATAGACATTTATAAGACAAGAAGTGTCACTTGCGTGTTGCCAACCTTTAAACAATTTTGTAGGCAAACAAGCATACGGCTTGCCAGATGGGAAGAGACCGTAATAGTCTATCATAGACATCTGCAACTCCTGGAATCTCAAATGCGATTTGCCGACTCTTGAACAGTTTAGTTGGCAAACTAGCATACCGCAAGCCTAATGGTAAATGTCGAAGTAGTATCTATAGACTCCTTCGGGAGTGTGACTTTTATCTCCACATATATGTTGCCGGTATCCATTGACTTAGTAGTCTTAGTAGACCTCTTACCATCAGGCAGGCCGTATGCCTGTTTTCCTACTAAACTGTTTGGGGGTCTGGCAATGCGCACGTGCACTTTCAGGTGTTGCGGGTGTCTATAGACGTCTACAACTTCTTACCATCATACAGGACGTATGCCTGTTTGACTAATAAATTGTTTAATGGTCCACAATGCGGATGTGACTATCCAGGTGTTGTAGCTGTCTATAGACTACTGTGAAATCTCATCATTAGGCGGGCCTTGTGCATACTTGCTTACTAAATTGTTTAAGGGTCGGCAATGCACACGTGATACTCCAGAAGATGCAGGTGCCTATGGACTACTTTGACCTTTTGGCTGGCAGGCCCTACGCTTTTATGTCTACAAAATTGTTTGAAGGTCGACAACACGCAAATTATAACATCTATTTGAATCCTGTCTATATAAATAAAATAATCGCTAGGTCTATGTTCGCGGCGAACCACTAGTCTATTTGTAACGAATATAACAAGATTGGAAATTTACAAGAAACCCTGGACATAGAAGAAAAGACAATAAAGTACTCTATCTGGTGAAATCATGTTGACAATGGCTGCTCGAACCGATATCCATGAATTAAATACTTCGTTAAAATATTTAGGTAAATCTGCTTTCATACAAAATAAACGCTTTCAAATGGACTCATTCGTTTAAGCAGATACACACACGTCAAACTTAAAATTACCCTTGTTCCGTCGGGGTTTCGAAAGGACTTCCAAAATACTTACATGCCAAACCGAATTGGAAGTGTCAGCAAAACTGACGATAACCGGAGACTCGTCCCACTTGTTCCACACTTTGAGGATCAGGAAAGCGCACACCACGATACTGCAGATCACCATAATGAGCCACCAAGTCCTGAAACATCATCTGATGATGACTTGGAGACTTTATCATCTTCACCGTCATCGGCTTTCTACAACCCACTACTTGGCTTACATCCCTTTAGGAAGTTCTGATTTAAACCTAAATAGAGACTGCGTTCTGTAATACAGGATAAACTTCTAATAACTTTTATTTAAGGAAATCATTGTATTTATTATTTTTAGATAGGATAGTTAGTTTTAATTTTTATATATTAAAAAGGTTGTATCTTTAGGATATACATTTACTAAAAGTGAATCATCGTTTACGATAAGTGCATTCAACAAAATATTAATCATTGAATCCCATTGTTAAAGGAACCGTAAATATCGAAATATTATCGGTTGACCACTAAGTACTATAAAAAACTAATTTCTCGATACTTTGATAGACTTTTACTATATACAACAACTTAACACGTCTGAGCTCCCTTTTAGTTACTTAACTAAAAGGGAGCTCAGACTCTAACTATTTCAATACGGTTTTTTATCGCGTTAATAACTAGCTGTTTTCCGCAGCTCCGCCTGCGGTATATAGCCTATGTTACTCAGGGTGAATGTAGCTTTCCAATGGTGAAAGAATTTTTGAAATCGGTACAGTAGTTTTTAAGTTTATTCATTACAAACATACACACAAAAATACAAATCTTTCCTCTTTATAATATTAGTGTAGATTTTCAAACACTTTGCAGCTTTCATAGTCGCAGGTAGACTAAGTTAGCATTTTGTCTGTGATGTCATAAGACAATATTGTGTGACAATGGCGAAACATTAGAAATCATTTTTTTAATATGGTTTTTATCGCGTTTGTTACACCTAAAGTTTAAAACACTGTAAAATAAATAAGTATAACTGCAATAAAAGCCGTGATTTTACTTGCCAGTTTTACGCCGCCGAAGGAATTTTTATTATAAGTCTACGATGGTGCGGTGCTACAAACCGCTACGACTTTCGACCCATGTAGGTAGTACCTTAGAATTAATAATAGTACTAAAGGCTAAATGTGGTACTAGCGGCAAACCAATAAACCCCGTGCCACGATAAAGATGGTTATCATCAGTCATTTCCAAAGATATTTTCATTTAATTCAGTGCTTAATAATTTGTTTTTACATAGAGCTGTATTTATAACATGAATTTGTTTGGTGTAATGTTTAACTATTTCTAAACCCCGTATGAATATCTCGAAATCTTTCGTCAAGCACATGTTAGCTAAAATTTCCCGTTCTTTCAGATTCCGTGAAAACCCCCTTTCGGCCGCCTTCGTAACAGAGTTTTGTAACCAGTTACAAAAGAAGTAAATT
Source organism: Euzophera pinguis (assembly GCA_947363495.1). NCBI lineage: Eukaryota > Metazoa > Arthropoda > Insecta > Lepidoptera > Pyralidae > Euzophera > Euzophera pinguis. The sequence goes on from OX376171.1 coordinate 9,878,057, forward strand.
TCATCTTATCTCGTAACCAGTTACAAACTGGTAAATACTTCATTGGGCTTAGACGAGACGCAAGACAATTTTTCTAATGCGTGCGACCACTCATGGCCTATTTGTCTTTTTGTGTATGTTGCATGCTTTGCCAAAATAAAAACAAAAACGTACACGTGCTTAATACGTGATATTTTAGCAAAGCATGAATCACAACACAAATATAGGCGAATAGGTCATGTGTAGTCGTGCTTTACAAATTATTAATAAATTTTACTCGAAACGGACCTCATCTTTCTCAATGAAGGGTAAGACGCTACGAAGTGCTACGACGATCTACGAATTAATAGGTGCAAGTTGACGTCAGTGTGCGCGAGACAAAATTAAACTTTTCCTTACATTATTTGAGATAATTAAGAGTTTTGTGTCGCTCACACTTAGCTCACAACTTAATTGCTTTTCAGGCTAGTTTCTAGGGTCAAAAGATTAACATTAAAATTAGTCCGTCATTTAGGGAATCAAAATATATTAGTGACGTATTTTTTCTTTTGTCAATTGAGCGATAAATTATAAAGATATAACGCATCAAAGTTTAGAAGTGGGGGCTCGTGACGTCACATATTGCAAAGAAGTATAGCACATTGTGACGTCACACGGAACTTTAACGTGCCATATCTTTACCATTCTTGGTTTAATTTTCAAAAGAAAAAATACGTCTCCAATATTTTTTGATTATCTAACTGACGGACTGATTATATTTTTTTTAGGAAACTAGCCTATTCGTATACATGTTCGTATTTTTAGACGTATTTCAATCAAATTATTTTGTGTTTTTACCTTTCAAACCATGTTATGGTCCCGTCCGCGATATACCGAAAACCATGTAAGGTAGTACTGGACATGTATTCCCGAAAGTTGTCCCGGAATGGACGCGGGGATTTCTTCTTCTTCTTCTCCGGCTCCAATTCTTGAAGGCGAAGCTTCTTCTCTCCGTTGTTGTAGTCGCCCATTTGGTAGCTTTTTGGAGACATGTAACTGGTAGATTAGATTTTAAAGTAAGTAATTTTTTTCATTGCGCTATATAAAAGAAACTAAATGTCTGTATTATTGCAAATACAATATCTTCCAGGCCTTCGTTCTTAGGGTATTATACTAAAATATAACGCAATATCTACCTATGTTAGGGTTGGTAGAGATAGTGATTTTAAGTAACTAATTGATTCCGGCGTTACTTTGCGAAAGTCAATGTTACAAGCAATTACAGAGTTAAGTACTTTGCCTGCTTATACTTGAATAAAATTTTCTTAGCGTTATTCGAGAACAGCTTTTGTTTAAACATAATTGTTGAGGTCAGAAAAGCAATGAAAGTTTAGTTTCATTTCGCGTACTCTGTAAAACTCTCTGTAAAAAATTGACAGGTGTTTAAAAATTAACCCCTATATAGTAAAGGTCTCGTGGTTACAAACTGCCACTTTGAAGGAAATAAATCCACCAAATGTAAACAAAATAGTGGTTTATAGTACATTGAGTAACTAGTTTAATCTCTGGGGAATACTTATAGATACTCTTGTAGTGACATCATTTAACATAACTCGGCTTGCAATGTAACTGGATGAAATTGGGTGCGGCTAAACTTACTTCAGTAATTAAGGAAAGTAAAAATGTAATAACACAATCGCACTAATTTCAAAGCAACAGTAATTAAATAACACTTTATGTAATAATGTTCAACATTACAGGGTTTTCAAAATAACCCTGTAATGTTGAACATTTTCCAAATTTTTACAGTATGTCAAGTACATGAAACTAAATCACTTTAAGCGATAACAAAATTAATGTTTAACCTCCCATATATATTATAAAAACCTTGTCAGGTGATTACTAGATTATAATGGTAGATCGAAAAAAAAACTGTCGGATTTTCCATATTTTTTTTTATTGAAAATTGTTTAGTATCTCGTGCTTGTACACAAATACACACTGTAAAAATTTGGCAAATGTTTTCAAAATTAACCTTTTTGTTCACTTTGTATTACTTTTAACTTCAAAATTGACGTTATTTTTTAAAGAAGAGGCCTTTAACGTTAAATTAATTATGAAAAATACCTACTTGATAGAATAAGTCATTAAAGCAATGTGGTTTAATCAAAAAATGTAATATGCCAACAGTACGTACCTGAAATCTTCTGCCATGTTTGTTCTTGTTGCTAATTAAAAGATTAAATTAATAAAAGTGATAAAACTCAACACAATTAAAAATAACAATCACTCTACTTATTATTCAGGATTTTAATTTTTAAACATAATTTTTTTTAACAATATTTGCCAACTTTTTGCTCACATTAGACCACAACCGAATATTATTTAATTTTTTTTTTATAAATTGATTTAGAAAATAATTTATTTATTATTGTTTAAGAAACGCGTCCACGCCGCCCGGACACACCACCCGACTCTCCGCAAGTTTTTGCAAAGCCGAAAATAACCGGTTTTTAGTGTTAAAAGTTCAAAAAGTTTGCGATCACGAAAACCTCTAGTGTGTAATATGATTAATTATACTATAGTAGAATAACAACATTTCGTGGAAACATAGTTGCGTGCACCTTATAACTTTGTAAATGCTAAATATGTCTAGACCATTGGAGCGTAGTAATAAAACGCTATCGAATATTATTTATACGGAATTAATGCATTTTTTAAGTTTATGAGTTCAATTTTTTAGTGTTAACTAACATACCTATTTTTTCTCTTTTTTTAGAGAATTATTTCTCTGAGAATAAGTCGTAATATTTTCTTGAGTACATACATCATAGCAACTCTAACAATCGACTGTTAGACATAGGCCATACCACAGATCACTTAAACTTTCATGCAGTCATCAATGTCTATGCGACATCTCCAATCGATCATTATACTATTGTTTGTGTTTTTGTATCATGTTCTCTCTTTCTAATTTTTACTTAAACGTTACTATGTATAAAAGGTGTACTGAATGCCTTAAGATATTCTCTACCAGTTCATTGTAGGGTAAATTGTAAAATAAATTGAGTTACCAAAATTAACCTTTTTACGAATATAAAATCTTACTTTTACGAAATAATTCTGTGACATTGGGCACAGCCTGCACGTGTATTTTTCGTACAACCATTTTCAAATCCGGTTCCAGCCTAACTGGTTTGATACCCAAAATATTAGCCCGCGTAATCATTATGCATATTCTCATGTATTTTGATTTTGATTGATTACCTGAATGACATCACTGTTATTAAATAACGATTAAATACACAAAATATTATGCTTTTATTATTTATTCGTGTAGAGTATTTAACGTAATTATAATTACTCTTTTTCTCGCATCTTAGCGTTTTTTCCCGGTTTTGTTCTCAGCTGTTATTTTTAAGTCGGAAAATATTTCACAATTTCATAAATTGATTTTGCTTACTTAGATAGACATGTGCGCTGTTTCAAATTTTCCTGTACTTTAGAACAAAAATTATCTAATAACAGATTGTCTCAGGTATAATGGCAGAGATTACATTTAGTTATTATTATTATTATTATTTGTATTTATTATTTTAAGATAGGATAGTTAGTTTTAATTATTATATCGTTAAAGGTCGTTAAAGGAACGACGTAAGACTAGGTTTCGAAAAATTCTTACATCAGGGTGGTGGTGGGTCGCTTTACAATGTAACCCATTCGGTATGATGTTGATAAATAAAATTACACTTTTGTACGTAGGTATAGTAAACTTTTATTATAAAGAGGATCTAGATTTAAATATAAAAACACGTTCACATTTTGTTTTAAACCTTGCCTCCAGCTCTGTTGTCAGTCTTTATAGGCGGCTCTGAAATAAAAGTTTAAAAACTCTCTTAAGTACTCTTATAGTATATCAATTAAATAGATGGCCTCTACTTAAAAAATGCAGTATTTTTAAGCGTTTGAATTAAATTTAAATAACATAACACAATATATAGGTTTAAAAATTATTTTCGATATTAAAATTTGTAAGTTCTAGCACCATACAATATTCAGTGAATACGAAAAGCGTAGCTCCCTTAGTATACCTATTTTGAAAAAATCAACTATTCTTTATTTTTTGTTTTAATATTAAGCAGGTTAATTTTCATTTTCTAAGATAGTGTACGCAATGTGTATTTATTTATATGTAAATAAATTCTTTCAACTTTTGTTATTTATATTCTTATTTCTCTACTTCACGTGGCCAGACTATAATGATAATGCCTTTACCACGAGATTTTATTTATTTTTATTACTTGTTAATTAAAGAAAAATTAAAGATGGAAAACATTTTAGCAGCAGACGCTTGAGTTAAGATTTTGTATGGAGTTTTTCTAGTTACCTTTAAACTTCCACCAGGTGCGGTATACAATACAATACAAAATATCTTTATTGTACACACACAGAAACAAATAATTGTACAATTTATAGATTTTACATACAAAATATTCTACACAGTCGCTAGCGTAAGCGTTAATAAAAATCTCATGGTAGAGTTCCATGAATTAATCAAATCAAACAAATTGTGATAATTACTATTGTTGTATTTATTTTTTATTGTGTTGTACCGGTTTTTAACCACACAAATGCAAAACGAATCATTTATACCAAAAAGCAGGTATTCAGTCTAATTGACAGGAGTGTTATTAAAATCATTATTAACACGTGATAGTGTAATAATAGTAAGAATTTTAGCTAACTATACATTCTATTAATGACGGATGTTATTATATTATGTTTTTTTTTTATTTATTTATTTAACATTTTCCAAAAATTGATACAAACAAATTAACATAAGATGCATTTCACAAAACCACTGAGATTTGTTTAGAAATAGCAAGTAATAATAGCAAGCTAATTTAAAATGTATGATATTAATATAATAATAATAATATAAGAAAAATAAAGTTAATCCTACTAATAGTGAGCCGGGCAATCAATCCTGATAAGGACCACAGAGATGAAGCTGCAGACAACAGCTAGTTCTACTGAATGCTCATTTCATTCCTATCTAAGCTAAGTCATTGGCCCATGCATAAGTAGGTAGGTATAGACATGCATGTCCAATTATAGCTGATTTTCCAAAATTCGTATGAAATCGAAGAATGAAGGCCTACTTATTAAAGAGCAAAATCGATGTTGTCAAGAAAGTATTTTTTAAGATAACACGTAGTGATTTATTTATATACCTAAGTACTTATGTACCCTAGCTAGTCTAGTAGAAAATCCAGAAATAAAAAAAGTGATAACACGATAACATGTATATAACCAGCTAATATGTCGTAAAAGTCAACTTAATTTTAAATGTTTTAAAAAGTGGAATATGGATTTAGCACCTTAGCTAAAGATAAGTAAGTATCTAAATAATTAATATCCCTAAATAAATTTTGGGCGTATATAAAGACAGAAAGCGCACAATATTGACAAGCATAAACGATGGGGGTACGACACTTGAAACCATGGCAAACTTCTGTGCCCCACTCCATTCGCGACAGTAGGCATAGACAAAAATCTACATGCGATCCTCCTTTAAAGAGATTAATAATTAGTTATTTTTTTTAATTTGAGTTTCCTCACCTCAGGACCAATATGTATGGCCAGCATTAAATCGTAATCATGTGCACCGACAAAGATGTTAGCCCGGCCGTCGCTACCCACAGTCACAGTTTTGCCCTCGCAGGAGTTGCCCACTTTGTTGCCCGATATGACGTCACAGTAGTTGCCAGCGGGAAGACAGGTCTGTAAACAAAAATAAGCATCGGATTAAAGAAAAAAAGGGAAAGGAAAGAAAAAACGTAAAAGGAATCACGTCAGAGGCCGAGAGGTGGTTTCGAACAACTCTGACACCAGGGTGTACAATGTACATGGTCGATTGACAATATAAACTACACGAAATGAAGATTATTAGCATCAGATTCTTGACGTGTGTACTTTTAACTGATTTTGCCAACCTTTTCTATAATCATCATCATCCATTTCAGCCTCAGTCAGTACACTGCTGGCTATAGCCAAAGATATCTATAATGACCGGTTGGAATCTAACCTAGCTAAAATTAATTTATAGGCATTTACTTAGTGCCCATTATAAAATTGTGCCATAAAATTTTACTTTTCTTTTTACTTGTAGTCTTAGATTATTAATTGGTCTCTGCTGTGCAACGACCGCGCGAGGCCAATAATTAATCTAAGCTTGTAGTGTTGATTACTAAACAAGTAAGTAATTATTACTACTACACGGAACTAAAACGAAAATTGTGAGATTCTTCTTTTACGAGTATTTTATCAGCGCAAGAGTGCTTTTTTTTTGAAAAGTGTGACTTACGTAAATTAGTTAGTCGAATAATTTTCATTCGTCATATCAGAATGATTCAGAAAAATACCTTTGTTTTAGAGTTAATTCCTCGCGTTAAAAAAAAGGTTCCAAGAAGCATGAAATCGTGAAAAATAGTGACAACAACTTACTTGCAAATTCTGATTGAGGTCCCAATAATCATTATTGAAGGCGATAAAAGCGTTGCCTCCTCTGCAGAAGGCGATCTGGTTGCTGCCATTGTCCCACCAGTCGTTGATGCCGGTGTCACCAGCTGCGTTTCTGAACGCCACCATGGCGTAGATTTGGCGCCAACGGTGCTGGCAGACCCAACCATTACCGCATGTGCCGTCCTGGTGGAAATAATTTTTGCAGACATTATTAATGGACATGATGACAATCTTCAAATTGAGAAAGCAAAGTCATATTCTGTTAGAAGACGTTAATTAAACATTACTCAATATTTTAGTCTGAAAACAAAGGATCACTATTTACTTGTTTATTTATTCATTACCTAATGAAAAACATCCTACTTAAATACATCACAATCTGTAAACTCTCAAGTATAAAGTAACTAAGTTTTAGGTAACAGACTTATTTACCGAATTAATAGAAGGAGAAATGATGTTCCCTTGGCTATTCATTGGAGGCCCAACTTCAGAATCCCAGAAAGTGTAGCTGCTCATTATCTGAGGCTCCCCGTAAGGATGTGCCAGTAGAAACGCGATAGCTCCTTTATACGGCCTCGGTTCTTTATAGGTAAGCATACTGCCGCCTCCTCCATGACCTCTTTCATTATCATGGTTGTCTATGAAAATCAGAGCATCACTATGGTCTAACAAGCCCCACGCTGGACCCCAAGACGTTAACCATCTAAGCTGGTTGTTTCCTCTAAAAGCATTGCTTAGTTCCATTCCAACTTTAAACTCAGTGACAGCTCCTATGAGAGTGTACTCTTCCCTGGTAACGGCTTCACCGCCGTAGTCGATTACTTCTTGGTATATGTATGGACGGGCGTTCGGTGGGAAACCATGATCTGTGTTCAAGTTGTGAAGACGATCGTAGATGATGCGGAGATCTTCAGGCCACATGTGTTTGGCTGCGTCGATCCTGATGAAAAGGAAAAATTTAGTACGTATATCAGAAAAGTATAATAGTTAAATATCAATCAATAATAGTAATTTGACAATCAATATTAGTACTTACCTGAAACCAGCGACACCCAAATCAATAAGCTCATTCATAAAGTCGACGATTTTTTCCCGAACATACTCCAGGGATTGATCCAAATCTTTCAGCCCAACCAATTCGCAATTGCGCACCTGAAATTGTACAAAAGGTTAAGTACCACAACTGTGATTCGTCCCAACTAGGAGCTCCTTGCGCTAGTACCAATGTTAAAGTAAAATGAATTCAGGTCGTTTATTTTCAATATCTAGGATATAATTATATCACTTAGTGGCATCAATTTCACCAAGCCCTTGCTCAATCCGTCACGGCGGCACATAGAAAAGCTCCTAGAGCATAATGATAACATTTTAATGATTTTATACAAATAATAGGCTATGAAGATGGAAAACTGTATAAAAATTTTCACGAACCCTCCAGGCGTTATTGACGTAGTCCATGCCATCAATGCCGCACGGTGGCCAGTTGAAGTGCTCCTGGGTGAAGGGTACCGCAGGGTAGTGCCATTGGTTGAAGGTTGCAGTGCTGCCGGCAGTGCCCACATTTTCTGGAGGCTCCCCGGTCATGTGGTTGATGACTGCGTCCACATATATTCTAGGCATAAAGATAGAATATTTTTTTATCCCTAAAAGAACCGTATCAGGACTGACAGGACTGTACAAGAAAAATCTCTGAAGTGAAAATCGATCGACTTACCGTTTATGTCGATTCAAATAAGTGAATATTTTAATTTAAAAAAAATAGCACTCCTGACCTAAGCAAGGGCAGCCTTATCTCCATGATCGGAGATCATACAGTGTGTTTTCCACACTGTAAGACAGACAAGAAAGGTCGACCCCAAGTATATGGGATAAGGTCCCTGATGAAGAGAGAGCACTCCACGCCTAGGTACCATACAAGATTCATCGACTTTCAAATATAGTTCTTACCTAAGTACATGAAGATTATGATATAGCAACTTGAAGTGAATATTGGACTCTGATAATAAGAATCAAGTAGATACCTAGTAGATTTAAATTTTATAAATTTACTAGCTGTGCCCGCGACTTCGTCCGCGTGGAATAGTTATTTTGGGAATCATATTTATTTTTTGTTTACAAACCTACCTCCTCAGCTTTATTATAAATTACCTATAGCTGTTACCCACGACTTATTTTAGACGACTTAGTTACATAATTAATAAAATATATTTTAAAATAGTTTTAAAAAGTATATATTTTAAAGTACTTCTGCGTATATTATATTTTTAGTTTTATTTTCTTGTGGCAGAATCAATAACACATTTATTTGGATAAAGATTAATATTATTATGTTGATACAACTCTGACAAATAATTTGTAATAATGCATTAATTTCGACCAAATTTGATTATCATAAAAACTGTTATTGGAAGTTAATCTTAAAAGATAGACATATACTGTCGCAGATATTTTTTTAGATAATTTAAAGAGGAATAATTCTTTCATACATATTTTTTGGGTATCTCGCACGGTTTTTGCAGTGCACGCAACGGAAGCCCTCAAAGATAAATAATTTTCTCCGTTTTGTCCACATTTTCGATAGCCTAATAATGCCTTCCTCGATAAGTGATCTATCCAATACAAAAATAATTTTTCAATTTGAACCAGTAGTTCCTGAGATTAGCGCGTTCAAACAAACAAACAAACTCTTCAGCTTTATAATATTAGTATAGATGTTCCTCGTTGTTGCATGTGAAAGAAGGTGTATCTTGTGTGAGTAATATAGAATTCTGTTATTGTTCATGTCCATTACCTGACTCCAACATCATTGCATCTCCTCAGCATGCTAGCGAATTGCTGCTCATCTCCAGAACGAGTCACCAGCTTGTAAGACATCGGCTGATACCGCTCCCACCATGGTCTGTTGTAGGTCCAAAGAACGACATTTTCATTTGGCGGGGAGATCTAAAATGAGCCGGAGAATACATATTATCGGGCCTAGTGTAGATTCCTGTGATCTCCATCACAGTAATACATTTATTAAGTGTAGAATAAAACGACTATAGTAATTACATGAAGAACGTAATGACGCAGTGAAAAATATTTCCAAACTTACAAGCAAGTTTTAAGATCCATGCCTCACTCAACCCCTTGCCAATTATATATGAGCAGCTCGCCCCTCTGTACATCATCCAGAGCATGGTAGCTGATAGATTTGGCATTTGTCTATTAATATATGTATTGATTGTTGCCATGCAAGAATAGATCCATCTTGGACTCACCTGAATTCCACCGTATCCTCGAGGGGCCAAGAACCGTTCGCATTCATCGGCAATGTCATCCCACTTCCACTCGAAGAGGTGCACGTTTACCGATCGACCAGCGGCATAGTATGGATTCTTGTAAGCCGATCCAGCAGCTAAGACTGTAGACAGAAGTAAAAACAAAGCGGGCCTCTGAAACAAAAATCACAAAAGATTATGAAGCAATACCTCCGAACTCAACATCGGGAATTTTCGTTACTCAATGCAAAATATAGTACCATAGTAAAAATTAAAATTTATCAATTGGTATAGTAGAGGTAATCATTTTTAATATCATCGCTGTTTGCAGGCTGCTTCAGACCGGTCATCATCAAAATGCAAATACCCGTGTTTCGCCAAATTTTCCTCTTCCTGTGGATGTTATTAAGAGGCGAATAAGGGAAGAACCGGTAGTTCAGTATTTTACTAAGACGGTAAAATACTGACTAACAAAAAAATATATTGTTAGCATGTCTACCTCATACGGTCGACCTGCTTAGAAGGAGAGTCAATGGGAGCCACATGACAGCAGCAGTCACATCGACTCGGGACGTATAGATGTCGATTGTATTACTTAATGTGCAAGCAACCTGTTTTTTATGATAAATGGTCTAAATATGTTATCACCTTTTCTGTTCTCTCCTTTGTTATCCTTTATTTCAATACTTCCACTCCTGGTAACTATTAATATACTAAATGGATACGGATTCAACCAGTAAAGGTACTTAACAAACACATTGCTGGAGAAGACAAGACGATGATGATAATGATATTTATAGAAAAGTTGTTGCTTAGGAGAAATCAAGTTTCATCAAAATCCGTTCAGCGGTTTGGCCGTGAAAGCGTAACAGACAGACAGAGACTTTCGCACTTCATCTTCACCTAAATTATTAGTATTAGTATGGATTAGAAAAATATTAAAAAAAATACTAACCATTCTTGTGGCCCCTAGAACGATTCACCCTATTATGCAGTGTTTATGTATCGATTTTTATCGAGTATTAAAATTATCTGATAATTTGAAATTGATGATGCTTTTAGCTACCACCAAAGGATAGTGATAGTGTACCTATTTAAAACACTTATCTGAGATTTGTTCGATAGTGATTATTTGAAAATCCGCATTGATAAATTGCCGAAAAGTACCACACATAAGTTATTTTCTAGATATCTTTTGCTTTTCTTTTGTCACATGTAGGGGTATATCCTTGATGTGTAAGGATATCACTGTAGATGTTGTATGTAGGAGCACAAGAGAAACGATGTTTAGGTAGAATACGTATAATGCACTAAATTATGATATTTTTTTTAAATATTTTTTTTATTAAAAGAAGGAAAATTAAAGGATTAAAGTATGAAAACAAAGTAAATTAATCGTTAAGTCAAAATATTGTAAACAATTAAGAGATTGAAATATGAAGTAAAATATTTTTCGAAAAATATTAAGAATGTAGAGTTGACAGAAACATGTTCAAGATAGTGTGCAACTAGAATGCCATGGGCCACGTAGCCTTATCTATTTTCAGAACACTATCGAGACACACGCGCACTGACTCTACACCTTTATCGAGATTTGGCAAAGAATGAACTATGCACTGCACTAGCACTTATCTCACACCTCGCACTGCAGCTCTGCGGCGGCGGCGCGCCATGCACCGGCGCTAGGGCCAGCTGTACTGGTGGCGGGCTGTCCGCCCGCGAGCTGATGTTGTTGTTGCCACTTGATCTTCTTATTCTGTAGATGCTCCATATTAGGAAATGCAAATCTCGCGAGATTGGGGCTCAAGCGGGATCCCGCGAGTTTATGAATAACAATACTGCGAGATCTCGCCAATTTAGAGATTTCGCGAGATTGGCAGTTTTGTCGTTTAAGAGCACCGGTTGTTCAAATTTTCAGTGTTTTATAGTAGATTTCGTCGTTCCGCGTCGAATGAGCTGCTTCTCGGTGTCATCAGACAAATTTTGAACTTTGTACACTTTTTCTTTGAAAATTTATTATTTTTCCCTCAATTTTTTTATTTTATTTCTACACCATTCGATCCATCTAGCCGAGGCGAATCCAACGACATCTCGAAATCCGAAATCGGATCCATAAATTTCGAAAAATTGTAAATAATCTCGTTAAACTCGCGAGATCTCGCCCTGTATTCATCCGAGATCAATCTCGCTAAAAAAGGCCGAGATCTCGCGAGAACGAGATTGCATTCTCTACTTCATATGATAAACACGGTTACACCATTTCGATCCGTTATCACATTCGATCCGTCTAACCGAGACGAATCCAACGATACCTCAAAATCCGAAATCGAACTCACAGATTTCGAAAAATTTCGAAAACACGAAATTTCGCATATACCAATACATTCTGCGTACGAGGCCCATACAATTTTTTCCAAAAAATATACATAATTTGTATTTTTTATTTTCCAAAATTTTTTAAGAGCACTGGCTGTTCAAATTTTCATTGTTTATAGTAGACTAACTATTTCCCGCAGCTCCGCCTGCGTCAAAAAGTAGCCTATGTTTGACCCCGGGTCTTCAACTATATTCATACCAAATTTCATCAAAATCCGTTTAGCGGTTTGGCCGTGAAAGCGGACAGACAGACTTTCGCATTTATAATATTATAGTATGGATTTCGTCGTTCCGCGTCTAATGAGTTGCTTCACGGTGTCATCAGACAAATTTTGAACTTTGCACACTTTTTCTGTGAAAATTTATAATTTTTCCTCAATTTTTTTTTTATTTCTACACTATTCGATTCATCTAGCCGAGACGAATCCAACGACACCTCAAAATCCGAAATCGGACCCATATATTTCGTTTTTTTTTTTTAAATAATCTCGTTAAACTCGCGAGATCTCGCTCTTTATTCGTCCTAGATCAATCTCTCTAAAAAAGGCCGAGATCTCGCGAGAACGAGATCCTACGAGAACGAGATTGCATTCCCTACTCCATATGATAAACACGGTTACACCAATAGAGAGCATAGTGTAAATAGCAGAATATTGATGAACATCATGGAGAGAAAGGCTTGTAGTAGCTGTGTCCTGCTGCATTTTAACATCATCAATTTTTTGTTTTAGATCATTTAACATCTGCGAGTGTATTTCTGGCGATGTTAGATTAAATGGCGAATTACTGACAAAGTTGTTTATGTCAAAAACTTGTGGGATGGTGATACTAATCTCATCTGTATCTATGCGAGTTATGAAATCATAATGTGAATGAATTTTAAAAGTATCCCCTTATAATGAACAACCTTGACCTAGTGTGATAAGGCCTGTGCTGGACAATGACTTCGACGTCATACCAGCTGAGCAGAAAATGCGGACTGCGCGTTCCTAGCAACACGAGAAGAGCCACGAGCCGCCACCGCCGTGATGCAACTTGATCCATAGGTCGCTGGTTCAAATCCGGCTCGAAGGACCAAAAAACTATGTAGGGGTATATCCTTGATGTGTAAGTAGCGTTGCCAGGCGTCCGGATAAAGCCGGATATAGTCAGGCTTTTTGATTGCGTGTCCGGCCAAAATAAACGGTGTCCAGCTTATCCAGCTTTTGTTAGGCTTTTTACATTTTATTTAATTTAATAAGCTTTATATGGTAATAATCAGAAAAGCGTTAAATACTGAGACACAAAATCCTTAATAATGTAGAGTGTCCGGCCGTTTTAGCCAAATGTCCGGCGAAACTGGCTGGCGTTTCGGCTATTATGTTTGGCGATCTGGCAACCCTATGTGTAAGGATATCACTCTAGATGTTGTATGTAGGAGCACAAGAGAAACGATGTTATTAGGTAGAAGTCGTATATTGCACTAAATTACGTAAATTGTTAAGTATGTGACTGTAGCGCGCACGCAGGCGCTTAGTAAGTAAATTGTATAAGATATATGTTTGCATGTCGGGTTGCCCGTACATCATATACCTACATATATTTGTTGAGTAGCTGTTTCCCGCAGTGCGTGACCCCGGGTCTTTCACTATATTCATACCAAAAGTGTGACTCACGAAAAATCGGCGATTCGAATAATTTTTGTTCGTTAACGAAGGAATAACGAAGGATTTCAGCAAATAGATGTTTTGTAATTTGCAAAGAGATCGTGTAATTAAATACGTTAGATGTTTAAATTATAAAATTAAATTAAATCTACTTGCAAACAAAATTACAATAAAACAAAATGTTTTTAAACTATAACATTAGTAATGTAGTAGTAATAACAGTATGGAACTAAAATTACAACATAACGATACTCTTGCATGATGTTATTTTGGTACAGACAGGTTGGTGAGTAGTTTCTTTACCGTTACTGCATAAATGATTGCGCTGGCAACACACTGCACTTCCGCCTGACCTTTTCATTCGTTCAAAACTTCAAATCAAGTATGACTTGTTGCTTGTTCATTTCATTTTCATTCATTCATTCTGCAAACTTTACGTGAAAGGAATAGTGTGTTACGGAGCTACCTATTTATTTTTATTAATCACTTAAAACCATTTTTAATGTTGTTTCATCAGTTTAAAACTTAATCACGTCGTTTTAATTCCCAACTGATATAATTTATAAAATAAATCAATCTCAATCAGTATTTAAAGTATTGATAGCTCCTTCGTCAAGTGTTGTTTATTTTTCTAGACTCAAATTCCACTTGTGTTTACAAGTGAATTGCGTTCTTTCTCGCTATGGCCGGCAAATATTACTTCCTTTTTGCTCTAGTAATCGTGGTACCCATAGTATATGCGTGCAATGAAGCTATATGTGCCAGTGTGGTGTCCAAGTGCATGCTTACTCAGTCATGTAAATGTGATTTGAAGGACTGTTCTTGTTGCAAAGACTGTTTCAACTGTCTAAGCTACCTGTACGACGAATGCTGCAGTTGTGTCGGTAAGAAAATCAATTAATAAATTTTTGTTACAAACTTTGTCACAGAATTGAATGTGTATCTAAACCTTGTATCCATATAAATTCATGGATATTATAAGAGCCACAAAACAAACTTGGAAATTAATGTAGTTCTATGAGAGTTGTTTAAATAACATGTTGTTACTTTCATGAACACATTCCTCCTCTGTGCCTTAAAAAGCATCATTTATGTTATGAAAATAGACATTTTTTACAGACATGTGTCCCAAGCCAAATGACATGCACACTGAATTATCCAAGTCATCGTATGTTGAAGAGTTAGTGGACGGTGTTCCCGGACTGTTCTCAGCTCTTACGAGCGAGGCAGATCCTCGTGAGAGGTGGTTGTCTATCACATACCCTGTTGATTTTGACCTGTCCAAGTACATGCCAGCATCTGAGAAGCAAGTGGTGTATCATTTACGTAAGTAATTTGACTGCATATAATTCAGTACCTACTTGTGATTGTATATTTTTCTGTAATCTTATCTTTCAGTGGAAAGAGTTTAGTGATTATTCTTTTCAGAGCAAAAATGAGATAACATGAAAAATTATATCCAAATGAACTACAAATTTTGAACTGTTAACAGTTTTCTCTTAAGACATTAAAGAAAAAGGGTCAAATGATTTTATTTAGGTTTTTCGCTTCTTAGTAGCCTTTGCCCATGTCTTCGCATGCATAATATAAAATCCCACTAAAACATAATAATAACAATAATAAAAACTCTTTATTACACCAAGACTAGATAAAAAGATATAACATTTTTTTCTAGGATGAAACATACTCTATGTTCTACTCTGATTATGTATGTAAAATTTCAGGTAGATTAAAGTAGATAAAGTGTGAAAATTAACAAATTATTATACAAACTTACTTTATTACATCATTAGTTAGTATTAGAATTCTGCATTGTTTTTGTTTCTGCTTACCTTCTGGACATCGGCCCACATTAGAAATACTTAGTGGAATCTGCCATAAGTCAGATAGAGAGCATGGACTGGACATGCAGGTCAATACATACCACAATACAATACAAATCTTTGTTGCCCATATTACAATAAATACAATTAACATTATATTAATCTTACTTAAAAACTATGGAGCAAAGATCATTCCCTAAACAAGTTAAATTCTGTAAATCGCCTCTTGGGCCTTAGGAATTCAACAAAAAATGTGGCTTTTACAAAGTGTGATATGAGTGAGTCATTCTTCTATCTTAAGTCTTCTGGGAGAAATGGGATTGGAAATAATTATAACAACATTGTTCACTACTACTTCATAACGATTATTTAATTTCAATTTTTCTTTAATCAAAACATAAATACTTACTATTATTCATAGTTTTTATTATTACCCCATTTATTTTAGAATCAAGTAATGTAGGATTATCAACTATGTTTTTTTGTTTTTTATTTTCGTCTTTGATTAGAATTTATGACCTATCTTTTATTCCTGATAATTAGTTATTAATTTTAACAACCTTATTTCAATTTACTCTTAAATATTGATGAATCATTAATAACTCAACCAATCCGAACCATTGAAATCTATAACTAATATTATAAAGCTGAAGAGTTTGTTTGTTTGTTTGAACGCGCTAATCTCAGGAACTACTGGTTCTAATTCTTTTTGTGTTGGATAGATCACTTATCGAGGAAGGCTTTAGGCTATATAACATCACGTTGCGACTAAAAGGAGCGAAAAAACAGCCGAAAATGTGGAAAAAACGAGGAAAATTATTGATCTTTGAGGGCTTCCGTTGCGTGCGCTGCGAAAACCGTTCGAGATACCCAAAAAATATGTATGAAAGAATTATTCCTCTTTAAATTATCTAAAAAAATGTCCGCGACAGTATATGTCTATCTTTTAAGATTAACTCACAATAACCGTTTTTATGATAATCAAATTTGGTCGAAATTAATGCATAACAACAAATTTTTGTCAGAGTTGTATCAACATAATAATATTAATCTTTATCCAAATAAATGTGTTATTGATTAAGAGTATTTAACTGTGAACAAAATTGTCTTTGACATGATCTTATTTCAATAAACATCTTATAAGATAATACAATTTTAAAATAACTCTGAAACAAAATTCACACGCGCCGCATGATGAGCGCTCGCCCTCGATTCCCAAAATAACTATTCCACGCAGACGAAGTCGCGGGCACAGCTCGTTTTATTATAAACAGTATAGTTAATTGTTCTGAGATTGAAACACTCCCAGAGCAGGTAACTGACATACCTCATGGATGAGTCACCTCAGTGGGGAGCCACTTGAGCCACCTGTGAGGTCTCAGTCACTATCCATTCATAATGTAGTGTTTATCTATTATTGTACACACAGTTATGTTATAGGCATTAATATGTTCACACTTGTGTTTGGGTACAATTTTATTAGTGTTTTTAAAGTACATTTTTAATATTGACAAAAATAATAACAAAATTGATGTAAAGTTATGCCCAGATAGCAGTTTTTAAAAAAGGAATCAAAGAAGTTTAGTTGTCTGTCTGTTTGGTTATAATAATATCTGAAATGGTTGGATTAATTTTGATTTGCAGGATTTTTACTGGACGAAAATAGTTCTTACAGTTTATTTCTAGCTAGTTTAAACATTTCAACTAAGTATAAATAAAGTTTTTACACAGAACAGATAAAGTAATAGGAATTTATAACAGTCAGTCTGTTATTATTACGGCTACAGTCAGTCTGTTATGATTACGACTTATGTGTGAATCAAGAAGTTCTTGGCTTTTCGCGACAACTTCTGACGAACCATTAAGTGTTCCACAGCACTCAAAGAGCCTTGCTACCTTCAGTTTCAAAGAATGCTATTTCTGTCCTAGGAGCCTTTCTTTATTCTTCCAAACTTGTTACCCAGTTGCTTTCACAGAATACGCGTCAGAACCTAGGGAACCCTGTAAAATGTAATCATGGTTCTAGTTTTGGCAGTACTGGTAATTGCAATACAGCGACTGCCGTCTCACCTCCGTAACCCTTTTTACAGGGAAACGCCCACCCAACAGGAACATGCCCCGGACCCCGAAGTGTGTTAGTGGCGAACATCGTCAAATTTTTCAGGCTGCCTAAAGGCATCTCACATAGCATAACGACTACAATCTGATAACTACCGAGACCAATGACTTAACGTGCCTTCCAGTGCTCTAGATGGAAATGCCACTTATGGCGACCAATCCAATACAGGCCGCGTTTCGCCTTAGCTTGCAGCGCGAAATGATTACGGATAGAGATGAGCAGCGGGAAGAAACTAAAGAGGGAAAAAATGAAATGAAAGGGGAAGAAATGGGGAAAAATAATTAATTCCTATTTATTCCCGGGAAATTTTAAAAATTCCGGGAGTAAATGGGAAATTTTCCGGGAAGGTACCCATCTCTAGTTACGGATACTCGCGGCGTTCGGCTACCGAGCTCCTCAGCAGCCTCCTCACTGAGCAACTTCAATTCCAGAGAGCCTCGAGCAGGAGTCCGCACCGGCAAGCCGTGACATCATAACCCTGAACTGCACTGTCGCTTACCTCTCACAGTGCATGTCCAGTGACAAGTGCCGCGCCTCCTGCCGCTCCATGGGCGCCAATAGTCTGCGGTAAGCATTACGTAGCATAACATACACCTTTGATTTTTTTCTACGATTAAGAAGGCAAGAAGTCTTACGGCCCATTTGCTGGTAAGTGAGTATTGCCAACCATCGGAAGTTTTATCGAAAACTCTTTCCGCCCTATTCAGAAAAAAATACATTTAGTATTATGTTTGTTAAACCTATCTATTTTAACTAAAATATGTATATGTAGCCTCTTTCTGTCTTATCTATATTTGATGTGAAAGAACGAGACAAAACATAGTTAATGTGGCCCATATTAATGTTATTTATGAATAGTAACCCCCTATTCTATTATATGTGTTGTTTTAAAAAGTAGTTAAGATAAATTTCTTTGTCTATTACAGGTGGTTCCATGATGGATGCTGTGAATGTGTTGGCGAGAAATGCCTGTACTACGGAATCAATGAGAGCAGGTAATTACACATCAATACAATACGAAATATCATTAATGCCCACATACAGGAACAAATATGAATAATAATCATCATTATTAGCTTTCTTTAGTTAACCCTCTGAATTTATTAATTTATTAAAAATAGACAAGCAGCTGATACAGCTGATGCGTCTATATCAAGCAGTGTATAGTCACTTCGCATAGTCCGTTTATGCGCCAATGTCACTTTGGTTGTCTGCATCCATTTATCCAAGTGATTCATTCCATTACTTTGTTAAGTGCAAAGTCATACGTTTCAAAAAAATAATGTTCGGATCCTAAACCATATGAATAGGCGTAATGAGTAACTTGTGCAAATAAATTATTCGGAAATAGGTCGGGCATCCGATAACCAAAACAAAATGCCTAAAATATCCTGTTTATCAAATTCGTACTGCGTAACGTCTGTTTTGTCTTGAATTCGTCCGCGTAGACGTATTTATTTCACCTCCACTTACGTTTTACTGTATACAGATGTTATGTTAATCTATTTTTAAGGGTTTCAATATCAATAAAATTATTTCGTGTAGGTTATATTGTCAATCGACCATGTACACCCTGATGTGGAAATTGTTCGGAACCACCTCTCATTCTCCGACGTGGTTACTTTAACGACCACCAGATGGCAGCCGGGAATCGAACCCACGACCTTCCGGGTCGAAGGCGAACGCCTTAACCACAGTGGCAGTTTTCATAATTAATTTGTGTTATTTGTTTATCAGAGGGGCATTTATCAAGTTTAAGTCACAGCTGCGCGTGAATTGATTTGTATAAATAAATATTAGCAAATCGTATATTATTGCATAATGAACAGGTGCGGCCATTGTGATTTAATCGTCATTAAATTATTAATTATACTATGTTTAGCTGCTCTTGTAATAGATAGGTGATTTTCCTATACTGTGTAAATGAGGTGGCCTTTTATTGAAACTCGGATCGCAAACAAGAATAAGTACGACCACGTGAAATAGTAAGGCTTCTCTTTCATCATAGCTCTTCCCTAGTTGCGTCCGCAGTTAATTTGTTTTTATTTATTTAACTTCATTACAATAATATAAAGACTTAAAGCCAAAGGTTCTAAGCCCAGAATTCGCTTTCCTGATTTTATCCAGCACTCTTCGGCATCCTCGGCTGTGAGACAACATATCTCATAGTCTATACTTTTATTCTTGGTCGATTTGTTGTCTGATAGATTTTACGCCAGTAATTCATAGGCTCGCCCTTGCTACCACATTCTGGCGAAGCCGGCATTAGCTGTTTCCCGTTATAACAATGACATGAACGTGTACCATCGTACGTAACGTAATTATTTAACGTAATAATAATATTTGGTTTTGGTACCCTAAGGTTGTTAAAACCGTCATTCTTTTTAAGATTCTGTAGCCAAAGTGTAACTTAACATAAAGTTCCGTTATGTTTTCACTGTGCGTGTGCGTACATTCGTTACATTTCTTCTCTACACGACTGATCAACGAGTGTTATTTTTT
Organism: Euzophera pinguis; assembly: GCA_947363495.1. Classification (NCBI taxonomy): domain Eukaryota; kingdom Metazoa; phylum Arthropoda; class Insecta; order Lepidoptera; family Pyralidae; genus Euzophera; species Euzophera pinguis. The sequence goes on from OX376171.1 coordinate 9,898,266, forward strand.
TCAGTATTCATGTAATAGGTTGGGGGAAAAGTTTATTCACATTTAACTAAAGTATGTAGGTGCCATTTTGTTCGATTACTTTTTGCCATTTTGTATATAGGGACATGATCCCATTGCTATAGAAATTTTGAGGCCGTATACCTGAGTATTTGATATAAATTCCAGCTTGATACCTCCACGCGTTCCTCAGAAAAAGGGTCTTGACAGACAGACAGACGGACGGACAATAAAGTGATCCTATAAGGGTTTCGTTTTTTCCTTTCGAGGTACGGAACCCTAAAAATTCTGAGTAACCTAATCGAGTGGGGTAGGATGTGAAATGAAGAGGTTTTAAAGGAGATTTCAAAAGTGTATACAAAAAAGAAAATGAAAAAACACATTTATTATCCAATTAATTAATCCTAGACGTAATAAATACAAACTTAGCTAAAACTTAAAAATATTTCGACACTGTCAGATGCTAAGAAGAGTCGAAATATTCCTCCGCATCGATGTCCATCGATTGCAAAGTGCCCAGAAGGCTGGCAGCATTGCCACGTTGAATGGGAATGCTTATATTTTGAGCTAAAAATAGGCCAGCCCTCTGGTCACGTGTGCCATCGATGAGGCGTTTGCTCAGATCCCGGTAGAAATAAAATAATTTAAATGAAAATAATTGCAAGAAGGTATATTTTTAAATGAACTTACCTACAAGAAAATTTAATTTCGATATCATTTCTTTGCAGATGCCTGGCTTGCCCCAACGGTAAAGGCACTCCCGTGATAATGGACGACGACCTCTCATATGACGACCTGGATTATGGGGAAGAAGTGGACACGCAATCTGTGTAGATTGTTATAAGTAATACAGTAATTATAGTACAAGATTATTATGCCAAGTCTAGTAGTTGTAGGCGCATGAACCGCACTTTTCAGTACCATTTGTCATGTAAAAACAGAACTTTCTTGTAGTATCATTTTGCTTTAAAGCAATAAAGACTTTGTGGCGACACAATCGCACAGTAAATAGTTACAACACAACGCAACAGATGGCGCTAAAGTGACTAATTTGAAATTCCCAAAAACAAGACGTCCAATCAGCATCGAAAGACTGAATCGCGCAATTGGAGTTTCTGAGAATTGGAGCATATATACAACCTCCGACAGAACACCGTCGGAGCCGCGGTTCCCCAGGCATAACACCTCGCCTGGCGGGAAGTACTTCCCTTTACGGCGATCGAGCATAACACCATCGCTCCCGCCGTACTCCAAAACTTCTTTATAGTGACGGGTTGTCGACGGTTTAGTCGTCAACAAATCTAGACCCTTTTTCATAACAACATTGACAAAAGCCAGTCTGGTTTTTCTGGAAATGATCTGTGATAACGTAAGATAGCATGATTCTATTTTTTGTAGACTGCTATTCGATACTTAAAACTTTCGGCTAGTGACAATCCTGTCGACAAAGAATGAATGCACAACGAAACGAAATGAAATGTCCTTCGAGTTATCTTGTTTTTTTTATCAACCGGTGTACTAAAACTAAAAAAACCGTAAAATCTTTTGTCATAATGTTTTTTTACGCGTATTTAGATATGATTGAATAAAAAAACCCTAGGAAACATACAGAAATGATAAGAAAGCAACTTAAGTTTCACCCAAATTCGAATTGTTGTATATTCAATGATACTAAAAATATTGGATAATATGAACGAATGTATGCAATGGTACTGATAAGTGTGTGTGTATGGCCTCAATGGAATAGCCATAATTTGTAGAGTAATAGTTTGTAGGAATAGAATAAGTTATTTTTATTATGATGGTTTTAGTGCCGTCTGTATGCCATGTTTAACCTACTTGAAACAATGAAAAATATGTTGTTGACTGAGCGAAACGTCTTTTTTTCTACTATTAATTTGCTTTTATATGTACATTTATATATAGGTCGTATTCGCGCAATTTAAGTTGATGTAACTTAGTTTGTAAATGGTTTATGTACTTTTTTTATTTGCAAGTTTTGCAACATATTAAAAGAGATCAATGAAAAATGTACAAACGTGTAAAACACAGTGCGAAGTACCGATGGGCAGGCAAGAGCTGGATGTATACAGAGAACTTTCCATATAAAAAACGTGATTTCATTTATAAAACACATTATTTACATTCCAATCTGGTCTGGAAACCTTGATGCTCGAATCTGACTTGCTCGACTTATTTCTTGTAACAGCGTCATCTTTCTCGCACAGAAAAAACAACTGACAGTGAGCAAATTGCTTAGGTACTTCGAAGTAATAAGTACCTACACTATCTACTATGGGTTGCAAATTACTAGATTAAAAATAACGATTTCTTTTTCTCTCAATAATCCACCTCACTTAATGTTGGCCTATTTTATTTCATAAATAGTAAATACTTAGTCGAAGTTTGAGAAATTGGCCATATCGAGATTTTCCCAGGCAGATCTACTAGGTAAGAATCGGTTTTATCAAATTATTAACTATTGCTGCTTTGTTTATAAACAAATTACATAGCATTTATGAAATATCATTAAACTTATAGCTATTTTTATTAAAGGTGCGGATAAACTTGAACATTTACAGCATACTACGATTGCAAAAGTTACATTAAACATAATCGAGAGCAATTTATCGAGCATTTTAGCGTAAAGGCAGAAAAAAATATTGGAGTATTATACCGACACGTGGTATTCTGCCAATGTTCTGCCACCGCGCCTTTTCTTCGTCTTCATGAAGAATATTTTTTGGCGAGTATCGACGAGAGCGTTCGCTAGATGATCGTGAAAATGTTTGTAACTAATTTCCCGCATATAATAGTACTAACGGTGATATTTTGATCTTTGCTTGGCTCTATTCGTCGCTCACTTCAACAATTCGGTGATAAGCTCGATGTTATGTTGTGAAGCTTTTTTCGGCACCTTAAGCCTTAAATTCAGTATTCTGATACCTAAAAGCTCCCGTAAAAAACGGGAGCAAAGCCACGATTTAAAAACGAAAACGATGTTTGTTAATAATTAACCACCCTATGATCCTACTCACGTTTGTTAAGCCTAGTTTAACTTAAATGTCTCTGTTTCTCATCGATAATTTGTGTGAAAAAACGACATGGAACATATTTTATTTAAAGTGGGTTTAACAGACGTTTGGCAATTTTAAAATGTGTGGGATTGACATAAGCCTTGCAAGATCACGTGGTCGATCCTCAAAGTGATCGAGAAAACGAAAGTAGTTATTTTTAAATTGTTACGCAGGAGTTATTTCTCTTCGAAGTTGGTGTTCGCTAAAAATGCAATTTCACGTTTTACCTTGCAAGAAAAAAAAAATGTATTTTATGACTGCGAGCCTGACTTATGATTGTGTCTACTAGTGTACAGTTTTATTATGGGTTTATCTACTAATGATTTTATCGATATTTCCAATGTGTTTTGACACATTTTGAATGGAGATTATGCCTAATACTGTTATTATTTTATCACTGATATCCCCAATATAAACTAGATTATTTATTACGAAATTAATCTGTATGTAATCGGTCCGTCCTTACGAATTGGTATTAAATTATTGAGATTATCTTATTCGCCTGCAAATTATTTTAGTTTATTTTAGTTTATTTTTTTATATTTTAGTCGTTGCACGAAATCTCCAAAGTGCCAAAATATTTGTTTGTACAAAATAAGCCATCGTTGCTTAAATGGAATTTATTAGAAAGTGTATTTAATGTAAACATACTTTTACCTCATTTTTGCTAATCTTTTCACCAAAATTATTTTATTAACAATTAATTTGTCAAAACTTTTGCGTAAATGTAAAAAAATCACAATTTTCTTAGTTATGAACATGCTGCTACTAATAAGCCAGTGAGCTCCATCTTAGACCACAGCTGCACTTGCTACAGGGTGATTTTGAAACTACTGATCAAATTCTTAGTGTGTTTAACTGTAAAAAATTAAATTTCGACATCCCATACAAATCGAGTGAACACCTGACTGGATTTTGTATGGAAGGTCGAATATTTTTTGTCAGGTTTCACTTATTTTTCCTAGTAAAAGTGGATTAGTTTGACGGTCTAAACACACAAAAAATTTGGCCAGTAGATTCAAAATCACCCTGTATAAAGTGGTATCGTGGTCAATCGCTAGGCATTATAAAAAAAAAACTTAAAGGTCCTGAAAACTTATACACAAATATCAATCTTTGTTTACATTATAGATAATTTCTAATGAACTCCAGAGTACGTGCCTATTTTTGTTTGTGTGTTATGTAAGGTCTGTTTGTAGGGCGCGCGGAAAACGTACAATGACCCATTATAACTTTTACACAAATATATTGACAACGCTGTTGACAAGTTCGTTGACCAACATGGGCGCACCGTTGGCTATTTCTATCTACTGACTAACCCCTTTATTCATAAAAGTTAACGAACGTTCTTTAAGCTTCAATTAACTAAAATATGTTTAGCATATCTATTTACGACGTTAAAGAACGAGACGAAACATATTTTAGTTAATTTGGATCTATCAAACTTTAATTTTTTTTAAAAGGGCGTTATTAGTATGGATATAAAATTGTTTGTTACTACAACACATGAAAAAAAGTAGATAAAGTCCTACGTAATGAATTAGTGCAACTTTTGTTTTGGGTTAGACATAAGCTGCTGAATACCGCTCTTGTTTATTTACTTTTTGAAAGTGATACACAATGTTATTCCCGACCATGACATTTGCAAAATCATCGTTTGACTAAACGATGGAACTATGAAATATTTGCACTTTTAATACAGATATTATTTTTGGAGACTGTTTTGAAGACTGGCCTTAGTAACTCTATCGACAAGAGCCGTAGTAAATTCATAATTACAGTTTTCATGACAAAGACAATAATTTTTATGTAATTTATGTTGATACTAAAGTTAACAAGGGTCGTTGGTCGTTTCGCCATCGTTTGTGTGGAAGCACAAATAAATGGATTGATTGATTGAGCATAGTTTCATAAAAACAACCCACGATTTTGTATCTCCATAATATTTTCACAAAATGTGCCTTATAAAAATAAGTATTTTTACTGTAAAGTAGTCACAGATCTGAGATGTAGTAAGGTATTTTTATATATTTTTATTTAATTGTCAAGTTTTCAGATAATAAATTGTATCTTTTTCATCTGATTCTTTATTTTTATTTTTAAATGTTTTAATTATTATATCTATATATATAAAAATCAATGCCACTTTTCATTGTAATTTTATAACTCAAGAACGGGCTCACCTATCCAAACCAAATGTTTAGGCTTTGTTCGGACTATTTAGTAGATGGTTTATGTGAAGTTTGCACAGATTGGGTCGAGCGGTTCTTCATTTATCACTTTATACGTAGCGAAGCACGTACCGAGCCGCTAGTTTATTATAAAATCCAGATCAATAAAATACTTTGATTAGGTATAAAAGCAAAAGAGTGAGGCAACGTTTTCGTCAACATATTCATATAGGTATATGTTACTGAACTGTTTAGCATAGTAATGTGATTGATGCTCATTAATAATTTATAATTTAAATACATTTGGTTCCATTGTGACTGCCATCGACTCGGCATATACATGAAAATTAAAACGTTAAATGGAAAGTATGGAAATAAGCAAGATATTGAAACGTATTAACACACACAAAACTAACTATTGTAATTAGACTTTGCTTGTAGGATTCTTGGTAAAACTTTTGCGAGTCGTTAATTGTGAAAATTTATTGTTCCGCAGGAAAAAGAAACAACGCTTTTCCTCATTTTTTTTTTATTGATTTTGGAAAGGACGATGAGAGTTCTAGAGTTAATGAGCATATCAAACACAGTTCAGCAAAATCAAACCTTTTGGTTTCATATTAACTGATAAACGGCCTCTAATCTAAATCTCTAAAAGGTAACTATTATATTAAATTACTTTATGAACATTTACTCCAGTAGCACAGATTTTTTCTGTACTGTTTTCATTTAAGTCTTAGAGTTAAACTTTCTTATTATTATTTTTTTCTATTTTGACCATAGCAATGTTGCGACTAATGTTTTGTTAGATCTCATACTTGTTATGTAGTTTTCTCACAATTGTGGCGTGTGTGTGATTACTATTCAACTTTTGTTAAGCTATTTTGGATCTATCTGTGAGGACCTGTAGTGGCTTACTTGCTTTATATATTTTTTACCTTACTACCTTTATACAAAAAAAGCTGTGGGTCTTCCTAATAAATAAATAAATAAGTTTTAATAAATAAAAGGGTTTATTCTATTAGATACATGAGTCACTACTAAAGTACAGATGTTAGTATATGCTTATTGTACATTCTGTTATGTAGTGTTTCAGATGTTTTTTTCCATATGCGGAGGCGCTGTCATGTCACATAGATATGTATTTCATTTTAAACCGGCTATTCAGACTTGTAGAAAATATGTTTTTCTAAATTATCTATTCTTTTTCTAATTTTCGTGGCATGTCAAGGCAAATGAAAAAAGAGCTAGCTTGACGTCACAAAACATGGACATCAACATAGACTATGCCGAAAACCAGGCGAAGTAAAGACTTACCTTGTGCTCCGAATCAACCAGCTAAGGACAAAACCGTAAAGCGCTAGGAATTTCTACCAAGTCAACTTACCTATTGCCACATTGGCACCCTTAATGCGTATTGTAAGTATTTGTAAGGTCAAAAGGGCTCCACAGTTTGCATGGGCGCATATGAATAAAACGCTAACGAAAACATCGCTTTTGTTTAGCTAATAATGTTAACATTTTTGTTAAATAGAGTCGGAAAGTTAACGAAGTCAGGGACGGAGGTAACGACATGTACAGTTAAAAAAACAATCATAATGGTTTTGATAATTTTATGAAAACGTATTGAAAATTTTCAGTGTCCTTGTGATTTTGAATGACGTTCCAGTTCTAACCGCACAAAAAGTTTGTGCAAAACCAAAACAGCTTTTTATCCTAGACCTGTCGATTCGCAATAAAAGTAACATACTTGTACACATAACAACACATATTATTTGTTAAACAACATATGTATTTTTATTAAAAGTTATATAGATCACCTGTAGATGCAAATATGCTATGTGTCTGTTTGTAACCAGGTATTTATCTAGGAAAAATCTGTCTTTCTGTTTCTTCTAATGTCTAAACCGCGTTTCTACCAGGATAGTAATAATATGCCAAATTCTGTCTTTAAGAGTGACAATCACAATTTTGTTATGTTATTTTTGTGCGATATGAATTTATTACTTACAATTACATTATGACATTTGAAAAACTAAACATATCTGCTAATGTTATCTACAGGATTTAAAGACGGTCTTAGTAACGACACAGACACTCCTATCTTGCGAAAATAACAGATAATGCTATATACAACGATGTAGGTATCGTTTAACACCTATTTGTGAATTTGCCTAAAAATGAAATAATAAACTGATATAATTTACACCTGCTTAGGCTTGGTTCTACCCATAGTTTACAGAATGCATATGTTCTACCAGCGGTTCTACGAACCGTGCTAAGGATAGATTGAACGTCATATACAAGAAAACGGCTATATTGAAATTGGTTTTCTTTTGTACATCTTGAGAATGATAAAGATGCAAATGAATCTGCACGCTTTGGTTTAAGAATTTTTGCAAACTACCTCTTGGGCCTACAACAAGGTTTTTTTGATTGATGACCACCAGTAAACAATCAATTACACCGATTATTACAGCCTACCAAATATTTATACTAGCTTTTCCCGCAACTCCGCCTGCGTCAAAAAGTAGCCTATGTTTGACCCCGGGTCATCAACTGTATTCATACCAAATTTCATCAAAATCCGTTTCGTTAGCCGTGAAAACGTAACAGACACACAGACTTTCGCATTTATAATATTAGTATTGTTGTCTATATTGCCAACTACGGATGGTTACGGATTTGTTTACGGATAAAATTTAATAAACTTTTATCCATAACCAAATAAGTTTTTTATTCCTAATAAAATATAACGATGGATATATTCCTGAAAGAATTTTAAGTTGATGGAGTTGGTTAAAATCACAGTATTATGCATTCTACGTCACTTGTTTGGGCTACCATATACGAACTAAACTGTATATCTGGACTACTTACCTTTGCATCGAGTACATAGATTGTCGCCTTTTTATAGAATTAACCACATTTAGATACAAGTAAACAACATGAATTAGTGGAGACCTTGGCTCCGACATTCGAGTATCTTTGTAAAATATTTTTTTGTGCTAAACAAAAACTACTAGCAGCATATAAATACCTATCTCTAATAACTCTGTAGATATCTCCAATGTTTATTAATATCCATTCGTTGCCTGCAGCACCACTTGCGTGGAACAGTGCCACTCCTAAAATAAAAAAAGTTAAAATGTCTTTAATCAAAGAAATGTCCATGCAAAAAAAAAGTGGGGTAAAGAATCCATCCATACTGCACAGATTTAAATCGATCACTACCGTTCCATCTACTTCTACTATTTAGCTAATGCCTTTACCAAAAATAGATTATTATTTTTAATGATGTTTTAAGCCTATGTGTTATGCCTAGCACTCGGAAATATATGTTTTTCCAGCTGTATCACATCAAGCACATGATTAACTATAAATTGTTGTGTTGATCATTGATTGCAATAATGTAAAGGTTGCTATGTATCTGCATGCACACTGGCTGCTATGTCCTCGGAACCAATTGTATGTTTCTATTCGGCATTTGAACAGAAATTAATGCAAAGCCTGAATGGCATGCATTGATAAGATTCTGCAGTATCGGCAGTAGCACCTCTAAATTAATATCTTGTTAACTCATTTTACAATACCTACATAAATAACTTTTGGAATGAAACTACCTACTGCGTGTTTTCTAATATTTTGTTTGACTGATGTATTTACTCCATGGTTTACTCCATTCATAATTTTCGGGTTTCCTTAAGCGGTCTCTAGTCTCTACCTCTACTATGTCTCTACTCCATCTGTTCGTCTGTTTATCGTGATGTTCGTACATTGCTTTATTTCAAATTAAATGATTTTTTATATTAGGTTCCTCGTAAATACCTATTTCTATTATATTAGATTAGATACCTGTCCCGTCAGATGTATAACGACGAAGTTAATTATCTTCAAAATCAATTCATCAAACGACTGGTTCAATCTCGCTAAACTGCAACCAAATATTTTTGTATTATTTATAGTGGGCGAATCAGCTGTGAGGATAGCACCGGAGGCATGGCAGTCGCAAGTCGCAGTCGCGCGCCACCGCATTCGGTCTTATCATACCAAACAACCACACGTGAACACCGCCGGTCTCGAACACTCGTAAATTCAACACAAATCCCTATACGATTTACTAAAAGTGATAAATGAAAAGGTGTTTACTGTTTACCTACATTCCTTATGACGTAACTAACTTTTACCGCGTGTGAAGTGCCATAGCGGATGTTGTAAATTGGACTTAATTTGTGTGGCAGTAAGTGTGAAAATGAGGAGCGATGTGTTGGCGCCGAGCGAGCTGGAGGGGACCGACTACCTCCTCTCGTCCACGATGAGGCTCGAGGATAGCTTTCTGCAAATACTAGGTGCGTACTGATTGCTAAATTATCGCTAATGGACTAAATGGATTACCAAGATGTCTTTTTATTCATTAACTACGGATATGCTATAAAAAATATTAATATTTTTAATTAGGTATAGTCACGTCAGTGGTCTGGTTAGTAATTACGTAAGTGTATATTATTTATTTATTTCAATGTAAATTTACATTGGGAAAACTCGATACAAGTGTTATTATTGTAATACTTTTTTACCGACCTCATTTTTTAACAAGGGAAATAAGTTCAAAAAATGTAGGTAACTATCGCTATCCCGATCGGTATTGACAAACGTAGCAACTGTGTCAATTGAAAACAAAATTGCATAAAAGTAAATTTGATTAGTTTCTTTCTAACAAACGGTTATTTTTTATAAGTAAGTAGTATTTGAAAAAAAGCTCATAGTAAATATTGAACATAGTTTTATTACAATCTGTAGATAACGCCACCCACTTTAATGAGTTAATTAAACAGTATTTAAAGTACTGTAAAGAATGGATATATACTTCTTTTCTTGAAGGCGATTAAACTCGGTACATATTTTATATTAGTACATACGTGGTATGTTGATTTCATAAAAATCGCATCACTGAGTCTCATAAACAACTGTAGTTTTTTTCTTTATTAGATGTATACCATCAATAACATTATCATAACATTCATTTTCATTACACATGACCCGTCCTTTGCCGTAGTCGGATAAAAAATTACCCACAGACGTCCATATTTTTTATTCAGATTCGACCTTCAGATTCCATCCTTCAATAGCATGTCATTGAAAGTTCAAATACACGTTTAACAAGATCTATTTAATATTTAAAAATTTTAATGGCAAAATACGATGTTAAAATATTTTCACAGCCACATGTAATACGTAAATAATTGAAGTCAATACAAAATCTATGCTTAAATTACATAATACTTATTTTGATTGGTAGATTATGGTAACAACCCTAACGCATTAGGATTTAGGGTTGTCACGTGCCAATAAAACCTTAAAGCCTTATAAAATTAACCTTAACCTTATAAAATTGTAATTTTTTTGTCAGGTTTAAGTTTTTCTCTGAAAGTTCTTTAGATTCGCGTACTTAACACATTGCATTATAGGCTTGTGTTAATTCAGCCTGTATAGGACCAGAGACGCCAAGGGGCTGTTTATAGGTATGTAAAATATTTACGTGGTATATAAATATTTATTAGAAAATAATATAGCGCTTGTAATTATTAAAATTGCACGGTTCGCATATCAAAACTCATCTTTTTTAGAGTTTAGCTGAAAATTGTACATTCGAGCCTCTTTTGGTTAATAATGTGTTCTTTAAACAATAGATACCATCATTATTTTATACCGTTGTAGGTAAACAAGCATACGGCCCATCTTATGGAAAGCGTTCGCCACAACCTATGGATGACTTGACTGCTACTGCAATTAGTGTCAAAAATAAATAAAGTGTATATTTTATAGCATATGAATGATTCCCTCCAAAAATAACTGGTGTTTTGATGGCAACGTTCTTGTGCAGCCACCGAAACACTAATTAGCTTGCGGCCACCCAGACCATGAATTTTTTTAATCTCCAAACATAGAATAATAAGATTTCTCATAATATTTTTGAAGGGAGAGGGATCTAAGAATTTTCATCTTTCAACCACAATTTTCATGGTAGAGGCACTAGGTAAATACACATTTCGTAACAAAGGTCATTTTTTCCGCTGGGAACAAATTGTGACTAGATATATAATTGTTCCTGTTAGTATTACTAGTTACAGACACAATTCAGCCAAAGAAAATGGAGGTGAGGCTAAGGACATTCGTCATTCTAATCTATTTTAAAACTAATTTTTCGATTATATTCTGAGCAATTGGGTACATATTCTACTCAATTTATCTTTATCATTCATATCAAACATTTTACTACCAGAAACTGAAAACAGAAAGATTTGTTAAAATCCATTATTAAATAAATAAGTTATAAGCCTTTGAAATTCGGTGGAAGGGGAAATTGTCAAAAAACAATAAAGGATGCACTGTGTGTGCAGTGACTTCACTGCCACTTGGTTTCGTGCGTCCAAAAGAGATAGCAAGACGTCCCCACCACGCTTCCACTGTTCTTCTTGAGAAAACTTGAAAATCCATTATATGCCATAATTAACAACCAATTTTGTTGTTGTTTTCGGAATCGGTTACTTTTTAGTGTACATATTGTTTCGTATGCAAATATTGCCCTAGTATGAATACAGTCAAGTAGCCTATTGCAACAAAATACATATTCTCTATTCTGCCCATGCATGCAAGACATTCAGCCGTTCATCTTTAAAAAATAGAATTAAATGTTACGTCATCGCATACCTAATATTAAAATACTAGTACCTACTTACCTGTCTACAGTTGATGCGGTTAATCAGCTACATACAAACGCATATTACCAAGTTAACGTTATCTGTTGTCCAATGACGTCGTGTAAACATGAAGATTGCTCAATGACAAACACTGCAGATTACTGCACCTTGGTGCTATACGAAATGAATAATATGTAGATAACAAGGTAAAATAAATGCTTTATACTAAAAATATTTTAAATATTCTGTAAATCTGTAATTTTCAACAATGTACCTACCCTATCTAAAATTATATTACTACTTTTCGCATTGCCGTAGTCTGATAAAAAGTATTAATCCTATAATATTAATCCGTATCTAATCACTAATGTTGAGTTGGATGTGTGACTAGACTAGATAAAATAAGGAATGAGTATATAATAGGAAGCTATCTAAGGAAGGGACCTATGAAGATCTAAAAAAAGTATGTTTACGAACCGTATCTATTTCCTATTGCGACTGTAGTTGTGTTTAATTGTGTCATTAAGAACACTTATCTAGGATAGCACAACTAGGTGTGCATACCTGTTGGTCCATTAGAAAACGTGGAATAAAAAGCTGGAAAGTTGTAGATTGGGATGGTACGGTCATGTAATGAAGGAGGAGAATCATATTACTCAAAGAATGTTAAATTTGAAGGTTGCGGGAGCAAGAAATAGAGAAAGACCCAAAAAGAAATGGCTGGATTGTATCAGGTAGAACATAAGTAGGAAAGGTTTTCAGAAGGAAATGACTAGGGTAAGAGGAAAGTGTGAGAAACTAAAATACTTTGCCGACCCCACATAACAAAATAGAACAAGGTAAAGGAGTACATCCATTCGTTTCATTCAACAAAACCTAATCTAACCTTATGAAAATATTAGTTTTCTTCCAAGGAAGAAGACTGGTGTTGGTGGACACATGTGCCAATTAATAGTTATTCCAACGATGATGTTAATCATGAACAATTATCATCTATTGTTTTCACAGCCACAGCATAGAAAAGTCAAATGTCTCATCTCAAGGCTTGACTTGGCATTGTAATATTTTATTACAAGTAGCGTATTTCATATTGACCGAGTTGTAAGGCAAGTGAATTAATAAAACTGATTAAGTGCCAGTATATTCGCCCGTTCTACCCTGTTATTAAAGGTTAGATACCCATTACATTCGGTAGCTTTTTGAAATAATTACTTACTATATACTTATGGCAATGGTACTCCATCGCCCTAATTGTATCTACACAAAATATTATAAAGAGGAAAGATTCAAAGTATGTATGTTTGTAATGAATAAACTCAAAAACTACTGTGCCAATTTCAAAAATTATTTCACCATTGGAAAGCTACATTCACCCTGAGTAACATAGGCTATATACCCCAGGCGGAGCTGCGGAAAACAGCTAATACAGTAAATATATTTGGACTGGTAGTTACTTTCTTATTTACATCTGTTTTTTAATATCAAATTTGAGGAAAAGCTAATCATGCTTAAACATCATATATTTCTCTTTCAAATTTCAAACCCTTTTGAGGAGAACATAATTTTCTATCACTTGAATTGCGATTGGATCAAGAGAGTAAGACATCTTTTGTCTGGTGAGACTACCTCTTACTGATCGCATGGCTGTTAAAGACTTGCCATTCTTTATCAATTAAACAGTAAATGAAGATATCTTAACCCTTTTTATCAAAATCCGCAAATAAATCAACATCCTTTTGATATCATAATACTTAGATTGGCATAGTTCCTCCTGAACTTACTATTTATCGCCGTAAAATGATGGATGATTATGATGATATACGTACTTGTTTGTCAATTTCACAGTTTATAAAAACTACTTTTGATGACTTGTAACATCCATCAGTAACATTCAAACTCTATCCAATAAAAAAAAAAGTAAGTTCAAACCTCACCCAATCTGAATCGTGTAGGGTATCAACATGCGTGTTTGCTGTTGCTACCACAATTGACATCTATTCATGCACATTTCTGATCGCGCTGCACTTGGAGCACAGATTGTATGTATTTACGTCCACAATTCCACATCCACTACACACGCACAAAATTAACCAATTTAAATTGGGCACGTGTAGGACATGGACCATCTGTCTAGAACTGGGCAAAACTCTTAGCTTTCTGGCCACATTTGAGTTCCATAACTTTTATTTTTTTACCAAAAACATATATAAATAATAACAACTATTGTTTTTGGGATACATTAATTCAAAAAATAACCTCGGTTCTTCTTATTCTTCGACTTGGAGGGGTACTGTACCACAGAAAAGGTAATACTTAGTAGACCGTACTCCAAGTTTTATGTATTTTGAAGTGATTATAATTGAATCGAAATCAAATCTAAAGTTGCTATGTAAACCAATTGTTAATTAATTATACATACGAGTAGGTAACTATACCATAAAAATGCACACAAATATTGTGGACAAGCTGTACTTACAAAAGGCCTATGCAGATTCGCTGATTTATTATAATTATGGTAGAGCAAGTAACTACTTTACAAATTTTAAAGTGTGGTCCACTGTTTTTTTTTTTGTACGCACACAGGTTTGGGTTAGTTAGTGAGTGGAACGTGGGAGAAGAAATATGAGTATTGTTTCAGTTGAGTGTGGAACAATAAGTTTTTCTTGGATTACGACTTTTATACGTCGTGTCGTATTAAAAACTAAAGGTCAACTCATATAATAGAGAAGACTGGAAGAAGCTCCACCGACAAGAGTATATATATAATAATATCTTATTTGTACACCCTTATCCCAGTTTTTCTGAAATCAGGTTTCGTCGTACATTTGAAGCACAGGTAATATACTCTGGGTGGCCTGAATGTGTAGACTTTCTTTTTGTTTATTTTTGTTTGAGCATTAACAATAATTATTTCTGCCTACGTGACTGACCCCGGAGACATAGACATAGTAAAGCTATTAATAGTAAACTAATAAAACAGAAGTTTAGCCCACAACCAAACCGTGTCCATTGCCCATCAATCATAATAAAATAACACTATTATAGTACAGTCGGCTACATAGAATGATGATCTCCCACCAATTTCGGCCATGGCAACTAATAATTACATTTAACTAGTGATTTAGTCTTTTGGCACCATGCTCCTGATGATGGATAATGTTAAGATGGAAAAATTAAGATTATTTGCATAAAAAGTTATTGAGTATTGACGGTATGTAAGTACACCGTCCACATAGAGTCAATGACAGTAGGTGTGTGGAGTCTCATCACGCGTGACAAGATTTGATTTGCCAACATGCTTGTCCACTGTCCTTCGCCTTTTAGGGGCTTACTATAATCTCTAATGTCCGGTCATGTCATGTCATGTCAAGTCAGTAAGATCAATAGCATAATACAATATACCTGTTATATGAATCCCCTGAAGTTGTACTATGCCATCGAGATGACTCTATCTTAACTTTTAAATTGCACTGCATGTTCAAAACATATTTATTTTTATTATTTTCATTTATGACTATACATAATATGTATAGTTATGAATATTGTATGTAAATCTATGTATGTTTATTTAACAGTTAAGTGATTTTTTTTTCTCTCATTGTATTTTTAAAATAATTCGCGCCGCACATATGTTTTCTGTTTTTCCTAATGGTTGACTGGGAGAGAATGCTTTTAGCATTAAGTCAGCCAATTGTAAACTTGTGGTACAATAAAGATTTATAAAATAAAATAAAAAACATTTTGAGTCAGTTGTTCTATGACCACGATCGTCGAAACATCGGAAGTATGAAGGTATTGTACGCACTTTATCTGTAATGTTCTGTTATGGCTCTATATTCTCATACTAGTTATGGCTATTATTATATACTAGGAAGAAAGGTGTGAGTGTAAAGTGGTAAGGTACGCTAATCTGTTGCCCACTGTACACACAGTACATACTATTAGATACGTATTGGGATTACAATACTAGGGATATCGTGTACGATAGCGACCTAGTACGATAAAGTCCTGTACCCCAAGCACGAATCACTATCGAAAAAACTTTCGTATCGTTAACGTGAGCATTTAGTATGGGCACTTGAACAGCGCCTCTAGTGTGCGTAATTGGAACTAGTTTTCGAAGCACAAATATTTACATTAGGTTTCGAATCGTCTTCGTATCGAATAGGTAACGTAAATTGAAGCCGTTTGTATGAAGATAGCGAGCACAAATGCTTAAAATGACGTATGGTATCGTAATTGTCGAAGGCTGGCTTGCGAGTTTCTCGTAAGTTTTGTCACTTACAATTTTGCAGTGAGAAAACATTCGACAGAGTTTATTAGAAGCTCTAAATAATAATTAAAGTGATTTTATTGATACATTTTGTTATAAAATGATTAATTCAAACAAGAAGTACCCCTCGACATTGTATTTTGTACTATTTAATATCTTATTTATTAATAAAATACTTTATTGTTCCACATGTACAAACACAATATCTTCTTAAAGTAGAAATGGTTATCTGAAAAAGATTTTTTCTTCTTATATTTTACTTGCATATAATTTGCCAAAAATTGCTTCTGTTGTCTAGTGGTTAATAAAGTCGTTTTTCCGAGGACCCCGAGGTCACGGGTTCGATTCCCGCGGGAAGCATACTCTGTTTAGTTGTTTTTAGTTTGGTTAGGACATGCAGGCTTCATCATCATCGTGATCATTTCAGCCGCAAACAGTCTCCTAGCCTCCTAATAACGCTTACGAAGGGCAAACAGCAGTCGCTTCATTGTTATATGATTGAAACGTGCCCTAGGCTCTGAAGCGCAAGGTGAATATATGTATAACTGGGAAAATATGCTTGGACGAAGAAGAGTTTGACAAAAATAAGGCACATACTTACGCCATCACAGTTTATTTAAAAATCACTTTGTTTACAAATAAATAAATATGACCAGCCTAATTTCTTTAATTGAATACCTCTACAGAATATACACTTTAGCACTTTTATAACCTACACAAAGAACATATTCCAAGTATCCACAGAAATATCCACTGAAAATCCATTTAAAGTAAATATAATAAGTCCAAACTTTTTATAAATCACAAGTTTCACGACACAAGTTCATTTCAAAACAAAGGTTGTCCTTGAAGTAATTAGTGAATGAGCTTTGCTATCGTAGTATCGTCTCAAGTGCTAAGTACCTCCGCGTCGATCGTTTAGAAACGCACGGCCCGTCTCACCAAACAAAGTTCAATTAATAAATTAAACAACGAAATCATTTTTTTTAAGTGAATATAAACTTTTACTGTAAATTCTTCATATTGCATCAAATTTCGAGGAGTATTAAGGTTTAAAATGCCCTGAAATCACAATCTTTTTTTTATTATTTAAATACGGATATAGTTTTTGAACGAAATGTTCATTCAATTTTTAGATCTTTCATTCGATTTTGCCCATCCTTATTTACATTAGCATGACGTCACTAACGTTATCGTGTCGAGGTCTCGATATGCCTACGATAGTGCTTCGTGCTTCCAACTTTCGTTGTGTTCCGTTATCGTGTCGACTACTCGATACGTTTACGTTACGAAACTTGCAAATATTCGTGCTTGGGGTACTGTTTAATATTGGATTTACCTGCAGTCATGATGAACTTGCAAAAAGATTGATATAGAAGTGGCTAATTCAACAAATTATACACGTGAACCTAATTACAAGATGTTTTGAATCGACAACATAAAGGAGTGTGACAGTTGAAGTATGTATTATTAAATAGTTTTAATACTTAGATTAATAATTGGTCTTGCGCGCTGGACCGTCGCGGAGACCATTATTAGTCTTAAGATTTAATAGTTCGATGTAGCCAAAATTATACTTACATTTAGGCTACGGTAATCAACTTCTGGTGGTCCCAACTGTTAGCAAAATAAAATAACAACTGATTATAAAATAAATATGAAACCCTCTCAAAAATCGGATCCGAAATCGGAGACTCGAGTCAATATTTATCCAACTGCAATAAAATGTAATGGGAAAATAATGTTGCCTTAATGATGATGACGAACCACTTGATAAGTTTCGCATCATATCGCCAAAATAAAAATGTAGCTACTACACAAATATATATAGAGCAACCATCAATTTGAATCAATATTTCTTAGCAATTAAAAATTCCTGGGGTCCGATTCTCGCGACTTTATAAGATTTATCGAAAAAGAAGGCGGACGTTTGCAATGCATGGCGAATGGTTTTCAGTAGTCGGACGCCTATTTTGTTATACTTATCTCGAATTCCACTTCAATTTAGCATAGAATTTTGAATTTTCCATTCTCCCTTTCTTGTCAAGTTTCTAAAATAAAGCTTTTTAGGGATTCATGCTGAAGTAAAGAACGCTTCTGGACCATTTAAAGAATCTACTTTACTTTCTCTTCATAGCATCTACAACACCTCACTAACTCATTATCACCCTAAAACCATCGTCATCTTTTTGCGTTTTCATCTCTTCTTTAATGTATGTTTATGTATTTTTATTTAGCAGATAGTGTTATTTTTCCTAATGGTTGACTGGGAGAGACTGCTTTTAGCATTAAGTCCGCCAACTGTAAAATTATTTTTTTGCTTGTGGTAAAATAAAGATTTAGAATAAATAATTATATATGTACTTACCTACTTAATATAGTTATCCAATGATCGAGGTTTAAAATGCACATAATATAACAAACAATTTAATCTTAATTTAGTCAGACATAACAGGAGATATAAAAGATATAAGGTACTAGCTAGACCAGGATGGTATGAATTTATCATAGCAATTTCTTGCAAAGAAAATCCGGGTCACTGTGCGATTATCAGCTTTTATCAGAACTTAGGTACATAAAATGTTAATAATTAAATACTTACATCACTTGTACTTTTATCTACCTTATTCTATTCACATTACTTGCTTATTTTTTAGACCTGGAGGAAAAGTATGACTTAACACAAAATCGGTGAGACGTACTGTCGTGAATGACAGAGGATAAACTTAAGGAAATGGACTGTAGATTTTATAGGTATTTGGCACTTTGAAATTAAAGATTTTATATAGTTACAAACTGGGAGTGACTATTCCGAGGGTCGCGCACTTGTCTTATCCATTACTTGCTTGCTGTTGTTAGAATGAATTTTAGGACCGAATTAGTGCCCTTTTATACACTAAATGAACTATACGACGCATGCGCAACCCCGTGAGCAGGTATTCTCCCTCATTTACTCTTTATCCAGTTGTGATACAGACATTTGAAATGCGAGGTCAACCTCAGGTTACACGTGTCGTATAATACAAGGACGAACACGTGGATACATAAGTACAAACAATATGTGTATGCATAAGGTTCTCTATTAGATTGACAAGAATTGGTAATCTTCTATATGCATTTACTGTTACATGGTTGTATCGTACATGACAATAATAATACTTATAACGCTAAGATTGATAACAAATGATGTATAACTAAAAGACATGAAAGATAATGAGTTTAAGGAGAATTACAATCTTAACCTACTTACAAAATAAAGGAGTACAAAAAGGAACGACGTTTTATTTACAGTATTTACAGCTATATGCGACAGTCTCCCCCACGTGCGCTAGCACTACTTAAAGCGGAGCATAGGACTATTAAACGGGAGGCTGGACGGCGTAGGGAGCCGGCAGCGGTTTTGACTTCCACGACTCTTACTCGTCCATCCGGACCGGCATGTGTTTTGGTGATGATGCCTCTTGGCCATACTCCTCGTGGCATAGTGTTATCGGCTATAATCACGACGTCGCCTTTTTGTAGCTGATGTGTTTCCTTCTTGGCCGTTCGGAGGGCCAGCTGTGGGCGGTATTCCAGCATCCATCGTTTCCAGAAGTTGTCGGCCAGTAGTTGAGTGGCTTGCCAGGATTTAGTGGAAAGTTGGTGGTCAGTAAAACGACCAAAAGGATGTAAGGCGGATGACCGCCCAATCAGAAGGTGATTGGGTGTCAGGGCTTCTATGCCCAAGTCTGGGTTGACAGGGGTGAGAGGGCGCGAGTTCACAATATGCTCGGCCTCTAGAAGAAGCGTGTGGAGTACTTCTTCACTGGGTGCCTTCTCTTTGAGGGTGATTTTGAGGGCGGATTTGACGCTGCCCACTAATCTCTCCCAGGCACCTCCAGCGGCTGGGTTTCCTGCTGGTATTTTCTTCCAGATGATGCCTCTCACTGAGGTGAATGCTTTGGTGTCCTCAGGGAGGGTTTGAAGGGCACTTCTGATTTCCTTTTCTGCGCCGATGAAGTTAGTCCCGTTATCGGAATACAGGACGGTAGGTGTGCCTCGTCGCGACGCCATGCGTCGTAAGGCCATTATCATGGATGCTGCAGATAACGAGGCGGCAAGTTCTAGGTGAACCGCTCGTGTGGTGAGACAGGTAAATAGTACTCCCCATCTTTTTTCATGCCGTCGGCCTATGGTGATGGTCATAGGTCCGAACAAGTCGACGCCGGTAGCTGTGAAGGGTGGTTGATACGCCTGAAGTCGTTCAGCCGGTAAGTCGCCTACTGGAACTTGGAGAGTTGTTCCTTTGTAGGTCCGACACCATTGACATCTGTTACATATGTATCGCAGGCTACTTCGTAAGCCGATCATGAAATACAGCTGTTTCAACTCGTTGATTACTGTGGCATGGTTCCCGTGATTAAACTTTTCATGAAAATGTTGTACCAGCAGTCTGGAGAACTCCTCTTTGGCGTGTAAGATTGGAGTGTATGCCGTACCTCTATCTATTCGTGAGTCTAAAACCAAAATGCCGTTTTTGTCCAATACAACTGCAATCTTGAAAAGTGGTGATTTCTTGTGAATTCTCCGTCCAGCCTCTAAGTCCTTTATTTCTTCAAGAAAGGATACATGTTGACTACGCCTAATTAATAAAAGCTCTGCTAACTTAACATGCCCTGTGTTCATTTCCGTTTCTGTTTTCTTTATTAGCAATTTAGCTTTGAATGCCTCCGCCGCGACCAAGACGCAAGCCGCAGCCCTAATTAGCCGTATGTACTTAGAGAACCTATTTACTGGCGGGAGAAAATCTTGCTTATTTTGAGCGCTATGTACTATGGCCGTAGCCTTATTACTAGTTCGCTCTTCGCCCGTTGGCGCTACTGTCGCGTCGGACTTGTCAGTAGGCCAGTGCTCTTTTGAGCTCCTAATAAAGTCGGGACCGTAAAACCAGCGGTGGTTTTTATCAAAGTTGTTCGGGACGCCCTTAGTCGCGTCATCCGCTACGTTCTGTGCGCTAGGTACCCAGTGCCAGTCAGCTGGTGTAGTACTTTCCTCTATTTCCGCTAAACGATGGGCTACGAAACTTTTGAACGATCGCGGGTCTGCCTTAATCCACGCTAATACGGTGCGTGAATCCGACCAGAAGTGTTTACCCGTGATGACGTAATCCGTTTCCCTAATTACGGTGTTAGCGAGGCGTGTACCTAATACACAACTTTGTAATTCAAGTCTCGGGATGGAAATCGTTTTTAACGGTGCGACACGCGCCTTTGCCGAGATTAAGGTTGATGTCCTCTTAGCGTCTTTGTCGGTCGCTACGAAATAGACCGCGGCCACATAAACCTTTTCACTGGCGTCGCAAAATACGTGTATTTCTACTTGTTTATTGTTTGCGGGCACGTAACGTGGTAATTGTAAGTTATTTAATAATTGAATGTTACTGACAAACGAAATCCAAACCGACTTTAATTCGGGGGGTATGGTGTCATCCCACCCTATACCCTTACGCCATACTTATTGCATAAGGACCTTGCCTAGGACGGAAATAGGACTTCCTAAGCCTGTGGGGTCGAAAACCGACATTGCGCTACTGGTTACCTGTCGTTTAGTTGGTAATGCGTCATTACAGGACACTTCCTGTGGTAAGTTGCGCAAGTTAACTTGAAAACCTAGTGTATCCGATTTGTGATTCCACTTGAGTCCTAATGTACGCTCTACGTCGCTTTTGGCGATGACGGTGGTGTTGGAGCTCCCCGCGGTAACGTCGCGAATCACGCTGGGTACGTTACTGGCAAATGCACGGAGCTCAAACGACGCCTTCTTATTGAGCTTATAAATTTGGTTGACGACTTCGCGTGCTTCCTCTTCGCTTTCGTCCATTGCGATGAGCATATCGTCCATATACGTATTTCGGATTATTTTGTCGACTGCCTTAGGAAATTCGATCGCGAAAGCCTGCGCGTTTTTGTTTTTTACGTACAACGCGGTAGTAGGCGAGGAGGCGGCGCCGAAAATTAATCGCCTCATTCTATACTCCGTTGGCGGGGACGAGCGGTCCTCCCCCCTCCACAAAAAACGTAAGCTATCACGATCGCTTTCGATAACTTCGACTTGTAGAAACATTTCCGCTACGTCGGCTATTACGGCGATTTTACCTTCCCGAAATCTTATGAGTACTCCGAAAAGGGATTCTAATAAGTCCGGACCGGCTAGGAGCGCGTCGTTCAGGCTCTTTCCACAGTATTTAGCCGCGGCGTCGAAGACGAGACGCATCTTCTTTTTTTGCGGATGTGTGGTTGGAAAGTGTGGTAAGTACCAATTACGAGGCGATTCTACCGGTGGGGTAGACGACATTTTTTCCGCGTAACCTTTATTCAACAAATTATTTACCTGAGCTATGGTTGGCGTTGCGCGCGCTGTTGGTGGCGCACAGTCGTCCCGATCTGTCCTCAACACGTTAAAGTAGTAGAGGGCGAAGGCAGGTGCGGACGAGCGACAGCGTAGGCAGCTTAGGTTCAGGCGGCACAGCTCCAGGCGGCGTAGCTTATGGCGGCACAGCTTCGGGCGGCTCAGCTTCAGGCGGCTCGGCACAAGGCGGCTCAGCTTCAGGCGGCTTGGCTCGAGGCGGCGCAGCTTGAGGCGGCGTGGCTGCGGGCGGCGTAGCTTGATGCGGCGTGGCTTCGGGCTGCTTAGCTTCGCTCCGGCTGCCGAGGACGACGTCGATGAGTGGACTGTATGAGGGGGGGGGGGGGGCAGCAGGATGAGCGAGGGGCCTATCTTCTAATCCGCCGACAATCCGAGCAGAGGTCCGATCTCGACGACTCCGAGTAGCAGGGGTCCTATTCCTGAGATCCAGGGGTCCGATTCCGAGCACAGGGGTCCTAGCTTCCGATCCGACCGACGATATTCACTAACACTTCACTTGAGCACTGGAGCAGGGATCCGGGTCCGAAATTAAAGATCACTTGTATTCACTTCCTTTATTTCGTCTTCCTTAGTTTTCTTCCATTCCAAGTGTTCCGAGAGCCGAATTGATTCCAGTACTGCCGACTCAAAATCGCGCCGAACCTTATTACCTCGCGAGTAAAAATCTGCATAGCCAGTTCTATTTCGTAACTGCGCCATCTATCGGCAGTCGTGGAATCTTGTGTTCGGCTCTCGTTACGGTAACGCTTTTTGATTCTCGGAATGTGAGTTTACCATATTTACTTAAAAAAGACTTTGGTTCTCGTTATGGTAACGCTCTTCGAAAATCAAATAGTGCTACTTACAATTACAAAATTAATTCTTATAAAATACCTTAATGCTAAAAATAAGAAACCCTATGCTATATTTACACTTATTACCCTATTCTAATAATAATCCCTTCATTTATTTGACCTTAAAAATTACCTTATCTACCTTGATATACATAGAAACTTAACTATATACTATACTAATTAACTCTATACAAATCAAGGTGAGTAGTGTTTTCAGTCACGTCGCTAATAGTTCTCCCCCGCCGTGCGTAGCGCTCCATCTCGAGGTTGCGGCGTGGCTGCTGGCACCAGGATGACGACTCGCTGCGTTGACCGTCGTAGCGTTCCTCCCGGTGTCCGCACGTCCAGAATTCTGACCCTTCCGTCTGGGCCTGGATATACCTTTTGGACTTCTCCTCGCGGCCATGTGTTGCGGGGCAGCGAGGCGTCCATAATCAAGACGACGTCTCCGACTTGAGGATCCGTAGTCTGTCTGCCATCTATTTTCCTCGGCTTCAAAGTGGGCAGATACTCCTTTAGCCACCTCTGCCAGAAGTGGTCGGTCAGGCGTTGCGCGGTCCTCCAGTTTGCTCTGCCAATGAGGTTCCCATCTTCAAACTCGCCCGGCGACGTCGCTCCGCAGGATCTCCCGAGCAGGAAATGGTTTGGTGTCAGGCTTTCTTCATCGTTGGGGTCTATGCTTATGTGAGTGAGTGGACGGGAATTGACGACATGTTCCACTTCAACCAGTAGCGTGTGGAGTACTTCTTCTGGTGGTGATCGCGATTGTAGTACGACCATCAGTGCCGTCTTCACCGTACGGACCATTCTCTCCCAGGCGCCTCCCATACTCGGACTTCCAGCTGGTATAAATTTCCACCGGATTCCCTCTTGAGCTGCTGCTTCTTCCAGTTCTTTGTTGGCCCCGACGAAGTTTGTCCCATTGTCGCTGTAGATAACCTTCGGTGTTCCTCTTCTGGCCGCCATTCTTCGTAAGGCCATGATCATCGAGCTCGTACTAAGGGAACTTGATAGCTCGAGGTGAATAGCCCTTGTGGTTAGGCATGTGAAGAGAGCTCCCCAGCGTTTTTCAGTTCTTCTCCCAATGGTCACCTGCATCGGCCCAAAGTAGTCCACAGCTGAGCAGGTGAAGGGGTGCTGATGATGCTGCAGGCGTTCAACGGGGTGATCTCCCAACGGTGGCACTTGCGGTATGCTCTTATGCACTCTGCACCATTGACAGCGGTGTATGAGTGCCCTTGCTGTTGTCCGTAGGCCCAGGATCCAATATTTTTGCCTGACTTCATTTATCACCGTTTCTGTATTGCCATGATAAAATTTCTGGTGATAGTGTTCAATGATTAGGCGGCATATCCTGTTCTTGCCGTCTAACACCACTGGATTCTGCTCTTGGTTCTCAATCGTGATTTTCCTTGTTCGCGTTCTTAACTTCAAGATGCCTTGTTCGTCGACATACACGTCGATTTTCTTGAGTCGGCTTGAGTTTTCCATTGGCTTCCTATTACTCAATTTTTCTATTTCTCCCCGAAAACTTTCTTGCTGACTTTCCTTAATTAACTCTTCTCTGGCTTTATTGAAGTGTTCTTCTTCAATGATTTTGAAATTTCTCCCTGGTTTCATAGGAGGAAGCTTTACGAGTTGTTTCCTCTTTACTGCAGGTTTATTTTGGTTTCCATGCCTTGTCTTTAGCTGCGTTGACGATTTCCTTGGACTTGTTCTTCTTAAGTAGATCGATGAACTGGAACACGCGCGCCGTACTACTTAGGAGTCGCGTCCAGCTGGAGAAGCGTTCTGGATCTGGTATACGACGAGGAGTTGTGGAGACTGATGCTATTGTCTGAATATTCTTTTCCTCCCCCGTGTCGATGATCTTCCCTTCGAAGCGGTTGGCGGGCCACTGCTGCTCCTCTTCGTAAAGAAATGTAGGCCCCTTGAACCACCTCGCGTTCCTGTCAAATTCAGTTGGCGTCCCACGAGTTGCGTCGTCCGCTGGATTCTCTTTAGTAGGCACCCATCGCCAGTCTCGCGGGCTAGTTAACTCTTCAATCTCCGCAAGTCGATGAGCCACGAACGTCTTGAATTTTCGCGGATCTGCTTTCAGCCACTG
Organism: Euzophera pinguis; assembly: GCA_947363495.1. Lineage (NCBI taxonomy): Eukaryota > Metazoa > Arthropoda > Insecta > Lepidoptera > Pyralidae > Euzophera > Euzophera pinguis. Next base: position 9,923,827 of record OX376171.1, read on the forward strand.
AAGAACAGTGCTTGAGTCTGTCCAGAATATCTTCTTTGTGATTTCTAAGTCCGTTTCTTTCTCGATTGTAGCTGCCAGTCTGCTTCCTAGTAACGCAGCCTGGAGCTCCAGTCGCGGTATCGAGACTGGCTTCGTGGGAGTAACTTGCGCTTTCCCTGCGATCAACGTAACGCGGACACTTGGTACTTCTGTTCTCCAAAAGACGACAGCAGCATAGGCCTCTTCACTCGCGTCGGTGAAAGTATGGAGTTGCCCTTTCCTCTGATATGGAGATAAACATCTGGGTATCCTCAATTTTTCGAGAACTGCAACTTCTTTGATGTACTTGAGCCACATTACTTCTTGCTCAGGTAAGATCGCGTCGTCCCAGTCGATCTTCGTTCGCCATATGTCCTGGATGAGTTTCTTCCCTTGGATTAAAACAGGTGCGGCGAAGCCCATCGGGTCGAACGTAGACATGACGGCGCTGGCTATTTGTCTCTTCGTTGGTATCTTTCCTCCAGTCAGAATTTCGCGAGGTGTGTTGCGAAATCCGACGTTGAATGCTAGTGCGTCTTCGCCAATTATCCATCGTAGTCCGAGTGTCTTCTCTTCTGAGGAGAGTTCTTTTATTCCCTCTTGCGGTTGATCTTGCAGGCTCTTCAACACTTCAGCTTCGTTACTACCCCATCCCCTTAAATGGAAACCCGCTTTTGCATGCACGTACTGCACCTCCTTTGATGTTCTTTTGGCTTCCTCGATAGTTTGAAAGCTCTGGAGGTAATCATCCATGTAGTGATTTCTCTTGATAGCTTTCACTGCAGCTGGACACTCTTCTTTAAAGTCTTCCGCATTCTTATTCATCACGAAGATAGCTGTTGAGGGTGATGACGTCGCTCCGAAAATTACAGACTTCATTCTGTATTCTTCTGGTTTTCCAGCCCGTTGACTTCCTCGCCACAGGAATCGTAGGCAGTCCCTGTCTTCTTCACGTATCTGGATGCGCAGGAACATTTCTTTGATGTCAGCAACAACAGCGACGGGCCCCTCTCTGAATCTTACGAGAACTCCAAAGAGAGATTGAAGAAGATCGGGCCCCGGCAGCAAGACATCGTTGAGACTTTTCCCTTCGAATTTTGCAGCTGCATCCAGTACTATTCTTGGCTTCTTTTTGACAGGATGTTCCACCACAAAATGCGGCAGGTAGAACGTTCTGCCGGGCGTCGATGTAGATGGAGCCTTTTCCGCATATTCATTCTTCACCCAGTTGTTAATTTGCTCTTCGTAGGCTATCTTCAATTCTTGACTTCTGTCCAACTTCCTTTCGATGTTGTTTAATCGTCGATGTGCTTGACCGTAATTTTTCGGCAATGTTTCTTGCTCGCTCTTCCATAGAAGTCCTGTTTCAAATTTCCCATCTGGCAATCTTCGTGTCGTTTTCTCCAAAACTTCCAATGCTCTCCTGTCAGAGTCGTTGCTAGGGCGGTTTGGTTTCACCCCAAGAGCCTCGATATCAAAGTATGCTCGTACCAAGGCTTCTGTCTTGTCCTCTGCTAGGCGGCTGTGGTTGACGAACTGGACAGGTGTGTTCGCTCCAGTGTCGCATCCATGAAGCACCCAACCCAAGCTAGTGAACGAAGCAACTGGTTCAGACTTCTTCCCTTTGACGATTCTTCTTGTTACGATGAGCTCCCAATTGTCTTGCCCAATTAGTAGTCTTGGCTCTTCTTTCTTGTAGACTAGCTGACTTCTTAAACTTTGGAGATGATCGCATCTTCTCAGGACTTCTTCATTTATTTCTTGCTTCGATAATTTCAAGCCATCGATTGTCCTTACTCTCATCGACTGCTTATACTTGCGATGAGCTCCCTTAATCCTTATTTCCACCTTTCGAGAATCCGTCTTCTTGAAGCCTCTTCCACCGACGGTTTCTATTGTTATAGACTCAGCTGTTCCTTCCGCACCAATCTTCTTGGCTATAGCAGAGTCTATGAGTGAAATGGTGGACCCTTCATCCAGCAAGGCCAGCACACGTGCTGTTCCCTTTGGCCCGTAGACGTCCACTGGAATCATCTTCAAGTATGCTCTTCCATCGCTTGTAGTGTGCACCGATGTGATGACTTCACCTGTGGGCTCTTCCTTATGTACCACGTTGCAGCTGGCTTCGTCCCTTTCTGGCTTCTTAATTGCTGGAGGTGTGTCTGAGTGGAGACTAACATGATGCCATCTCGAACATTTCTTGCATACCGGAGCCCTGCATCCTTGTCTTGAGTGCCGAAAACGAAGACACTTGAAGCATAGTCTGAATTTCTTCACTATTTCCCATTTCTTGTCCATATCTGCTTCTTTAAATCTTCTGCACTCGTAGATCCAATGCTCTGCTTGACATTCTGGACACTCTGTCTTCTTGCTTGGCTGCTGATTGTGTTCTTTCTCCTGAACTGTATGGACACTCTTCCTTATTGCGCTCTTCTTGGCATCCCACGATACTTCAGGAGGGGCGAAGTCACCACACATGTCAGCTTCTATGTCCAGAAAATCCCTTATTAATATGAGCTCCGGCTTCTCTTCATCTCGATGGCTGTGATAATACATAAACCATCTGTACTTGACTGTTTGCTGGCATCTTGTCCACTAACGCCTTCATTGTTTCTGGCGAACTCAGGTACTGTTCCTTTCCAAGTGCACTGATTGTTGCCACAGAATTTCTGACGTGGCTAGCAAATGTGCACACATCATTCGGCGTCTCTTGCATCTTCGGCGTACTCTTTAATTTATCCAGCTCCGCTAAGGCTATGGCTCCTGGTCGTCCAAAGCGCGCTTCCAATCCCTTCATTACTTCTTGCGGTGTCTTGGCAGTGAATAGGAGACTCTTCACTGCTTCCCTTGCTCTCCCTTGAAGAGACCTTCTCAGACGGGCCAAATTCTGCACGTCGGTGAAGGCGTTCATGGTGTCTTCGAAGGATCGCTTGAACGCTAACCACTCTTCACTTGCACCGTTGAAGTTTGGAAGCTCTATCATATGTTTTGATAGGCTGTGCTCCGATGACTTCTCTGACATCTTCTTGATGACTTGAGCCAGTTCTTCAATGTCACTCTTCTTTTCCTTAGGTGGAGTAACCTTCACAGTGTTTGCATGATCCAACCATTGCTGCACATGCATCTGTGTCTGCTCTTCATGCACGAAGTCTTCTTCTTCCTCAGAATCCAGTTGTAGCAGCTCCAGTTCAGCTTGAGCCACCTTAGATCTGGCTTCTGCTACTTCTAGTTCCCTGCGGGCGAGTTGCATCTTGGCTTCTAATGCAGCTCGTTTCGATGAACGCACCGACTGTGTTTCTATGTTCGGTCTTCTTGGGCGCGCTCCTGTGGGCCTCGCACTCGTTCCGGATTCCATCACATCAGGAACTGCAGGCTGTCCTTGGCGGCGCTTCTGGGATTCGGAGATGCGACTCAACAACTCGTCGTGTTGCTGAATCATAGCGCGCGTAGTTAGAGGCGTGAGCGGTTCGCCAATGGTACCGGAACGCGGCGCGATGTACCCACTATTGACGGGTGCGTGGGGTACTGGAGGCGCAACGGGCGCGGCGAGTTCTCCCTCCACAAACATGACCGACGCGGCACGATCCCCATAGCGGTGCGGGAGGGAGACGACTCGGCGGCGCGGGATGGCGGCGGCGTTCTTCTTGTTATCGTCGATCGGGTCGAGATCCCTGTCCCGGTGGTTTCTGTGTCGGCTGGCGTGTTCATGCTCCAATCAGTCGAGGCGGACTTTCCAGCTGTGGCGGTTGTCGACCTGGTTGTAGGCATCCCTCTTCCTTGATCCGGCTCGAAGGACCAACTATGGTTGGCGTTGCGCGCGCTGTTGGTGGCGCACAGTCGTCCCAATCTGTCCTCAACACGTTAAAGTAGTAGAGGGCGAAGGCAGGTGCGGACGAGCGACAGCGTAGGCAGCTTAGGTTCAGGCGGCACAGCTCCAGGCGGCGTAGCTTATGGCGGCACAGCTTCGGGCGGCTCAGCTTCAGGCGGCTCGGCACAAGGCGGCTCAGCTTCAGGCGGCTTGGCTCGAGGCGGCGCAGCTTGAGGCTGCGTGGCTGCGGGCGGCGTAGCTTGATGCGGCGTGGCTTCGGGCTGCTTAGCTTCGCTCCGGCTGCCGAGGACGACGTCGATGAGGGGGGGGGGGCAGCAGGATGAGCGAGGGGCCTATCTTCTAATCCGCCGACAATCCGAGCAGAGGTCCGATCTCGACGACTCCGAGTAGCAGGGGTCCTATTCCTGAGATCCAGGGGTCCGATTCCGAGCACAGGGGTCCTAGCTTCCGATCCGACCGACGATATTCACTAACACTTCACTTGAGCACTGGAGCAGGGATCCGGGTCCGAAATTAAAGATCACTTGTATTCACTTCCTTTATTTCGTCTTCCTTAGTTTTCTTCCATTCCAAGTGTTCCGAGAGCCGAATTGATTCCAGTACTGCCGACTCAAAATCGCGTCGAACCTTATTACCTCGCGAGTAAAAATCTGCATAGCCAGTTCTATTTCGTAACTGCGCCATCTATCGGCAGTCGTGGAATCTTGTGTTCGGCTCTCGTTACGGTAACGCTTTTTGATTCTCGGAATGTGAGTTTACCATATTTACTTAAAAAAGACCTTGGTTCTCGTTATGGTAACGCTCTTCGAAAATCAAATAGTGCTACTTACAATTACAAAATTAATTCTTATAAAATACCTTAATGCTAAAAATAAGAAACCCTATGCTATATTTACACTTATTACCCTATTCTAATAATAATCCCTTCATTTATTTGACCTTAAAAATTACCTTATCTACCTTGATATACATAGAAACTTAACTATATACTATACTAATTAACTCTATACAAATCAAGGTGAGTAGTGTTTTCAGTCACGTCGCTAATATGAGCTGTGTACTGAGATTTAAGTTGCGCGTCTTTGTCGAGCCGTTTTTCCAAACTATACAACCGACGGAGAGCCATGTCTTTATTGTGAGGCAATGCCTCTGAATCGCTACGCCATAGGAGGCCCGCCTGATACCTATCTTCGGACGGCAGTTTTTTGCATGTATTTTCCAGCACGATTATTGCCCGTTGTTCTGGATCTGCCTTAGGTACTTTGCGTTCCACGCCTAACGATTCTATACTAAAATGCTGTTTCATCAAATCTAGCATCTCGTCTTCCGGGGTGACCGGTTTAACGTGACTTATGAATGCCGTGTTGACGCTTGAGGAGAGGTACTGCCCGTGCAGCACCCAACCTGAAGTGGAAATAAAAACCAACCTGTGAGCGACGCGACAGGTTGGTTTTTATTTCCACTTCTAATCTGTCGCGACACGATAAGATGCCAGTTGTCTTGGCCTATGAGAACAGTAGGGGTAGCCGATTCGTACGACAATTCGTCCGCGATGTCATATAAGTGGTCGCATTCCTCCACCATAGTACGGGGCACCGCCTGAGGGGCGATGTTTAAACAGGTGATGGTACGCGCCTTCATCGTTTCAAAATTACGGCTACAGTGACCACGAATCGATACATTTATTTCGCAGGATTCGATATCGTTTATTATATTTCCCCCGATACCCGTTATTGTGAGCGGATCTCCCCTTTTTCTGGGACAAATTTGATCAGAGATTTCTCTTTCGACCAAAGTCATAGTGGACCCGCCGTCCAAAAGGGCGTATGTGCTTACGACGCCTAGGGGACCCGTCATTTCGATGGGAACGACTTTTAAAAATGTACTCGATTTGCTTACGTGGTTAATACTACTAACGTTAGCTCGTGACGTAGTTGCCTGTGATGACAACCCGTGCAATAATTTGTGGTGCCCTGCTTCACACTGGTTTACACCACACGGTACATATTTGCACCTCATGGGTCGCTTATGGGATGAATTTAAACACCGGTAACACAACTTATTATTTTTTGCAATTTCCCAACGCTGCTGAACGGAGGATTTCAAAAATTCTGAACATTTTGATAACATATGTTCTTTTCCACATAATACACACTTTTGCACTGAGGGTGCAGACTTAGGTTTATTATCATTATTACTGTGTGAATTTTTGAAGTCCTTCGCTTTGTTGGTATTGACTTTAGCCGACGTTCGTGACGGTCGTTTGACCGCGCGCTCGCGTTCGTATTCAGTGTCACTGCTTGAATCGACTGATGGTGGGGATGGTCGGTGCGCGTGCTGATAGTAAGGCGACTGAGGGCGTCCCGACGCTTGCTCACGTTGGCTATTGTTCGTAATGTTGACGTGAGCCCGTGATTTATTTTGACGCGAGTGCATTTTTCGCGCGGTACTACTGATATTATTTAAAAATTCAGCCATAGCGACTAAGTCCGGTGTACTGGAGTTTAACGTTCTGTATTTACTCCATTCGAACCGAACAATTAAACTAAGTTTGTCAACAATTTTATTAACTAACTCGGGGGCATATAAGTACTTATCCTGCCTGAGAGCTCTAATGGTCGCTACAACATTAGCGACATGACCGGCGAAGGTTACGATGTTACTGTTATCTTCGAACAATCGCGGCATACGTTTAACGTTATTAATTTCCGTGAGGACTATTTCTTCGGGGTCTCCGAAGTGCCTCTCCAGGGCCTCCATTATCTCAAATGGGTCCTGAACGGTATACATGATGGCTTTAACGGCCGTACGGGCCTCGCCTCTGAGGGCTCGGCGGATTCGGCTTACGTTATTTACGGCACTAAACATGGGAGCACTATCTTCAAACTCAGCCCGGAATGCGATCCACTCGGAAATATTTCCGTCAAAGGTAGGTAGCTCGGGTACCGTCCGCTGCATAACGGGTACGACACGATCCCGAGGTGTCGTGATAACGTTGTTTAACGTGCGGACTCTATTATTGTCTCGCGACGTATTAGGACCCGGGTCCTGATAAGCGTCCTGAATAGCAGGCCTCGAACTCGTATGTTGTGCGACCCAGTCGGACACCCTGTGCTCTTCACTAAACCCGTGCTGCGTTCCGCCGTCGGTAGACTGCGCGACTTTCAAGCGCGCGATCTCCAACCTACAATTGGCGGATTCCGCAACCCGTTGAGCCAGTTCCAACTTAGCCTTATGCACTTCGAGCTCTGCCATCAATACACTTATCTCACTGCTTTCCCGGGGCGAGCGCGGCGCTTGGACTACCGTGCCCGGGGCACTCCTATTTGGCAACGTATCCTCAACAACACCGCTCCGCGCTTCCGGTCGCGGAGACGGTGGCACGACTGCATCTTCTACTCTTTTTTGACTTTGACTTGCGTCAGTGGTCGGGCTGGTGCTTTTGCTCCATGTGTTGGTTTCACCAGGAGTGGTGTCACCTGAGGGCGGTGTTTTTTCCCTTTCCTCTTGTGAGGAGGGAGTGGGCGGAGGGCCCCTAGACCTTAATGACCTATCGGTGCGCGTGGGGGACCTCATCATTTTTACCCTAATTTTACACACTTAAATCCCTATATAAAAATAAATGATCCTAACAACGAACAAAATACGCGAAATAATAAAGACAAGAAAAATAAAATAAATGCGACAATGGAAAAAAAACAAAAGAATAAAACATATGCGAAATTACGACTAACACTTTCACTGCACTTATTGTTTGGCTAAAATGTCACTCACTGAGTTTGGTGAAAGGACGCGAGGCTCTCGCCCCCACAGTCCTTTTGTTGCACGACGGATAAGATGACACGGAGAAGCCAGGGGGTACGTGACCTCCCGACCGACGCACAACTACACTGCCAAAGTGAGGTCTGAGGGACCTGAACTAAACCCAAGGATCGGCGAGCCTGTGCTTCGAGCCACACACCTTGGGGTACCGCAGGGAGCAGGCTAAAAATCCGATCACCTTTGGTGGATGTTTATACAGCTAAAGCTGTCGAGCCGAGCGAGTTCAGCTCACCTAACACCGTGGGTCACTGGTACTTGTATCCGGCTCGAAGGACCACTTTCTGTCGTGAATGACAGAGGATAAACTTAAGGAAATGGACTGTAGATTTTATAGGTATTTGGCACTTTGAAATTAAAGATTTTATATAGTTACAAACTGGGAGTGACTATTCCGAGGGTCGCGCACTTGTCTTATCCATTACTTGCTTGCTGTTGTTAGAATGAATTTTAGGACCGAATTAGTGCCCTTTTATACACTAAATGAACTATACGACGCATGCGCAACCCCGTGAGCAGGTATTCTCCCTCATTTACTCTTTATCCAGTTGTGATACAGACATTTGAAATGCGAGGTCAACCTCAGGTTACACGTGTCGTATAATACAAGGACGAACACGTGGATACATAAGTACAAACAATATGTGTATGCATAAGGTTCTCTATTAGATTGACAAGAATTGGTAATCTTCTATATGCATTTACTGTTACATGGTTGTATCGTACATGACAATAATAATACTTATAACGCTAAGATTGATAACAAATGATGTATAACTAAAAGACATGAAAGATAATGAGTTTAAGGAGAATTACAATCTTAACCTACTTACAAAATAAAGGAGTACAAAAAGGAACGACGTTTTATTTACAGTATTTACAGCTATATGCGACACGTACGATGTTGATTCGACTCGCCTATTTTGTTGAGTCATACTTTCAAAAATAGGGCTCCGTCACCAAACCAATTTAATTGTTGATATCTTCAGTCTAGGGAGCAAGAAAATTTATACCATTGACTTTGAATTTTGATTCACTATATCCACGAAAAGAGATTTCAGAGATATAGTGGTATATTCTTAAGTCAATTACCACAGCACTATAGTATACATTTCCAACTTATAAAATAAAATAGATAACCAAAGAACAACAGCAAATAAGAATGAAAGTGCCTGTATTGTAGAGAAGTGTGACATTGCGGGGTCATCGCCCTGCTGATAACTGATAGTTGATAACATGCAACAAGATCGATTTCATGGTTTCATTTACATGCAACAAAGCCACAAGTAGTCAGCTTTTGAAAAAAAAGTATAGATTTGGGAATGTGGGTGACAAGCAGTCGCTCCATTGTAATAAGTTCCGCCAAATCTATAATGAGACTCGCGCTTGACCGGTTTTATTCCTTAATGACACAGCCGAATCTAAAGAACTGGAAATTCCAGATTTCGCCTTTCACATAACCCTACTGCGGCCATGTACGTTAATCAAGGTATTATTTTGGCAACCTGTCGGCACCCGAACTGAATTGTAAAATTTGTTAAGAAAGCCTGCTACTAACAATAATGCTTGTGTATATTGTTCTTCAACCTGAGACTGATTCTCGTGCCTTGAGCAAAAGTCGAATTCGAGGTACCTACGTCGAAAAAATGCCACCTTATACCTATACCGTACAAGCAGCGTCTATCAAAGAAGTAAGCCAAAAACTGCTGACATGGCTTCGCCCTGGAGCTTGTGCTTGCTTTACACATGTGCAAGGCTCATCACATGCAAATGGTGGTAAGATATAAGTATGCTAAGATGATGGAATAGCGTTCCGTACAAAGAGTCTCGGGCAATCTCTATCTTGAGATGGAATTGTACACGTTTTCTTTATAATGTATAAAAAAATACCTACATGCGCAAGACCTGCATAAGAGCCCTGCAGCAAAAGACCCTGTAAAATTGAAAAGCCACGAAGGCCAACTATGGCTATCATCGATTCGCCTATATTTATACTTAGCTTCAATTAAAATAATCTTGACTATTTACAATTAATAAAGTCAACAAACATAAGTATAATGGACATATGACAGACAATGTCATGGATGTTTATTTCAATAATTGTATTATCTATACACGACAGGTCAGGATGTAAAAAATGTTAATCACGTATAAAATATCCAGTCAATGGCTAAATAAAGAATTATAGCTTTGTAAAATTATCCTTTGTCAGACGTCGCTTCCTATTTGATTTTCTGAGATTTTCCGAATACCAATTAAATATATACTCGTACTGAACAACCATTATCATATACGTTGCATCAATCAAGTTGCAGACAGTTTGAAACTTTGTCATAGGCCCCAATGATGTAGATTCTTTAAACAATTTAATATATTAATAATTTTTAAGGTTGTTAGTTTTAGTTATATGTAAAGTACTTCATTATCATCCTTATCATTACATAGTATAAAACAAAGTCGCTTTCCTGTCTGTCTGTCCCTATGTACGCTTAAATCTTTTAAACTACGCATCGGATTTAGATTGGGTTTGTTTTAATAGATAGGGTGTTTCAATAGGAAAGTTTGTATGTATAATACATGTATAATATAGTAGAGAAACACTGATAATTATAGAGGTTTCTAATGTGACACATTTTTTGCTCTTCCATTGCAAACGCTGGCCATAAGAGATAGATCAAAATAATGTACTACAGTATTGTACATCTTAAAATTATCGTTTTTGAAAGAAATGCTAAATAAAGAGGTTAGCTTCAACCAACCAACCAACATAATTTGTATAACCCGGACGAAGTCGGAACGGGCTGCTAGTATTACATAAAATTACTCTTTAAAGGTATATTTTTTTTATTCAGTTTAATTCAGTTCAATGATGTTACTTGGGGACCTAGGTGCTTATAGCATTCATTTATACGTAAATACACTATTGTTCTGGTAATATTTGCTTCGTCACAAATATGCACTCTTAAAATGTCCAATTACAAAATTTGGATGTCTGCAATTTCATATAATCTTTGTGTGCAAGCCGGCAATCAGAAATATGCAAGTAACAAAAAATAATTATCGGTTTGAAGATTCTTTATGTAATGAAAAATAAGGAATTAAGTCATAGATTAATAATTGGTCGAGCTACCAATTATTTATATTATCTAAGGGATTAAGTACTTCGTGAATAGGTAACGAACTCGAGGAAATATTTTCTGAATTTTTATTAAAAAATTTAAAGTGGATTAGTAAGACGGAACAGCCTTGTGAAATTTATCATTCAACTCTAGGGTTTTCTAACTCTAGTCTAAGGATTCTAAGATTTTTCGTGTCACTTTCATCCAAATTAGGTCCAACTTAATTCCAGAATAATTGCAGAACGAACGAATAACTCTTAAACTATTTAAGTTGGTCTGTCTCCAAAATAAATCAAACTTATCTATCATTTCAGCCGCTGCGCTGATGCCAAATTTCAGCATCATAGATCAAGCAAGTGCTTTTTGAATTCGTGTCAAGTGCGAAATCACAGAATCAGCTGTCACAACGGCCTGCCGTGTAAAGTTATGGTGTTGTATTGTTCGTTCTATATTCTTAAATCTTCCCTTACACTCGACTCAACCTACTTCCAACTCATTGGTATTTTAGTCGATACTAGCTTCCTTGACTCGAGTTGATTTCTCCATTGGAGGTGAGTGTCGAACTGTCAAATATAAGGTTGGTCGACAGGTACCTTGACGAGTCCTTGAAATGAAATAAAATGGATAAAAATAGTTTTTTTGCCACTTTTGGCCTAGGTATCTAATCACTTTATTTTATTTTGTACTCTATTCTTTTGTAATTTTCAATTTTTGTGTTCAGAATTGTTTTTATTACCTGTGACCTTTTCTCATTGGAGTTTGCTCAAGCAACGAACTAAGAATATCGTTTTCAAGGAAAGTTCGAGGACTTCCTTTAGGCGCCCTCCACTGAGTTTGAGTGAAAGTCGTCCATAAGGATATGTTTAAGAATACGGGTGTCAGATTAATAATTGGTCTCCGCGACGCAGCTGTAATACAAAATAGGAAACATGCTGAGAAGAAAGAGCATCTGCCTCCTTCTCGTCGCAGTCTTCGTTTATCTACCTTTAGCGTGTAAGTATGAATAATGAGGTACTTTTTTATGTACCTGTTAGGTAATACACCTGCCACTTTGTGTCTTCTACAGGTGGATCACCTTGAAGTGACTTGACAAGTATAGAACAAATACGAGGAAACAATGGGTTTCTGATCTACGGTGTCATAATATTGCCTTATTAGGTTTTCATTGCTTAGTCGAATAAAAAAAATATTATAAACGCTCAACAAAAAATTTTAATCATTGGGAAGAAAAATCGTAGATCTGGAGAGCTTTTATGAAAAGTGTGACTCACGCAAAATTGGTGAGTTGACTAATTTTTTGTAGAAAACAAATGATTTTCGTTCGATAATGAAGGATTGTTGTTTGTTATCGAACGATTTTCATGTAAGATATATTATATATGTCACACATATCAAAAATAGGGCTCCTGTTTCCAGTCTTGACAATCGATTGACTCGCTTATTATGTCGAATGAAAATGAAAGAAAATAATTCGATTCTCCAGGTTTGAGCCAGTCATAACTTCTCAAAAATACCCGTTCCTAAATATGATAGTCATCACATAACTTTCGTTACGTTGTTATCAAAGCGTTTTACTCGGCTGCATCCATTGAGAAAATAACGTTTTACCTAGTTACTTCGTATTCGGTCTTGTTGCTCTTTGGTTGCATCCCATAATCGAATAAATTTTTGTTCAGCCACTCGCACGTTACATAAATTTTGACCAAAATTACCAAAATACTTGTTATTTCCCAAACTTACGGTTTTATTTTATCAGTTTGTGTTAAGTACCTGTGTAAACTCATATGCACACCTGGGGGTCAATACCGCTAATAAACTTTTAAAAAAAACCCTGCAACTGATATTCAATTACGATGCATTTTTGATATGCTCAATATCGGTATTCTGGTAACACAATTTTGAATCTCAATGTAATTGCAACTAATACGTAATTGAATGGTTATAGTAGAAAAATGTAAAAAAATAAATAATCAGAGTACCAAATAATGAAAGAATTGATGATTTTGATGATTTTTTAATTAGCAAAATTTTCCAGTTGCAGTTCAATGGCATGCCAATGGAATACGATTGGTCTTAAAATTAGTAATAGAATACCAGAAACGTCAAAAGTTGTCATTGCGATCCAATTCCGATTCAATATTGTGCACTATGTAAAATAAGAGAATTGACGCCCTGATTATTGTTTGCTTGACATTTAGTGCCCTTGTATTCAATGTATGTATGTAAAAATATTTTTGTTACTGAATGTCGATTTAATAATTATATTTATATCTGACATATTTTACAATTTTCTCTAAAAAAGTAGCCATGTTAAGTAGAAGCGGCTCTTCTTCAACTACTTCCTTGTCTTTAGTGCGATGCGACGCTATCCCTATCTTCTGCCACCAGTTTGTGTAGGGCCACTGGGCCACCCAATCATCGTCAAATTTGGGCCGCCCAGGCCCAGGCCACTGTTTTGACTATGAGCGCTTGTCGCCGCAGTAGGTACATGATATGCGTGTATTGAATTGACTCTGCCACGAATGTTAAAGACCTTGTGAAGTGAAGAACCAACCAACATAGTTTGTATAACCCGGACGAAGTCGGAACGGGCTGCTAGTATTACATAAAATTACTCTTTAAAGGTATATTTTTTTTATTCAGTTTAATTCAGTTCAATGATGTTACTTGGGGACCTAGGTGCTTATAGCATTCATTTATACGTAAATACACTATTGTTCTGGTAATATTTGCTTCGTCACAAATATGCACTCTTAAAATGTCCAATTACAAAATTTGGATGTCTGCAATTTCATATAATCTTTGTGTGCAAGCCGGCAATCAGAAATATGCAAGTAACAAAAAATAATTATCGGTTTGAAGATTCTTTATGTAATGAAAAATAAGGAATTAAGTCATAGATTAATAATTGGTCGAGCTACCAATTATTTATATTATCTAAGGGATTAAGTACTTCGTGAATAGGTAACGAACTCGAGGAAATATTTTCTGAATTTTTATTAAAAAATTTAAAGTGGATTAGTAAGACGGAACAGCCTTGTGAAATTTATCATTCAACTCTAGGGTTTTCTAACTCTAGTCTAAGGATTCTAAGATTTTTCGTGTCACTTTCATCCAAATTAGGTCCAACTTAATTCCAGAATAATTGCAGAACGAACGAATAACTCTTAAACTATTTAAGTTGGTCTGTCTCCAAAATAAATCAAACTTATCTATCATTTCAGCCGCTGCGCTGATGCCAAATTTCAGCATCATAGATCAAGCAAGTGCTTTTTGAATTCGTGTCAAGTGCGAAATCACAGAATCAGCTGTCACAACGGCCTGCCGTGTAAAGTTATGGTGTTGTATTGTTCGTTCTATATTCTTAAATCTTCCCTTACACTCGACTCAACCTACTTCCAACTCATTGGTATTTTAGTCGATACTAGCTTCCTTGACTCGAGTTGATTTCTCCATTGGAGGTGAGTGTCGAACTGTCAAATATAAGGTTGGTCGACAGGTACCTTGACGAGTCCTTGAAATGAAATAAAATGGATAAAAATAGTTTTTTTGCCACTTTTGGCCTAGGTATCTAATCACTTTATTTTATTTTGTACTCTATTCTTTTGTAATTTTCAATTTTTGTGTTCAGAATTGTTTTTATTACCTGTGACCTTTTCTCATTGGAGTTTGCTCAAGCAACGAACTAAGAATATCGTTTTCAAGGAAAGTTCGAGGACTTCCTTTAGGCGCCCTCCACTGAGTTTGAGTGAAAGTCGTCCATAAGGATATGTTTAAGAATACGGGTGTCAGATTAATAATTGGTCTCCGCGACGCAGCTGTAATACAAAATAGGAAACATGCTGAGAAGAAAGAGCATCTGCCTCCTTCTCGTCGCAGTCTTCGTTTATCTACCTTTAGCGTGTAAGTATGAATAATGAGGTACTTTTTTATGTACCTGTTAGGTAATACACCTGCCACTTTGTGTCTTCTACAGGTGGATCACCTTGAAGTGACTTGACAAGTATAGAACAAATACGAGGAAACAATGGGTTTCTGATCTACGGTGTCATAATATTGCCTTATTAGGTTTTCATTGCTTAGTCGAATAAAAAAAATATTATAAACGCTCAACAAAAAATTTTAATCATTGGGAAGAAAAATCGTAGATCTGGAGAGCTTTTATGAAAAGTGTGACTCACGCAAAATTGGTGAGTTGACTAATTTTTTGTAGAAAACAAATGATTTTCGTTCGATAATGAAGGATTGTTGTTTGTTATCGAACGATTTTCATGTAAGATATATTATATATGTCACACATATCAAAAATAGGGCTCCTGTTTCCAGTCTTGACAATCGATTGACTCGCTTATTATGTCGAATGAAAATGAAAGAAAATAATTCGATTCTCCAGGTTTGAGCCAGTCATAACTTCTCAAAAATACCCGTTCCTAAATATGATAGTCATCACATAACTTTCGTTACGTTGTTATCAAAGCGTTTTACTCGGCTGCATCCATTGAGAAAATAACGTTTTACCTAGTTACTTCGTATTCGGTCTTGTTGCTCTTTGGTTGCATCCCATAATCGAATAAATTTTTGTTCAGCCACTCGCACGTTACATAAATTTTGACCAAAATTACCAAAATACTTGTTATTTCCCAAACTTACGGTTTTATTTTATCAGTTTGTGTTAAGTACCTGTGTAAACTCATATGCACACCTGGGGGTCAATACCGCTAATAAACTTTTAAAAAAAACCCTGCAACTGATATTCAATTACGATGCATTTTTGATATGCTCAATATCGGTATTCTGGTAACACAATTTTGAATCTCAATGTAATTGCAACTAATACGTAATTGAATGGTTATAGTAGAAAAATGTAAAAAAATAAATAATCAGAGTACCAAATAATGAAAGAATTGATGATTTTGATGATTTTTTAATTAGCAAAATTTTCCAGTTGCAGTTCAATGGCATGCCAATGGAATACGATTGGTCTTAAAATTAGTAATAGAATACCAGAAACGTCAAAAGTTGTCATTGCGATCCAATTCCGATTCAATATTGTGCACTATGTAAAATAAGAGAATTGACGCCCTGATTATTGTTTGCTTGACATTTAGTGCCCTTGTATTCAATGTATGTATGTAAAAATATTTTTGTTACTGAATGTCGATTTAATAATTATATTTATATCTGACATATTTTACAATTTTCTCTAAAAAAGTAGCCATGTTAAGTAGAAGCGGCTCTTCTTCAACTACTTCCTTGTCTTTAGTGCGATGCGACGCTATCCCTATCTTCTGCCACCAGTTTGTGTAGGGCCACTGGGCCACCCAATCATCGTCAAATTTGGGCCGCCCAGGCCCAGGCCACTGTTTTGACTATGAGCGCTTGTCGCCGCAGTAGGTACATGATATGCGTGTATTGAATTGACTCTGCCACGAATGTTAAAGACCTTGTGAAGTGCCGAAGCAAAGTGAATTCTGGTCTCCGAAGATACCAGCAGAAAATGCAAACAATGAAGAATGCTCATTGATTTAAGAACGGGACAAAATCATATTTATATGAGAATTGTAAAGTGACAAAAATGACAGTAAATTACTGGGGGCTGTATAATGCCGAACTAGTTCTTATACAATACTCGACGTTATACGTACAAACCCTTAAGGATTTCTCCTACTCTTACTAACACCCTTGTGGGTGTGGAATTAGGTATTCTACTAATTTTTATTTTTTCTTTCATATCAATATTTTTCTTTCCAGAAACAGAATTATGAAAGAATTTTTGTAATCCGTTCAAAAATAAATAAGTTATAAGCCTTTGAAATTCGGTGGAAGGGGAAACTGTCAAAAAACAAGAAAAGGATGCACTGTGTGAGCTGTAACGTCACTGCCACTCGGTTTCGTGCACACAAAAGGGATAGCAAGACGGCCCCACCACACTCCCACTTTTTTTCTAGATAAAACTTTAAAATCGAATTACTGCCTTAATTAACAACCAATTTTGTTGTTGTTTTCAGAATCGGTTATTTTTAGTGTATATTTTGTTTAGTATAACAATATTAACCAAGTATGAATACAGTCAAGTAGCCTATTGTATATAGAGGCCTTACGCTACAACCCTTATGGGTGTAGAAAAGGATGTAAGTGGAAATGTGTGTATGTATGTGAGTGTATATATAGATAGTGCAGGATATCTGTAACCATGCGACCTACGGTTACAGACGGATAAGGGGTAGGAAAAGGGTGTTGTGTACTTAGTGCAATGTACGCAGGCAATGAGTTACGTACGTTCAGAGCAAGGGGAGGCTCAGGAAGGGGTGAGAGCCTCCAATGGTTTCAAGTGATGAGCTCCACCTGTGGTACTGGGGGCTGGTACAGAGGTTACTCGGTTGTACTGTCACACCACCTCCGGAATGTACTGGAGAACCCACTGCCGATCCTGCAGGCTCACAAGATCGATCAGAGTGACGGCTTAGGGTGTCTTGGTCTTGGCCGCAGTGCAGTGAGGTACAATGTGGAGAGAAATTAACAACTCCAATCGCAAATAAACACTAAACTTTATTACATAAAAATTACAATATATACAAATTTATCAGATTATACACATATATAGATTGTTAATAGTGTGTCGTTGGTGTAAACGCCGATGCAGCATGCACTTCGCTCGCATCTGAAGTAGGTTGCAGTGATGTTGATTCGGTGCCTAAGTGTGTCATCGATGATATAGTTTTCTGTTCACGTGTGAACAGGGGCGGTTATTGAAACTTTAAGTCAAATTCGATATTTGTCTAATAACTACTGAGAACCGCATGCGCATTTGTTATCGACATATTTCGAATTCGAGTTTTTTTCTTAAAGCCCAAAATTCGCCCGACCTGCCGAATCAGTCGCTCCCGACACTGCTTCACGGACGTACCAACCACAAGACATAGATAGGTATGAATGGATCGCGTCACTGACTAGTCTGTTATAAATGAACCATGTCATTGAACGACCCGATGCGTCCCATCTCCGTGCCAACAAGAGATGCTCCGTAGCTCTGCCAATATCGTGACGTCACGATATATAGATCCATATAAATCGATTGCATTGCATAATGGCGGACGAGGTTGGCGTAGGGCAGTGACAGCGAGAATGCTTACATGCAGCTGCTGCCTGACACGCTGACTCGTAGTGAACTCGTCACTGTGTTGATTCGTATTTTCAATCTTGTAAACTCGGCACTGCAGGTTTTTTTCTGTTACTAGCAACAACCCTACATCCAATTTCACTTGTTAAAAAAAAGAGTTCCGGCGACATCAGGCTCCAGTCTAGTACCATCTATAAGTTGTGCCTTCCGGTAGCTGAGCCTTTCATAACTATAATTTTCAGCTATTCTGTGTCCCGCTGCTGGGCAAATGCCTCCCCTCCTTTCTCCTCATATCTCTATCCGTCATAATTCATAAAACAAATCAAAATATTTCGAAGTTCGACCGTTGTAGATCCCGGCTGTCATCTACTCATCGCAGCAACTACGTCAAAAGGCGAGAGGCGAAATAAAACTGACACTATGGTAGGGTCGATTAACCATGTAACTCAACTCGATATAAATGCAAGAATGATAGTCTGAATTTTCACAGAGTGATGAATTTATTATGTGACGAGATTCCGTACAAGAATCCGATACGATTACCGCCTGGTACGCTCAGCCTTGGGCACTCTAATCATCTGTAAAGCACCTGAGCATTGCCCTTGTGTCATAGAGTCATAGGCGTAGTGTCATTTTATGAAGATTAGATGAGAGAATAATATATATACAAATACGGCATATGATATACATACATATGGTATACTTAGTAGCATATTTAAGTCTGCCTTTGTGCCTCACTGTATTTGTTAATATGTTTCCGTAATGTTTACTTTTTTGGTACAATAAAAAATAATATTGTATTGTAATGTCTCTAGAACTGAAATTATACTATGCTTCTTTTTCTTCTCCGCGTTTACGCAACCTTCGTTGTGTGAGACCGTGCTGCTATAACTAGCTAACGTGGCATTATTGCGGCATGTAGGAAATGTATCTGGTTTCCGCGCAACCTCTCATGCAGTCCAATACTTAATATAATATTCGTATTGGGTCGGTGTCGGTGTAGTCTCGTGTGAGACACGCTAGTATATAATCGGATTACAAAAGTCACTAAACACTACACTCTACCATTTTGTATATGTACGTAGAGTCAGAGTTGAAAGTTAATTCCTCGATGTGGGTAGGCAACAAAACGAAAGGTAAAAATTACTTCAAATTTGTTTGTTTCTGTCTTTCTGTCTGTCCCGCAGCTTCGCCTGCGTCAAAAAGTACCCTATATTAACCCGGGGCTTCAACTATTCATACCAAATTTCATCAAAATCCGTTCAGCGGTTTGGCCGTGAAAGTCTAAACCGACAGACAGACTTTCGCATTATGGAATTATATAGATGCGCAACTATTTAAACAATTAACAGTATTAAAAAACAAGGTACTTAGTATGAAAAGAAAATAGCGCATTCTCATTTCAAAATTTTCCTATGATCTTGACCTACTATTATATATCTATAGGTATATTTGTTGTTATTTACTGGTAGATCACAAAAATATTTCAGATGGCTCTACAAATAGACGGCTATTTAAATATATTCGAGTTGGAGCAGACAGCACCAGTTAGTTCCAGTTCTAATTCACGTCGTTTGTTTTTATTTTGGTTCGAATTGTTGTTAACACTTGCATAACACTCGCCTTCTCCGGGGCTGGTAGCGTAAAAAATTCGAAGAGCGGTGTGAGTCGCCCAAAGGATCTTTAATGGGTTTTTTCGCACTGCGAATCGCTTGTGGTGTAAAACGAATAAGGGTCCAAAAGGTAGCCTAAAAAACTAGCTTGACGTCGCAAAGCATGATTACGTGCTAATGTATTCTCTGTCAAAAATGCCGGGTAATAACCCGCTGGGCTCCGCAGCAATCAGCTGAGGATGCAACCGGGAAAACGCTTGGATGAAGAAGAACATTTGAATATTATGAACCTGATCCGTCATAAGGTACGCTCACGCTGGGTTCGGAACGTAAAACGCTGTTAATCGTGTGCCTAGATTTGGCAGTACTGGTAATTTCCATAGAGGGACTACCTTCTGATCTTCGGAATGAACAGAAATATGGTCAGAGGTCTTTTAGTGGCTGACACTGTCAGATTTTTTAGAATGCCTAAGGGCATCTGACACAGGATTACGAT
The DNA here is from genome assembly GCA_947363495.1 of Euzophera pinguis. Lineage (NCBI taxonomy): Eukaryota > Metazoa > Arthropoda > Insecta > Lepidoptera > Pyralidae > Euzophera > Euzophera pinguis. The sequence continues at coordinate 9,943,841 of OX376171.1, forward strand.
AAATTTCTCCCTGGTGTATGAAACTTTGGGTTCAGAATATTTTAAATAAGGCCCCAGTAAATTATGGGAAGTTTTATTTTTATTTTTGTGGCTAAACTTTATTGAGTAGATCTATGTTCGCGGCGAACAACTAGTTTAATCTAAGATACATAATAATACACTAGCTGTTTCCCGCAGCTCCGCCTGCGTCAAAAAGTAGCCTATGTTTGACCCCGAAACTTAAACTATATTCATACCAAATTTCATCAAAATCCGTTCAGCGGTTTGGCCGTGAAAGCGTAACAGACAGACAGACTTTCGCATTTTTTTTATTTTTTTATTTATTTATTAAGGACCATAAACAGGTTTACAATATATTAATCTTAAAGCTATTGTACAGAGTTATTACAATTGTGAACCCAACAACAATGGTCACAAATAATATTTAAATAATTTGTTCATGTACGAGACCAAATATCGCTAAATAGCAAAAAAATGTTTTCACGTACCTATGCAAAGCTTAAACACAAAGCCGAAACTTATTCATATTTAATCAAAGTTTTGAACATTCCAGTCACACCCAATTAAACAAACAATTCTAAAATCTAGATTTTTTTTTAAAACGTTATGTGACAAAGCTATAATGTCGATGTGGGATAATTTATCATTGTACAATTTTTGTATACGTTTTAACGGAATACGAATAACTAACTGCATTTGTTCGACTGGATTCAATGAAAAACATAGGATGAGGACGTAACGATCTCGTCTGGGCTTCTAATTGCACCCGATATGATACTTTACTGGTGATTTCAATACAGTCATATCTATGATGAACAATATCATGTAAAAGCCTAGAACCCAGCTGTGAGCGTCTAGATTTAAGATCTAAGATCTTATAATGTTTCAATAATTTTTCATATGGTAGGCGACTACGATGACATTTATAATGAATACGTCGAAGAGTTCTTTTAAAGTCCTTGCAAAAGTCAGTATAGACGCTGTCTGTTTGTTTGTTTGCATCAAGTGATTCAAATAAGTAACTGACATAAACGAGTAAATTTGTTGCAGTTGAACGGCGTTCAACAAAACCATGTTGTTGGGGTAAAATAATTGTATGCAAATGCGAACAGTTAGCGTCTTCAACTAGTCTTTCACAGATCTTAACAAGAGCCGATAAAATAGAGATTTGACGGTAGTTTTATACATTTTCCTTAAAGCCTCCCTTATGCACAGATACTATCCTAGCCATTTTCCAAATTTTAGGAAACACTCCTTTATTGAAACATTTATTAAGTAAATAGCACACGGGCTTATCTATAGAATCAGCAGTATTTTTTGAAAAATGTGGAGGGATATTATCAACTCCAGCACCCTTACAAACATGAAGAGCCTTTAACTCCCTATTAACATCCTCGACAGATACAGCAAGCTTGCCGATTATTGCATCAGGAGTCACGGTGTCATCAATTGTAATATCTGCTAAACTATATCCATCGGGAACCGAAGAATTCTGGAAAACAGACTCAAAGAAATCAGAAAATAACTTACAAACATCTTCTGGTGTATCAGCAGACGTATCTTTATAAAAAACATTTATAATTTTAGTATGGATTAGCTGCTGCAACACACCGAGATCAACAAAATAATTCCTTAATATCAGTCGGGCTTTCGCAAAGGACACAGCACGGAAACCGCATTACTGCATGTGTCTGACGATATAACAAATACTTCTGACATGGGTATGAGTAGTATACTAGTGCTCCTAGACTACTCTCGAACATTTGACAGTCTTCAACCAGATTTCTTAATTACTAAACTAAAACATTATGGCTTTTCTAACAAAACATGTGCATGGTTTACATCATTTTTAACTAATAGACAGCAAATGGTCGTTACTGAGCAAGACGATGGACTAAGAGATATTCCTCATTAAAACCACTTACATGTGGAGTACCCCAAGGCTCTCTTTTAAGTCCCATTCTTTTCAGTATATTCACAGCTGATCTAGCCAACTGCCTTACAACTTGTAAATACCATCTATATGCCGATGACACACAAATTTATTTTTCATTTGAAGGAAATAAAACAAAAGAATCTATAAAAAAGATGAATAAAGATTTACAAAGTTTGTATGACTGGTCTAAAAACAACTCATTATATCTAAACCCAAATAAATCCAAAATGTTAATCTTAAGAACCAAACACCAAGTTAAACGTGTGATAGACTGCGAAGAAAAAATTAAAATTAATAATGTTTTAGAAAGAGAGACATCTGCGCGTAACCTAGGTCTAATAATGGATGAGGAACAAAAATATATCAAACATGTAAATGAAAAATTAGAAATGCATATTTCAAACTGAAAATCTTATATAAAATTCGACCCTACATAAAAGAGGAACTACGTCTAATGTTAGTTGACTCACTTGTCCTATTACCTAGAATAAACAAAAATACAGAAACTGCGATTCAGAGGGTCCAAAACTCATGCATACGATTCTGTTTCAACCATATCTAAACAAGAAAGGCATCTTAAATATGGCGTCTAGACGTGATCTTTTGTACGTATGTACCGTGCAGAGGATAATTTGGAATAAGAAGCCTGAATACCTGTTTGAAAAGTTAAACTGGATAAACAATGAAAAAAACTGCACTCGCCTCCGATCTGCCATCCAGAATCTCATCAGAACGCCCGCCTACCAATCTACACGATATAAAGCATGCTTATATGCTATAAATTTGCATGCTGTTCAAAATGGCTAAATAGGATTGCTACTTATATTTATGCACCACCTATTGCATTGTAAACTTACCCTATTTTATGCAAATAAATGATTTGATTGATTTGATTTGATTGATTTAAATTCAGGTCAGCAAAAATATGGAACGATCTATCCCCTCCTCTTAGAAATAAACTATATGGAAGTAATTTTAAGAACAAATATAAGAGTGCTCTTCAAAGAAAACAACTTGCTGCTGAAAATTTAAAGCATGCATTCTGGAAAGATCTACAACTAAAACACTATTTATAAAAAATGTAGATACCCATTATGAACAAAGATATATAAATAAATAAATTATATATATATTACAAAATTAACCCTTATCAAATATCAAATGTAAATGAGTGCAACATTTACACCATACACTATATGCACACACAAATACACATCACACATACACTACACATACACCTCAAAAAATTGACAATAGAATAGTTATAGATTTTTAATGATTATGTCATTATGATAGATAATAAGGATTTATACTTAATTTATTTTTAATAGATATATCATTTTTATCTTCTATATATATCTAATAATAAGGTTACTTCCGTCTTTAAGGACATCTTCTGGGGGCTCACGTCTACACCTATATCTCCCATACTTTAACCTCAGGGAGTGGGAATGCCTGAAAAACAGCGTTACTCCAGTCGAGGCTAGGGTAACACAAGCTGAGGCATTCCTTTGCTACACTTTGCTATTTTCCTTTATTATTATTTTTTATTTCTGTCTTCTTTTGCATGTTTATTGTAAAAACTTGTAATTGTGTGGCAATAAACAACATTTTTATTTTATTTATTTTTATGTACGCTATATATGCTTCTAGCATTTTGTTCGGCTTGTACTTATGCGAAACTAATAATTATCTTTTTAAATAATCATTGCCATCATCCCAGTGTTTACCCGGGTTATCAACTTAAAGTCTCAGTTATTGACCAAGCGAGCAAAGCGAGCGAAGCGTCTCCATTTCAACAATTTTGTTTGTTTGTTTCGGGCCACTTGTCTGAACGGTTTTTTACAAAACTTTGCTTATGAAAAATGAATAAATAAGGGATTTATTCATTTTTTTTTTTTCGAGGGCTTTTTACGAAACTTGGCACATGTGTTCCTTAATATATTAGAAAGATTTTGTGATTGGGGGAAAATGAAGACAAAAAAAGGGAAAACTTTGCCGTAGGGTAGTCTAAGTCAATAACATTGACAAAATCGTAATCCCCACCTAACAGATTAGCACAGTGCTAAAGCGTTCGGTCTTCTATTCAGGAAGACTCGGGTTTGATCCCCGGCCAGTGAAGAAGTTTTTTTTTTTCTATTTGCTATAACAAGTTTTTGAAAGTAAATAACATAAAAAAGCCTTTTATTTCTTACTTTTTAGCACTAACATAAGAAAATTTTTACGTCGCGTCTACGTTATTACAATGTCATTGTAGTGGCACTGTTCGCGAGGTCTACTGTTCACAGAACTACTAGTCTTAGACGTTATTTTTATATTAAGTTCTCTGATATTCTAACATAAAGAATGGAAGAGACATCAAAAATTAAGCGGATAATAATACAGCGGAAAAAACTAAGGTGCAATTATATAAATAACTATACGACAGACAAAATAATGGACAATCACGTTTTACCTACACACGTGCCTGTGCCTCAGTGTTATTTAATGGATGAGTGAGATTGATATTTTACTTAACTGTCTTTGATATTAATATTGAGATGCAAGCCTTTCGCCCTGATTTTACGCATATTAAAATTATATATAACTTAGTTGCTGTTCCAATTGTGGTCTGTAGTTAAGTCTTCGCCAAGAAGTATATTTTTTATGTCTTTCACATATACATTCACCACCCACTATAAATAACCACATGAGGGTTGCTACTACCTTATATCAAGTTCCTTAACATTTATCAAAGTCGTTTCAGCCGCATTTTGTCTACGAGGGCACTAAGAGACATACTAACGCATAATAATTACATAGATTACATGCATAGAGGCATGGCATACAGGTTAAAGTTTTAACCCTCCTTTTGAAAACTGTTAACCTACAGCGACATCTACCACTGATTTATTAGTTTTAGTTTTGAAAAGTTCATAACAGATGGCATTGTTTAACAACACAAAATTATTTTTTATTGCTGACAACCCAGAAGTGATTGAATGAAAACTAACTACGTCACATTCATTCACTTTCCGGTGATTTGTCAAATCAGTTCAGAAATGTCATATGTCAAAATCTATTATTGTTCTTACTTTATGTACTTGTATTTTTTATTTATTTTGATGGAATTTACAGATATTTGTGTATAATTTTTAGTGTAAAGTTACTTCTGAAGCAATGGGTCTTTGTGACGAAGGTAAGCCAACTTGAGTTTTGTTTCTAACATTGCGTAAACACCAGTTTATTGAGTAGTAAACAAACTAATTAAATACGTCGAACTTTACTGTGCGGACTCCAACGTAATCATCTGGGCATGTTTCTTGTATCAAATAATAGTAGATTACTGACCTTCTCCCTGTAAAATTAGACAATCGGTATATTTATGATCTTAGGCTGTAAAAGGCTGGCAAACGTAGTTTATAAAGTAGGTACTTGTGTGACAATAACAATTTATAGGTACTTGTTTCTGTATGTTTAGTTAAATGTGTTTGCTCTACCACTTATCTCTGTTCTACAAGATGATCACGGAACTAACAGAACGAGTTTGCCCTCCGTATAATATTACCCAATGCTTATGTTTTAGGGGTTATCAATCTGTCTGGTTATGTGGGTCATTATACATTTGTGTTGTACAGTACAATTGTTAACAGCATACTTGCACTGTTTTGGTATTCAAAACATAATATTTTGTTATGTAATCAGATTCTATTAATCTTTCTATGCATTCATCATCATCATTTCGTGTAGGTTACATTGTCTGATGACTATGTACACCCTGGTGTTAGATTTGTTCGGAACCGCCTCTCGGCCTCTGACGTGGTTCATTTAACGACTACCAAATGACAGCTGGGCCTGGGAATGGGAGCTGGCTTAATGTGCCTTCTGAAGCACAGAATACAAGTGAAAAATAACCTTCAACAATCAAAAGTATAATTTATAAGAGGAAAGTCATTATTGCTGTTACAAAAATAAAACCTTGACTGCATATGGTCAATATGGTCAAACTCTATCTACTATTTGGTGGTTGTTAAAGGAACCACTTCAAAAAGTGAAGGGTGGTTCCAGAAAAAATCTCTGACACCAGCCTCCACTTAATATGTTGATGGATCTGTCTACCCTCAAGGTATCACAAACATAAATAGACATCAGGTTACTGTACGCCTATGTTTTGTGGGCCCTATGCTTGACTGCTAATTACTTTGGATGGTTTGGGCATTGCTATTTTTTTTAAATATTTTGTAACTCATAACTTAAAAACTTTGGGGCTAGCTCAATCTGTGTAATTTCCAAATATAGTAAATCAGGGTTATCTTATTCTTTTTTGAAATTCTTCTAAAATGTTGAAATGGCTATTTACTTATACAGTGTTTTGATCAGCATGAAACAATGTTTAATGTTCTATTGGTAGCCTTCTCCAAGTCCTTAACAGTGCATATGACTGGGCATTTGGGAAATTTTAATAGGGGGCCCATAGACTGGACAACCCGACAGTCGACAGGGAATTAGGGTTATTGTAAACAATCATAAGAAATCCATGTTATATGAGTAAAAAAAAAATATAAAATGAAACTTTCTCACAAATAACATTAATTTTAATAAAATTTTATGTTTTTCAATTCAATAGAGTTAAAGAAAGAAAGAAATTCATTTATTTGTTTGAAATACATCAGCAATACATCTTAACAATGTGTATGATTAATGTTTACAATTAACTACCCTTCTTGATAAATATATATTTATTCAAAATGATATAAAAATGTCAAACAATATGATGTATTCAGTTGGTTGCATAAGTTGCATGGCATGGTAAGGACACAATTAGTTCCAATTGTATTCTAGCCGCCACTAGACCCAGCAATTGAGCTCAGCCTATTTATTTGCCCTCATATGTTGATGTGCATGTGCCTCTGGGCAGAACCTAGACACATTATTTACACATTATTTATTGTTTGGGTTTTTGTTATGTAGATATGAATTATTTCTTAAATTAATTAACTATTAAGTATATGGAAGGTGCAGTAGAAAAAGAACTGCATAATATTGTTTATATGTTATTAAGTTAAAAGCTCAAAATCAAACAATCTGAAGAAATTTACTTGACCCGGCCCGAACCCACTTAGGCCTGTAGCGTCTTGATGATGATATATGGAAGTCAAATAATTGACCATTAAAGTGACAGTGATAGTGTGATACTGAAATCATATAAAATCAATTGACCTTGCAAGTTACTCCATAATCATGCAAGAAACTTACAAGACATATTAAAAATTAAAAATGCTTAATTGATTTATCTTGACGGCATACTTGACTCAGTAATTTTATGTAACATATTTAATTTTTATTTTACTGTGTGCAAAGCAGTGTTAAATAAATAAATAATTTTGAGTTTAAAAATCATACTACTGTATGAGTTTTTAAGAGATTTCTTTAGAACAGAATAGAAAGTAGACAAAGATCTGATAAATTCGAATTGGGCCTGATCCTAAGATACATTCTTAAAAATCATTTGTATACCTCTTTTAGAAGATAAGATTATTACATAATTGGCATCATTTTCATTTAGTGGACTTAATTAATAATTAATTTAATTTTTCAAATTACCATAACTAATCTTGTTATTTATTTTTAAGATGTGCCTGCTGTAATATTTTTATATTGTCAATATAATGTAATTCCATCAAATCCAAGATTTTTTTACCATCCCTACCTAATACTATCATAATTAAGTTACTTAAACATATATTTTAGGGAAAAAAGTTACAACAGAAATGTCATCGGTGTTGAAACGTGTTCCGCGACCGGTCCGTCTGTACGTCACCGCAACATCATACTATGCATAATATGTCAGGGTTTTCACACTACCGGCGGGCGATACGCCCTTCCATCTACCGAGAACTGATGGCGGAAGTTGTTATGCAATTTATAAGCAGTCTCTTAAACTAGATTCGTTTATCGTATTAGAACATTATATCTTCTTGCCTTCTCCACTTTCGTGTAGACCACCCTTGATCAAACTACCCAAATTTTTCCATTACTTACCCAAAGGTTGACTGGAAGAAATTGCTTAGCAATAAGCCCATCTTTGCGCTCAAATGCAATTTTGCTGTCTGGGGAATGATAGTTTATTTTGTACAAATACTATAATATAAATAATAATATTATATTAGAAACTAGCCCTTAGCTCCGCCTGTGACAAAAAGTAGTAGACAGACTTTCGCATTTTTAAATATTAGTATGGATTCGTAAATATATAAACGCTCAAAATACCCTGGTTAATTTGAAACAGGTCATTTCAAAGTAGCCCTGACTGGGATCGAACGCGGGACTAATAGCATGTTGTTGAAGTTAAAGACATATTCTCACTCATCTTAGCGCCTTCCCGGTTGCTTCAGAGCCCAGGGGGGCGATTTTCGCGTTAAAGATATACAGGATTCGAAATTTCTCTAAAAACATGGCGGCTTACTACAGAAAACCCCTTTCCTACTTTTTCTCCTCCACTTTGATATGGTCTTTGGCATCCTAGGTTGTAGGATTATTGTAAGCAAAGACTTACGATAAATACGAGCCTAGGATGAGCACCCATGTCACCGGCAACCGCATCCACCATCAATTTTATCGATTACTGACTGTTATTAAGAGTACTTAGTTAGCCAATCATGTCATAATTATAGCGTAAAATACTACAGTCATCGTAATTGTGTTTTAAAAATTAATGATGACAAGTGGTCATTGGTAATACGAACCTAAGAAGATACCAACTAAAAAAAATGGTAATGAATTTTGTTATTTTAATGACGTATGCCAACCAGCGCTGTAAGGCTTTACTTGTAAGAAGTCGATGAGGTAGACCCCAGTGATTATGAGATACCTCGCAATCAATCCTTAGCGGATATGTTAAAAAACTAATTTTTACTTTATCCTAAATTTTAATTTGACGCAAAATAAATTCTAAAACAAGTTTGTAAAAGGTGAAAATTCCTTTTTATTTATGTTACATTGGGAAAAACGCTGCATTTCCATGATGTGTTAAGTTTTTTAATACTTACTGCCGCTCAGAGTCGTTATAATGACCATTCAAGCAAAAAATTCTCTAAGAGAGAATTTTTAATTTGAGTTTAGAGAATTTGCTTAAATAGTCATTAATAATTCTGATTAGGGGTGGTTAGATGCATAGTTGTTTGTTTTCTTAATTATTACAACTAAGAGCCCAATTCAGTAGCAGGCCCCTTTCCTGGCCTGAAATCTGTTTTTGAATATTCATATCAGTCATCAACTTTTTATAATGTTTTTATATCCTTCCACTAACAGGACGCTAAAGATAACGAAATAGGATCTGATAAAAAAATTATCTGTCAGTAGATAGTCTTAGTATAGTGATAGTAGGTGTGTCAAGTAATGATTCATTACAATTTCTATGCACACATCATGCTTTCATGCACATACCTAACTATAATACTACTACTACATAACTAATATAGAGAGTTTTTTGTTCCATTCTACGGAACTTCAAAAATTATAAGAAGTTATGCTAGTATATATAGCGCTATATCCTAAACTAGCATACTAAAGTGGGCGTAGCTGCCGGCAACAGCTATCATTTTTCATATATTTTTAGGAGGAACATACATTTCTATGCCAATTTCTTTCAACAACTGGACAATATACTTTCCCACGGTAAAGTATAAATATACGTCAGAATACAGACTTTATTACCAGTCAATAAGAGTCATTCTCATCAGTAATTTGAAAATTTCTCGTCACGGCAAAGTCCAAATCGAGTGCGATAATTTGTTTACTTGCTGAATCATTGGGTTTGAGTGGACTTTGTACCAATATATTTTTTTTCTACTATAACTATCATGCGATGTTGTTGTTGCATAAACGTCTTTGTGTGTTGCAAAATATATGCAACATATTTGATCTTCTCGTAATATGTGCTAATGTCGTATTCAAATTGAGGTAGATCTTACATACTACTTCATCATCATAATCATTTCGGCAACAAGACGTCCTACTACTTTTATTTCTTCCCACCTTATACTTACTAGAGTTGTGTTTTTGAAACGCTCTCATTTATTTCAACTTCTTAATAAAAACCTAACTATGATTTAAAAACTTCTTTGGAATTTTCCTAATCAACGTACTATCTGTGTCTTGAATTGTGGACAATGAGGTCAAAGTCCACTTCAACTATATCCAAAAGAGGTTAGAGATTTCACACACACACACACACACGATTTCGTGTAAACACATGAGTAAGTGACCTTTCGCTTTTATAAATATACTCTTATCATAGATTATATATGACCGAACAGATTGGACTTTGTTCGACTGCCTCCCAATGACTAATAATTTCAAATAACTTCTCATTATAACATATTAATTAATTTATTTAATAATTCTTGGAACAGGACTGCATAACATAAGAAAAAGATTCTCGCAAAATATTATTCCTGTAATGGACTTTGATCGTGGTCCAAAGTCCATTGATGGCCACGTAACTCTTGGACTTAATAAATTAAACAGGACTGAGTATTCTGCACATTTGTATAGAGGCAAGGCCGAGCCAAGCTAGATAAAAATAGTGGAGGTTCCTGTCTCTAGCAAATACAAGCTGTATCACGCTGGTACTTGTGCCAAATAGGGTGACCACGCTCCTCTGGAAAAAAGGGGATGGATGGTACATACTTTATGCAGATTTTTTTTCAAATACAATCATTATTTATTTGAATCCTTATTTATCTTACTCATTCATGTGATAAAACTAGATGATATTTCTCATATATTATTAGTGCGGAAAAACTATTGAAGCAATTATGAAATCATGGATTTATACAGTGATAAACTAGGTGGTACTTATGTGTAAAGTGTAAAATTATGTGGATTTTATTTGTTACTTGAGTTACATTTAGGCACTGCACATTAAACCATTATTATGCGCTTCTACTGAACACTTTTTTAACTCTTACAACTAGATACTTTCTTTATAATTTAAATATTTGTTTGTGACAAAAAAACCATAAGGCCGGTATGGGGCATTATTGTGTATATGAAATAGTCTCGCTCTCTATCTCATTCTAACATACGGATATCCTATATATTTCTATGTAACCTAATTTACTTACTCTTACATCACTAGCGACGCTAATTTTTCAATTTATTTTGCGATAACTAAAATACTAATTGGTGATCGTCATCAGGTGACAGACGATCAAAGTCCAGTCTTCGGAAACCCTAACAATGCTTGGCTTGCCTGTGGTCAGGAATATCGCTTATCAGAAATTAAAAAAGCATGCTAAATGATAGTTTAGTTTGATAGTTTAGTTTATCGAAAATTTTTAAAATTTTATCAAGATTTCGTAATTTCAAATTATACTGATTTTCCTGCCATTACGACTTATAATTGTGCAAGTATCCCATATTATTTTAATTTACCTACGCATCATATACGTGATACATAAATATAAATGCCTTATTTTTTCTTTCTTATCGTCTACCAAATTAGGATTCTTGATAATGATATGCAAACCTCGAATGACGCACGCAGACAAAAAGCATACCTAAACATTTTGAAATATAATTTATAAATATATCTGACCATTCATTCTTTCATGAGAAAAATAATGTTAAAGCTTTAAATTAAACTATTTTAATATGGTTAAGAAGTTAGTGTAATAGTTTAATTTAACGTAGAACATTCGCGATGGAACACATGGAACTGTAGAAAATGTTCTTGGCTCGGCCAAGAAAAACCTCTCCCAGAGAAGATACGTTAAACGTTCGTGTTGCTAAAAAAGACCCAATTAACGGCTCCAACCAGATTAAAAATGAAGTTTTTTGCCTGATGACCGAGAAACGTCTCGTCAAAACTGATACGCTGAAGATTAGTATAAGCTAAATAGTTTGGAAGAACCTCTCGAAAGGTACCGCTTCTTACCAAGCAACATCGAGAGAAGCAATTATTGTTCGCTAAAAAATATGTTAATTGGACTGTACGAAAATGGAAAAAAATGTTATTTTCAGATGAAACAAGAATAAATATGGTAAATTCCGATGGAAAGCGCTATGTTAGACGTCCTGTAAACAATGCTTTTAATTATAAATACACAAGGAGTATAGTCAAGCACGGTGGCGGTAACATTAAAGTTTGGGGGTATTTTATCGGATGTGGAGTTGGACCCGTTCGGAAGGTACAATAAATCAATGGCAATACAAAAATATCTTAGAGCTTAGAGCACACAATGATTCCCTACTCTGACGATCATTTGCCTGTCACCTGGATCTTTCAGCATGACAACGATTCTAAATACACGGCCAATAGCGTCAAATGTTTCCTTAGCGAACAGCGTATAACCGTTTTAGACTGGCCAGCAAATAGTCCGGATTTAAACCCGATAGAAAATCTCTGGTATATTGTTAAAAAGAAAGTCTCAAACAAACGTAACACCAGTCAAAACGAACTATATGAAGCATTTGTTGAAGCATGGAGTTCAATTCCCCTAGAAAAATGTATGAAATTGATTGAATCTGTGGCTACACCATTACCTTTATACTTACCTAATTACCTTACCTTAGAGTACAAATCAAGATACCTTACCATCACATGCAGAAAATACCTTGATAGAACAACCTTTAGAAACAGTTACAAGTACCAGCTCTAAGAAGAACTCTTTTAAGGATAGCAAGTACCAGCTCTAAGAAGAACTCTTTTAAGGATACCAAGAAAGAAAACACAACACACACATCATGCAAGCATTTTATTTATGGCGACGCATTGTCAAAGAAACGGCGAGTTGTCATAGAAACAAGATTGGTTGAACATGCACGTGCTGTACGGAGCTTATCACACGTCGTTGTCAAGAAACAAGAATAGCACAGCACACGACTCTTCACTTCAAGCAGCACATCACATCGGTCTTCACTCTTCATCAGTTCGTGGATGAACACTTCACAACACGTGGAAACTCGCCGCTCGCCGCAAGCTGTGCGCACGTCCGCACCGTTCCGAGCGCCGCCGTCGAAAAGGACTGCGAGATTGCGCGAGCTAGTTTTATTGGAACGGCCAAGCACGTCACGCGGTATCCAGTTCGTCCCGCGCTCCCCGCGCGCACCATCGTCAAAATGCGCCACCAAATATGGACGTAAACTGGAATACTCACTTATGATTGGTTATCATATTGCAAGGAAAATTCACACTTGTAATGTTTGCATGTAAATAATTTTGTATAAATACGTGTCAATTTTGTAAATAAAGCATTCCATTCCTTCTGAACAATTGGAGTATTATTCAAGTATCTCTCTCGCCAAAAATCAATGCCACGTCGTTGCAGATTAAATATTTATGGTAGGCTGTGAATAGTAGCTATTTCGTAAATACTCATAACAATACTAATAGGTACTTAAAAATATTGTTTTTTATACTTTTTTGTTGTTGTTTCTAATTAGTTGACCATTATTGTGCATACCTTAAAACTGGTTTGTCCGTAATGTAACATTGAAACTGCACTTGTGGAGTGGGATTTATATTGTTTTTCTAATAAATGATAAATCGTTGAACATATTTTTGTCCTATTTGTTGTTTAATTTCAAAATAAAAACGATTGCGGTGAAGTGTCTTACATTATGTCAAGGACCGTTGGTAGTGTTTCTAATTAAATACGACCACCACTGTATGTGTATGTAGTAATCACCAGAAACAACCGTTCGAAATATGTCGCATTAAACAAGCCCCATTTGCTTGCAAATAAAATCACGCAAAATTTCTACTTATTGGAAACATTATAGTTCAACTTTCGACAAGACAGTTTGGGTTCTCTTCTTCTCAAGTCCAAGTTTGCTCCATGTTCAAGCCTTATGCTTGAACATGGAGCAAACTGCTCCGTGGTCTTGAAGCCGAGGAAAGTTCTTCCTTCTGTCGCAGTTGATCATAACGCTATCGCCTCCGCCACTTTAAGACGTTTTATATGGTTTGATTCCAAAAATAGAGTATTTACTGGGCGGAATAGAGCTATTGAGTAGCTCTACTCAACCAGTTTTCCCTGAGCCTATACATTATACTTCGAGTCAAGGTCTAGGTCACGGAGACGTCACGGCCACCATACATTAATTATGAGCAAGTTATCTGTACGCGACTGACGTCATTCCGTCACCTCTCGACATCACACCGTCAAATTACTGGAAACCTGTGATTTTTCGAGTTGTTATGTGAAAAGAATTTGGCGGTTTACTGATAAAAGTTTGACGCTCGGATTACATGCGGTGCATGCAACTATGAATAAAACACATCGACATAAAACATTATTAAGGTCGATGCACCATTAAATATCATTGCTTCTTGGTGCAGTGATTTCTACCAAAAGGGTAAATGTCTAGTTTTTCCATTGTCTAATCTGTCCCCTAATGCAGTTCAGGATGACTGTAATTATATATTTTAAATCATCCTGATATGGTTCATAGGTTGAACGTTAAAACTGTCATATTATGCGTTTACATTTGTGCAGATGGATATAAATACAATAAATATATCAGTATAAAATACACAGACAGGGTTCATAAACAGTTATTTATAAATAATGTATATTTGTAGCAAACTCTTAGTTTTTCCGCTGGCGGCTGTGAATTAGGCCGATTAGTGTTTACCAAAAAAGAACATTATCACGTAACATTCAGCTTGATTATTATCATCATAAAAGTTTTTATATTGCCTTGCGGTGTAGCATATATTAAAACCAAAACCGCTGATTCTTATTCAGTATTCAAAACTTCCAAAATTCTCGGTCCGCACTAACGCCACCACCTTTTATACGTCCTGTGAAATAATAACGAAATTTATGAAATGATTTCTTGTTATTTACTTTGTTAAACAATTTATTATAAAGAAATCCATAACGACGTCTTAGTTTATTTTTACCCAGGGGGTCAATTCCGCTAATAAACTTTAAAAGACCATGCAACTGATATTCAATTACCTATGACTCAATTACCATTCATTTTTGATACGCTCAATATTGGTATTCTGCTAACACAATTTTGAATCTCAATTTAATTGCAACTAAAACACAATTGAATGGTAATCTTATATACAAAAATCAATTGTTGTTAGTCTCGCTAAAACTCGAGAACGGCTGGACTGATTTGGCTATTTAAGGTTTAAAAGGTGAATATATTCGGAGGCGGACCGAAGTTTGCCGGGTCAGCTAGATAACAGAGTACCGATTTTTGAAAGTATTGATGATTTTTTAATTAGTAAAATTTTCCAGTTGCAGTTCAATTGCATGCTAATGGAATACTAGTACTAGTACCTAACAGAATACCAGAAACGTCAAAAGTTGTAATTGCGATCCAATTACGATTCAATTGTGCACTATGTAAAATAAGAGAATTGACGCCCAGATATATTGCTCCAATATTTGCTACACAATATTTTGCTCCTTTGCCCCCTTGATACAAGCCTGACCTATGTGAATGATTAGCAATTTGTTTACGGACACAATTTGTTTTTTATTTGTTTACTCGCTATTTTGCTCAAGTAAATTTCTCGGGAACATTTTTTTTCCGGGATGAGAAATGACCTACGTCCTCAGCAAAGTTTTTTAAATTTCGAGAGTTTCAGTAGATAAGCCAGATTATTTAAAAAAATAAATAAACTCACATTCGCATATTATTGGTTACCATTATTATTATTTTTCTGTTCATTTAATTTCTGCAGAATCACTTGCAACTTTTTCAGGTCAGAATCAAAGATCAATCACAGTGTGTAGCACTATAATTAGACTGTACTATAATTTGTATATTCCATGATAATCAGAGAAACATGTCGGTTGAGGATTTTCCTTGTTTTTCTTTTAAATGGAGAGCACATTAGTTATTATGTTGGGATGTATCCTTTTGAGTAGATTTTTTTTTATTTATTACAAAAACTAGCTGTTTTTCGCAGCACCGCCTGCGTCAAAAAGTAGCCTATGTTTGACCCCGGGTCTTCAACTATATTCATACCAAATTTCATTAAAATCCGTTCAGCGGTTTGGCCGTGAAAGCGTAACAGACACACAGACAGACAGACAGATAGACTTTCGCATTTATAATATTAGTATGGAAGTATGGATTATACAGCTTCTCATTTACAAATTCTCTGGCGCCTAAAACCATTTAATGACTTGAATAGACTCTGCACATTCGCAGTCTCAATCTAAAAACCCGTGCTAAAAACACACGTTTCAAAATTATATTTCCTGAAACTAATTATCTAATATATCATAGATTAATAATTGGTCTCGCGCAGCGGAGACCAATTATTAATCTAAGTAATATATATTAATTACTTTATTTTAGAATGACATTTTCTTTATGATGAATTTTTTTAGAAAACTGTATGGAACTTGTTGTGGAAAATGTTCCGGTTAAAATATCTGATTAATAATAAAGATGTTATTCCAAAAAAAAGTTATTATTAGATAATTAGTTGCAGGAAATATATTTTTAATGCCAATGAAAAAAAGAATTCATAGATAAAGTCATAGTAACGTTTGCCTTGAAATTACTGTTAATTATTTGAGCATATATTTGTTTTAAATATTTTTATTTCCTGCTTGTCAAAATTGTGACTTTGAATGAAAATCATGCGTGTGGCGATAGATAGAGGTACCTTTAAGTTTGTAAACGAATAATTTTTTTGTTCACAACTACAACAATTCGCTATGCAATTCAGGCAAGGTAAATAGGCGTTTTTTTTTTTTTTTATTTAAATAAAATTATGGATAATTCTCCATAATATACTTAGTAAAGAATTATAATTATCATAATAAGTATAATCAAACTTAGCGTACAGACCACAATCTAATCTCATTTACATTGCTGTAAATGTTCTTCACAACAAGTCTTTTTGCGACTTTATATATCTACAACCAAAAATAAACTTTGTGATGTCATAGTTTTATTATTACTTAGATTATTTATATCTTCGATTCGATGGCTATTACCACTCGTTTACACCTATTTTTCTTTACCTTTTATTTTATGGTTTATGTTTGTTACCGCCCGTCTTACTACAAAAAAGTTAGACAACAGTTCAACATGTTAAAAAAAAAACTGCTACTATTAAAATACGTTTTTTTAAAGACTAAAGTTAAACAGAGTATAGACATGGTATTAAGCTTTGTTACACAAGATTAAGAGTACTTTAGGTTATAGATACAAGAAAAATACAATATCATTTTTTTTAGACACGTCTTAAATAGTTGTCTAACTTTTTGTAGTAAGACGGCGCGTCTTCAACTTATATTTAAAATTTAGGAATTACATTGTACATAAGAAATTTAATTGTATATCCTATCCAAATTTTATGAAAATCGGTCCAACGGCTTAGACGTGAAAGCGTCAGAGTCAGACAGACATTTATAATATTGGTAAAGATATGGACTTAATCATCATCCTAGCTGTATTCCTAGATGCGTCGTCAGCTTACGCTTCGGAGCCTAGGGTACCCTGTAAGTCATGGTCCTAGATTTGACGGCACTGATATTACAATGGAGCGACTGCCGTCTGACCTCCGTAACCCCTTTTAAAGGGAAACCAGACCAACAGGAACATGACCGGAGAGACTTAATAATGGACAATAACGAACTAAACGCTAAAGCAAACTAATTTAGTCAACGAGTGAATGAAAGAAAACACAAGTCCAATATTCAATAATTCCAATACACTCCCTCCATCTCTTTGACTTTTTTCTAGACAAAAAATGTTCTGTACGCATCCAAGATCTGCAACAATAATAATTACTACATACGATTAGTTTTACGCAAATATAGTCAAAGTTACGTCAAGCTAAAAGTGCCATGTCATGCTACAGCATTCATCTTAACGAGTTTGGAAACCGGTTCACGCGGGATTTTCCTCATTCGACGAAACCTTACGAGAATATTAAAATCTTAATGCAATATTTTCTATGTACTTCAAAGGATTTTGATCTCGCTTCTGTTTTATTTATTCAAGAGACATATAGGTAAAATACATAGCAACCTAAGAGTTTTAAACTTAACAAAATAACATCAAAAGTTGATTTATTACACAACTGTGTCTCTACTATAAGAACGCTTGCGACGGCTTTAAGATTTTGAATTTCTTAGTTACCAGGGGCGTTGTTCCGATTTGCAATACAAATTTATTAACGCTGTCGCTAGTGTCTACTGGTTGAGGCACTGATGTAGGATCTGAGTGAGAAGTTTGAAAATAATCTGTGTGTAGTGGGTACATTTTGTTCTATTATGCATGCACTTTTGACGCTTCTAAATGTATATTCGCTTTAACTTAGGATTAGTATGGAAAAATATCCATGAAGTTATAATATATAAGTATATAGCCAGGGTATACCATATGGCATATATATAATATTTTCATAATTTGAAAATGCATATATTTTGGGCACGCGATTCCAAATTGCGCAAATGTATGTATTTCAATTTGAATAAATATTCGTTTCTTGGGATAAAATAAATGAACAACACAACATTGTCATTATTGACAAACCTTGCCTGGAAACTTATAAGTATATTGAAAATAACTTATGGCAAATAGTTATTTATCCTTCCTAAAAAAATATTAAATAAAAATAAAATATTCTTACAATTCATTTTAGATGTACTAAAATGTAAAGATTAAAATTAAAAACGGAAATCGAATGTCAGTCATTATACAAACACATGCCATAGAAATTAAAATAAAAAATTAAATTATGATACCTACAGCTCTTGTATGGACAACTATATCATAAAATAACTTTTTTCCATTAAAGTACAGCTTGGGCTGGACCAAGGAGGTTGTGATATTGTTTTTCTACAACGCGACCTTCTTAGTCCTTTATAATCTGTGGACGCGGCCAACACGCGTGCGCGATTATGATCAGCGATGGATGCCATTTTCATTTGTTTCTGTTTTTAAAAAATGCCTGAAAACGTAGCTTTAATGAAGAAAATTTTACACCGTTTTTTATGTTTTATCTAATTGTATGAGATTAGATAAATAAGTGTATGAAACTGCACATAACTAAAAAACTCGCCCACGGCTTGATTTTTTTAACTTACACACGTATTGTAAGAACCCTTATTATGCAACAGTTTCATAATATTAGATTACGATACAAGGGTGCGAAGTTGGTCATTAATTACGAGGCATACATATAAGCATGAGCGGAAGGCCTGTAGTAGCCGAGTATATGACCAATTTCGCTCACGAGTTGTCATACGACGATTTTCAATATATTTGCGAGGAAAAACAGAGATATATTATTAACTTTTTATTATTTACACAATACATAAAAGTTCTCAAGCGATATCAAAACTTATCTTCACATTAAGTTTAGTTGGTACACTTTGAACACATTTCACATTTAGAAACACCATTAGAGTAAAATTGTGTTTGTTAATGCATTGCTAGGTATCTCCAAATACATATATAAGTAGTTCTTGATTCTGTTTTAAAGCTTCGTCCTTATTTCTTCCTTTGTAGATTTAAGTAGATATAGTCAGCCTACTTAGTTATCAACGTTCGATTTTCACCTCGATTAGTATTACTGGCTGAGTTAAATTTCCCTAAATTATATCGACATTTGTTATTAATAGTAAATTAAATACAAAAACAAACAAAGGTTTAAAAATGGCGCCACTGATACAAACAGAGCAGACCCTGATAGATTTTTTTTTATGGGTTTTACTAATTACAATGAAATAAAAGACACTTTATGAGAAAATGTGTTAAAAACTACTATTAAACTTCACGAAATTCCAAAGCTGGGGAAATGTTTATCCAAAAGTTTTCTATAGGTACATATAAAAAACTGAAATTGTTACATTACATATCCTTTTAGTTTGCTTATAAAGTGGTATGTGTGATATAGGCCTACGTGTAGGTTCATGATAGTAAATAAACTTTAGTTTTCATTGTGATATGAGATATGACAAATCACAATATTTTTTTCATCGGTTGTTATCGATAGATAGCAGTCGTGTGGCTGTGTCAGATGCCTTATGGCAGCCTGAAAAATTCTGACAGTGTTGGCCAATAACACACCTCCATGATAAAAGTGGTCACAACCGAGCCTCGCCTTTCCGAACCTACGTTAAATGTTACGCTACCTTCTTGTAAAATTCTTAATCCATAGAAAGCATTTATTCTACGGATAAACATGTTTGTTCACTAAAAATTTTAAATCTATCTGTTCTCGTGACCGGCAGACTGGCTGTGCAGGCTTAATACTCGTAATAGGATCCTTTCTTTACCGAACCCAATTTGATGAAAATTAATATTAAATTTATTAGAACGGTATAAAGCAATCTTTTGCATTTGTTGTCGTGTCATAATCATAAGCTTTATTGGTAACAACATTATTCGGCATTTAGTAGTTTAGTCAGTCATTATAAAAGAAATATGCAATTTATGTAAGCTATAGTATAATATAATTTATTATCTATTCTGTGACGCTGCTGTTCCCAGAATAACAAAGGCGACTATTCCCCAATATTTCTTGACATTCTATTCTTTAGATAAGCGAGAATCCATGTATTCAATCAGTTACATATTTCTTCTTAGGAAGATTGAATATAATTTTTATTAATTAATCATTTATTTTTGTACTGATCATATATTTTTCAATTAAAAAAAACATTTTGGTCATTTATTATCTGCTAGAAATTCAGTTTCCTTTTTTTGGGTTATTTCAAAAATTTCTACTTCTTTGTGAAGTTGTTTCTTTTGAAGTTCCTTTATCTTAAAATCCAGTAAGTACTTCACTAAATTGTAGAATCTTGAGATGATATAAATCTTCAGTAGTAAGATGTGCTTAGACTATTATGATATTACAGCTTAAATGGTTTTGATTTAAAATGTTATCCGAATAACAGTTACAACTGGACTAGAACAGGGGTGGCAGACGACTAGATACCGACGACCCGGCCTGCCCTCGAACGATATCACCTACCTTATCGTCGCATATATATGTTATGAGATGTAATTAATATGTGCGTACTGCACTGGAATGCCACTTATTATGACGCCGAATTTGATTAATATTGGTTACTGTTTGTTATAGTCACTAAAATGCTACTAGGTACATCAAAACCGTAACATGACTTTGTATGGTAGAAAAATATAATACTATTTTATTTACTGGAATTACATCCTCAGCAATTTCTAGAATGTTAGGAAAGTGTCTAGTTCCGAGCAAGATGGCATGTTTTTGTAAATTTTGGATATTACCAGAATCTACTAATTTACTCCAACCTTCATACAATACACTGTAATACCTAGATTAAATGAAGGCAAGTTTCTACTTATACTTGAATAGCATATCATATATCATGATTATGTACTGTAGTGACTGTAGTATCCAGTAGCTCGACGCGATTCACAACAACTCCGATAACAGAGGCGTTACGATAGAAACAAAGGGACAAAGCGAGTGCGTTTGACAACCAATTACTCACCCGTCAACTTTTGTTTACATATTGTTTTCTCGGTTTATGGTAAAAGCGGTCAGCTGTATGAGTCGCCGGCGCAACACTTCCGTCGCTTGCTTCCGATAAGCGTGAGTCAGAACTGCAACAATATCTTGCTGCAGAACATATGGCTGCAGTCCCATCGATGAGCCGATCTAGCATTTGTCGGGTCATTCATACCACCTAATCGCGCACTCAGCGGATTGTCATTGAAGCGGATGTTGTTTAGACATTGTGGTCAACATTCTAGCGCAGTTGAAATCACAGCACACTCGGGGAAGGTCGCTACACACGAAGCCGTGCGCTTCTCGCGTCATCCTTACCCAGAGTGATTTTAAACAAATATCGTTACCAAAAGTGATAAAAACAAAACATTATCCGGAAACTATGTCATCGGTACTCGTTACCGGTTAAATATTTACTGTGATTCTAAGACGCCAGAGACGCAGTAATCGAGTGATAAGAAGTGTTGTGTTGTGACATTTATTTTGGAAGAATCGAATCACCTGTCGGTTATCTGCGGCGATATCAACAAATCGTGCCGCGTGGTTCAGTAGTCTATAAGCGGTGGTTGCATATCATCGCGTGTCGGTTGGAAAATGCCGGTGTGTGGCTACGAAAAAATGTCCACTCAGGAGTTGTGTCTAATGGGGTACGCGGGGGCGCCGGAGTACATGATGAACACTCAGCCCCACGTGTGGGACAAGCCAGCGGAGGCCGCGTACCCCTCGTATGTCCACAGGAGTCACCAGGAGACGAACTCGGAAGTCAACATAACATACAACACAGAAGGTACGTTTTGTTGACCATTTTAATGACGATGGTATCATACGTTTCGATATTCTAGTCCACTTTCACTTACTTGCCATCTTTTTTGTCGATTTTATTTCGTAATATTTTAATAAGGTAAATGAAGTCATCATTATTTTCTATCCAACTGATTATATCGCGCCTATCAACAGCAATGTTGATAACTGTATTTCGAATTATCTTTTTTCGGTAAACATTCTTAACTTTTTAACGTTTACCTATACCTACTGATAAAATAAATCTACACATAGAAGCGTGTCATCACACTTTAAAAATTTCTTTTTACTTGCTTTCATGTAAAAGCCTGAGTATTATAAACCAAACACTTTCTAAATATCAAATTATAAATCCGCACTGTTTTAGGTCAAAAAACTATACTTGATAAAACGGTTTCAAACTTGGTCTCCGCGGCGCTACCAGTTACCAGTACCATGCAGTTTCCAGAATGCGGCTACTTATTAGGAAAGTGTGTGTAAAACAATGGGCAAAGATGCTAGTGTGCGTCGATTATGGTGTTGCCAGCTACTTGACTGGTGCCCGACCAATGGGAAAATTATTAATTTACTAATATTATTATTTTAATTATTAATTTTTAGGTCTTGTTACGAAATATAAAATGTAGCTCAGAAAACCCTTAAAAATTATATTTAAATAAAACTGGCTTTTGTACGATTTTTTATTTTTCTCCATTTGGACCTCCTAAACAAATTTAAAATTATCTCATAGGTTTTCTGTAATTTATGCATCGAATTTCTGGAATCGATAGTTTCGGAGCTAAGGCAGGGGAAATGGTTAATTTTTGTCGACTTTATTTAATAATTCTAATATAGAATCCTAAAATTGCAACAAGAACTTTCAATTGATTTATTAATACACAGTACAGTATGTTAAACGTTACTTTTAATATTTTATTAAGCTTGGAGCTAATTAAAAACCGACCCCTTTTTAGTTGTGACCCAGGTTTAAATACAAATAAATAAATAGACAAACACATACATACATATTATCACGGCCTTTTTCCATACGGTAGTGTTGCCGGAAAATCGATTACACATCGAATAATAATCGATTCTTTAATAGTTGAAAATATAATCTGAGGTATCGATAGTGACCATGTATCGATAGTATCGGTATTGATACAATCGATAATATATTTCTGTAAGTAAAATATTTTTTTCTGTGCTAGTTGAATGACGATGATTTGTGTAATGCCTGATGTACTCTCCCGCCGCCGGGTTCCGGTATATCTGTATAGTACCGGTACCTTAAAAATCGCCAAAAATCAATAAGATAAGATAATTTATTTATTTGCAAGAATACAGTGCATACATAGATATTTAGTTAATTATAATTTCGTGTATTCCACTCTCAGGTGAGTATGCAAAAAATGAAATAATAAAAACAGAAAAAAATTTAAATATGTCCCATTATGTCAGTAAGATTTATACAATAAAATTATTAAAAAAATGTCAAATACTAAAGATAGATACAAAATGTCAAGATTATTTTAATTATGTACAATTATCGTTCATATATTCATCAACACTATAATAACATTTAGCCATTAGAAATTCGAACAAATTTCTCCCAAATACATCTAATTCTAATTCTTTATATGCTGAGGGTATATGGTTGTTACAGATTACATTACATCGATACTATCCGATACATAACCATCGATAAAAACGATTACCTATGTCGATTAAATCGATATAATCGATCATCGACCGATTTCAACCATCGATTAATTGTCAAAAATCGATAGTATTGATTATGTCAATACTATAGATTATATATAAAAAAACAAAATCGATCAATCTATAATCGATTATCCGGCAACATTACCCTACGGGGTATCAACTACCTAAAGGCCACATTTAGAATGTTGGTGAGCGTAGGGGTGAAAAATGAAATAAAAATAGTGATAGGTTGCTAGTTGCATCGCCTCCTGATAGTTATGGTTTCTTCGTTTTTCGCCCACTCCCTCGGTCGGCTTGTATGGTCTGCGCGGCAAGAGAAGCAGCTAGTACATTCCACGTTTTTACTTTTCTCCAAGACCAGCATTGAAGAAATAAGATGCCACCGACAGACAGACAAAATTAAAGTCAAACTTCCTCTTTTGTGGTCGGGAGTTCAAAAACAAAATATTCAAATAATAAAAATCTAAACCTCGGGGAATCTGGGATTTTTTAATACACCGGCAACATTGAGCACTGAGCGGTTTTCATTATTATTAATGTCCATATTTCGAAATTATACAATACTAGCTGTTTTCCGCAGCTCGGCCTGCGTCGTAGCCTATGTTTGACCCCGGGTCTTCAACTATATTCATACCAAATTTCATCAAAATCCTTTCTGCGGTTTGGCCGTGAAAGCGTAACAGACAGACAGACAGACTTTGGCATTTATAATATTAGTATGGATTTGCTGATGGTACGTAATACCACTATCTTTCTTATTTCTTTTAGTATTATTCTTCTACACAGTTTGACTACACAACTTTTTTACTTCTGCTTTAACATTAAATTTTAAATCTCACTCATCGGTTGCGGCGTGACTGACGCGAGTACGCAGAATGCGGCGTAGTTTTAGTTGCCGCATTTTTCTAGTAGGCCGACGGTATCTAGAAGAGCGCGCGAGACCAATTAATAATCTAAGTGCTGATCATAGCACTGTTATTCGATAAGACTACGGCGATTATCATTGTTTATTTTACAGTCAGCCTATGCCAAGTGTGTTAGCGGAGTACCCCAAGGGACAGTACTTGAGCCTCTATTTTTCGTGTTATGAAATGTTACATAACTATTATTTATTCTTCAAATAAATGATTGATTAGTATTTATTTAAGTGCATATTAATAAATAAATTAGATCATTGTTTGTTTATTTGTTTATAATATTCACATCTAGCACAGTGTCTTCTAGCTAAGATAGTTATTTAAATTAACGAAATACAAATATTTTATTAACACACAAACAGGATACGTTAGGTTAATCGTACAGAAGTAGTAACTTTAATACTAAATGAGTGGGCAAGCTTTTCTTAGCCAATGTTGTTTTGATTCGCAATTTTATTGATTTTGGTCTGATTTCAATTTGCTACAACAAATAAATGAAATGATGAAGCCGTTTCCATAGATACATCTTGTTTTCATCTTGATAAAAGGTAATATGATTGTTGACTTTCGTTGAAGAGCCTTTTTTTTATTTGTATTAAACTTACTATGGGACTACTACTAATTTTATAATTACTCATAGTAGTGTGACGTTGCTGAATGCAAATAAAACCAAAAAAATACTTGCAGTTCTACCTGATACAATATAACGTCAAAAATTAATAATTCCTCTTCCTGTGTTATGCTTTAAGGAACTGTAATAAAAATGTTGTTTCTCTTTCAGTGATCTATCACTATCAAATCATAGATCAAAAAACTTGCCTAAAACGAAATATAAAGAAGGTTTACCGTCTTATTCTCACATTAAATTACTTACAAGTGTCGATATGTAGTGGCCAGGTCGTTGAATTGATAATTTCATGATGTGGCCAAAACAGATCAATAAGCTTGATATTATCAGCTGATGCACGACTACATCATGATCTGCCAAGAACCATATCGTAAAATTGTTACATTCCATTATGGCGGCGGGCAATCAACTGTGAAAAATCGAAGAATATTTATGTGAAAATAGAAGTTAAAGGCTAAATTGATTATCGTGAAACACACACAATATACTAAACTTAAAACGAAAATTTCAGAATTTAATATTTACGTTTTGAGCATAAAAAATACGAATTATTATTGAAATGATATGGTCGTTTCTGTTTTGGCTATATCATGAAATGGTCGCATTTCATGATGTGGTCGACCATATGAAATGATTAATTCTACAATTTAGCCACGACAAATACACTGTGTATCTAATATCAAAACAGTAACATTAGCTCCTCACTTGTTCCAGACAGTGACATCCAATTGGAGACGAGTAGCAGCGAGGCGAGTGCCGCCAGCTCCACGGCCCTCTCACAGCACTGTGCCATCTGTGGTGACCGCGCCACGGGCAAGCACTATGGAGCTTCATCGTGCGATGGATGCAAAGGATTCTTCAGAAGGAGCGTCAGAAAGAATCATCTATACACATGCAGGTAATTTGACTGCTCAAGTTGGTCCCAAAAAATACACTCTTCATATCAACAATCCTCTCACAACACTGTGCCATTTATGGTGACCATGCCAGAGGCAAGCACTATGGGGCTTCATCTTGCGATGGATGCATAGGATTCTTCAGAAGAAGCGTTAGAAAGGATCATGTATACACATGCAGGCAATGTGATTGCTTAAGATGGCGAATTGAATAGAAGAATTGATTTTGGTTGTAAGAATACCGATTTTTCTCATCAATGACTGAAGTGAACTGAATGATATTTATTGTCAGGATTCATCATCTCTTTGATTTTATTTGGTCAATTGCAAAACATGATTGGACAATTTTTGTTACACAATATTATTAATCAAAAAGAACTGTATAAAATTAGAGATTCCAGTTTTACCGATATTGAGGAGCAATTTAAGATTCCAAAATTTCTACATATATATTCATTGAACCTGACACTTTAATTTGTACATAGGTTGTATAAAATAAATTTGTAGTTTTTGAATTACACGATTTTAACCATTTTGTGACATACGACTTTTTCGTTTGTGCGGATTTTTTATGAGAAATCGGCCCCGCTCTGCCCGCGCAGTCCGCTCAAGACTGTTCGTGCGGGGTGCAGACTGAGGGGAACGCTGGATTCTAGATTTTTAGTTTAACGCGGCGTCGCCTTAAGCTGGTTTCAAAAATTACTTCATATCAACAATCCTCTCATAACACTGCGATGTTCTTCAGGAGCGTCAGAAAAAATCGACTATACACATGCAGGTAATTTAATCGCTCAGACAGTACGACTACTCAGACTATTCTCTTTCATCAAGAATGTTACACTGTTCTCGTTTCAATAGTCAGTCACACTAAATAGAAGAAGATGATTAGTCATCACTAGCTTCCTTAACTTAGGGAGATTCCTCATAGGAGGTGAGTAATGAACTGTTAAATATAAGGTTGATCGAGAGGTACCTTGAGGCGTCTTTGAAATGAAATAATGTGAACATAAATAGATTTTTTGCCACTTTTGGCCTAGGTATCCATTACTTTATTTTATTTTTTACTCTATTCTTTTGTAATTTTTAATTTGTGTTTAGAATTGTCATCATTGTAAAGTTCCTCATTGGAGTTTGCAAGTCAAGCAACCAACTAGGAATATCGTTTTTAAGGAAAGTTCGAGGACTTCCTTGAGGCGCCTTCCAATGAGTTTGAGAGAAGGTCGTACTTAAGGTTATGTTTAAGAATACGAGTGTTCTGCTTCTGACTGCTGCAAAGAATATTTAGTAGAAGAAACGTCAGAAATAATCACATAAACCGTCACGTAATCACCGACTTAAATCGAATTTCATTCAGGATATGGCTGGATGGCACTCTCTCACGATAATTACAATTCTGACTAAAAAGGATACAAATCAAAGATAACACTATCTGTAGCCTGCCTCTGCCCCCGGCAATCACTGCACGATGTTTTTTTTTTGAACAATATATCAATTAAATTAAACTATTTTAATACGGTTTTATCGCGTTTATTACTTATTTATTTACACCTGACGTTTCAAACACTTTACAGCGTTCATGGTCGCAGGCAGAAAATAGTTTAATTTAATGAATAACAATCGCGAAAACATAAGAAAATATATAAATTACAGGAAATATAATAAACAGAATTTTTCAACATAAGAAACCAGTTAGAGTTGATTTTGTAAGTTGATAAAAATATTAGGTTGCATATTCTGTATTCAAGATTTGTCTAAATACATTCTCTCCCATGAAAGAAACGATTCTCAGGCACGTGGAATTCTCAGGCTCCGGGGCCTCCTACGACTGCAAGAGTTCTTCAAAGGAACTCAATTAGTGCCTTGCTTAATGTTTCTATATTTTTAATGACTTTAAAAAAAGAGGATGTTCACCGTCTGAGGGATTTTTTTGCATCGAGTAGGCCATTTCATTATCATTTGTATCTTATTAGTGTATAAAGTAAATATGCAAACCGTGTGTTTAAATTACTTTGTTTAACCAATACTTATGCATAATATTATTAATTGGCACCTGTCTGTAAAGTGTCAATTTGTGCTCGGGAAGTTTATATATATTCCAACGAAGCAGCAGGCAAGATGATGTAAATGCCAATTTTGAAAGACAATTAAAGTAAATTTAAACTTCATTCTGGTAACAGGCCTTCACGAATTCTTCCTCATATAAAAATACCTACAAATGAAAGTATTTCAGAACGTCATAAAATACTAAACAGTCCTTTTTGCCTTCTCTTTTTTTCGTTTTCGGCCCTAAGCAGACTACTTCAGTAACCTTTGTGTGGCCCCCGGGCATCCAACCAAATTTTAAGTCAGTAAAAACAATTTAATTGCACCACAGATAATTTAATTTAATAAAAAAAATTATATAGATACCACAAACTCTGAATAAAGACTTTAACCTAAAAAGGCCAATCAAGGTATATTATATATTTTCTTAAAAACCCTTTTTTATAAACCTGATTCTGTGTAAATTCCAACCTGATTGTACGTGAAAATAAATATGAAGGTGAATAAGGGTACCATGGTAAACAGTCATCAGTACTTGATATTGAATTATTCAAACTGAAACTGAATATTCCAACAAACCTGACCAAGTAGCTTTTATTAATATAACATGGAGTTTTGATCATTGTTTCCAATCACCCTGATTGAGTATATGTAATAGCCTCAGAATAAGGAAGTACATGGAAGTGCCCTAACCAAGAACCCGCGTGCCTTCCTATGGAATAAACAAATGGCGGATTGGGAAGTCTCTTTCTAATTAATGTCATGTTGTGTCAGACAAAGACGACACTAAAAAAATATACATAAAAGATTCCTAAATGACAAAATGCGCTTACCACCATGGTACCTATTATTAGAGTCAAAATTATTTACTTCACAATCTAGTGCAGTGATTCCCAAAGTGGTCCAGGTGAACCCCCAGGGGTCCACGGGAGACTTGCTGGGGGTCTACGTAGGCGTGAACGAAAAATGGGGGTCCATAAGATGTTAATGGGGGTCCACGAAAATTTATCTGCTTTTGATAGTAAAGAGCAAAAATGTAAGCATAGTTTTTATAAGGGCCTACCTACATTGTTTTAAGTACCTATCTAAGCAGATAATATTTTAATAAGGCAAGCGACTGTTACTTGTCGAAACTTGTGTATTCGATATTACGTACAATTTCGTGTACAGACTTGCAAAGCGCTATCCGCCCGACAATGCTTAATGCTTGTTCAGACATGAACTTGATCAACACTATAAATACTTGATGCCAAAGACAACCAAATGCATTCATTTGTTTCCGGAATTTCGAAAACAAGGCGGAATTTGGAAAAAAGTTGTGAGAAAATTTATATCTGTGTTTGCTAGTGCCGGAGAAAAGTAAGTAACCTACCTTTTTTTGTTATAGTACATAAGTATTTTGTTTACGTGTACTAGTCGGTTGATCACAACGGCCTGTATAGATAGGTAACTTAGTAACTTACAGATATTTTAATTGTCCTCTTTCGATTTGAAGACAAACACAGCACGTTTTATTCAATTGTTTTTTCACGAGAGAAGCACTGCCTCTCTAAAAAGGCCGAATAAGCAATATTGCAGAGCAATTAATTTTGTAATTTTTCTTGCAAATAACTACTAATTTTATAAAACAGTAATTTCATAATCATGTTAAATTGATTTTGAAGTAACTATTTTATCAAAACTATTCCTTTTCGGAAAGAGCGAGCGGTGCGCGGGCGACGGGAAAAGGGCGGGGCTTGAACTTCGATGCCTGTTTGTCACGTTTTAACAATGAAGCCGCAGACAAAAAATACGCAAATACACGGAGCGCGTGAACTCATTGATTTAATAAAATGTTAGTTATCGTTTTTATGGACAATTTTGGGATTTCGACGTTTATTTTTTCCTACACAAATATGATCAGTATTCGATACTGAGTACACTAATTTTTATTTATACTATTAAAAATTAGTGGTAAATTATGTACTTTAAAATTGATACCGTTTTGTGAAAACGTTTGTATTTGTCTCAGCGGTTTATTAGTTGGTCCCTTTACAAGCCGTAATTCTATTTCCGCGTGCTGACAAAGGCTGCGGTGTGATACCTATATTCAGAAAAAAACTTGGTTACTAAAACATTTTTTTTACAGGTAAGGTAACTGACACGAAACATGGCTACAGCAAAGAAAAAATGTCGACAATATAGTGTCGATTATTTGAAATATGGTTTTGTTCCATCAGAGGCAGACAAACAATTGCCCATGTGCCTATTATGCAACAAAGTTTTGAGCAATGACTCTATGAAACCATCAAAGCTCGAAGATCATCTAAAAAGGTGTCATACTGATAAAATAGGTAAAGATTTAAAATATTTTCAAACAT